>OX393554.1:14910781-15510781 GCA_947650365.1 Chamaelirium japonicum
ACACTAGATCGCGTGTTTTTATAAATTTATTAAATTTTTTTAATTTTAAAAGTGGTGTTCTAATCGGCACGTGGCCAGTGCCGAAAAACTCATCGCTACGTCTTTTTATATATTTTTTTTGTGAATTCTCAGTGAATCCTATATCCCGGTTACGGAGTTCTTAACTACACTGATTAACACTAAATAATGTACTAGAATACAGGGTTCAGTTAACAATAAATCTTGTAATCTGAATACAAAGTTCAATTAACACTAAACCCTGTAACCTGAATACAGAATTCTTTGTTCCGGTTGAAGGGTTCATTTAGTGTTAATCAGTGTTATTAAGAATCCTGCAACCGGGATACAGGGTTCACCGAGAATTCATAAAAAAAATACAAACAGATTGGCCACGTGGCGATAGTCTTTCGGCGCTGACTGGTATGTGGCAGTCAGAGCGCTACTTTTGAAACTACAAAAGCTATAACGATATTTTAGTAAATTTATAATTTAAAAATATTATTATGAAAAACATCTCCCTAAAAAATTAAAAATAAATTAAATTAAAATTGGGGCTAAGGCATCTTAGGTTATTGTAAAACAGATCAGTTTAGTGTAGGGACACTGAAGCAGTTGCTTGTAATTGTAGCTATGGTCCCTGTGATATAGGTTTTATTTAGGGTGAATTAGCAAGAAGCCCATCTTAGAAGGCCACTTAGAGCTGCAGTCCCGACATACTTTTCATTTGAGCTCAAGCCCCTATGGACGAAAATGACCCTTATCTCCCTTCGAATTTAGGCTTGTTGCCATTCATCCGCCGCCACCGGACCTAACCGAACCCCAGCCCGCCCCCGCCGGATCTAACCAACCCCCCCCCCCCCCCCCCCATCATCTACAGGCCATAATATGAACCGTAGACCTAGAAATCTGAAAAACCAACATCCGAACTCCTCGCCGCCATTGCCACCTTCGCCTCCATCGCTCGCATCCACCACCTCCGTCACCGCTGCTCATCGCCGCCTTTGCCCTCGCCGCCTCCACCTTGGCTGATCGAGAGAGGAGGACAGTTGATGGTGGTCTCAGGATTAAAAATTCTGGGAAGGGTTTTTCCTAAACTTGGGTTGGTTAGAGGGGCTGGAGGTCAAAATGAAATGTTTCACCAGGTTTATCCTAATATTGGGTTCGTTAGAGGGTTCTTAGGCTAATAACCATTTTTATTTAACTATAGTCACTCATAAAGGCATAGTTTGTTACGTCTAACAAACTTATGAAAAAGATCAAATTAGCACTTCCTTCCATATCCTTTTTCATATGCAAAATAGTATTCATCGTTAAAAAACATTGCAACACTGATGCCACTGTAGCTTATTTGTTTTTTAAATGAGATTTTTTTAAAAATCGATACAATGATTTCACTGTATCAAATGTTACTCTTTATACCAAAATGTTACTCTTTATAAAGAGTAACATTTCGTTATTAAAGAATAGCATTTACTACAGTGATTTTGTTGTAGCCTTTTTTTATAAAAAAAATAAGATTTCTCCAAAAAAAAAATGCGACAGTGATTACATTGTAGCAAATGTTACTATTTATTACCTGAAATTTTACTCTTTATAAAGAGTAACATTTGATTATTAAAGAGCAACATTTGCTACAATAATCTTATTGTAGCTATTTAAAAAAAAAACTCTTTATAAAGAGTAACATTTCGTTATTAAAGAGCAACATTTGCTATAGTGATTTCACTAAAGTTATTTTTTTTAAAAAAAAGTGCTACAATGATTACACTATAGCAAATGTTACTCTTTATTAGCTGAAATGTTACCTTTTTATAAAGAGTAACATTTCGTTATTAAAGAGTAACATTTGCTACAACAATTTCACTGTAGCAAAAACTTGCAAAGTTTTAAACAAAATTTTTCAATATGATTGTCGGGTGGGGCTCCTACGAAAATAGAAAACGATTTTGGATCCCCAAATGTATGGAGTATGGTAGCGATCCCAACACGTGTTAGGGTAATATCAGAGGTGTAGTAGAATATGGAGTTGATCCCGTGGATCGATTTGGTGTGCGATACATTTAAAATTTTAAAGAAAACCATTGCGGTGTTAAATCCCACACGAATGTATAATTAATCTAAACTCCAAGATCTATCAATAGCTAAGAGTAAAGACTCCTGAAGCTGTGACGCCAAGATGAATGAGGTGAGGTGAGGTGTATAAGGTCACGAGTTATAGCCCCACATCGCTTGGAGAGAATGGGATCCCGAGCTACTTATATAATTTTCCTTCCCAAACATAGAAGACGCGTTTTAAAACTGTGCGCCGCTACAGAATTCGTAAGAGCTCCATAGTTAAGTGTGCTTGGGTAAGAGTAGTACTAGGATGGGTGACCCCCCTAGGAAGTCCTCGTGTGGGCCGGTTCTCATAGCAATGGGGGGTCTAACCCTACACGTTGATATATAACCCTTAAGGGGGGTGGATTGTGACGACCAAGATCCAATAGCCAAGAGCCAAGACTCCTGAGGCTGGGATGCCAAGATGGATGAGGTGAGGTGATGTGAGGTGTACAATGCCACGAGTTAGCCCCACATCACTTGGAGAGAAGGAGATCATGAACTACTTATATAATTTTCCCTCTCAAACATAGAAGACGCATTTAAAACCATGCACTGCTACGGATTTCATAAGAACTCCGTAGTTAAGCGTGCTCAAACAAGAGTAGTCCTAGGATGGATGACCCCCCTTGGGAAGTTCTCGTGCGGACACAGGCAAAGCAGACAATATCTTGTGTGTTTGGGGCGGGTGTTACAAAATGGTATCAGAGCCAGTTCTCCTCGCAATGGGGGGGTCTAACCCTACACGTGGGTGTGTAGCCCTTAAGGGGGGTGGATTGTGACGACCAAGATCGAATAGGTCAATAACCAAGAGCCAAGATTCCTGAGGCGGTGAAGCCAAGATGAATTAGGTGAGGTGAGGTGTACAAGGCCACGAGTTAGCTCCACATCGTTTGGAGAGAAGGAGACCTTAAGCTATTTATATAATTTTCCCTCCAAAAAATAGAAGATGCGTTTTAAAATCGTGCGCCGCTATGAATTTCATAAGAACTCCGTAGTTAAGCGTGCTCGGGCGAGAGTAGTACTAGGATGGGTGACCTCCTTGGGAAGTTCTCGTGCGGGCACAGATAAAGCGGACAATATATTGTGTGTTTGGGGCGGATGTTACAGTGTATATGTGATGAATTGAACACCTAAACTGTGTTTCAACTATAAGATAATTTTTTTTAAAAGAATAGAAGTTTTCTGTTGAATGTCACCGGGAATAGTCCCACATCGAATAAGAAGGAGCAGTGTATCCTTGCCTTCATGTATCCGTTGTGCTCCCCTCCTCTAAGGTCGGCCTTTTGGAGAACCACCGTAGGCTTGAGTGGTTCCGGACGTAGGGATGTAGTGATAGACTCGACTCAGTTCACCCATTCCAACCAGCTTCCTCGATGATAGGTCCTTAAAATATACATTAACCGAAAAACCTATGCTTTGTGGCAAGAATTTTGTCATCTATGTATAGAATGATCATACACTGCTTCAAGTAAATGGTACAAAGTTTATGGCTTACACAATGAAACAAATACATAAAATCCACACTCATTCCTTTTCATTTTCAAATGAAAAAGAATGTCATCACACCACCCACAAAAAAGAAAAAAGAAAATAGAAAAAAGAAAAAGAATGTCATCACATATGCATGTAGAAACTTGGCCATTACAAACTCCATCATCACAGTAACCATTGCTCCTGTGAGCTTTAGGTGGAATAGGTTCTGTCATCACAGTAACCATTTCTCCTGTGAGCTTTAGTTGGAATAGGAGCTTTAGCAACCATAGCTCCTGTCATCACATATGCATGTAGAAACTTGGTCATTACAAACTCCAACAACACATCAAAAATCTCCGAGTGTCCTCGTCATCATTTCTTTTATCTGTCCAAAAGACGAGAATAAATAGCCATGTATTACCTCCTCCTCTAAGGAATCAAATATTTGCTGTAGTAACGTGAATCACGCTCAAGCATAACGAGCACTTGGAATGCTTAATCAACAAAGTAGAAAGCAACATTACCTGCTTTGAAGAAAGGCCCACTTCTTTAAGATTATCAATCTGAAAACCAAAAAAAATACAATTTTAGATGCATATTCATCTTCCTTACTGACAAGTGGGGTAAATATTATTGATCGGGCGTGCTTACGTCCTTAAAAGGTTCCGGATCTCTTTCACGGAGTTGGAGTATGTAATCAGCTCTCTTCTCCCCAATTCCCTGCACCAAGATGAGAAATGAGCCCATATGAAACTACGATAGAGACTAACTGATTCAGACAAGTTGGAATTCTTGAGCTAACCTTTAGATTTTTCAACTCCTCCCTGCAAGGCACAAGAACAAAGGAGAAATGAATCACACTCCTAAGTGTTTAAGCTAGAACTAAAGATACTAAAACTAAATTTCTAAAAAAAAATCCAATTCCTTGATCATAAAGATCGAAAGATGTGACAACTTACTTGCTTGCGCTATTTAGAAAAGATAGACATTCCTGAACCAGGGATTTCTGTGTTACGAGAACATAGAATGCGTTAGCTTTAGAAATTGACAATGCAGAAGATAAAATTACACAGTAAGTTGTCCTTGATGACCTTCAATCCTGTACTTCGCGCTTTGAATATGTCATGTGGGGTACCGGCATTCTCAAATCTAGAGTGAACTGCAGGGGTTTTGGGTTCAACGGGTTCCATGCTGACTTGTCGAGCACATAATGCATTTGCTTGTGGTGTACTTATGCTCAATGGTTGAGAGCTTAGAAGCTTCAATGCGCTTGATATCTGTCTCAATCTTTCACATAATGGTGGTGATGATTCTTTTGAATTGACAAGCGAGTTCTGGTTCTCCTCCTCTGTGACGGCGTTGTCTACAAAAACAAGAGGAAAAGGATCCATCTAAGAAGTTGTATCAAAATCTTCTAGCTTTGTATATGTACTTGGTCACACATACCATGTGGATCAACAAACGGCTCTTGATCAATTTCAAGTTCAGAATCAATTCCTTGAAGATAATTTTGCTCATTTGATGGAGAAGCATCCTTAAAAGACAAAAAACAAAAAGTATTTAAGTGCTACCCTATATTATATTGAATGTGAACATCTTACTTTCAGATTGAATCTAAGAGGTGAGGAGAAAACTAACTAGTTTTGGCATAGAAGGTTCAAAGTTGTTAACAACACATGGTGCACAAGTTTCCTGTAAAAAATACAACTTTTTTAAGAACAAATACATCAGAAGATAGCAGAAGAAATATGATATCTTATAAATATCTGTGCGTGCCGAGGTGATGAAATCTCTAATTGCCAACAGTTTGGATGGATCCCCCAGACCTCTAACGTTATGGGAAAGAATGATCATTACGGACATGGATTATCGCCTAGGGAAGGGAAGGGAGGGGAGGCTCAGAGGGACCATAAACTACATTGGACGAGGTTGCGCTAAGCTGGTAGATGGAGGAGGGAGGTGTGTTGGGTTGGTTACTTGGGAAGAGGAGGCCCCAACTTCGGTTGATTCATCCTTTCTTTCCCGACTCCTCAGTTTACTGCTAAGTTCCTATCTAGGGTGTAAAATGTTTGCCTTCCAAACATTTGCCCACTTCATTCAAGACCACTCCAACACTCTTCGGATCAGGAGTGGGCGATGGTAGTCAGAAGAAATACACAAACAACAAGAGCACCTTGCCGTTGAATATGTACGGGGGGATCCTCCAAACCCCGGCCACTGGACCCTTCATTAAAGCCCATGGTACATTCAAACCGAAGGTAACTTCTCACCTACCAAAGCATCAAATCTCGAATAGACCATATACTATTTCAGATGTGGAGATTTTGATCCTAAGATCCTTCTTGCCGGAACCCAATCGTTTGCTTTAAATGTGGGAAGTGTGGGCATATACCATCTTGTAGGGCTTCTCCTCTCTAACCAGCCATGGACCCCACCCACTCCGGAAGATGATATGCCCTCACCAAACTCGTCAAACCCCCCCCCCCCCCCCCCCAACCTCTTTGGTGGCAGTGTACATCCCCTTCTCTAACAGGATGAGAGACAACTATCAAATATTTAGAGTATCTCCAACTGCCTCCGAAGCGGTATCCGAAGGACCACGTGGCACACGGAACCGAACCCTCCGCTCCAACCGGTTCCGAACAGAACTCTGAACTCCTACGTGACATGCCACGTAGGCCATGAGAGCGCTCGGGACCTTCGAAGGCCTCCACATACAACAGAGGTCCTTCGGAGGCTCTGAGAGCATCTCCAACGGGCTCCGAACTAGGAGCACCTTCTAAGACCCTGGGGCCCATTTTGATTGTCACCTCATTGAAAATATCCTAGTTGAGAGGTGTCAGCTCCAACGACCTCCAAACTAGGATATCCGAGCCATATTTGCACCAAACACCCTATATATTTACAGGTTATCCAAACCCTCTAAATTTACACCAAACCCCTCCCACCTTTTTTTTTCCATGCATCGATTTAAATATTAAAAAAAATAAAATTATGAATGACTTATTAAAAAATATATAATATTTCTAACAGCTATATTATATCCGTTGGGCATGATCCGGGACGCGGCTCACATTTCCACCATCAATAGCTACATTTCTATCTGTTGGGCATGATCTACTAATCGACACACATTTCAAAAGCCAAACAGATAGATTTTTATCTATTAGACACGATCGGCGAGATGACATGCATTTCAAGGGACAAACTTATAAAATTCTATCCGTTGGGCACGATATGAGAGGTGGCTTGCATTTCAAGAGCCACACTAATAGATTTCTATCCATTGGGCACGACATACGAGGTGGCACACATTACCACCACCAACGGATAGATATCTATCCGTTGGAATTTTTTCTATATAAAGGTATCGCTTCTCTCATCACACCATCACACATTCATACTTTGTCCAAACATCCACTCTCTAGACACCATGTTCGATTTGAGCCCCACCAACAACACGTCGAGCAGCAGCGACGATAGCTCCACCCTTAGAATGTTATTACTTCTAGGAGCCACCGCGTGTGAGGAAGAGCAGCAAGCTGAAAGTTCACATCGACGTAGAAGAAGCGGCTCCGTACCAGGCCACGTCATGCTTAATCGTAGTAGACTGGAAGGCTATAATCGACTATTCCAAGATTACTTCGCCGATCAACCAACTTACCTTCCTTACCAATTCCGGTGGAGATTTATGATGAGTCATCCTCTCTTCTTGCGGATCCACGACGCAGTCGTGGACCATGACAACTACTTCGTCCAAAAGAGGGACAATGCTAGAAAATTAGGACTATCCAGTCTTCAAAAGATTACCACCGCTATGCGGATGCTCGCGTATGGAGTATCCGCCGATTTCGTGGATGACTACGTTCGGATCGAAGAAAGTACTTCGATCGAGAGCTTGCAGAGGTTTGTTCAAGCGGTCATCAACGTATTTGGGGAGGAATATCTTCGTTCACCCAATAACAAAGATGTTGCACGACTCCTCGCAGAAGATGAACAACGATGGTTTCCAGGCATGCTCGGAAGCATTGATTGCATGCACAGGAAGTGGAAGAACTTCCCCATAGCCTAGCAAGGTATGTACACTGGCCATATTCACGAGCCAACAATTATTTTAGAGGTTGTAGCTTAACAAAGATCTATGAATCTGGTACTCCTTCGGGCGGCCAAGGTCACACAATGACATCAACATCCTCGATCGTTCACCAATCTTCAGGCAACTTGCAGAGAGAAGACCTGCCCCAAGTAATTTTACAATCAACGACCATGACTATAATATAGGGTATTATCACACCGATGGGATTTACCCCTCATGGTCAACATTAGTGAAGATCATCCCAGCACCTCGAGGAAACAAAAATAAGTAATTTGCTCAACAGCAAGAGGAGACAAGGAAGGATGTCGAGCGAGTTATTGGAGTGTTGCAAGCCCGATTTACGATAGTAAGAGGGCCAGTACATTTTTGGCAGCCGAATATGCTTTTAGACATCATAACAGCCTGCATTATAATGCATAATATAATTGTTGAAGATGAACGAGATCTTCACCACGATCTGGACTTTGACGTCACCGATATAACGTCAACTGTAGAAGCTTCTCACGACCACACAATACATTTGATGGAGTTTATCCAGAACCATCATCGAATAAGGAACAGGAAACCCACGACCAGCTTCAAAATGATTTGATCAAGCATTTGTGGCAACTCAAGAGATCTCTACTTTAAGAATATATTTTTTTATTTTAATGTAATTGCCTCGAACTTATTCAAGTTCTTGTACGTGTTTTCAATTTCAATAATAAAAGTACTTTTATTGAATAACAAAAGAGTTCAACACCTAATACAATCTACTGAAAATTACATAATTCAAGTAATTCAAGAAAATCATATCCCTAATTAAAGCTCCTACATATTACAACTCAAAGAAATCATAACCCTTTCCGAGCTTTAATCTCAACCTTGCGCAGTTCGAAGTATTCTCGCTCTGCCTATGAGAGCCCCGTGAGATCCTTCATCATGATCGCATCATCCAATTTCTATTGCTTTCGTGCTTCCTTTTGAGACTCGGTTTGTGCTTGCAACTTTGCGACTTCAACCATAGTTACGTTTTAGATATTCTTGCCCCTTCTCTCTTTCCTCTCATTCATGGATTGTTTCTTATCTATTTTTATCCATGCGAATGCCTCCTTGAACAGGTCGGAGGTGGATTCGTCTTCCTCCATTGATTACCACCTGACCCTTACGCTTCTTTGCCAACTTTGCTGCTTTCCTCCCCTCCGGTAGGCCCGTCATCTTCATCCTCGAGGCTTATATTATCTGGGGTTACTGGAGAGGAGGTATTTGGTGAGGAATCGGACTCCCTCCCTCTCCTCGGTTCTGTCTGTACTTGATGAAATGATTGTGCTTGTTGCATCCATTTCTGTTGATGTCGTAGATCCACCCAACAATGCTCGAATTTGAATACCTCATATTAGAGATCATTGTAAAGAAGTTTTGCATCTGCTAACTACATAATTAATTTAAAATAAATTAAAACCATAGATGATATAATTATTTAAACAAAACCACTCGCTAAGTATTTACCTGGTCAACAAGTCCGGTACCAGATCTTGGTTGTCCTTCGATTTGGCTAACGCACCCGCAAAATTTGTTGACCGACATTTGAATGGCCGACCATCGATGCATCATTTAGCTTTGGGTCCGTTCGATCGTACATTGGGTATTGTACTTGCTGTAATATTCAAAAATTCTTACCCAAAAAATGAAGTCGTGGTTGACCGGTACCTTGGATTGCATCTTGGCTCGTGTTGAGCCATGCGGACACAAGCAATCTATCAACGAGGATGGTCCAGTTTCCCCCCCCCCCCCCCGCTTGTAAGACTTTTTTCCCATGATCGATGCTTGTTCGGACGATGCCTCTCCTTGCGTCGTTGGCTCCTTCTCCGGAATTGAGAACATCGGGTTCCCATCGACTCGGCCGCTACTCATGTATGTGTTGAAGGCCGATTCATCATCGGTGAGGAATTGTGAGTAGGAAAATTTTTGATATGGATCCATATACTAGTAAGTGGGGTGGGAGAAGTCACAATTTATTTTGAAGTTGGGTGGAAGAATAAAGAATGGTGAGAGAATGAAAAATGGTGGGTAGAAGGGGGTATTTATAGATTTTCAAAAAAAATTTATAATTTTTAGAATTTTTTAACCTAATTTTTTTTATTTTAAAACAACCACTAACATCCAAATTGGGAGCAACAGTCCAAAATGTAGTCGTTGCCCCTCAAACGGGCAAAAAATAGCCGTTGAAGAGTGCATGCAATGTTTGATATATATAAAATAAGTTATCAAAGGTTCGAGGGGTTTTTTATAAAAATGCATAATTTTTTATTCCTTTAGAGTCTCCGAAGGACCTTTGTTGTATGTGGAGGCCTTCGGAGGTCCCGAGCGCACATGGCCTACATGGCGAGCCACGTAGGACTTCAGAGCTCTGTTCAGAGCCGGTTGGAGCGAAGGGTTCGGTTCCGTGTGCCACGTGGTCCTTCGGATATCGCTTCGGAGGCCGTTGGAGATGCTCTGAAGGAATAAAAAATTATGCATTTTTATAAAAAAACCCTCCAAACCTTTGATAAATTATTTTATATATATCAAACATTGCATGCACTCTTCAACGGCTACTTTTTGCCCGTTTTAGGGGCAACGGCTACATTTTGGACTATTACCCCCAATTTGGATGTTTGTGGTTGTTTTAAAATTAAAAAAAAAAGGTTAAATTCTAAAAATTATAAATTTTATTATAAAATCTATAAATACCCCACCCACCATTCTTTATTCTCCCACCCAACTTCAAAATAAATTGTGACTTCTCCCACCCACCTCTAATATATGGATCCTTATCAAAAAAAATTCTACTCACAATTCCTCACCGGTGATGAATCAGCCTTCAACGCATACATGAGTATCGGCCGAGCTGATAGGAACTCGATGTTCTCAATTCCATAGAAGGAGCCAACGACGCAAGGAGAGGCATCTTTCGAACAAGCATCGATCGTGGGAAAGAAGAAGTCTTACAAGCGGGGAGGAAACTGGACCATCTATGAGGATAGAGATTGCTTGTGTCCGCATGGCTCAACACGAGCCAAGATGCAATCCAAGGTACCGATCAACCACGACTTCATTTTTGGGCAAGAATTTTTGAATATTACAGCAAGTATAATATCCACTATACGATCGAACGGAATAATGCATCGATGGTCGACCATTCAAATGTCGGTCAACAAATTTTGCTGGTGCGTTAACAAAATCAAAGGACGACCGAGATCTGGTACCAGACTTATTGACCAAGTAAATACTTAGTGAATGATTTTGTTTAAATAATTATGTCATCTATGGTTTTAATTTATTTTAAATTATTTATGCAGCTAGCATATGCAAAACTTCTTTACAATGATATCTACCACGAGGCATTCAAATTCGAGTATTGCTGGGTGGAGCTACGACATCAGCAGAAATGGATGCAGCAAATACAATCATTTCATCAAGTACAGACAGAGTCGAGGAGAGGGAGGGAGTCCGATTCCTCACCAAGCACCTCCTCTCCAGCAACACTAGATGTTATGAGCCTCGGGGATGAAGATGACGGGCCTACCGAGATGCAAAGGCCGGAGGGGAGGAAAACAACAAAGTTGGCAAGGAAGCGTAAGGGTCAGGTGGTAATCGACGGAGGAAGGCGAATCCGCCTCCAACCTATTCAAGAAGGCATTCGCATGGATGAAGATAGATAAAGAACAATCCACGAAGGAGAGGAATAAGAAGGAATAAGAATACCGGAAACACAACTATAGTCGAAGTCGCAAAGTTGCAAGCACAAACCGAGTCTCTAAAGGAAGCACGAAAGCAACAGAAATTGGATGATGCGATCATGATAAAGGATTTCACGGGGCTCTCACAGGCAAAGCGAGAATACTTCGAACTGCGCAAGGCTGAGATTAGAGCTCGAAAAAGGGTTATGATTTCTTTGAGTTGTAATATGTAGTAGCTTTAATTAGGGATGTGATTTTCTTGAATTATATAATTTTCAGTACATTGTATTAGGTGTTGAACTCTTTTGTCATTCAATAAAATTACTTTTATTATTGAAATTAAAAGCACATACAAGAACTCGAATAAGTTCGAGGCAATTACATTAAAAAAAAAAATTTCTTAAAGTAGAGATCCCTTGAGTTGCCACAAATGCTCGATCAAATCATTTTGATGTTAGTCATGGGTTTCCTTGCTCCTTATCCGATGATGGTTCTGGATAAACTCCATCAGATGTATCATATGGTCGTGAGAAGCTTCAACAGTTGACGTTATATCGGCGACATCAAAGTCGAGATCGTGGTGAAGATTTCGTTCATCTTCAACGATCATATTATGCATTATAATGCAGGCTGTCATGATGTCTATAAGCACATTCGGCTGCCAAAAACGTGTCGGCCCTCTTACTATCGCAAATCGGGCTTGCAACACTCCAAAAGTTCGCTCGACATCCTTCATTGTCCCTTCTTGCTGTTGAGTGAAGTACTTATTCTTGTTTTCTCGAGGTGCTGGGATGGTCTTCACTAATGTTGATCATGAGGGGTAAATCCCATCGGCGAGATAGTACCCCATATTATAGTCATGGCCGTTGATTGTAAAATTACATGGGGCAGCTCTTCCCTCTACAAGTTGCCTGAAGACCGATGAACGATTGAGGACGTTGATGTCATTGTGCAACCCTGGCAGCCCGAAGAAGGAGTGTCAGATCCATAGATCTTTGCTAGCTACAGCATCTAAAATAATTGTTGGCTCATGAATATGGTCAGTGTACATACCTTGCCAGGTTGTTGGGCAGTTCTTCCACTTCCAGTGCATGCAATCAATATTTCCGAGCATGCCTGGAAACCCTCGTTGTTCACCTTCTGCGAGGAGTCATGCAACATCTTCGTTATTGGGTGAATGAAGATACTCCTCCCCAAAGACGTTGATGACCGCTCGAACAAACCTCTGCAAGTTCTCGATCGAAGTTCTTTCTCCGATCCGAACGTAGTCGTCCACGGAATCGGCGGATGCTCCATATACGAGCATCCGCATAGCGGCGGTAATCTTTTGAAGACTGGATAGTCCTAATTTTCTAGCATTGTTCATCTTTTGGATGAAGTAGTTGTCGTGGTCCACGACTGCGTCGTGGATCCGCAGGAAGAGATGACAACTCATCCTAAATCTCCGCCAGAACTGGTAAGGAAGGCAAGTCGGCTGATCGGCGAAGTAATCTTGGAATAGCTGATTATGGCCTTCTAGTCTACTACGATCAAGTATAGTGTGGCCTAGTACGGAGATGCGTCTTCTATGTCAGCGCGAATTTTCAGTTTGCTGCTCTTTCTCACACGCGGTGGCTCCATAAAGAAATAACATTCTAAGAGTGGAGCTATCGTCGCTGCTGCTCGACGTATTGTCGGTGGGGCTCAAACCGGATATGGTGTCTGGAGAGTGGATGGTTTGGATAAAGTATGAATATGTGATGGTGTGATGAGAGAAGCGATATATTTATATAAAAAAAATTCCAACGGATAGATATCTATCCGTTGGTGGTGGTAATGCGTGCCACCTCGCATCTCGTGCCTAACGGATAGAAATCTATCAGTTTAGCTCTTGAAATACGAGCCACCTCTTATATCGTGCCCAACGGATAGAAATTTATAAGTTTGTCCCTTGAAATACGTGTCATCTCGCAGATCGTGTCCAACAGATAGAAATCTATCTGTTTGGCTTTTGGAATGTGTGTCGATTCGTAGATCGTGCCAACAGATAGAAATGTAGCTATTGATGGTGGAAATTTAAGCCGCGACGCGGATCATGCCCAATGAATATAATATAGTCGTTAAAAATATTATATATTTTTTAATAGGTTATTCATAATTTTATATATTTTTTTAATATTTAAATCGATGAGTGGAAAAAAAATTAAGGTAGGAGGGGTTTGGTGTAAATTTGGAGGGTTTGGATAATCTGTAAATATATAGGGTGTTTGGTGCAAATATGGCTCGGATATCCTAGTTCGGAGGTCGTTGGAGCTGACACCTCTCAACTAGGATATTTTCAATGAGGTGGCAGTCAAAATGGGTCCCACGGTCTTAGGAGGTGCTCCTAGTTCGAAGCCCGTTGGAGATGCTCTTAAGCAGTGGTTGTTCATCTCTGCCATCAGAGGCTTCTCTCTCCATACGAAATCTCAAGAGAGATGGTGACCATCTAGCTAGTCTATATGAGTTGGGCATGGGAGGCAATTAAATTAAGAAAGGGGACCGCATATATAAGAAAGGGGACCGCATATAAGGTTCACTTCCCCAACAGAGCTGTTGCAAATCAAACGATCAACAGGTAAAATATCAGTCATAGAGTCATAGGGGGACCACCATTTCTTTTGAAGAATGGGTCCTTCATATAGGGACAGATGAGCTAGAATTCTAGGCGGCTCATTGGGTTACTATAAGGGGGATTCCATCTCACGTATGAGAGAGAGAAGATCTAGATAATATAATAACACCGTTTGGTGTGGTCAGAGGCTAACTCGAGGGTACAAACGCCGCTACCAGAGGCCAACCGACCATGGCCAAACCCAGGCTAGCGGAGCAAAATTGCAACCACACCCGTACAACCTACTGTTGTGCCATCGGCGACCGTTCCATCGTAGCCTATCACACCTTTAACAGCTAGCCAGTCAACCATAGCTTACCCTCAGCTTCCGCCACAACATACCGCTGTTAACCCAACCCGGGACCCCGCAACCAATGGAGCCCTGCCACCAACATTATTTACTACAACACCTACCAAGAGGTCCAGCACACCCTATATCAAGGTCTACATAGCTGTGAGCCTGTGGCCATTAAATTCTCCAGACCTTGCCTACCCAACCTTAGTCTCCTGCTCGTCCTAGTACATGACATTTCACCACCCGAATCATAATCTTTTCCTACCCTTCACAGAGCTGAAAGAGGGGATGACCCTAACAACAAATAACAACTAGCCACTACAATGCCAGAAGACCCTCGGGCAACAAGAGGTATGATTACCTATGGTGAACAACAGTGCGTGGAAGCGATTCAGATTACACCTACACAGACTTTAGGGCACTGTGTTGGGTGTGCATCCGATGGTCACCTATGACTTACCTCTATTGATATCTCATATTTCGTGCTTGAGAGGCACGAACCTGGAGTTACAAGCGAAAGATTACCCAAAAAGGGGAAAGCCTAGAGGAGTTGACAAAAGAGCTT
Source organism: Chamaelirium japonicum (assembly GCA_947650365.1). Classification (NCBI taxonomy): domain Eukaryota; kingdom Viridiplantae; phylum Streptophyta; class Magnoliopsida; order Liliales; family Melanthiaceae; genus Chamaelirium; species Chamaelirium japonicum. The sequence continues at coordinate 14,925,644 of OX393554.1, forward strand.
ATCCAATACCCACCATAGAATGCGAGGGGATTCGAAGAGGGGCATATGGAGATAAGTCTGCACCCACGAGTGGAGGCGGTACCACAAAAGAAGAAGGAAGGGAAGAGAGTGGCACACACCATTAGGAGGAGCCATAGGCTTCAATAGAAGGGCAACTCATCGATCGAAGCACAGGCGACCAACAGGCACGAACAAAAGGCTCTGCCATGTATGGATTCCATCATGCAAATTCCTCATATTTGCCTATTGGTTCTATGCAGGTCGACATGTTGATAACCCTTAGACATGATTGTGGCCTTACTCTTGACCCATTTGATGTACAACAAATTCGTTCCCATAACGTTAGAGGTCTTGGGGATCCATCCAAACGATTTACGATTAGAGACTTCATCACTCGGCGTGCGTAGATATCATTTGTCTTCAGGAGACAGTTGCCACATATCACTCCACAGGTGTATAGGAGATTTGTCAGAAACTATTTATAGTGATGGAGGGTAGTGGATGCAATAGGAAGGCTTTTCTACACCACATACCCTAACAATCCATTAGAGGAATGTGCTACAAGAATGGTCTTGGATTTATCACTTGCATCTACGGTCCAAATGACAATGCAACAAGGCACCAAGTATGGAAGCAATCACACACATACGGACAATTTTCCCTATCCCATGGGTGTTATGTGGAGGAAGTAATTTTACAAGTTTCACATAGGATACGAGTGAAGGGCTGGACCACCACAGAACCTCGGTCTTTCAATGATACTATACAAAACCTGGATCTCTTGAATTTCACCATAGCTAACAAAAGCTACAATTGGTCTTCCATGCAACGACAACCAATTCTTGCGAAATTGGACCGGTTCTTGATCTCCACCAAACTAGAAGAACATTTCCCGATGTGCCATTGCAGAGTATTAGCTAAGTTTTGATTGGATCGTTGCCCGATTATATTGAATGTAGGAGTCAACCAACAATAGGCAAGGAGCTTCAAATTTTAGAAGATGTGGTTGAAGGGGAATGACCTTTTGGAACTCATTCAGAAGGAAGGTCCCGAGAGCGGAATAGTACATGTGCAATAAAACTCAAACAGATCAAACATAACATCAATCATTGGTGTAAGCATCGATTCTTTAGTATCCAAAGGACTAAGGAGGCACAAGCAGCAGAGATCATTTATAGGGATTCAAAGAAAGAAGATGAGGGGCACCTAGAACATGATGACCAACATAGGAGGAAACATGTAAAAGATGATCAACATAACACATTAACTTATGAAGAGACCATGTGGAAACAACGATCTAGGTACGTATGGTTGAAGGAGGGAGATCTTAATACAAATTTTTTCCAGTTCATTGCTAATGCGAGCCATCATATCAACCGCATATACTACTTACAAGTTACAACACCATTCAGCTGAGGTTAATGATCAAAAAGCAATACAAGACTTTCTTTGCTGAGAAGGACTTGCCCAGATTCAATGTTAGATGGCATGAGCTATATCCTAAGCCCATAAATGAGGATACACGTCAGGAACTAAATGCATCGTTCACAGAGGCAGAGGTATGGAGGGTAGTAAAAGACCTAGGTGCAGATAGGATATGCAGTGAATGCACCGTTCACAGAGGTAGAGACAGAAGGTTCAACGTAACATGGATTCGATGGATTCTTATGTGCTCGAAGACTTCAAAAACACCATTGATCCTCAATGGGGTGTCGAGCAAACCTTTCAGAATGTTTAGAGAACTCAAACAAGGAGACCCTCTATCTCCTCGCTTGCTTATTTTGGTCAGTGATGTGTTGAGCCAAATAATTCGAAGTGCAATACAAAAGGCCTAGGTGCAGATAGGATATGCAGTGAATGCACCGTTCACAAAGGTAGAGACAGAAGGTTCAATGTAACATGGATTCGATGGATTCTTATGTGCCCGAAGACTTCAAAAACACCATTGATCCTCAATAGGGTGTCGAGCAAACCTTTCAAAATGTTTAGAGAACTCAAACAAGGAGACCCTCTATCTCCTCTCTTGCTTATTTTGGTCAGTGATGTGTTGAACCAAATGATTCGAAGTGCAATACAAAAGGCTTAGGTGCAGATAGGATATGCAGTGAATGCACCGTTCACAGAGGTAGAGACAGAAGTTCAACGTAACATGGATTCGATGGATTCTTATGTGCCCGAAGACTTCAAAAACACCATTGATCCTCAATGGGGTGTTGAGCAAACCTTTCAGAATGTTTAGAGAACTCAAACAAGGAGACCCTCTATCTCCTCTCTTGCTTATTTTGGTCAGTGATGTGTTGAGCCAAATGATTTGAAGTGCAATACAAAAGGCATGGTTCCTTGGGGGATCTCACATCTTCAATTTGCGGATGATACTGTCTTTTTTTGTAGGGCCAATCATATCCATGTCACTAACCTCAAATTCATTGTGCTAGCCTTCACCTTGATCACAAGATTAGAGTTTAACTTTGAGAAGAGTTTGATGATCCCGATGGGCACTCCGGCATGCATTGGTGATCGATTGGCGGAGATGTTTGGCTGTCCGCTTACTAGCTTCCCAATAACTTATTTAGGCCTCCCTATTCAAAATGGTTCCCTACATAAAGAAGACTGTAATCCTCTACTTGAGAGATTTGAGAATAGGCTTTCGACTTGGAAAGGGAAGCTGGTATCAATGGGTGGGAAACTCACTTTGATGAACTCAGTGCTAAAGGTCCTACCTATCTACTATATGTCAGTGTTCAAACTACCAGTGTAGGTGGCCAATTTCATCGACACGAAGCGAAGGAACTTCTTATGGAAAGGAAACTAGGAGCCCAGTAGAGGGATCCCACTGGTGAGATGGTTCATAATCTGTTGGACAAAAGAGGTTGACGATCTGGGGGTTTTGAACATTAAGGCTTCAATGAGGCACTATTGTGTAAATGGTAGTGGATACTGTTCTGTGTGTACCATTCCCTTTTGGAGCCGGCAACGCAATAGTCGGAGGGAAGGAGGGGTCGATCGGCTATGCATCAAACAACCCCCCCTCTCTCTGGGTCGGCATGTAGCCAGAAAAAGGGGGGGGTCGGTCGGTCACCAAGGAGGCACACCACCCCCCCCCCCCCCTCTCTCTTGGGTCGGCATATAGCCAGAGAGAGGGGGGGGGCCGGTCAGTCGGTCACCAAGGAGGGCAGCAGCCCCCCCCCCTCTCTCTCTGGGTCGGTATGTAGCCAGAGAGGGGGGGGGGGGGGGTCGGTCGGTCACCAAGGAGTGCAGCAGCCCTCCCCCTTGTTTCTCTGGATCGGCATGTAGCCAGAGATGGGGGGGGTCGGTCGGTCACCAAGGAGTGCAGCAGCCCCCACCCCTTATTTCATTGGGTCGGCATGTAGCCAGAAAAAGGGGGGGCGGTCGGTCGGTCACCAAGGAGGCACACCCCTCCCCTCTCGATGGGACGTGTAACGAGGCGAGGAATGAAGAAACAGTCGAACACGAAGGTCTCGCTGTGCTGACGACGCTCAGCGATTTCCGGGCCAAAGTGACCAGGTGTCAACCGCGCGCCACGTCACCGCGGCGGTTGAGCTCATTGCGGGGACACTTCAACCGTCCGATTTTCGCGGAGCGTCGTAACCGTCACCCCGCCACTATAAAAGGGGACCTACCCCTTCAGCGAAAAGAGGAAGAATTCTGGAGGAGACGCTGCCCGTTTCGTCCCGGAATTTGCGGAGCTGCGAAGATCGGTCGGTCTGCACCCAGAGGTTGTCTGCGGAGGTCGGTCGGTCTGCACCCAAAGGCTGTCTGCGGAGGTCGGTCGGTCGGCAGCCAGACACTGTTTGCAAGCGACCTGCAGACAGACGCTGTCTGCAGCGGTCGGTAGTCGGAGTGAAATTGCAGAGGTCGGTAGTTTGGGAGACCGGTCCTCAGGGTATGTAATCGGGGTTAAGGTGAGAGATTGTAACCGAAAGAATAGTCTTAGTGCATTCTCGCCCCGCCCGTGGTTTTTTCCCCTTCGTCGTTGAGTAGGGGTTTTCCACGTAATTCCCGGTCTGATTTTATTTGGCTTGTTGGATTGTGCTCGCCACCCGAACCGCCTGGTTCGACTAAAAACCCCCCACAATCTTGGCGCCGTCTGTGGGATAGTCTTCGAGACTTCCTACTAGAGCTTTCGACTGTTGACCCGTGGGTGTCGACCAGTCCGAGGCTACCTGCAACCAGCAGTCCACGACCACGCGGTTGAAGAACGATGGCCGGTGGACCGTATCGTACCCGCTCGACGTCGCAGCTCCCGTCCGAAACTGCGCCACTCGGAGATGCCAATGATGTCGGACGTCTTGTTCAACAGCCAACGGACACGGAGCGCGTAGTCCCGTTGGCGAATCCTGTACTGGGGGTCGGGGAATCCAGTCAAGCTCCGGTAGCAACCCTGGCTCCTCTGACAGGGGGTCTATCGGAAGCTTTTCTGGCCACAATGATGATGACCCAGCAAGCTCTCACCACCCAGCTCCAAACGATGCAACACAACTACGAGGAGTTGATTGACTTCGTGCGGGCCGCACCGACGGGCGGTCTACTCAATCAGGGCATGTTGGCCCAAGCGGGATAGAGTCTCCCCACTCAAGCTGCCCCACCAGTGCAAATGCAGCCGCAACCAGTGCCTCAGGTGGAGGTCAGGGTTAATCGCTCGGTGGAGGTCCAGAGTGCAAATCCCGATGGGCGAGACTCGAGTAGCCCGGAGCCGGCGGAGAGAAACAAGCATGCACGAGCGACGTCGGCACGCTCGGATGTCTGGTCCCGGCTCGGGGCACACCCCCGACAGCTGCATGCCTCCAAGCATCACTCAAAGACGGACTCGGCACAAGTGCATCGCCCGAAGCGAGACGAAGAACATCATCGTCAACCGAGTGATAGTCATCACACTCGGATGACGCCAGCCAGTCGGCAGCCGGCTCATACTACTGACCGGAAGAGCGTACACGAACGCATTCGGGTACATGCGTCAGAGCGACTCGGGGATCGAGAGGAGATCCAGCGAGACCGACCGGGGGTTCGAGCTCCCGACCGGTTGGAGAAAGTCGCCATCCGAGGAGCCGCACGATCGCCGCTTGTCGAGAAGCTACTCCGGGAGCCATTTCCACGCGGATGGAATCCTCCACGCCTTCCCAAGTTTGACGGATCGAAAGACCCGGTGGAACATGTACTGGCTTTCCGGGATGCTCTGGTCCCGCACGAGGATGATCATATCCTCTGTCGGACCTTCGCCAACAGCTTGTCGGGAACCCCCCTCGAATGGTTCCACAAGCTTAGGCCCTCGTCCATCTCCTCTTTCTCGGAGCTGAGCACGTGGTTCATCGACCAGTACCGATGTAATCGCCGGGAGCTGAAGACCCTGGAGTCACTCTTCGGGATGAGTATGACCCAGAAGGAGACGCTCCGACAATTCTACCATAGGTTCAGGTCCGAGTACCTGAGCTTGGCGGACGCAGACGGGCAGGATCACATGGTGATCGCGGCCTTCAAGAACGTCATTCAGCCTGCCCAGCTTGTCAACGCGTCGCTCATCAAGCGAACCCCGGAGACGATCGACGAGCGCGTCGAGAAGTACATCAAGATCGAAGACGCGGACCGTAAGAGGAAGGCGGTGGAAACCAGGGTCCCGAACCAAGGCTACGCCAAGCCTGCTGCTGTGAAGAACGTTAACAAGCAGCAGGGGGATGCAACACGGCACGAGGCAAAGCGGCAAAGGCAAGACAGGCCAGCGAGGCCGCAGTGGAACAGAGAGTTCACAGTACTGAACGCCCCCATTGACCAGATTCTGGAAGCTATCAAGGGCGAACCATACTTCAAGTGGGCGCAACCGCTTGAACCTGGAGAGAGGGGAGCCAGAGATGCATCAAGGTATTGTGAGTACCACCAGAGCCAAGGTCACACTACCCTGCAGTGTCGGGCGCTCAAACATCATATCGAGGATCTCATTGAGGCCGGCCATATTGGCTGCTTCATTGACCTCCCTCAACGTAAGGAGACTAAGGCTGTAGGGGAAGTCCAGCGAGGAGCGACGACACAGCGCTTACCGGGCCCTCCGCCAGAAAGGCGTCAGCTTCGAGAGGTAGATGCAGTCTACGGGTACCATGGCCCGGTACCATCATCAAATGCCGTCGACCGACAGGTGCGACGTATTGAACAAACAAGGCAAGTCCACCATGTGGTACTCGACCCTGTCATCCGTCCCGAGCCAAGAGTGGAAGCGGCAGTACAGTTTTCGACGGCTGATCTGGTCGGAATAGAGAGGCCTCACAACCACCCCCTGGTCATACGGCTCCAGATAGCCAATTGCCTTGTGAAGAGAATTCTGGTCGACGCCGGAAGTTCGGTAGATGTGCTCTTCCTCAGCGCCTTCGACGCCATGCAGCTAGATCACGGACAGATGACCGAATCGTCGTCGACGATAACGGGCTTCACGGGGGAGGCTGCAATGGTGGTTGGTGAGATCACCCTCCCGATCACAACAGGGCATCTCACTAATCTTACCCGGTTCATTGTGATCGAAGCTCACTCGGCGTACAACATCATCCTCGGAAGACCGTGGCTCCACCACTTGGATGTCCCCTCGTCGGCCCACCAGGTAGTGAAGTTTTGGACCGACAAGGGTGTGATGAGCATTCGAGGTGACCAGTCCTCGGCAGCCAAGTGCGAGCTCAGTGCCATCCATTTGAAGACGACATGCCAAATCGAAGGAGGAGAGCCAGGTGAAGGCGGCACTGAGTTGGGCATCCTCAACCTCTGGACTGCGAAGCAGAGTCAAGAAGCACCAACGCTCCAGCTCCACGCCCTATCAAGCGCAGGAGCGCGAGGAGGCCAAGCATCTGAGAAGACCGACCTGTCAGTTGAACTTAAAGAACTGACAGTGTCGGGGGACCTGCTGAAGACCGACCTGTCAGCTGAACGTAAAGAGCTGACAGTGTCGGGGGACCTGCTGAAGACCGACCTGTCAGCTGAACGTAAAGAGCTGACAGTGTCGGGGAAGACCGACCATCCATTTGAACGTAAAGAACTGAATGCGTCGAGGAGCTTGAAGAAGGCTGGTCAGTTAGCTGAACTTAAAGAGCTAACTGGTCCGAGCGACCCGATGGAGACTGACCTACCAGCTGAAGGTAAAGAGCTGAGCAGGAGGACGCACCCTCAGAAGACCGACAGACCGGTTGAACCTAAAGAACCGGGCGAGTCGGAGAGCCCGAACACGGAGTGGGAGGAGTCGCCTGCCGTCGAGCCAATCCTGCCCGTGGACTTAGGAGAAGCAGGTCATCCGAGGATAACTTTTCTCGGGTCGCAGCTGCCGAAGCATCATGCCGAAGCTATGACGGCATTTCTCAAGGCAAACCTGGACGTGTTCGCATGGTCAGTTGAGGATATGCCAGGCATCCACCCCGAGGTAGCCTGTCATCACCTCAATATTTGAGAAAGAGCTGCACCTGTACGTCAGAAGCCCCGGTCGCTAGCACCGGAAAAAGCAGCAGCTGTCAACGTGGAGGTAGAGAAGCTGCTACGAGCGGGCATCATCAGAGAGGCTCGGTACCCGAAGTGGATCGCTAACGTGGTCGCCGTCCCCAAGAAGTCCGGAGCCATTCGGGTCTGCATCGACTTCACAAATCTCAACCAGGCATGCCCAAAGGACAGCTACCCGCTACCACGCATCGATACCCTGGTGGATTCCACGTTGCTCCCACGAGAGGCTCTCGTTCATGGACGGCTACTCGGGCTATCACCAGATCCCCATGAATCCGGAAGACCAGGAGCACACGACCTTCGTCACGGGTCGAGGGCTCTTCTGCTACAAGATAATGCCTTTCGGGCTGAAGAACGCGGGAGCAACGTACCAGAGGCTGGTGAACAAGATGTTCGTCGACCAAATCGGAAGAAACGTGGAGGTCTACGTCGACGACTTGCTTGTGAAGAGTCAGGCTGAGGATACGCATATGCAAGACCTGGAGGAAACCTTCGCAACCTTGCGGAGGTACAGTATGAAGTTGAACCCGGCCAAGTGCGCCTTCGGCGTGACGTCGGGAAAATTTCTGGGATACTTGGTCACCCAACGGGGAATCGAAGCCAACCCGGAACAGATCCGTGCTTTGGAGGAGATGTCGTCGCCCAAGTCACGAAAGGAAGTCCAGAAGCTTACCGGACGGATCAACGCCCTCAATCGCTTCATTTCCAAGTCCTCAGACCGGTGTCGACCCCTGTTCGAGAGGCTGAGTAAGCTCGCACCTTTCGACTGGGACCAACGTTGTGAAGAAGCATTTCAGGAGTTGAAGACGTATCTTGGACGACCCCCTATCTTGACAGCCCCCCAGCCAGGTGCAACGCTGGGGGTGTATCTTTCGGTATCAGAGGCAGCAATCAACGCTGGGGGTGTATCTTTCGGTATCAGAGGCAGCAATCAGCGCTGTACTGATATGCGAATGTGAAGGAGCGGAGAGGCCTGTCTACTACGTCAGCCGCATCATGACGTCAGCTGAAACTCGGTACGCGCGGATCGAACAAGTAGCCCTGGCGTTAGTGTACGTGTCAAGGAGGCTTCGCCCGTACTTCGTCGCTCACCCCATCGAAGTCATCACTGAGCACCCCCTGAAGGAAGTACTGGATAACTCTACTCGGGCAGGTCGGCTGAGCAAGTGGGCTGCAGAGCTGCAAGAGTTTGGCCCTCGGTACGTACCTCGGAAAGCAATCAAGGGTCAAGCACTTGCAGACTTCCTCAGCGACTTCCCGGCGGAAGACACTGCACCGGTGCCAGAGACGTTAGAAGACCTGTCGGTAGCTGCCGGTCGACCCGTGGGAGTCGGTGCGGTAGCAGGACAGGAGGACGAAGGAAAAGGCTGGAGATTGTTCGTGGATGGCTCGTCGTGCGCAGTCGGGAGTGGTGTGGGGGTAGTCCTAGTAACCCCCGATCACACAAAGCTCGAAAAGTCAGTGCGGCTATTTTTCCCGACAACGAACAACGAAGCTGAGTACGAGGCGATGCTGACAGGACTGGAGATGGCAACAGCGCTGGGGGTAACCAGCCTGCAGGTCTACGGTGACTCCCAACTGGTAATCAATCAGATTACCGGTAGGTATGAAGCCCGCGACGCAAGGATGCAAGCCTACCTGAAGCTAGCCCGGGAGTTGATCGCCAAGTTCGAAGACATAAGCTTCCATCAGTTCCCCAGAGCGGAAAACAAGCAGGCGGATGCCCTTGCTAATCTAGCATCGGTACTCGGAGAAGACAAGGAGAAAAGGGTTTTCATCGAGGTGCAAGCTGAACCCCGAACTATCGGTCCCGCAGAAGATAGTTGCCTGACGAGGAGGACGCAAGCCATTGAGGCAGCCCATACTATTGCGGTCGGAGCGGATTGGATAGGCAGCATGAAAACGTACCTACTTGATGGGATATTACCGGAGGACGTCGATGAGGCCCGTAGAACTAAGGCGCACGCTCCAAGATACACCCTCATCGACGACGAGCTGTACAAGCGTTCGTTTGGCGGACCGTATCTCAAGTGCCTCACGAAGGAACAAGCGGCAGAAATCATGAAGGAGGTACACGAAGGGGGGTGCGGGAACCACTCCGGAGGAAGATCCCTGGCGCGGAAGATAAAGCTGCAGGGCTACTACTGGCCCACCATGGAAGCAGATGCGGGGGGATATGCGAAAAGGTGCTTGCAATGTCAAAAGCATGCTCCCTCCATACATCAACCAGCAGAAGAGCTGCACCCAGTATCCAGCCCGTGGCCCTTCCAACAGTGGAGGTTGGATATTTTGGGCCCCTTCCCGACGTCGCCCAACCGGAGGAAGTTCCTCCTCGTCGCCACCGACTACTTCACCAAGTGGGTGGAGGCAATCCCGTTGCTGAAAATCGGGGAAGTTCAAGTAGGAAAGTTCCTATGGAGCAGCATCATCTGCCGATTCGGACTACCGCGGGCTTTCGTTGCAGACAACGGGCGACAGTTCGACGCGGAGTAAATCAAGAAGTTCTGCGCCAGTAACAACATCAAGTTATTCTTCTCTACACCGCGGTACCCCCAGAGCAATGGGCAGGCAGAGTCGACGAATCGGGCCATTCTCGACATACTGAAGAAGAAGCTGGAGCAGAAGAAGGGATTGTGGGAAGAAGCTCTACCCGGAGTTCTATGGGCATATCGGACGACACCGAAGCGACCAACGGGAGAGTCCCCGTTCAGCCTTACCTACGGCTCTGAAGCAGTCCTGCCAACGAAAACCCTGGTCCCGACACAGAGAACGGTCGTAGTTGCCGACCCGAAGCTGAATGACGAACTCCTGCTTGATGGCCTGGACTTGCTGGAAGAGAAGAGGGAGAGAGCGAGGGCGCGCCTAGCTAACTACCATCAGGGCATCAAGAGGGCATATGATCGCAAAGTCAGAAAGCGGGTATTCAAACAAGGGGACCAAGTTATGCGGAAGGTCTTTGATAATACCAAGGAGCTGGGAAGTGGCAAGCTGGGAGCTACTTGGGAAGGACCGTACATCATCGATGGTATGGGGAAAAACGGAGCCTACCGCCTGAAGACTCAAGACGGCGACGCGCTGGCAAGACCATGGAATGCAGCCAATCTGTGCAATTTCTACCAGGGTAGTTAAATGAGCAAGACGCATGTAACCGCTTTGTAACTCTGAATCTATTCAATAAAAATGCACTTGCTCAACGTTTTTGTTCATGTGAGTGAATAATGGTTAATCGAGGCAACCTAAACCAAGTGGTACATAACTCCGAGCGAGTTCTACCACTTGGCCGACCGGTCGACAGGTCCCTGCGAAGGGCGAGACCGGCCGGTGAACAACTGGAAAGATCGATCGACAGACCCTGTCAGGGTACGACCGGTCAACCAGCCTAAACCAAGTGGTACATAACACTCCGAGCGAGTTCTACCACTTGGCCGACCGGTCGACAGATCCCTGCGAAGGGCGAGACCGGCCGATGAACAACTGTAAAGATCGGTCGACAGACCCTGTCAGGGTACGACCGGTCAACCAGCCTAAACCAAGTGGTACATAACACTCCGAGCGAGTTCTACCACTTGGCCGACCGGTCGACAGGTCCCTGCGAAGGGCGAGACCGGCCGGTGAACAACTGGAAAGATCGGTCGGCAGACCCTGTCAGGGTACGACCGGTCAACCAGCCTAAACCAAGTGGTACATAACACTCCGTGCGAGTTCTACCACTTGGCCGACCGGTCGACAGGTCCCTGCGAAGGGCGAGACCGGCCGGTGAACAACTGGAAAGATAGGTCAACAGACCCCGTCAGGGTGTGACCGGACAACCGGCCTAAATCAAGTGGTACGCGATACTCCGAATGAGTTTTACCACTTGACCGAATGGTCAACAGGACCCTGTGAAGGGCGAGACCGGCCGATGAACACTTGGAAAAATCGATCAATAGAACCCGCGGGGGAACGACCGATCGATCAATGCAAACAAGGCAGAGTATATCACCCCATACTAATATAAGGGCCAGATTTTGGTCGTGCGTCGTCGACGTGTAGTTACGCACGTCGACGTGTAGTTACGCATGTCGTCGACGTGTAGTCAAGACACAAAATCCGAGTTTTAATAGCAAGACATCGACATGAACTTGAGATGTAGAGTTGATGAAAAAGACAATGATCATGGCATTCAGATGAAATATCAAGAGATCCCAACATAAACAAGAGTTTTGTTTTATTACATCACGAAACAAAGTAAGGCAGCGAGTAAGATCGGTCAAGCGTCGCCCCCAACTTTCTACGATCCCGACGGGAGCTTGCCGCGCAGCTTCGCGACCTTCTTGCGCCATTCTGCCGCCTGCTCCGCAAGAAGCGACTTGCAATCCGCGGTGTATTCAGCATGCTGCCTGTCAAGCGCAGCCTTATGCGCTGCTTCGGCCTGGTCAAGGGAGGCCTTCAATACGGCAATTTCGGCCTCGTGAGCGGCTTGGGCGGCATTGGCCGTTGCACGCTGCTCCCTGATCGTAGCCGCCTGCGCCCTGAACTTCTCCCACAGCCCTTCATTTTCCACCTGAGCAGAGTCCAACGCTTCTTGGAGCCCGAAGGAGTCAGAAGTGTTCTCCAGCGCGGCTTCGAGCTGAGCCTGGACTGCAGCAAGCTCTTCGGCGTGAACCCGTCGAGCTTCCGCCAGCTGAGCGCGTAGCTCTCTCGACTCCTGCCGAGTAGCCTGAAGGGAGGCCTTAAGCCGCGTCATCCTATGCATGCCCCCCTCAACAAGTCGACAGCCCGCCTGACAAAGAAGGAAACAACATGTACCACAGAGTTAATGGGAGAAGTTACTACTACGTGAAGTCAAAACATGTCGTCGGCGTGTAGTTACACATATCGTCGGCGTGTAGTCACGCGCGTCGTCGACGTGCAGTCAACTCGTTAACGACTTAGACTTACCTCATGAAAGTCGTCGAGCTGACGCTCCCAGCTAGGACTACCCACACCGGTATCATCTTCCTCTCCCTGATGAGCAGAGAGCCCGGGGGAACGGCGGTGAGACGTAGCTTCAGCGGCCCCGAGGGGAGAATGAGGAGGTGGCCCGGCGGCGACCCAGAAGCAGAGGAGGAAGGCGAAGGCATGAACTCCCGGACCTCCGCGCGATCAAGTTTTCTAGCGGCAGGGGCAGCAGGTGGTGCAACGGTAGGTGCAGCAGGGGGACCGCGGGGTGAAGCTCGCCCACGCGACCCAGCCGAGCCAGACGGCATGGCTCGCTCGTCTCGCCCGAGGGAAGGAGAAAGACTATAACCGGAGCACCTCTCCGATTCCTCTACCTCCACATACTGCTTACCCGTCGACGGCACGTCCTCTACCCAGTCGTCGGGGAGGGAGCGAAGGTCGTCGGCAGCAGCACGTCGCATGGAGCGAGCGAGAAGAGCACGTCCAGCATCTTCATCGCTGGAAGACTCGTTCAGCAAAGCTCGCCTCCTTGATTTTCCCGTCGGCACAGCTACGTTGCGCGCAGCCGGACAGCTGCACTCGCCTGCAGCTTTAGTCGACTTCGCGCGCCGCCTGAAGACCACGCAGAGTTTAGATGTAGCGGTGTTTGGGTTGAAGCGTCTGACGGAGCTGACGTACCTGTCAGGAAGTTCAGAAGAGTAAGTAATGGGCTCTTCTCCCCTACCGGACGCCGCACGCTATTTGCCTTTCTTTGAAGTGGAGTCGTAGGACCTGACGACCGGTAGCTTCGGAAACAGCTGCCGCCAGTCGTCGTCGTTGTTCGTCACCCGCTTAATAAGTTGGTCAAGCTCTTCCTCAACAGCCTCAGGGCACTGAAGCTGCTTGGAAGGGTAGTAGTCCTCGATGGTCGCGGCGAGATGGGAGATATGACCGGAGACTTTGAAGCGACCCCTCCAGGGTCCCCCGACAACGATGGGGCACTCCTTCCAACCCCTCACCGTGTCAGATAGACCCCCAATGGGAGGGCGGCTGCCTGCGCGCGCCTGCAGGCTGAAGTACGAGAAGACGCTGCCAGGCGTTACCTTGTAATCCTTGAGGAAGTATTTCTTCAAAAGGTACGCGATGCAGAGTTGCTGCCCCGCCAGCACTTCTAATTCTTCTATACAGCGGAGGATCCTCTAGCCGTTGCCAGCTATCTGGCCAGGAGACACGTTCATGCGCTCCAGCAGAAGACCAGAGAAGCTCGCCAGGGGAAGTCGCAGGCTGCAGCGAAGTTGGCCGAGCGTGACGACAGTGCGGTCGTTGTCTGACGGGTCCAAAGGACCGATAGCGAAGGAAAGCGAAATCGCATCTGGAATACCGTATGCTGCCCGGACCTCCTCCATCAGAGGGAACTTGTTCACTATCGAGAACCAGGTGAAAGTCATCTTCGCCGCAAGTCCTCGACGTGTATCCAAACGAGCCGACACGCAGGTACTCGACGTGTATCCAAACGAGCTGACACGCAGGTCCTCGACGTGTATCCAAGTGAACCGACACGCAGGTCTTCGGCGTGTATTCAAGCGAAACTTCTCCCAAATGAACCTTCAGCCGCAGAGAAAAGATCTGAAGCAGAGGAAAGAAATGAACCATCTGGCTCCTATTTATAGACGAAGTTGGAGCTGGATGGGTTCGAATTTCGAGGAGGCGAGGTGGCGGCGCTCGGCGACGCCATGTGGCGAAAAATCAGAAAAAACCCAGACAGCTGTTTTTGAGTTGCAACAACCTCAAACTGAGGCGGGCACGCAAACCGAGACGCACACGCAAGCCGGTGCGGGCACGCAACGCGATGCTAGGGTGCAAGTTGAGGCTGCACGCAAATCGAGGCGAAGTGATCCTGACCGGACGGGACCGAAGACCGTCCGGTCAGGAGGGGTATTGTGTGTACCATTCCCTTTTGGAGCCGGCAACGCAATAGTCGGAGGGAAGGAGGGGTCGATCGGCCATGCATCAAACACCCCCCTCTCTCTGGGTCGACATGTAGCCAGAAAAAGGGGGGGTCGGTCGGTCACCAAGGAGGCACACCACCCCCCCTCTCTCCTGGGTCGGCATGTAGCCAGAGAGAGGGGGGGCCGGTCGACCCCTCCTTCCCTCCGACTATTGCGTTGCCGGCTCCAAAAGGGAATGGTACACACAATACCCCCTCCTGACCGGACGGTCTTCGGTCCCGTCCGGTCAAGATCACTTCGCCTCGATTTGCATGCAGCCTCAACTTGCACGCTAGCATCGCCTTGCGCGCCCATACCGGCTTGCGTGCGTGTCTCGGTTTACGTGCCCGCCTCAGTTCGAGGTTGTTGCAACTCAAAAACAGCTATCTGGGTTTTTTCTAATTTTTTGCCACATGGCGTCACCGGGCGCCGCCACCTCGCCTCCTCGAAATTCGAACCCATCCAGCTCCAACTTCGTCTATAAATAGGAGCCAGATGGTTCATTTCTTTCCTCTGCTTCAGATCTTTCCTCTGCGGCTGAAGGTTCATTTGGGAGAAGTTTCGCTTGAATACACGCCGAAGACCTGCGTGTCGGTTCACTTGGATACACGTCGAGGACCTACGTGTCAGCTCGTTTGGATACACGTCGAGTACCTGCGTGTCGGCTCGTTTGGATACACGTCGAGGACTTGCGGCGAAGATGACTTTCACCTGGTTCTCGATGGTGAACAAGTTCCCTCTGATGGAGGAGGTCCGGGCAGCATACGGTATTCCAGATGCGATTTCGCTTTCCTTCGCTACCGGTCCTTTGGACCCGTCAGACAACGATCGCACTGTCGTCACGCTCGGCCAGCTTCGCTGCAGCCTGCGACTTCCCCTGGTGAGCTTCTCTGGTCGTCTGCTGGAGCGCATGAACGTGTCTCCTGGCCAGATAGCTGGCAACGGCTGGAGGATCCTCCGCTGTATAGAAGAATTAGAAGTGCTGGCGGGGCAGCAACTCTACATCGCGTACCTTTTGAAGAAATACTTCCTCAAGGATTACAAGGTAACGCCTTGCAGCGTCTTCTTGTACTTCAGCCTGCAGGCGCGCACAGGCAGCCGCCCTCCCATTGGGGGTCTATCTGACACGGTGAGGGGTTGGAAGGAGTGCCCCATCGTTGTCGGGGGACCCTGGAGGGGTCGCTTCAAAGTCCCCGGTCACATCTCCCATCTCGCCGCGACCATCGAGGACTACTACCCTTCCAAGCAGCTTCAGTGCCCTGAGGCTGTTGAGGAAGAGCTTGACCAACTTATTAAGCGGGTGACGAACAACGACGACGACTGGCGGCAGTTGTTTCCGAAGCTACCGGTCGTCAGGTCCTACGGCTCCACTTCAAAGAAAGGCAAACAGCGTGCGGCGTCCGATAGGGGAGAAGAGCCCATTACTTACTCTTCTGAACTTCCTGACAGGTACGTCAGCTCCGTCAGACGCTTCAACCCAAACACCGCTACATCTAAACTCTGCGTGGTCTTCAGGCGGCGCGCGAAGTCGACTAAAGCTGCAGGCGAGTGCAGCCGTCCGGCTGCGCGCAACGTAGCTATACCGACGGAAAAATCAAGGAGGCGAGCTTTGCTGAACAAGTCTTCCAGCGATGAAGATGCTGGACGCGCTCTTCTCGCTCGCTCCATGCGACGTGCTGCTGCCGACGACCTTCGCTCCCTCCCCGACGACTGGGTAGAGGACGTGCCGTCGACGGGTAAGCAGTATGTGGAGGTAGAGGAATCGGAGAGGTGCTCCGGTTATAGTCTCTCTCCTTCCCTCGGGCGAGACGAGCGAGCCATGCCGTCTGGCTCGGCTGGGTCGCGTGGTCGAGCTTCACCCCGCGGTCCCCCTGCTGCACCTACCGTTGCACCACCTGCTGCCCCTGCCGCTAGAAAACTTGATCGCGCGGAGGTCCGGGAGTTCATGCCTTCGCCTTCCTCCTCTGCTTCTGGGGGCGCCGCCGGGCCACCTCCTCATTCTCCCCTCGGGGCCGCTGAAGCTACGTCTCACCGCCGTTCCCCCGGGCTCTCTGCTCATCAGGGAGAGGAAGATGATACCGGTGTGGGTAGTCCTAGCTGGGAGCGTCAGCTCGACGACTTTCATGAGGTAAGTCTAAGTCGTTAACGAGTTGACTGCACGTCGACGACGCGCGTGACTACACGCCGACGATATGTGTAACTACACGCCGACGATATGTTTTGACTTCATGTAGTAGTAACTTCTTCCATTAACTCTGTGGTACATGTTGTTTCCTTCTTTGTCAGGCGGGCTGTCGACTTGTTGAGGGGGGCATGCATAGGATGACGCGGCTTAAGGCCTCCCTTTAGGCTTCTCGGCAGGAGTCGAGAGAGCTACGCGCTCAGCTGGCGGAAGCTCGACGGGTTCACGCCGAAGAGCTTGCTGCAGTCCAGGCTCAGCTCGAAGCCGCGCTGGAGAACGCTTCTGACTCCTTCGGGCTCCAAGAAGCGTTGGACTCTGCTCAGGTGGAAAATGAAGGGCTGTGGGAGAAGTTCAGGGCGCAGGCGGCTACGATCAGGGAGCAGCGTGCAGCGGCCAATGCCGCCCAAGCCGCTCACGAGGCCGAAATTGCCGCGTTGAAGGCCTCCCTTGACCAGGCCGAAGCAGCGCATAAGGCTGCGCTTGACAGGCAGCATGCTGAATACACCGCGGATTGCAAGTCGCTTCTTGCGGAGCAGGCGACGGAATGGCGCAAGAAGGTCGCGAAGCTGCGCGGCAAGCTCCCGTCGGGATCGTAGAAAGCTGGGGGCGACGCTTGACCGATCTTACTCGCTGCCTTACTTTGTTTCGTGATGTAATAAAACAAAACTCTTGTTTGTGTTAGGATCTCTTGATATTTCATCTGAATGCCATGATCATTGTCTTTTTCATCAACTCTACATCTCAAGTTCATGTCGATGTCTTGCTATTAAAACTCGGATTTTGTGTCTTGACTACACGTCGACGACATGCGTAACCGCACGCCGACGACACGCGTAACTACACGTCGACGATGTGCGTAACTACACGTCGACGTGCGTAACTACACGTCGACGACGCGCAACCAAAATCTGGCCCTTATATTAGTATGGGGTGATATACCCTGCCTTGTTTGCATTGATCGATCGGTCGTTCCACCGCGGGTTCTGTTGATCGATTTTTCCAAGTGTTCATCGACCGGTCTCGCCCTTCACAGGATCCTGTTGACTGGTCGGTCAAGTGGTAAAACTCATTCGGAGTATCGCGTACCACTTGATTTAGGCTGGTTGTCCGGTCACACCCTGACGGGGTCTGTTAACCTATCTTTCCAGTTGTTCACCGGCCGGTCTCGCCCTTCGCAGGGACCTGTCGACCGGTCGGTCAAGTGGTAGAACTCGCACGGAGTGTTATGTACCACTTGGTTTAGACTGGTTGACCGGTCGTACCCTGACAGGGTCTGTCGACCGATCTTTCCAGTTGTTCACCGGCCGGTCTCGCCCTTCGCAGGGACCTGTCGACCGGTCGGCCAAGTGGTAGAACTCGCTCGGAGTGTTATGTACCACTTGGTTTAGGCTGGTTGACCGGTCGTACCCTGACAGGGTCTGTCGACCGATCTTTCCAGTTGTTCACCGGCCGGTCTCGCCCTTCGCAGGGACCTGTCGACCGGTCGGTCAAGTGGTAGAACTCGATCGGAGTGTTATGTACCACTTAGTTTAGGTTGCCTCGGTTAACCATTATTCACTCACATGAACAAAAACATTGAGCAAGTGCATTTTTATTGAATAGATTCAGAGTTACAAAGCGGTTACATGCGTCTTGCCCATTTAACTACCCTGGTAGAACTTGCGCAGATTGGCTGCATTCCATGGTCTTGCCAGCGTGTCGCCGTCTTGAGTCTTCAGGCGGTAGGCTCCGTTTTTCCCCATACCATCGATGATGTACGGTCCTTCCCAAGTAGCTCCCAGCTTGCCACTTCCCAGCTCCTTGGTATTATCAAAGACCTTCTGCATAACTAGGTCCCCTTGTTTGAATACCCGCCTTCTGACTTTGCGATCATATGCCCTCTTGATGGCCTGATGGTAGTTAGCTAGGCGCGCCCTCGCTCTCTCCCTCTTCTCTTCCAGCAAGTCCAGGCCATCAAGCAGGAGTTCGTCATTCAGCTTCGGGTCGGCAGCTACGACCGTTCTCTGTGTCGGGACCAGGGTTTCCGTTGGCAGGACTGCTTCAGAGCCGTAGGTAAGGCTGAACGGGGACTCTCCCGTTGGTCGCTTCGGTGTCGTCCGATATGCCCATAGAACTCCGGGTAGAGCTTCTTCCCACAATCCCTTCTTCTGCTCCAGCTTCTTCTTCAGTATGTCGAGAATGGCCCGATTCGTCGATTCTGCCTGCCCATTGCTCTGGGGGTACCGCGGTGTAGAGAAGAATAACTTGATGTTGTTACTGGCGCAGATCTTCTTGATTGACTCCGCGTCGAACTGTCGCCCGTTGTCTGCAACGAAAGCCCGCGGCAGTCCGAATCGGCAGATGATGCTGCTCCATAGGAACTTTCCTACTTGAACTTCCCCAATCTTCAGCAACGGGATTGCCTCCACCCACTTGGTGAAGTAGTCGGTGGCGACGAGGAGGAACTTCCTCCGGTTGGGCGACGTCGGGAAGGGGCCCAAAATATCCAACCCCCACTGTTGGAAAGGCCACGGGCTGGATACTGGGTGCAGCTCTTCTGCTGGTTGATGTATGGAGGGAGCATACTTTTGACATTGCAAGCACCTTTTCGCATGTAGCCAGAAAAAGGGGGGGTCGGTCGGTCACCAAGGAGGCACACCACCCCCCCTCTCTCCTGGGTCGGCATGTAGCCAGAGAGAGGGGGGGGCCGGTCGGTCGGTCACCAAGGAGGGCAGCAGCCCCCCCCCTCTCTCTGGGTCGGTATGTAGCCAGAGAGGGGGGGGTCGGTCGGTCACCAAGGAGTGCAGCAGCCCTCCCCCTTGTTTCTCTGGGTCGGCATGTAGCCAGAGATGGGGGGGGGGGTCGGTCACCAAGGAGTGCAGCAGCCCCCCCCTTGTTTCTTTGGGTCGGCATGTAGCCAGAAAAAGGGGGGGCCGGTCGGTCGGTCACCAAGGAGGCACACCCCTCCCCTCTCGATGGGACGTGTAACGAGGCGAGGAGTGAAGAAACAGTCGAACACGGAGGTCTCGCTGTGCTGACGACGCTCAGCAATTTTCGGGCCAAAGTGACCAGGTATCAACCGCGCGCCACGTCACCGCGGCGGTTGAGCTCATTGCGGGGACACGTCAACCGCCCGATTTTCGCGGAGCGTCGTAACCGTCACCCCGCCACTATAAAAGGGGACCTACCCCTTCAGCGAAAGGAGGAAGAATTCTGGAGGAGACGCTGCCCGTTTCGTCCCGGAATTTGCGGAGCTGCGAAGATCGGTCGGTCTGCACCCAGAGGTTGTCTGCGGAGGTCGGTCGGTCTGCACCCAGAGGCTGTCTGCGGAGGTCGGTCGGTCGGTCGGCAGCCAGACACTGTTTGCAAGCGACCTGCAGACAGACGCTGTCTGCAGCGGTCGGTAGTCAGAGTGAAATTGCAGAGGTCGGTAGTTTTGGAGACCGGTCCTCAGGGTATGTAATCGGGGTTAAGGTGAGAGATTGTAACCGAAAGAATAGTCTTAGTGCATTCTCGCCCCGCCCGTGGTTTTTTCCCCTTCGTCGTTGAGAAGGGGTTTTCCACGTAATTCCCGGTCTGATTTTATTTGGCTTGTTGGATTGTGCTCGCCACCCGAACCGCCCGGTTCGACTAAAAACCCCCCACATATTCTTTTGTGAACACCTGTGGACAAAGAAACATTTGGATCACAACCTTAAGCTGTCTAACAGAATTTCACCATTCTGGAGAGGGGTCATGACTACAAGAACCTTGTTCAATGCCCGGTTGAGCTTGAGATGGCACTTGGGTGATGGTCACACAATCATATTCTAGATGGATATATGGATCCCCTTGTACTCTTTAGCATCCTCCTTCCCAAACCTTTTTGAAGTGGCCACTGACACGAACATTAGGGTATCCAACATCCTTCATCTTCTCTTTTAACATCCCCTACCTCCACCCGTAACTAGGAATCCCTTCCTCAGCGATTTGATCTCCCCCATTACCACCCTACTTACACAACAACGAACTCAAGAACAGGACACCTTATTCTCGGTGAATAGTGCATATCATTCTTTTGCTAATATTCAACCTTACTGGATCTTCCAGATTATTTGGAAGGTGGAATGCCCTTTAAAGGTTAAATTCTTTTTATGGACCCTTTTGCATCATCACACACTCACAACAGATAATCTTCTTCGTAGAGGTATCCCCAGTACACATTCTTGCACTTTTTGCAATGAATTAGAGACTATTGACCACCTTTTTCTCCTTTGCTCAACCACTCATAGCATATGGGTGCTTTGTTTGGGTATTCCAGTACCTCTCCACACATCTATTGACACTCGTTGCTCATCTTTGAGACAAGTTATGGTTCCACATAGTCGTGTAATTGCATGGGACAGATATGTGACCGGCTTACTATGAACACTGTGGCTTGAGAGGAATGCAAGGGTGTTCCAACAAAGCTATAGGACCCTAGACAACTTTTTTGTGAAGGCAGGAAGGATCGCTATCTAGGGAAATACTCAAGAAGGTCTCGAATATGAAGGAGGTCATGAACAGCAAGGGACATGGTCTTTTATATGGATGTAACCAAGGGGCTTTTGTATGGGTTGTTATGGTTTTTTGGAGTAGAATTCATGCTCTGAATCTATCTGTATATTATTTATAATGCATAGGTTGGGATCTTCCTAACCCCCTCTCGATATAAGGGAGGTCATCTTATCCTCAAAAAAGAAAAAATTTACCTCATCTGATACAGAAGGCTCAACAACTGTAGAGAGCAACAAGACATGGTCCTGCATAAAACTCTAAGATAAATATTAACTTGGCAAAAATAAATCTTGTATATGACAATTTTGTTCATTCTTTAATAATGCATGCAAAATCATTATGAACTGACCTCTTGTGCTGTATTCATGGTTGTCACAACATTTGATGATGTAATATTCTGCATTACAAATTTAATATACCAATATATCATTCATTCTTCATCCTAAGAATGATAATCTAACTAAGGGGGTACTAAGCTCTTGTAATGCTCTTTACATGCCATTTCAATTCATAAAGTCATGTCTAACATAGTAATTTTTTTTGCATATATATTATATGAAATGTTTTGCATAAAAAAGTTCAGTGGTACAATCAATCGTGAAAATGGACTTAATGATTAAAAGTTGATGATTTGCTATCAATTTTCAACGAAAAAAGATGGGAAATAAAAGATCAGGTGGATTGTATCTCACGAAAACAAGTAAAACTAATTCAATGAGGATGAATTACCTGCACAGATTTTGTGATAGGACTCGTCACATCGAACAACTTCCTGGAAGTAGTCATACATGAAACTGGTTTAGATTTTTTCTCTGAACTTATCTTTTTATGACAAAACACAATATACAAGTTTCAGAGCAATACCCTCCTCCCTTTCTCATGAATGGGGTAACTTTCTTCTCAATCGAGACCACTGATTTCTTAACTGAACTTACTGGTTGGGGTCTAACAAGGGAAATGAAACATAAAAACATAAGCATCTAGGATCACCATTGATATGAAAAAAAGATCAATGTCAAAAGAAAATACCTTCTCTTAGTCATAGAGGGGGTCCAATTATCTTTCTTTTCATTTGAACATAATTGGGACATTTCATGTTTGTTCAATGCAAAATTTACTGATTGGTGTCGATAATTAATTGGAGAAGATGGTGGTACAAATCTTGGAGCACTCTTACTACACTTGGCAGAATCCAGACGGTGTTGATTGACTGCTCGGGATGACCGAGAAGCCAATCCGACTGCATGACTGGTATCTTGGCACATAGTTGGATCCTTCATCAAACAAATAAAATAACTTCAGAGATTTACACAACACTATATGTCCAAAAGTACTTAAACAACCAGAATTAACTTATATATAGCAGCTCAAATCTAGAAAAAAAATATACAAGTCCACTGCTATGGTTCATGGCCTCACCAAACAAGTAACAAGCACAGCCCCACTTCCGCTGCATAAGAAATCTTGCAATAAACGGGTCAATTTGTTTTCACGGTAGGGAATGAAGGTCTCGTCGGTATTCAATGCACACACAACATTGAGCAGTGCATACAATGACTTGTTAACCCTAGCACTTTCAGCTAATTGAGGCCTATCAGTACTGTTCCTTTTGATGCCCTCATAACCTGAGAAAAAAAGAACACCCAGGATGAAGCAAAGGCGTAATGAGATTGAAGACCCCAACTCTTCTTACACTAACATCACCTGCTAAATCAACAAAATTCATCTTTCCAACAAGGATATTGTTGGATTCCTTATCAACACAGCTAACATGCACAATCAATCCTTGATGACTCCTTATCACAACATCATTCACAACCTTTTGCGATGGCTTTCGCTGGTTACACCCATGAAAATAGACTTTCTTAAATTCAGAGATTGATTTCACAGGGACCTGAAAAAAAAATTATACAATAAGAATCAAAGGAATTGAAAATTATTTTATAAATTCACTGCTCAGTACAATATATATGAGTACTCCAAAAGCATCCTAAACAAACCAGAGAAAGGCCCTTGAGCTGAATTCTGTGTTCGGCATCTTCGAGAACTAGCACCTCTTGTCCTTTAGGTTCCAATAAATCATACACACGGTCTTGATACACTTCGTAGCATGATATCGTAACCGAGCCTCCAACTTCTTCGGCAGATTGCATGATTTCAGAAACCGCCATTGGTGCCAATCCGGGGTCCTCCTCGGTGCCCTGCAGATAATCAAATTAAATGTGTGACAACAACAAAAAAAAAAACCCTACAAGAAGAGTGAAAGAACATAATCCTCACCTGAATCAATTGTGTCTTCCCACTTCCTTTAGTCCCATAGGCAATAACACATGCATTGCACCCTTGAACAACCCCCTGAAGAAGAGACTTAACCTCTCTGGAGAAAATTTCACCTATGCCCACATCTTGCCCATAACACTGGTCCAGCTTGTAAGAGTCCTTCCGACTGCACCGAATAATGCAAAAGGGAGAGAAACCCACATCAGACATCTGAAACCCTAGTACAACCCCATAAACAAGAATCTTTCAAATTTCCCATAAAGCATCAATTGAGGTATTCGATTCTTTTGGGTTATTCTCCCAAAAAAAAAAGAAGATTCTTTTGGGTTCAAATCAAAGCCTCAAAGATCAAAAAATTCCAATGGACCGATCCACATAGAAACCAAATGAAATCAGATCCAAGATAAACAACAAGAAGTGTGGCCACCTGGCAGCTTGATCTCGGAAGACGATTGAGGGGTGATCTCCATCGGATCTCGAGATAGATATGTGAGAACCGATCGACGAACATGAATCCCCATCCGAGGGGACGATCCCAGAATCAAGAAAAGGTCTGATCTTCGCTACGACCCGAACTTTTCCACGTTGGGAACGGTGATGGGATCTTGAAGCTGAAGACTTTGTGCTGCTCCGAGATGATGAAGACTCCATGCTTCAAGAGAGAGAGAGAGAGAGAGATCTGAAGAACTAGGGTTTTTGGTTTGCAAAAGCATAACTAGCCGTTGGAGCGTAGGCTCCCATTATAAAAGCGAATCCTTTCAAATTTTCCGCTGTGCCCCCACATCGAGCAGTACTTGTTTGGCATCAATCAATCAGGAACCGCCCGTTTCTACTCCGGGTTCCGGATTTTAGAAGTAACGGCTAGCGTTCGCTCCGACATCGAGCAGTACGTGTTTGGCATCAATCAATCAGGAACCGCCCGTTTCTACTCCCGGTTCCAGATTTTAGAAGCAACGGCTAGCTTTCGTTCCGGCGGAATGAAGTGTCGGCAACGCCGGGACGGACATCAAACACCAAACATCCAATGGCTACTGCCATCTATTTGCTATTTACTTCTTCAATTTCTTGATTTGTTCTTCTTCTTTTTTTTGGCTTATTTTCACTTTGCCCCCCAAATTTTGCCTTGAATTAGACTTTACCCCCAATCCTTTCATTAATTAGACTCTACCCCCCAAAACTAACTGTTCCGTAAGGTCACCATATAAGAGAAAGGGTGAGCTCACGGAAAAGAAATAAAGTTTTGGGGGGTGAGCTGACGGAACACTTAGTTGTAGGGTAAAGTCTAATTAATGAAAAATGGGGGGTAAAGTCTAATTCAAGGCAAAATTTGGGGGGCAAAGTCAAAATAAGCCAAAAAAAAGGGGAAATTTTAGGAAAATTTTATTCATACCCCAAAAATCTGTACTTAGCCCCCATTTCCAACAAACTTGAACACACCCCCTTTTTTTTTCATACCCCATTCCTATCCCAAAAATACCCTTCCCCCTTACACCCCACCTTCAATACACCCCAGTTAAATAGCCCGCGTCTTCTCTTGCCTCTGAGCCTCGAGCAGTGCGCCCCACCTTGGGGGCGGACGATGTTTCTACGACCACAAACGATACTTCGAGTTCTAAGTCCCCTAGTAATTGCGATAGCCGGCGCTCTCTTGGTCGCCCGCCTCGACACCGGGTTCCTAATGTGGTTCAGCCACATGATGGAGGCCCTGATCATGGCGGTGCACAAACTAAATCCCACTTTGTCTCTGGCGCCCTTGCAGATACTTTGGTAGACCTAGGATCAGGTGTTTCAGAAGTTTCGCTCACAAATCCTTTTGACATCCACCCGGGTCAGAATGGCCCTTCCAGTAGCACGTTTTTAATCAAGGAAGGTCCTATGGTGTTCTCTAGTCAGATGGCGGGGGGTCCGGTCACAGATGAGGCTACAGGCCTCCGACGGGCGGTTTCTCCCGGTAACGTCCGAAAGGGTCCTGGCAAACCTCCATCCACCTCTACCAGTCGACTTCCGACTGTTGTTACAGAGGGGTTGAGGACCCACTCTGAAGTGTGCGACCATGTTTGCTCTGTGCTACGGGATACCTCTTGCTCCATAGAGGGAAACCGGAAGGATTCGGAGCAAATCGCAGGGGGTGAGACCCATGAAGGATGTCGCGACCCCACCCTTTCCCCTCGTGCGATAGCACTCAAAAGGCGAAAGGAAGGGTTATCCTCCGACCAACAATTGGAGGGTAAAGAATCCCAACGGGAAGTTTAAGTCCGCTGTCTCCCTTTCTGTTTCTTGTGTTTTTTGATTGGCGAATTCTTGGCTGGTCCTTTTTTTTTTTTTTTAACCATTAATTTTTGGATCATGTCTTTTGTCTTCTGGAACTGTCGGGGAGCCAGGCGGTTGACCTGTGTCTCCCATTGCAAGAGGCTTATTAATCGCTTTGACCCAGAAGTTCTTATCCTTTTTGAAACTCATGTTGGCCGAGCTTCGGCAAATTGGGTTTCCCATCGCCTTGGTCCGGGATGGCATTGTTTTTGTGTTGAGTCAATTGGCCGATCAGGTGGTATTCTTGTCTTCTGGCACGGAACTCGATGGGAGACCACCTTTTTCTCCTTGAATCGGCAATTGGTGGTGGGTGTCCTTTCCAATCAACAGTTTTCTTGGTGCTTGGTTGGGGTTTATGCTAGCACAGATTATAGGGAGCGAAGATCTATATGGAATTCTATCACCCGACTGCACTCTCTTGGCCTCCCCTTATTTATCTGTGGCGATTTTAACGTCTTGCTTCATGACATAGATAAGCGAGGGGGAGCCGATTTTCATGTTGATACGACTGTTGATGAATTCCGTCAGGCGATTGCGTCTAATGGTCTGATAGACATGGAATTTTCTGGGTCAGCTTATACGTGGTGCAATAACCAGGCCCCAGAAACTCGCATCCTTGAGCGTCTTGATAGAGGTTTCTGTAATTTTAAATGGGCCAGCTTATTTCCGGAGGCTAATATTTCTCACCTTGAAAGGGTTGTGTCCGACCATTGTCCTCTCCTACTTACCTTACATCCTCCTATTCTCCGGGGGCCCCGGCCTTTTCGTTTTGAAAATTTTTGGCTGGAGCATCCGGACTGGAATCGATTTTTCATGTCTGCCTGGCGGTCTGGTCCCTCCACAACTCCTTTTTCTAGGCTGAGTGAAAACCTAGTTTCCCTGAGAGATGCTCTTCGTGTTTGGAACAAGACTCATGTAGGTGATCTAGATTTACAAATCGATTCCTTATGTTCTCAGATTCAGTCTTGGACGGCCCGTAAGGAGTCTACACCGCTGAATGCTTCCGAAATAGGTACCTTGCGGTCCATGCAATGTCAGTACACCAATCTCCTTTACCTCCAGGAACTTAAATGGCGCCAAAAATCCCGCATACAATGGCTGCAAGCGGGTGATGCCAATACTAAGTTCTTTCATATGACTACCCAAGTGCGTCGCAAACGTAATAGAATCCATTTTCTAGATGATGAATTTGGAGTTCGCCAGACGACTCGGGTAGCCATCGAAGAGGTTCTCCTCCGTCATTTCAAAGCCAAGTGGACCTCCTTCACTCCTCGGGGCAATGATGATCTTCTGGATGCAATTCCAACTCTCGTGACGGCTACCGATAATCGGTTTCTCATCAGCCCAGTTACGAGGGAGGAAATACGACGTACCTGCTTCTCCCTCCCACGTAACAAAGCTCCGGGGCCAGATGGGTACTCAATAGAATTCTTCACTAAAAACTGGGGCATTGTCGGGCCGGAGGTTTGTTCTGCAATCGAATCCTTTTTCAATACAGGATATATGCCAGCCACGTGGAAGTGCACCTATGTTACTCTTATCCCTAAAACGTCTGAGGCCTGCCGGCCGGAACAATTCAGGCCAATCAGTCTCTGTACGGTCTTGTACAAGATTATATCCAAACTTCTTGTGAACCGTCTTAAGTCGGTCATTGGGAAGCTTGTGTCCCCGGAGCAATGCGCCTTTATCCAGGGCCGGAATATTTCCGATAATATTTTGTTGGCCCAAGAAGCCCTCCACTCTATGGAGGTTGACACATGCGATAAAGATTTGCTAGCCCTTAAACTCGATATGGCAAATCCTTATGACCGGATGGCTTGGGATTTCCTCTATCAGGTTTTGTCAAAAATTGGTTTTCACCATATTTGGATCCAGTGGATCAAAGGTTGTATCGAAAATCCATCATTCTCCATCCTTCTTAATGGCTCCCCTACGTCTTGGTTCAGCTCTACCCGTGGCCTTCGCCAGGGGGACCCTTTGGCCCCATATCTTTTTATTTTGGGTGCTGATGTTCTGGTTCGTAATATCAAAGTTAATATCCAACGTGGAACATGGCGAGGTGTTCGCTCCTCCCCTAACGCTAGCTCCATTGGAGTTCTTTCCTATGCTGATGATAGCTTAATTTTCGCCGAGGCTTCCCCCCCAAATGTTTTTTCTCTTCAGAAGCTCATCCGTCAATATTGTCGTCTCTCGGGACAAAAAGTTAACTTCCAAAAATCAGCGGTGTTTTTCGGGGCAGGGGTTGCAGTTAATCTTCGCCCCATTCTTCTAGCATCTCTAGGGATGTCGGCTATTTCTGGCCCCATTACCTATCTGGGAACACGTATATCAGGTCGACGGATCCAAGCCTCTGACCTGTCTCCGATGGTCAGTCGTATTACTAGACGTATTGATAGCTGGAAAGCTCATCTATTATCCTTTCCAGCCAGGGTCACTTTGCTTCAAGCAGTTCTTCAATCCATTCCGGTGTTCCAGTTGGGTGCTGTTTGGATTCCCCATCGCATTCTAGACCAACTGGAACGGGAGTTTAGGCGTTTCCTTTGGGCCAAGAGTGACACCAAAAATGGGTTACACCTTGTCAAATGGGCCGATGTGTGCCGCCCAAAGTTACAGGGGGGTTTGGGCTTTAGACAAATTCGCTTGTTCCGACAAGCCTTAATGGGGAAGAAAGTTTTTCAGGTTCTATCTAACTATAACAATCCCTGGGTGTCTTTTGTGCAAGACAAATATAAGGTGTCTGAGGATCCTTGGCAATGGCCACGACCCACTAAATGCTCATGGGCCTGGCGTGCTATCTCTGAGGGTCTGGATGTTGTTCGGTATCATATGCGACAGCCGGTCTGGGAGGGGGCATCCTTCAACCTATGGATGATCCCTTGGTGCTTCTCAATTCCTCTTTCCCGGATGGTGTTTCCCTACAACTGCGGCCTAGTGTCTCAATATTGGTCGATCTCTGACCTCTTCGGTCCTCAAGGTTGGCATATTGAAATTATTCAGACAATCTTTCCATCGGAATGGGTGCCTCTGATCCGTAGCATACCGATCCTCCGAAATCAACCCCGGTCCTCCATTACCTGGGGGCCTCAGCAGACGATGGGTTTTAATGTGGCCACGGCCTATCACCTTTCTCTTTTAAAAGAACCTGCACCAAATGAATTAATACCTTGGATTTGGCGTTCAATTTGGAAGCCACCGATGGGGCCCCGTGTTCGGATGCTTTTATGGAAGCTTTTTCATCTGCGCCTTCCTGTTCGTTCGTACCTCTGTCGTATCGGGATGACAGTCTCTTCGCTCTGCCCCCGTTGTTTGGTTAATGATGAGACTTTAAACCATGCATTTTTTCTGTGCTCTCCTGTTAGTCAACTATGGAGTTATGTTGGAAGCAAAATTCGTATGACATCTATCCCCACCTCTGTCACTGAGCTCGGCCGTCTGTTTAGCCATACTCAAGATCGGGGTGCTGGGTATAACAAGATTGCCAAAGCCTTCCTTGGATATTCTCTTTGGCACATATGGAAAGCCAGGAACAAAGCTTTATTTGAACTAACAAATCCAGCAATCCATATTACTTTTGGTTCGATATTAGCAGATTTTGATTCTTTTTGCTCTGCTAACTCTATTTCTGCAGATTTGTATAATCAAAACATCCCTCATCAGATGGAGGCGATCCCTGTCCAATGGGTTCCATCAACTTTACAGGAGTTGAAACTAAATTTTGATGGATCAGTGGATCGTATGAGTCAGGCGGCGGGCGCGGGGTTTGCTATCCGTGATCACAAGGGGACCCTTCTCATCGCGGGTGCTGTCTTTCTAACCACAGACTCTGTGCAGGTGGCGGAGACAAGAGGATTATGGGAAGGACTTGTTGCAGCCACTACGTCGTTCCCCGGGCGTACAATGTGGATCGAAGGGGACTCTCAAAGTGTACTATCTCAAGTGTCTTCAGATGTTGTGTCGTCCACCCTCATTGCCGACTGCAAATTTCTGCTCCAGTCTACAGCTAGAGTCCGGATATCTCACATCTACCGCGAAGGCAATTCCGTAGCTGATTGGCTCGCAGGATATGCACGGATAACTGGAGCTACCAAAGTCTGGACGTCCGGATTCCCTCCAGAAGTTATGAGGCTTGCCCAGAAGGATTGTAGCACATGTCGTTACACCCGTTGGGTTGGTTAAACAATGATGTAATATTTTGACTCTCTCTAGTAAGCTACTTACCAAAAAAAAAAAAACTTGATTATACCCCAATCAAACACATACCCCCTTAAATATACCCCAATTATATGCACTCTTGAATACACCCCACTATTAAATAAACCACATGCGGTTGGCTGGTACTTGAAGTCATAAGGGTGGGCCAACCCGAACCCAACCCGAGTCTAGGGGTGGCAATGGGTTGTGTCGTGTCGGGTTCGTGTCGTGTCTAGTTTCGTGTCGTGTCCAAAACCCCTAGACCCGGACCCGACCCGTTTAACTAATCGTGTCTAGATCATAAACCCGTACCCGACCCGCTAATAAACGGGTAGACCCGGTAAGACCCGTTTACCACCAGGGTCTATTCAGTTGACCCGATCCGACCCAATCCGACTCGACCCGAAAGACCCGCTGGTATTATATATATTATAGTATCAGATTGTGGGTAGACCCGACCCGACCCGACCCAACTCGACACGACCCGTTGAATACTAAACGGGTCTTCCCGGGCCTACCGTGTCCAGACCCTAAACTCGGACCCGACCCATTTATTAAACGGGTCTATCGTGTCAATACGACCCGAACCCGTTTAGCCCTGACCCAGACCCGCTAACTTTGTGTCGGGTCGTCTCAGATCTGTCGTGTCGGGTCCGAAATTGCCAGCCCTAGTCCAACCCGAACCTAACCCAATATTTCTCCTCTACCATATTGAAGCCGGTCAACCCACCTTGCACAACCCGATCAACCCGGCCAACCTGACGGGTTGGGTTTGGGCTAAGGAAGTTCAAAGAGACCTTGGGTTGAGTTGGGGGTACAAAACACATTGAGTTAGGGCTTTGGGGTACAAAAGAAAAGGGCATTGTTGGTATTAAAGAGTTTTTGAGTAAGTTATTGAGAAACGCTAGGGAGACTGGGGCTAATTACTCCCAAATTTTATTCGTACTCCAAAAATCTGTAATTAGCCCCCATTTCCAACAAACTTGAACACACCCTCTCTTTTTTTTCATACCCAACTCCTATCCCAAAAATACCCTTCCCCCTTATACCCCACCTTCAATACACCCCAGTTAAATGGCCCGCCCCAACTTGATTAGAGCATCTCCAACCGGCTCTGAAGCTCGGAGGTGCTCCGAAGCAAGTGGGGCCCGCATTTTGCTGCCACCTCATCGGAGGCATCTTCGGTGAGAGGGTCAGCTCCAACCGCCTCCAAACCATATGTCCGAGGCTTTTGCACAAAACACCCTACCCATTTTCAAGTTATCCAAACTCTCCAATTTGACTCCAAACCCCACCCACCTTAAATTTTTTTTCCACACATCAATTTAAATATTAAAAAAATAGATAAAATTATAAAAAAATTATGAATAACTTATTAAAAAATATATAATACTTTTAACGGTTACATTTATTTCCGTTGGGTACGATCCGCAACGCGGCTCACATATCCACCATAAACAATTCATTTCTATCTGTCGGGTACGATCTACGAATCGACACACATTCCAAAAGCCGAACAAATAGATTTCTATCTGTTGGACACGATCTGCGAGATGACACGTATTTCAAGGGATAAACTAATAAATTTCTATCCGTTGGACACGATATGAGAGGTGGCTCGTATTTCAAGAACCAAACTGATGGATTTCTATCCGTTGGGCACAACAAGCGAGGTGGCACGCATTACCACCACCAACGGATAGATATCTATCCGTTGGAAATTTTTCTATATAAAGATGAGGCTTCTCTTATCACACCATCACTAATTTAAGCTTTGTCCAAACCATCCACTCTCCAAACACCATGTCCAGTTTGAGCCCCACCAACAGTACGTCGAGCAGCAGCGACGATTGCTCCACCCGTAGAATGTTATTTCTTCTGGGAGCCACCGCGTGCGAGGAAGAGCAGCAAGCTGAAAGTTCACGCCGACGTAGAAGACGCGGCTCTGTACCAGGCCACGCCATGTTTGATCGTAGTAGACTGGAAGGCCATAATCGGCTATTCCAGGATTACTTCGCTGATCAGTCAACTTACCTTCCTTACCAGTTCCGACGGAGATTCAGGATGAGTCGTCCTCTCTTCCTGCGGATCCACGACGCAATCGTGGACCACGACAACTACTTCGTCCAAAAGAGGGACAATGCTAGAAGATTAGGACCATCCAGTCTTCAAAAGACTACCGCCGCTATGTGGATGCTCGTGTATGGAGCATCCGTCGATTCCGTGGATGACTACGTTCGGATCGGAGAAAGTACTTCGATCGAGAGCTTGCAGAGGTTTGTTCGAGCGGTCATCAATGTCTTTGGGGAGGAGTATCTTCGTTCACCCAACAACGAAGACGTTGCACGACTCCTCACAGAAGGTGAACAACGAGGGTTTCCAGGCATGCTCGGAAGCATTGATTGCATGCACTGGAAGTGGAAGAACTGCCCAACAGATTGGCAAGGTATGTATACTGGCCATATTCATGAGCCAACAATTATTTTAGAAGCTGTAGCTAGCAAAGATCTATGGATCTGGTACTCCTTCTTCGGGCTGCCAGGGTCGCACAATGATATCAACGTCCTCGATCGTTCACCGGTCTTCAGGCAACTTGCAGAGGGAAAAGCTGCCCCATGTAATTTTACAATCAATGGCCATGACTATAATATGGGATACTATCTCGCCGATGGGATTTACCCCTCATGGTCAACACTAGTGAAGACCATCCCAGCACCTCGAGGAAACAAAAATAAGTATTTTGCTCAACAGCAAGAGGGGGCACGGAAGGATGTCGAGCGAGCTTTCGGAGTGTTGCAAGCCCGATATGCGATAGTAAGAGGACCGGCACGTTTTTGGCAGCCGAATATGATTATAGACATTATGACAGCCTGCATTATAATGCATAATATGATTGTTGAAGATGAACGAGATCTTCACCACGATCTCGACTTTGATGTCCCCGATGTAACGCCAACTGTAGAAGCTTCTCACGAGCACACGGTGCATCTGATGGAGATTATCCAGAACCATCATCGGATAAGGAGCAGGGAAACCCACGACCAACTTCAAAATGATTTGATAGAGCATTTGTGGCAACTCAAGGGATCTCAAGTTTAAGATAATGTTTTTTTATTTTAATGTAATTGTCTCGAACTTATTCAAGTTCTTGTACGCGCTTTCAATTTCAATAATAAAAGTATTTTTATTGAATGCCAAAAGAGTTCAACACCTAATACAATCTACTAAAAATTACAACATTTAAGTAATTCAAGAAAGTCATATCTCTAATTAAAGCTACTATATATTACACTTCAAAAAAATCATAACCCTTTCCGAGCTAGAATCTCAGCCTTGCGTAGTTCGAAATAATCTCGCTCTACCTGTGAGAGCCCCGTGAGATCCTTCATCATGATCGCATCATCCAATTTATGTTGCTTTCGTGCTTCCTTTTGAGACTCGGTTTGTGCTTGCAACTTTGCGACTTCGACCATAGTTGCGTTTTCGGTATTCTTATCCCTTCTCTCTTTCCTCTCCTTCCTGGATTGTTCCTTCTCCATCTTCATCCATGCGAATGCCTCCCTGAATAGGTTGGAGGCGGATTCGCTGCTTCCTCCATCGATTACCACCTGACCTTTACGCTTCCTTGCCAATTTTGCTGCTTTCCTCCCCTCCGGCCTTTGCATCTCGGTAGGCCCGCATCTTCATCCCCAAGGCTCATAACATCTGGGGTTGCTGGAGAGGAGGTGTTTGGTGATGAATCAGACTCCTTCCCTCTCCTCGGCTCTGTCCTTACTTGATTCCAGGATTGTGTTTGTTGTATCCATTTTTGCTGATGTCGTAGCTCCACCCAGCAATGCTCGAATTTGAATGATTCGTGGTAGAGATTATTGTAAAGAAGTTTTGCATCTGCTAGCTACATAAATAATTTAAAATAAATTAAAATCATAAACGGTATAACTATTTAAACAAAATCACTTGCTAATAAGTATTTACCTGGTCAACAAGTCCGGTACCAGATCTCGGTCGTCCTTCGATTTGGCTAACACACCCGCAAAATTTGTTGACCGACATTTGAATGGCCGACCATCGATGCATCATCTGGCTTTAGGTTCGTTCGAACGTACAGTGGATATTGTACTTGCTGTAATATTCAAAAATTCTTGCCCAAAAATGAAGTCGTGGTTGACCGATACCTTGGATTGCATCTTGGCTCGTGTTGAGCCATGCGGACACGAGCAATCTATCCTCGGGGATGGTCCAGTTTCCTCCCCACTTGTAAGACTTCTTTTTTCCCACGATCGATGCTTGTTCGGACGATGTCTCTCCTTGCGTCGTTGCCTCCTTCTCCAGAATTGAGAACATCGGGTTCCCATCGACTCGATCGCTACTCATGTATGCATTGAAGGCCGATTCATCACCGGTGAGAAATTGAGAGTAAGAAAAATTTTGATACGGATCCATATGCTAGTAGGTGGGTGGAAAAAATCACAATTTATTTTGAAATGGGGTGGGAGAATGAAGAATGGTGGGAGGATGAAGAATGATGGGTAGAAGGGGGTATTTATAGGTTTTCAAAAAAAAATATATAATTTTTAGAATTTTTTAACCTATTCTTTTTTATTTTAAAATAATCACAAACATTGGAATTAAGGGCAACGGTCCAAAATGTAGCCGTTGCTCGTAGTCGTTGCCCCGTAGCCGTTGCTCCTCGATCGGATAAAATGTAGCCGTTGAAAAGTGATGATTTGATATATATATATATATAATAATTTCTGAAAGGTCCGGGGGGTTTTTTATAAAAATCCAGAATTTTTTATTCACTCGGAGCCTCCGAAGGACTTCTGTTGTATGTGGAGGGCTTCGGAGGTCCGGGGGGCACGTGGCCTACGTGGCATGCCACGTAGGCCTTGGGACATTTCTTCGGAGCCGGTTGGAGCCCGGGATGTACTTCGGAGATCCACGTCGGCCTTCAGAGCTCGCTACGGAGCCGG
Organism: Chamaelirium japonicum; assembly: GCA_947650365.1. Classification (NCBI taxonomy): domain Eukaryota; kingdom Viridiplantae; phylum Streptophyta; class Magnoliopsida; order Liliales; family Melanthiaceae; genus Chamaelirium; species Chamaelirium japonicum. The sequence continues at coordinate 14,960,464 of OX393554.1, forward strand.
TTGGAGATGCTCTTATACCCCAATCAAACACATACCCCTTTAAATATACCCCAATTATATGCACTCTTGAATACACCCCACTCTTAAATAAACCCCATGCAGTTGGCTGGTACTTGAAGGCACAAGTAGGCTGCAACTTGGGCGGGCCAATCCGAACCCAACCTGAGTCCAACCTGAATTTGGGCGGGCTAACCCGAGCCCAACCGAAATATTTCTCCTCGACCATATTGAAGTCGGTCAACCCACCTCGCACAAACATCAACCCGGTCAACCCGACGGATTGGGCTTGGGCTAAGGAAGTTCAAAGAGACTTTGGGTTGGGTTGGGTTGGGTTGGGGGTACAAAAGACGTTGAGTTAAGACTTTTGGGTTTGGGGTACAAAAGAAAAGGGCATTGTTGGTGTTTGGGGATATTTTTCGCTGGTCCGTGCGGTCTTCCTGCAAGACAAAGAAAAAACGTAAGAACGGCTGGCTCCCCTCAGAGCGCAGACCCTCCGACGCTCAAGTCAGTCTCAGGTGATCAAGGGAGAGCTGTAGTAGACGAAAGTGGTAGGGATGAGGTTTTCGAACCTGTACTTTGGAGCCTGGGGGTACACCTTTATAGACTTCAGTAGCCTACCGGGCTCCAACACGTGGCGGCACCTTCCCGCACCTTCGAGACCCCATGTGCCGGCCCACATGGTCCTCTGATGGTTTTTGGCGTTTAGCCTGCCATGCGGTGAGGGAGGGGGGAAGTACCTGTCTTGTCGCTGCCAGGTGGATCATCTGAAATGTTCAAGTCTGGGAGGTATCAAACCGACTTGGGCGGGCTTCCGCGGACTACAATCGTCCACGTAGCTTCATAGGGGGCTCGACACCTGGCAGCCTTTTATGTTGCTTTATGGTGGGCGACCTCAGGGGGAAACAGGGGCGAGCTCGCCCTTCATTGCTCCACCTTCTCCATATCTATCAAGAGTCGGACCCCGTAGGGGCGACCTCTTCGATAAACAGGGGGGATCCCACCGAGCTTCTGTGCGAGCCGTTGATCCGCCACATTCTTCCTATTACCAAGAGTCGGGCTTCAGGGAGGACGACCTCTTTGTCAACGGACGCGGCCTAGCGAGCTCCTGAGCGCACTACTGGTGTTTGTTGATACCCTTCTAAGTTTTCTCTTTGGCCAGAGCTCCTGCGCGAGCTGGGGGCGAGCTCCTGTGCGAGCTGGGGGCGAGCTCCTGTGCGATTGCCAAGAGTTGGGCTCCAGGGAGGGCGACCTCTTCGACAACGGGTGCGGCCTAACGAGCTCCTGGGCGCACTACTGGTGCTGGTTGATACCATTCTAAGTTTTCTCTTTGGCCAGAGCTCCTGCGCGAGCTGGGGCCGAGCTCCTGTGCGAGCTGGGGGCGAGCTCCTGTGCGATTGTCAAGAGTCGGGCTCCAGGGAGGGCGACCTCTTCGACAACGGGTGCGGCCTAACGAGCTCCTGGGCGCACTACTGGTGCTGGTTGATACCATTTTAAGTTTCCTCTTTGACAAGAGCTCCTGCGCGAGCTGGGGGCGAGCTCCCGTGCGAGCTGGGGAGAGCTCCTGTGTGAGCTTAGGGAGAGCTCCTATGCAAGCTTGGGGCGAGCTCCTGTGCGAGATGGGGGCAAGCTCCTGTGTGAGCTTGGGGCGAGCTCCTGTGCGAGCTGGAGGTGAGCTCCTGTACGAGCGGGGGGCGAGCTCCTGCGCAAGCTGGGCGAGCTCTAGCGCGAGCTTGGGGCGAGCTCCTGTGCGAGCTGAGGCGAGCTCCTGTGTGAGCTTAGGGCAAGCTCTTGTGCGAGCTTGGGGCGAGCTCCTGGGTAACCTAAGGGAATAACAGGCCCTGATTTGACGCCTCCAAGTCCGCGGGGTCAGTTGGTGTAGCCGATTTCGAATCATGCATTTTCTTCCTCATTCCGCGTCGAAGTGGCGCCGGGCAGGCTTCCTGGAAATGTTCTTTAAACTCTAAGACCCGCTCAGGCCATCAAGCTACTTTTCCAAAATTCGTGTGTAGTTTCGGGGCGGGGGAGCGGACTGATGGCGGGTTCCAACTTCTGAGCGAGCTCCTAGTATGAGCTCCAACTCGTTGAAGTGTGCCTGATATTAATCTGTTTTGGGAAGGACCGCGTCGTTTTCAGTCACCCCCAACAGTTGGTATTAAAAGGATTGTTGAGTTAGTTACTGAGAAACGATAGGGAGTGGGAGCTAATTACAGATTTTTGGGGTACGAATAAAATTTCCCAAAAAAAAAAAAGGAACAAATCAAGAAATTGAAGAAGTAAATAGTAAATAAATTGCAGTAAGATCCTATTTGCCTAAGGCCCCTGAATTTTTATAAATCCAAAAATGCCCTCACTAGTCTCCTCCCCCCCATTTCTCTCAAGCGTGAGTAGAGGTGGCGGCGGCAGCGGGCGCGACCTTGAGTTGTAGCTGCTCGCCGCTGTCGCCGAACGTCGGCGAGCAACAGAGACAAGAAGGAACAGGGGAGGTTTAGGATTCCTAGGTTTAGGGTTTATCCCATGACCTATAGATCTTAGGTTTTTGTTTGAGTTTAGGTTCGATTCGTCGGCGACGAGCAGCAAAGCGAGAAGCTCCGACGGTAAAGGTTTGGATAGGTTAATGAAACTAATAGCATTCAAGTGCACCAATAAAATTTCTAATCGCGCTCAACTTAAAATTAGGGCCTCAAATTGATAAGGGCACCTAACCTCCTGTCGCCAGTGAGGTAGCAAGTGGCACGGAGTTCTGCCTTTGGTGCTAGCTCAGCCTGTCACCACAGACCGCTGCCATCATCTACGTCGCCGGTTCCCATGCATGCCTTCCTCCTCCTCCTCCTCCTCCTCCTCCTCCTCCTCCTCGTGGGCAGCGGGTGCGGGTGGTTGGGTGCCCTTACCAGTTTCAGATAGGGGACACAATCGGTATTTTTCAAATTTCAAGTGGTCAAAAAGGGTAGCCGGCGTCCCCGGCTCATGCCAACGCCCAAGTTACAAATACAAACGCCCTGTGGTCGCCGGGAGATGCACGGAGAGAGAGTACCCCCGGTGGTCTGGCCGATTATCATCAGGAAACCGATTTAAGACTCCACTTTATCCTTTTCTTTTTTCTGGGTTCGTCGAATTTTCTTTTCGGGGATCTTCGAATCGTAGTTTTGAAGTCTAAATGCCTGAAATGCATTCGAATTTGCTACCCCCTTCACCCCCCCCCCCCCCCCCCCCCCCCCCCCCCCTCTCTCTCTCTCTCTCCTCTTCATTTCGTGAATCATTGAGGCGATTTGTATCGCACAATTCTATCATTCTTGGTTTATTTTCCCGCATCTCCGCATCTTCTGTGGGATTTGTGATTCATAGATGCCTCGCATTCCGTCGAACACCTGATGCCTTCAATCAGAAAGTTAAGCTTTGACACACACAGTTACGACCCATTTCCGTTTCGATTGCTGCAAAACCGATGGCGGTGGTCTGTCAACCAAATTCATCGCTAAACTTGGTAGTTTATGTTAGTAGACTGGTAAATGGTATTTTATTTGTTAGTATGAATGTGGTGGACTTTCCGATATGTAATGAAAGGTGTCAAGATGGATAGGCAAGGTATATTGGGATTTGATGCGATCGAGATAAGTATTAGGATTGATATCAACCTTTTACCTTGGCCATCAATGATTCAAAGTTACAGGACATGGGTATTTCTCCTGCAAGGCTACATGTTTTAAGCCCAACAAATATTTTCTCGATAGAATGATCCATGGACTTTCTTCATTAAGAAATCTTTCTATTTGAGCTCCAAATAACGGGTGGATTGCATGCATTTTATCTAGGTGAGTTGGTAGAGTCTCCTAATTCATATATTTCCTCCATTCTGATTTTTCTACCAAAATCGATCAAAAATTGACCGAAATCTGACAAATTTCCATCGAAATCTTTCTTTAAAAAGTACAGAATTTTCCTTGACATTTGATTGAAATCCGACTTGAAATCAACATCGTATTCGACATTAAAATCTTGGTTATCCATATATTTATATTTTGATGATTTGCATCTCTAGGACATGTGTGTATGTGTTAACCATGCCATGTTTTGGCTTGTTCCGTGATATCTCTCCTCTTTTTTCTTTGGAAGGGGACCACCATAGTGGTCAGTACATCACTTGTTTGTACGCCTGCACAAGATATACTGAGGATTGAAACTCGCCACAAGAGCGAGAGAAATTTCTCGATTTTTAATTACCCCACGGGTAGGAAAGCTCACCACTAAGGTGAGAGGGAGGCCCGCCACTCCATAGCGGGTGGAAATATGCCGGAGCACTTATTTGAACCCTTGACCAAGGCCACTGGTTGTACCAACTGAGCTATCAGTTGGAGACTATATGTATCTTCTCTTTGTAACTACTATTCTTCCTCTGTCAGGAAGTATTAACTCTCTATTGGGGCTGATAGAAACCTTTATATACGCATGCAATCCACACATGCATAAATTTACATGTATATATGAATGTATAAAAAATTGTACTTGTATAATTATTTCTATCCATTCATGCATGTATATATCATTCTCCATATAGCAGCATCTGATTTTCTGAAGTTTGGAAATCCTAGAAACTCCACTAGTGTTGGGGCATCGATAACCTTCTAATACCCATGCAATGCAGATACAAAGCTAAGGGATGCGGTGAATTTTGGTACTAATGATGCAGTGTATCACTCAATCCCATTGTTCGAAACATTTACTACTCAATGGGGCTATGTGCATGCTACCTTGTAGCTTAAGAATCATCTAATCTGTACCTTAGGCTATATGTAAGTTACTTGGTAGCTTAAGGGTCATGTATTCTGATTTATTTCAACACATAATATTGAGACACAACATCAACAGTGAACATTGGATATTTTTTATTTTTAAAAACATGTCCATCAGCATCATAGCATGACAAGTTTAGGCAGATATGCGCATTAACTAACATAATGGATTATAAGCATGGTGACTAAATATTTGATACAAGTCATGTTCTGTTGAAAATATCCATATCTGATGCCTGTGTGATTTCTTTGGTTCATAGCAGATTTGGAAGTTAGAATTTTGCATTTGTCATTGTGGCTTACGATATGGGCAAGAAGGCTGAAAGTGGTGTCAAGAAACTGTCTCCATGTGATGTTGAAGCTTTGAAGAAATGCTTGGAGGAAAACAAAGGGGACTACGTGAAATGTCAATCACAGATTGAGGCTTTCAAGTCATCCTGTGCTTTGAAGAAACCTCCACCTGCTCAACCCTCCTCGAATTCTTAAATGCCGTTTAATGTTATTGACTATTAAGATTGCCGATCTTTTAGTCTTGTTCCTGCTTCTAAATGGCTTCATATGTATAATATTTGCATGTTATTAAGTGTTACTAGTCTTCTGTGTTGTCATGCGTAATGAATTTGTTGATCAAAGCGGATAGTTAAATCATAGCTTCACACATACTAGTCCATGAAAACCCAACCTGTAGTAAATTGGAAGGTTCAGAAATTAATTTCAGTTGTATCAGTTCGAGTCCTTGCAAACTGAGTTTGTACTATACTCTGTGTGTTTGTTGGCACATTTTTGTACTTGTGCAACATAAAGAAAAAAAAAGAAAGAATATGACTAAAAAGCTCTGATACCATGTTGTGTGTGTGTGTGTGTGTGTGTGTGTGTGTGTGTGAGAGAGAGAGAGAGAGTAAAGTAGTAAACCAGAGTCAAATGAGCTCGAAACAATAAATTGCCTTTAAGATGATGTAAATAGTAAACCTAAGTTTTGGCGAATGTTGCTTCCACATTCTGGATTCATCGAAGGAAATCTTTATATTTACTTGCTCTCGTTTTTCAAGGTCTTTGGTTTTTTCTGCTTGTAATTTTTGTATTGTGGCCTATTCAGTATAAGACTGAATTAGAAGTTCATAGTTATCCATAGTTGTTGTAGGTCAATTAAATGTTTCCGTTAATGTGACGAACATTATGTCACCTTTTTGGCTTGCATGTACCATAGCAACATACCATGAAGCAATTTTGATTATATATTTATCCATTGGCATATACTTATTACAATCACTAGCAGCATATTTGTTCCTTATGTCAGGACTCGACCATGCTGCTTCAATTACTACAGTTTCCTACGCCTCCAAAATAGAGATCCTTGCCCGGCCCTTTTTTGGACCATTCAGATGCATAGTAGCACTCAGGTTTGTCTTGAGCAATATCAACTTTCTCGGGATCTACGAGTGTGTTATGAGTATCTACTAGCTGAATCTCCGTAATATAACATGCTTTTTTGTATTGTTCAAAAGGGAAGTGGCCGCTCCCCATCGGTGGGCTAGGTTCGTTAGCAGGGCTGTAGACTTCACCTCCCCATGTGAAAACCGAACCACTCTCCGCTAGATCAGTGAAAAGTGATTTCGGCCAATACCCAAGAGCCTGTACTCCATTTTGAGGCCCATATAGTAGCCACCAATTTCCGTCAGATGGATCCTAGCATAACATTTTCAAGTACACAAAAAATAAATAAACTAGAGATTGGTATGAAATTATTCATTAATATTTGATATCTTACATTCAGTGATAAGAAACCATAACCTATCCTTTTCTAATGGAATAAAAATCTTACCTTAAATATTTGAAGCACAATTTCATAGTTGGGTCCATCATAGATAGAGAGTGGTTCTATAAGGCTTCCCAGTGTTATTTGTTTGTTGACATGAATGAAACCTTGGCAGAAGAGATTAATACAACCTTGTTTGTTAGCAGCCTGGTGCAGAATATAAAAAACGGTGTGACCAACAAATTACTAATCGTTAAAATGATTCAACATGTACGTATTTAAAGCTTACAATCCAACTTATATATAGTCGAGTGCGACTATCGCCAAATAGTGAGGGATTTACCTGGAGATACAAAAAAGCAGATTCAAACTATCAATGAGAATAAACATAGCCAGCGAGACAGCATTGGAAAATATAGTTCTTTAAAGTGGTTTAGTTAACTATAGGTCATACTGTAATCTTTCTAAAGAACCTAACTTGTGTTAAGGAAAACTCAACAACATTCACAGAAACTGCCCGAAGAATTTGAAGGAAAGAATCGTTTGATAGGATAGAAAAGATCAAACATGCAATTCAAGTTTTTATCTTAAAATTATATCATTCTAGTGATTGGAATATTGATTTGCCTTTTAAATGATAGAAATTATGCTTATCGACCACACGCATCAAAATAATAATGGTGTCGTTTCACTTCAGTCTTTTGACTTATAATTTGTGCCATGGTCATAAATGTAATTTCCCAATAGCAATCTTGCTTTACATCCTCTTTGTGTAGACTTTTTTATGAGTTAAGGGGAACCTTAGAGGGTTGGTCCATGTTTGCATGAACTCAAACCACGTAACAAGAAGGTAGGCTCCCTACCCACCAATTTACTTTTCAGGTTTCTTGGTGGACCATGTCTTTCCAAGTTGCCTTGGTCAATGTTTTGGCACCAATCTTAGAGGGCTGACATCATGTTGACAGCTAGAAAAATTCGTATCAATTTCTTGTGGTTTTTTCCTAATTAGAGTTGTGTTTTATAGTTGACCCCATCTTGATGGGTAAGATTTGAATGATGATGATGTTAGTGATGCAAGATCAACACAATTTCCCGATAGCAATCTTGATTTCTATCCTCTTTGTGTAGACTTTTGTATGAGTTAAGGGGAACCTTAGAGGGTTGGTCCGTGTTTGCATGAACTCAAACAGCGTAACAAGAAGGTAGGCTCCCTACCCACCAATTTACTTTTCAGGTTTCTTGGTAGACCATGTCTTTCCAAGTTGCCTTGGTCAGTGTTTTAGCACCAATCTTAGAGGGTTGACATCATGTTGACCCCTAGAAAAATGTGTATCAATTTCTTGTGGTTTTTTCCTAATTAGAGTTGTGTTTTATAGTTGACCCCATCTTGATGGGTAAGATTTGAACGATGATGATGTTAGTGATGCAAGATCAACACAATTTTTTCTCATGTCTCGACCGAACAAAAGCAAGTTGTACTATAAAAAAGGATTGCCTCTATAAGGTTTATGCATGAACAACAGAGAAAACCTCTGCAGTAAATGGATGCTCCATGTGGTGCTAAAAGTTGAGGTAAAACGATATATTTAATTTCTTCTATTTCTTATTGAAAAATTCCAAATCTGATTCGTCAACTGTTTGTAGTTTTCACTCATACTGTTTAATAAATTTTGTGAATTTTTTGTCAAGTCCCTGAAAATTGGATCCAACTTACCGTCCATCCAGCATGAATGCTATCAGTGCCATTTCGAATCCCAATATTTGAAGAGCTAAATTGGTTTTGGCTGACATTCAATCCCCATACATTGATCCGTGCTCGAGTTCCATGATACTCCCCATTTGTCGTAAGGAATGCATACTGATGAACAAATAAAATTCGTTACCAGTCGTTTGTAGATCTATGAATGTGGTAAACTATAACTATATATATATAGAGGAGTGTTACTTTGCGTTGTGCGTTGCCCGGCGAGAAAATGAGCTGCAAGCGAAACCGGCCGTCCGATCGCGTGAATGAACAGCCGGAGCCCCCTGCGAACCCCGGCAACCGTCTGATCCAGTGGAATGAACACATTCGATGGTTCGTTCGATTCCCATCCGTTGGATCGATGGGAATCGAACGGACCAAAATGGTTTTCGCTGTTACTGTAGCGGCTACAGTAACAGCGAAAACCATTTTGGACCGTTCGATTCCCATCGATCCAACGGATGGGGATCAAACGAACATAACAATTGTGCCATCCGTTGGATCGATTGGAATCGAACGGTCCAAAATGTTTTTCGCTGTTACTGTAGCCGCTACAGTAACAGCGAAAACCATTTTGGTCTGTTCAATTCCAATCGATCCAACGGATGGGAATCGAAAAAACCATCGAATGTGTTCATTCCACGGGATCAGACAGTCGCCGGGGTTCGCAGGGGCTCCGGCCGTTCATTCATGCGATCGGACGGCCGGTTTCACGATCGAACGGCTGGTTTCGCTCGCAGCGCATTTTCTCCCCGGGCAGCGCACAGCGCAACGTAACACTCCTCATATATATATATATATATATATATATATATATATATATATATATATATATATATATATATATATATATATATATATATATATATATATATATATAGAGAGAGAGAGAGAGAGAGAGGAATGTTACAATGAGATATGAGCTACATGAGGAAAAAATAAGCTACGATCGAAAATGTCATCCTTTAGATTTCGAAATTTGTTGATGATCATCCTCACCAATTTTCAATAAATTCCAAAACTTCTAGGGTCATCATAGAAGCTTTATCGACCGTCCATAGTAACCGTTAATTATTTCTTAGCACGTTTGATGACCCTAGAAGTTTTAGAATTTGTTGAAAATTGGTGAGGATGATCATCTTATTCTCACAACACACTCACCAAATTTCAACAAATTTCAAAACCTATAGGTTGACATTTTCGATCGTAGGTCATTTTTTCCTCTTGTAGCTCATTGTAACAATCCTTTCTCTCTCTCTCTCTCTCTCTCTCTCTCTCTCTCTCTCTATATATATATATATATATATATATATATATATATATATATATATATATATATATATATATATATATATATATATATATATATATATATATATATATATATATATATATATATATATATATATAGAGAGAGAGAGAGAGAGAGAGAGAGGGCTGTTACGTTGAGCTGTGAGTTGCGGTAGGAGAAAATGAGCTGCAGGTATTTTGACCCACCTAGAAGTTTTGGAATTTGATGAAATTTGGTGAGGGTGTTGTCTAGGGTAAGATGACCATCCTCACCAATTTTCATCAAATTCCAAAACTTCTAGGGGGGTTAAATGGTCGAAGCAAAATCTGCAAATTTTAACAGTGACTGCGGACGATAGATTTTGCTTCGATCATTTGACCCCCCTAGAAGTTTTGGTCGAAGCAAAATCTGTAGCTCACTTTCTAAACCGGCAGCTCACAGCTCATTGTAACATTCCTCTCTCTCTCTCTCTCTCTCTCTATATATATATATATATATATATATATATATATATATATATATATATGATCAGGATCAACAACCAATTCTTCTTACCAACACATCCATAGAGGTTCATAGAGTATTCAAAATTTGATGATATTTAGTGAGGATGATCACCTTCCTATAGATAGCATGTCAACATTCTAAAATTTCTAGGTACATCAAATATGAAGAGCTTTATCGATCATCTATTTTAACCGTTAATTTGAAGATGATCATTTGATGCACCTAGAAGTTTTAGAATGTCTGAAATTTTTTGGGATGTGCTATTTGTAGGAAGGTGATTATCCTCACCAAATTTTAGCAAATTTCGAAACCTCTATTAACCTCTATGGATGTGTTGGCACCAATGTCGGCACTAGAATAGGTGGCTGTGGATCCCGACCCATATATATATATATATATATATATATATATATATATATATATATATATATATATATATATATATATATATATATATATATATATATATATATATATATATAAATAATGGAATTCAAATTAGATCTCTTTAGTCTTTACATCTTACCAAGATCTCTTTACATCTTTCCAGCTATTTCCAATTGGAGAATTCGAATAAGACTGAATGAAATGTGACTCACATGATAGCCATCCTGACTTGAGAAATCATCAAGGGGATGATACATGTTTAGGTCCTTGGAGAACTTTGTGAAGTCTTTGATTCTTAAGAGATCGTCCTTCTGAATTCTCCGTATCGGAACTGTCCCTTGTGGGCAACTTTGCCTCCTGAGTCTTGCATGGGCATTTGATTTCGATGGATTTTCATGAGTTATGCCATCTGGAAGTGAAGATGGATTCATCTGTGTTGCATTTTTGATGAAGACATCAGTCTTGGAATCAATTAATCATTCAACCATTACGAAAGGAGAAAAATCATTTTGTTATTAATAGTAATACCATTTCAAGTGACTGATATAATAAAATACTTGAGTGAAAACCCTAACAAAGTAATGATGGCATTGAAATTATTTACTGAGTAATTGTACAAACCTGAAGTGTATGATTCATGAGCAGAGGGTGATCAAAAGCAGGTTGTTTTCGGATATCAACGCAATCGATCATACTTCCATCCGTATCCTGTAGATGATAGAAAGCCCGTCATGTACATAATTCACGTTTAATAACGTCACTGAAATTGCATCTACTAAAATCTCATTGAGGGATGGGTATGTTGTTTCATTTCATCTCTTTGGTATTTGTTGAAGACAATTCCCTTGGATATTCCCTATATCCAAGGAATGAAATATTTCTCTGAATATCTCGAAATATTTTGTTTTTCGTTTTTTTCGGTTCCGTAACACAGGGTCTCGTGAAAATCGGGATACTTCGCAAAATATCAGGCGAACTAATCTTTTTTTTTTCAAGATTCCAAGATAGGGTTGAAATTCAAAATTTCGTTCCTTGCCTATATCAAATCTTTCATTCATTCCTCTTCGTCTAGACCCTTTGCTAGTCTGGAGGAACATTGGAGTGTTGCTTCTTGGTTGCATGAGCTTAAACCGCGTTACGAACATGGTAGACCTCCCTACCCGCCAACTGACTTTTAAGTTTCTTTGGCATATGCCTCTCTCTTGTCAAGTTTCCTTGGTCATGTTTTCAGTATCAATTTTAGGGTGTTGACGTCAGGTTTCCATCGTCGCTCTAGTCAAACCCATCTAAGAGGGAACAACAAGGTTGATGTTTTGGCAAGCATCGCAGTAGCCTGATCTCAACTCTTTTGATCTCTCTCTAATCAATGATGAAAGAGGGTTTCATTACAACAAAAGTAGACTGACCAGACCGAAAATCGGCGCATTATTTATGTCACATTAATATTCATTTCTAGTAAATCTGGTGTTTCACTGACAATCATCAGCCTGCACGCGGATAATTCCTATTACAGGTGGTTGGCCAGGATTCAAGCTTACCTGGATGCTCTTGGTCGCCGGCTTATTGAGAAGCTTCAGCTGCCCATCTAAATCTGAATCTAATTCTTTACATGGCCTCGCTCCTTCCACTCCACCAGCAAAAACAGCAAATGCAGTGAAGAACAACACGGAAGCCAACTGTGCCATGATGTGATCTGTTCAAGAACCAATGCAGCGATCTCGGTCGTAGCGTCCAGTCGAACACAGTCGAGGTATGCTATGTGCCTTGTTCCTCTTTCTGAAAACAGGAACTCGAAATCTTATCTGCATGGATTCTCTCTAAAGTGTTTCTTATCCAAAAGCAGTAGTGGATCCCCTGTGAGATTGTGCTTCATTGTTTCCATCACCCCCATCAGTGGTCACCATATCCAACCACCAGCAATGTATCCAGTTGTGTGTTTTGCAGTGAAATGGATTTCGTTTTCGCATCATTGAGTATATTTTGTTCTAATCTTGTTGAATACTTCAGGGAACTCCATGGCCAACGGTCGGAAATGGAATTCTTACAGGAATTGGAATTCCGAGTATCAGGTATTTTGCGTTTGCATGTTGATACACCATCATTGTCTTAATTCCAAGCATGTGATCAAGAACTGAATTGGGTCTAGAATCCTATAAAAACCCGTAAATTGTGATCCATGGGTGTGTGGGTCAGTTGGTGGAACTCGAAACTGATTAGGGTCGGGTCTGAAATCGTGTTGGACCCAGATTGGAGATGTTAGGTGATGAAGGCTAGGGTTTGGAGAGAATGGTATGGTTCTCATTGAGGGACTAAAGCCCAATATATAACTACATGTATACACATAGAATCCGACCCGACTGTACATATAACCCGACCCGGTATATACATTAACACTCCCCCTCAAACTCACGGTGGATCATGTACCGAGAGTTTGCTTATAAAATGACGAAATCTAGCAATCGTCAGGGGCTTGGTGAGAAAATCAGCAGTCTGTTCTGTCGAGGGAATGAACGGCATGGAGATGATGTTTGCAAGAAACTCCTACCGAACATAATGACAGTCGACCTCGATGCGTTTGGTCCGCTCATGAAAAACCGGATTGCTAGCAATTTGAATGGCACTCCGGTTGTCACAGAATAGAGGTGTAGCCCCAGAAATCCTGACTCCCAAATCGAGTAGAAGACGTCGAAGCCAGACAATCTCTGCAGTGGTGGAAGCCATAGCTCGGTATTCAGCTTCGGTGCTGGAGCGTGCAACAGACTCCTGTTTCTTGCTGCGTCAAGAAATGAGTGAATCACCAAGGAACATCAGTAGCCGGTGGTAGATCGACGAGTAGCAATATCTCCAGCCCAATCTGCATCGGAGTAAGCACGCAGAACCAGTGGAGATGTGGAGGGAAACAATAACGATCGAGTGATAGTACCACGAAGATACCGAATAATCCGAAGGACTACGGCATAGTGAACCGAGCGAGGAGACTGAACGAACTGACTGACAATACCAACGGCATGGGCAATGTCAGGCTTCGGCATGGTGAGATAAACGAGCATCCCAATCAGCCGCTGATAACGAGAGATATCCTAGAGAGGCTCATCATCGGTAGAGAGGAGCTTCAAGTTGAGCTCCATAGGCATGTCAGCAGTACGGGAATCAGTAAGAGCAGCCTCGGCAACAATATCAGAGATGTATTTCTGTTGGGAGATCAACAATCCTCGAGCTGACCGGGCAATTTCAAGGCCAAGAAAGTACCGGAAAGGGCCTAGATCCTTCATCTCAAACTGGCTCTGAATGTGACGCTGAAGAAAAGCTATGGTAGCACTGTCATCCCCGGTGATGATCATATCATCCACATACAGAAGTAGCACAGCAATACCCTGACTGGAGGAGCAGGTGAACAGAGCGTAGTCAGAGTATCTCTCGACAAACCCAGCTACCAGAACTGCACTGCGGAAACGCTCAAACCATGCCCGAGGTGCTTGTTTGAGCCCGTAGATAGCATGGCGTAAACGACAAACGTGCCCTGGAGGAACTGAAATGCCCGGAGGAGGAGCCATATATACTTCCTCGGAGAGGTCACCGTGAAGGAACGCATTGGTGACATCCATCTGATGGAGAGGCCACCCTCGAGCAGCTGCCACAGCTAAGAGGATGCGCACAGTGGTCATCCGAGCAGCTGGAGCAAACGTCTCCTCGTAATCAATCCCATACTCCTGGGAGAAGCCACGAGCAACGAGGCGGGCCTTGTGTCGCTCAATGGATCCGTCACGGCGAGTCTTGACCTTGAAGATCCACTTGCAGCTAACAGGCACCACGCCTGAGGGACAAGGCACCAAATCCCATGTCTAGGTCCGCTGAAAAGCCTCAAGCTCTACTGACATGGCCTGCCGCCACTCTGGGTGTAAAGCTGCCTCACGGTATGACTGGGGCTCCCGGTGGGTGTGAAGTGCGGTAAGAAAAGCCTGATAAGATGGAGAATAGGAGGCAATGGCAGAGTAGCCAGAGGAGTCAGGAGAGTCAGAGGTAAAGGCAGAGTAGCCAAACCTGTCCGGAGAGTAGTCATATCGGTCAGGAGGGTGATGTTCACGCGCCGGGTAGCGCCGAACAGGAGCAGGATCCACGACCGGTGAGGAGGGGAGCAGCAGCATCTGGCGAGGGAGTACCAGTGTGAACCGACTCTGGAGGAGGAGCTGCAGACCGACGAACATAGACACGAGTAACAGGTGGTGGGGGAGGAGGTGAGGGAGGCATGGGAGGGAAGGGTGGGGGTGGAGGTGTAGGTACTGAGGGTGAGGGAGACCCAACTGGAGAGGACACATCCAATGGTGCAGGATACGGAGGTAAAACAGGGATGGTGAGAGGTAGTAAAGGCGCGTAGGGTGACGTAGGAGATAAGGGAAGATCCTGGGACTCGGTAGAAAAGTACGGGACGTCTTCGACAAAAGAAACGTGACGAGAGACACGGATCCGGCGAGCCACAGGATCGTAGCAACGATAGCCCTTGTGCTCCCGACTGAGCCCCAGATGGACACACCGAACAGACCGAGCAGAGAGTTTGGTGCGCTCATGGGGAGGGAGGAGAACAAAACACGTGCACCCAAAGGTGCGAAGTAGGGAGTAGTCAAGAGATGTGGAGTAAAGCCGCTCGTATGGGGTAGTGTCAGATAAGGTGGAGGACGGAGTGATGTTGATGAGGTGAACGGCGGTCAAAATAGCCTCGGCGCAGTAGAAATGTGGAACTGAAGCAGACAGAAGGAGAGCTCGCACTGTCTCAAGGACATGGCGATGTTTGCGCTCGGCGACTCCGTTCTGTTCATGGGTGTGTGGGCACGACTGTTGGTGAAGAGTGCCGTGAGTCTGAAGGATCTCACGCATCTCGGAGGAGAGATATTCCTGGGCACAGTCAGACCGAAACATCTTAATGCGCTGACCAAACTGGGTGTAAAGCATGGTAGTGAAGGTCTGGTAAATACGAGGAATCTCGGAGCGGTGACGCATGAGATAAACCCAGGTGCAACGAGAGTAATCGCCTATGAAACTGACATAATATGAAAAACCAGTAAAATAAGCAATAGGAGCAGGGCCCCAAATGTCTGAATGCACTAAATCAAAAGGAGCTGCAGATTTGGAAACACTAGCCGAAAATGGTAGAGCCAGATGCTTTGCCAATCTACAGCCCGTACAGACAGAGAGGGAAGAGAATGACACACGACCCAAAGCGCCCGAACGGAAAACGCTTTTAAGTCGATCACTGGACAAATGACCTAACCTTCTGTGCCACAGGTCGGCATCAGAGGTGACTGACATGACTGACTCAATAGAAGCAGGAGAAACATGAAGATGATCCAGCTGGTAAAGTCCCCTCGTCCTACGGCCCTGCCCAATCCTCTGTCCCGTTCGCGAATCCTGCACAACACAAGTAGAGGAGGTAAAGGTGACAGTGAGTCCAAAATCACAGAGGGAACTAATAGAGATCAAATTAATATTAAGAAGAGGAGCATGATAAACATGGGATAGGGTCAGGCGACCAGCAGAGTCCGAGGTAGGAGTGATGGATCCACACTGCGGAATAAGTACAAGAGTACCATCCGCAGTGCGAACCTCCATGTGTGCAGGAGCAGGAGAACAGGTGGTGAGCACGGTGGAGTCATATGTGAGATGACAGGAAGCACCCGAATCGAAAATCCAAGGGGCAGCAGTACTAGAGGAGGCAGCCAGGCCGGTAGCAGGCGAAGAGCTGGTCGAGGCGATGTGGCGAAGTATGAGCTCCTCAAGTCGCTGGAGACGATCCGGCTCAAGTGGAAACGGTGCAGTAGTAGCAGCAGTGGGCGTTGGAGACTCTACAGAAGCAGCAGCGCCACCAAAGTGGCGGAAGGAGGACTGACCACGTCCACGACTCCGTCCACCTCGACCGCCGCGTCGATCGTCCCGGGAGGCAGGAGCCCAGCGTGATGCTTTCTCATCCAAACCCCAGCGGGGGTTGCATGGAGGACGTGTGGGACATTCACGCTTCAGATGTCCGGGCTCCTTACAGTAGTGACAGAAAACAGACTCATCGGACAACCCGGCCGCCAGGACGCTGTCTGAGCCAGGAGCAAGTGGAGGAGGAGGAGTACCCTGAGTCTGAAGTCGAGTCTCCTCATCGACCAAGGCAAGCAGGGCATCCTCAAGCCGAGGGAGTGGCTCACGGTGCAGGAGCTGAGCAGCGATGAGAGCAAAGTCTGGTCGAAGCGCGGCCAGGAACTAGTGCAGGTGGCCCTTATCGAGGTAGCGCTGGAAATCCCTAGAGCGTGGGCAACCACACCGCTCCGGGATCAAGGAGTCCAGCTCATGCCAGTAAGCACTCATCAGGCTGAAGAAGTCATGAATCGTACGCTCCCCCTGCCGAGCAGACTGTGAGTCACAAATTAGCTGATGCCGGCGTGCTCCGCTGCACGGGAGAAACCGATCCCGGAGATACTCCCACATCGCGCGCACTGTAGGAAGGCGGCCAATGGGAGCAAGGAGCGGACGAGCAACGGAGTCCAGAAGATAGGCCCGGATGGCCTGATCGTGGCGACGCCATGTGAAAGCAGCAATCGTGGTTGCCGTGGTAGCAGTCGCAGCAAAAGATGCGTCACTGCTGGTGACAGAGGAGGAGCCGGAGGAGGCAGCCGGAGGAGGATCATCACCGGTGATGTGACCCCACAGATCACGACTGGAGAGCACGGCCTCGACGGTAAGCGACCAATCAGGCCAGTCGCTGGCCAAGGACAACTGAAAAGCGACCGCCTTCAGCGGTGGAGAAATCGCAACGACGGACGGCACGGTAGGAGAAGCCATGGGGGAGGTTCAAAAGAGAGGGGATCCGGGAGAGGCGATTGGAGGGGATCGGAGGGCTGGAGGGAGGGGGCCGGGAGGGCTGGGGTGAGCGGAGGGGAGATGTCGGGGGGGGGGGAGGGGGGGCAGATGGAGGGAGGGTCGAGGGACTGAGGGGGGGGGGGGGGGGGGAGGGGTTGGGGGGTGCCGGGCGGGTGGAGGGAGGGGTTGGGGGAGCCGGTGGGTGGGTGGGGGGGGGGGGGGGGGGGGGGGGGGGGGGGGGGTCGGAGGGTGGAGGGAGGGGTTGGGGGGTGCCGGGCGGGGGAGCCGGCGGGTGAAGGGGAGGGGTTGGGGGGTGGCCGGAGGGGGAGACCGAAGGTGGCTGCCGTCGTCGCACGAGAGAACCCTAGGACTCTGATACCATGTTAGGTGATGAAGGCTAGGGTTTGGAGAGAATGGTATGGTTCTCATTGAGGGACTAAAGCCCAATATATAAGTACATGTATACACATAGAATCCGACCCGACTGTACATAGAACCCGACCTGGTATATACATTAACAGGAGAGTTAAACAAACGGGACAATACTGGGATAAACAAATGGAGGAACAAGACTTGAACTACTTGAACCCAGGACCTCCCAGAAACTAGAGCGGCTCTGAGACCATGTTAAGTAACCATTGCGCCCAAAAGCTTCAGCTGTTAGGGAATGGATTAACAATGTATCATCCTCCCTCTTTGTCCTCCAGGACCGGGCCATCCTGACGTAGAACCGAGCACAACTGTCCGCTACATGCAGCCCCGACTGGTGAATCGCACTCAGCTGCAATTGGGTGGCTCGGTCCGGGAGGACAGTTGGAGGCTAAATAGAAGCGTCCCATGGGCTTTTTTTTTTTTTTTAATGTCGGGGGCTACCAATGGATATTTTGGTGTCAATGTCGGCAGATAGCCATCAAACAATTTCACACATCGTTGGGTGTACCCTGATTGCAGGCCTTCCATAAACTTCAGCACCCAAGTTCGAATCCAACCCATTTGAGTCGGGTCAAGACCATGCCGGAACCAGACCAGACCCATTTGCACCCCACTAACAATCTCAAGTGAACCGTGTTGGTATCACCCTCATCTCAAATGGGGCTCAAGAACTGGACATCACAGTACTGGAGGTTTCGAAGGAATTGACCCGAAGATTTGGTCGGCGAGAGAATTCTACACAATTTTTATAGGGTTAATGTGTGACAGGTCCTGACAACAGATCTATTTCATGAACAGGACCAGCTAAAGTTTTTTTTTAAGTCTAAGGTCGCTGTCTTTTTTAATAAATCTAAAATTACTCTTTTCTTGTTCTCTTCTCTCATCTCTCTCTCTCGACGCAATCACTACCGGTGAGAATGGAAGAGGTGGGGCTCCGGCTGGTGTATTGCGCCCCATCCCAACGGCAGCCACCGCCGACTGTGCATTGCACCCCACCCCGACGGCAGTCACCACCGGTGAGGAGGTGGGGTTCTGACTGGTGCATCGCATCCCACCCCGACGGCAGCCACCGCCAACCGGTGCATCGCACCCTAGCCCAATGACAGCCACCGCCAGTAAGAAAGTAGAAGGTAAAGTCCGACGGCAACAAATAAATCTGATCAATTTGGTATTCACGGGTTCGGTGGCATTACAAAGAAAATTGAAAACACAATAAAGGATATTTTCATCCATAGGTTTTCAGCATCCTTTAGCTTAACTAGTATCTTTATCAGGGACGGCTCACTAAGTCCCCCTTTTTTTTTAGAGTAAATTACACTTTGCTGCCCCTGAAGTTTAGCTCAAATACACTTAACCCACCTTAAGTTAAAAATTACATTTTACCCCCCTCCACTTCAGTTTTGATAAGATAAAAATTACCAAATGAGGAAATCAAGTAGTTGGCAAAAGGGGTATTGTGCTAACATTTCAAACTTCAGGGAGTGATTTGGAACAAAACAAAGTTCAAGGGGTTGAGGGTTTAAGTGTTTTTGAGCTAAACTTTAGGGATAAAGTGTAATTTATCCTTTTTAAAAAAAATAAAATGAAAGGAAAGGAAAAATGCATTTTCTTGTTGGTGTTTGGCTGGAGAGAGAGAGAGAGAGAGAGAGAGAGAGAGAGAGAGAGAGAGAGAGAGAGAGAGAGAGACTCCTTGTACAAAGATAAGAGAACGAGAGATCCTACGTGTCCAAAGATTACATAGCTGTGAAGGAGAGAAAGCAAAGCAGTACAAAATCAGGTAGGGAAGAACAAAAATTTTAGGAGTGCAGGAAATGATATTATTGCAATAAACCCCTAAAAAAGTCTTATCATCCTCATCTACACCCCTCAGCCGAAAAACTGGGCGATTAATTATCTCAGGGTTAAACAGAAAGGGCTGAACCTGAGACTTGCTGCACTGCAAGCAATCTCATAAACCCTAGAAGAAAAAAAACCTACAATATACCAACATATTGAAATCAGATGATGTCATCGTTCTTATTCATCGGTCACACATCCCTCTGAAGCTGATTGCACATTCTTGATATACTGTAAGAGAGAAGAGAGAGTGCTGATCAGCATTTAGAGAAGACGAAGAAATGCAAGTGCAAAGCGTTTACCTTGTACAGAGCCCCTCGATTGGCCTTGTAAGGCGGCGGACTCCAATTTGCCCTCCTCTCTGCAAACTGCTCTTCTGTCAATGCGACATCCATTCTCCTCTTCTCCGCATCAATGGTGATCATATCTCCATTCTGTATGAGGGCGATCGGACCACCATCCTGCAAACATGAAGCTCAATATCAGTGAAATGGATAATTCAGCCCCAAGTATGAAGAATAATTTTTTAGTCTGTTTTTTTTTTTTGTAAGTGTGTGTATATGAGAGAGAGAGAGAGAGAGTGGTGTGTATATATTATTAAGTCCAAATAAATCTTCACCAACAAGAATAGAGCAATCAAATATACAAGGGCTTTCTTAGGTTTTATTTATGCGCTGGGGAACACCCTAAAGTTAAATGATAGAATACAATAAAAAGGACCTTTTTGCTTCTATGGATTGGGTTGCATGCCTAGTACTTTTCTTCCAAAATCAGCACAATAAGCGACATCATCTTCTCAATATATAACAAACATATCCTTCTTCTGTTACTCAATGTGGCACCTTAAAATTTATAAGCTGGAGGTGAACGTTTCGATTATGTTTGCATCTACCCTAACCTTCCCCCACCCAATATATTTAACAAATTAAAGTCTACCCAGCAGGGGTTAGGTGAGTTGGTAAGCAACTGATGCTTTGGTGAGGAGGTTGTGGGTTCAATTCCTTCCCCCCTAGAGTTACTCAGGAGTGCGTAGGGAAACTTCCAAGTGGGTCGGTGCACATACCCGGAGGGATTAGTCCGAGGCTCCGAGCCTGAACTGGGTCCATTGCCCGAAAGGTTTCGGGACACCCGCCGATGTCAAAAAAATAAATTAATAAATTAAAGTATCCCAACGGTTATAATTTGAAGATAATGGACCCTATCATGGTTCCTACCTCTAGCTTTATTCCTTGGGGAACGTTAGAAAAACAATTAGCCAACTTTTTGGTGATAAGATGGATAAGAGCAAGAGATGGTCAAAACAATCAAATTTCCATCTTCATCCTTAAAACAAAAGAAATCATCATTGTATTATGACTAAGACTATTTAATACGATTTACCAAGTTTATGAGAAACAAGAGTGAAGCCAAAGGATGTAGTTTTGATGAACTGGCTCAGCATGATTAAAGGGTTTTCCATACAATGCACTAGGTGACTAAATCTGATATTTCAATTATAGAATCTATGAACAAGGAACAAAAAATCGATATATTTCGCGATAATATATCGGAAAAATGAAAACCCGATACGAAATACCACATGCAATCTCGAGCAGAACTGGAAATGTCAAAATATCGAACGGTTTCGTGAAATATCGCGATATTTCCACAAAATATATCCATCTCCACAAAATATCGCGAGATTTTGTCAAAATTCCACGAAAATTTTGAAAAATTTTGAGAAATT
Source organism: Chamaelirium japonicum (assembly GCA_947650365.1). NCBI lineage: Eukaryota > Viridiplantae > Streptophyta > Magnoliopsida > Liliales > Melanthiaceae > Chamaelirium > Chamaelirium japonicum. Next base: position 14,981,767 of record OX393554.1, read on the forward strand.
TATCTGAAATTCTGTTACTGACTAGTTATAAAAGGGGACTGGGGGGCCTGGTTCTCAGCAGCTTATTTACATATAATATCATTTAAGTAAATATCGTTTTACTTAATTTTTATTTTCTCCATTTACTTTAAGTTATTATATGTAAATAAGCAAATACCCCCATTTGATTTCAATAAAAATATCAATAAACAAAAAAATCAAAAAGTAAACTTTCAGTTTTAGTAGGAGAAAACAATTTTTATGGATTTTTATAAAATCTACATGGTGAGAAAAGTGATTAAATCAACTCCTTTTTAGTTCAAAAAATTCCACAAGATGTAGAAGTACGAGTACATCTAGAAAACCATGGTCCGTCTTAGGAAATTTTGAATGTATAAAAACTTTTCTATATAAAAACTCTTTTTCAGACTTAGTAAAAAAACAGTTTTTCACATTTCCGCATAATTTTTGCATAATTTCAAATTTGCATAACTTTCTTGTTTTAAATCCGCTTTCAAAATCTTTTGAAACATTATTTTAACAATCAACTAATCTTTATTTCAAAAATATTTTTATCCAAAACAAAGATTAAAAAACATTTGAAAAATATATATCAAAACCAAACCAAATAAGATTGCACAAGACTCAATACGTTGAATACATGTTATGTGAAGCTCCCCTAGATAGGGTACAAATATTATTTGAGTGTTCCAAAGTGTGTATCTATACTTGGTTTATGACTATGCAGACTTTCACTAAAAAATTCCATCAAAAAATCAATATTTCCACCATTTCTACAAAATTGCAATATTTCCACACTGTCGAAATTTTTCCACGAAATATTTCTATATCCAGAAGGTCGAAATTTCCACCGAAATGGAGATTTCGAACCTTGTCTATGACAGATAAGATCAAATGGTTATCTAGACTGGACTAGTAAGCACTTTGGAAAGAGTTGCTGACTTGCTGCTATGAAATCAAGATAACTAAGCACTTCCAAGACCAACTTATTTTGTAGTTGAAATGAAGATGACTAAGCCTCCTTTCCTCAAAGATGAAAATATGCCCACGATGATGAATATGTAGTAAGTGTAACAGCGTAGTTGTGGTTGACTGTGATTTTTTTGTTCCCTTTCATTTCACTGCTTTGGCACTATAATTTGGTGCTCAACATGTACCAACCTTCTCAATTCTTGGGGAGGGAAAAAACTACCCATATAAAGAGTGTCATGTTTGTTGTGAAGCACAAACAAATTGATAAACTCCCGAATCAGTCTTATCAAATTCTTCCACTTCCACAAAGTTTACTATCCAGCATCTTTAGATTATTTCCAAAGGAATAAATAAGGTAAATGCATAGATATTGGTTTAAATATACGATTAGTAGATATTGCCTGAGAAAATGTTTACTACCTGTGCTTCAGGGCATATATGGCCAACAACATATCCATGCGAACCTCCAGAGAACCTACCATCGGTCAGCAAGGCACATTCCTGCAATATTTAACAGAACTACATAAGGAAAAACAGGAAAGGGGCATAAGCAATGAATGAAAAAAATTCAATGAATGAAAGAGGCTAGAATTTAATAAGATGGTCTAGAGTATCACATAGTACATACTACATACTAACCGACAGATCCTATAGCACAAATATATAAGTTAACAAATATAATTTACATAACATATCCTCAATCTTGAATACATAAGCCATTGGTTGAAGTTCAAGTAACTGATAGATTCTAGTACTTTGGTCATATCAGGCTGAGGATGACACCTTACCTTTTGTTAACAAGCTATGTTTTTCAAATTAATCTTGTTAACTGCAACATATGCTGAATCTAATACTACTATACTAAAACATAAGCCTATCAACCGGAATCATATGGAACCACATGGATCCCTCTTCCGGAAAAAAAAAAAACTGGCAGCACGCACTTATCAAGTGTGATTCATACCATCGGATGGTTGTGGAGGCCCCTCCTGAAAAACCTAATCCCGTGAACAAAATCGTCCATGAGTAACATCGTATCCACCTTGTGCATCGCACGGGGTTGGTATCTAGTGAACTAATGTAACAGAGCACTGAACATCTCTAATAAAATCATCATGGCAGATTAGAGTGTGCGCGTGCGTGCGCTTTCATATATATGCTTTCTGTGGGTGTGTGTGAAGTGTGAATGATTAATTAAGGTTAATGAATTAAATAAAGGTCCCATCTCACTCTCTCATATGAAATATCATACAATTCCATTGACCTTGAATCGAAGTCTAAGATTTAAATCTATTTTCACTGACTATTTACAATATTTCTCATTTGAATAGTTTACTAATAAAGTTCCCAATACTACAAGGCAAATACTCTACATAGCAGCGAAAAAAAAGCCATGTATTAGGTTATGCTTTCAGTTTCTTGAAAATCAAATGTAATGTTTTTAAAATCTATGGGGAGTTCAACTTCCTAAGGCAGGAGGCATAAGCAAGGTTTAAAATCACGGTATCGGTCGACCCCGAACCGGTATGTGCCGACCAGTACGTACCGGTACCGGCTGATACGGACCGATATTGGTTGAGGAAAAGACCCAAAAAAAAATATATATAGCATGTCCGTACCGACCGTACCGGCCTGAACCGGCCAATATGGACCGGTACGGGCCAAGTATCGAAATCGGATGCAGTATCGGTCTCGAATAGGCCAAAACCGGTACGTACCGGTATTGGTTGAGATTTAAAACCCTAGACATAAGCCTCGAGGCGTGAGGCTCACGTACTTCATATTTTCAATAATCTTAATAAATAAAATATAGAACATAGGATTTATAAAATATATAATGATCATTAAAGTGCATTATTGATTTGCCATATTTATAAATCACAAGACAAAAATCGAAGAACTAAGACTTAAAAAAATATCAAAGTAAATGATACCAACAAGGCAAGTGTATTGTTTTTTATATCTTTAAAGTTTAAACTGTAAATGTTGTTATAAAACACCCAAAAACAAAAAAGAAAAGGGGAACAAACAAACAAATATAAACCCTACAGACTACACGCAGATGGTATTCGGTGCTCGTAGGTTGCAAAGAGGGTGTCGCTGAAATTGAAGAGGAGTGTGGCAGTGATGGTGGCAGACGTAATCGAAGAGATCTCAAGAGAGGAAAGGGTCTTTTTTCCTTTTTTTTCCCTTTTTATTGTTTCATTGGCTAGTGATAGAGAAAACAAAAGAGGAGGTTTTTTTGGCTGTTTGGGAGTCTGAAAAGAGAAATCGAGGGATGCTCGAATCCAAGATGTGTTCCAATATTTCTTTTAAATTATGACCTAGCATGTTCATGAAGCGTCCGCTTAACATGTGATGTGTTAAAAAGGGGTTGAGGCGTACACCTTTCTAACACGTAACGTACGAAGTGTGTGCCTCACGAACATGAAAGCTTTTCAGGTGAGACTCGCCTCGAGGCGATGATTGAGGCGTATGCCTTTAAAAACATTGATTCAAACGCTTACATGGCTATGTATATCATTTCGGTTTTACTTGTAATTTGCAAAATAATTATAAATTTTATCAATATCTACAAATGTGTAATGAATACCTCTTCTACCTAGAGTGTGTATAGCTGCCAGCTTTAGAGTGAAACCAATCAATTCATAAAATCTTGTAATAGATATTACGAGTTATGATATCTACGGGTGAGAGTGCCGAGACGAATTGTTTATGCTAACTTGATTCTATATTCAAGAGATAAAATAATAAAAAAGGATATAGCATGTAGAATTTATGCAGTATGGATGAAGTGGAATTGCGCACTTGGAGTTTCCTACGACTATCAAAGACCACATGCATCACAAGAAATGTCAATATTGTTTATAAGGCTAATCTAATAGTATGGACTAGAATGTCGGTTGGTGAAGAGGGAATGAGCCTAAAACGCACATAGTTGTGATAAGGATGTTGAGGTGGATATGTGTGATAAAATTGAGACTCTTGGGGATATTACGTAGCCCAAATGGAGGATTAAGTGAGGCTAAAGATTTTAATCATTCAAATGCGGAGACCAGGAAGATAGGAAAGGAACTCCCAAACACATATTTGAGCATAAAAAAGATGATAGTTCGATGAATTGGATGGAACTAGTGAAAGATGAGTTGATGAAAACCCAAACTCGAAGTACCAAGCCATGGATACGCAGTACGAACAAAATTTCGAAGTAGAATGTTATGAACATTAACTCTTTTTTTCCAGTCTCTATTGTCCCAAAATTGTTATATGTAGAATCTATGAGTGGAATTTTCCCACAATATGAGTTTTTATCAACCAAATAGCTCCACTGTCTCCAAAGGTCACCAACAACAAAAGAACAATTTTCAAGATCCATTAGAGCAAGTGGTGTCAAAAATAAGATCCTAACCGGCTAACCCTCCTCTTAAAACTAAATGTCTTCCATTTGCATATGAACCACATACTAGAAGCAGGTATAAATGACAAAAGAAAGAGGCGTGGAGAAATTGAGTGTTGGTAAATTCCATATTGAGTTGTAATCATGTTGTGTGGTGCGAGTTAGTGTCACAAAGTTGATCAAGTGGAAAACTCAAGATGAAGAACAAACGTTACAAACATCAAGAACTACTCCTAGTGTAGATTCAAGTTCTAGAAATTCAAGCAATGCCTCATCTTAGGATTCCGATAATGGGACCTAGAAACATTAGATTGCCTATGATTAAATTGCATATATTATGTTGCATCTTGGTCACCAACTTGCATTCACACACACACACACACTTGAATTCGTGTTCTTATGAAAAAGGTTTGAAACTGTGAAAAAATATTTTCGTAATAGTTGGCTAAGTCTGGAAAAAAAAAAAGTCGTTATGAAGAAAAGTTTTTATTGCTTCAAAATATTTTTCTGGTGTTTAATTCTTCAATTCAATGTTGATTTTAGACATCCTCATGAATTTTTTGAGGAAAAAATATTTTGATGATAAACCACACTTTGTATCGAAACCACATTTTGTATCGAAACTGAAAATTCACTTTTGATTCCTTTGAATTTTGATTTTTATGATATCTTTATTGAATCCAAATGGGGGGTATTTAATTATTTACATATAATAACGTAAAGTAAATAAGATAATAAAGATGATGATAAACAAAATTAACTTAAATGTTTTAGATGTAAATAAGGTCTTGACCCATCTATTTTCTCGAAAAAAAACAGAAACCTGATTTGAAAATCCTATTTTTGACTCAGACCCTGAAGCCGATCGATCGGTCCGATTGGATTGAAAGTTACGCAAGCACAACTTTCTAAACGACCAATCTGAATCTAGTCAAACTGTTCGGAAATTGAGAGATCGTTCTGGCCGACCGATCATAATTCAACTTGACCGATCATGTTGTCCGACATTGGGTAGGATTGGAACATCCTTCAAACCGACCAATGGGAATCTCAATCCCATCGGTCGGTTTGAAAGTGTCTCACATTATCTATCCAAAAAGAAATTGAGACTCGGGAGATCTTTGCATTAATCCATTGGTGAAAACCAACTATAGTTACATGTCAATTTAAGAGGGAAAAAAAAAAAGCAATATCTAAGTAGTAGAAAAATAGTACATTCAATTTTGATATTTTCTATAAAAAAAATTAAAAATAGATAATATTCTTTACATTCCCTTAGAATTATACTTACACATTAATATTGGATATTGCTCAACGAGTTATAGCTTGAGAAGAAACACTGAAAATGTGAACCTAAATCTCTTTAAAGCACATGGCCAAATGATTACAAATAGTGGACTCGCACTATGATGAAGCTACCCCATACGTATGCACAAACTGGGCATATAAGCCTATATAAAACTACACTTTCTACTATAGGTTAGGTCTTTTGTTGGTTTAATTTTATCTCAACTTCTTGAAGAGCTAAGCTTATTGGTTATTTCTAAAAATTAAGCAGTTTATGTATGCACATGCACTTCTAGGTGTGTAACGATGCAAAAAAACATTTCGAAGCTGGCTAAGGAAATGTTTGGATTTTGAGAGAATGAACGATAAGAAAATGAAAAACAATAGAGAACAAGGAACAGAGAAAAAAAGAAGGATTATCAGTATCTTTGACTTTGAAGAGGGAAAAAAAGTTCCTAGGGTGGTTAGAGAATCTTATACCAAGTTTTCTATCAGCTCGGACACCAACATTGAAAAAGAAGATCCCAACTTGTAAAATCTCTTTTCCATTATTCTCTGAACGATTAAACTAAGCCTTCAAGTTCCACACTTTCAGTTGTAAGGGTTTAGTCTAATCATATTGTTAGGGCCTTGTAGATGGCCCAAAAGTCAAGGGCCAAGAATATGGATATTTATGTCCTCGTATGTTTAGATTGTTTCCAATAATCATATTTGTTAACATTGAGTCTATGCAAGATTACACTTGAGGTTTACGAAGACAAGTAATCATATTTGTTAACATTGAGTCTATGCAAGATTACACTTGAGGTTTACAAAGACAAGTAATCAGATTTGCTAACATTGAGTCATGCAAGATTACACTTGAGGTGTACAATGACAACCCAATAGAGGTCACAATAATGAAATCCTCTTACGAGAAAACCCTTTTTGGTTATAATTTCTCTTAAGGCTTTATTAAGACTTAACATAAAAATAAGGAAAGTCTGGGTTCATGCACAAGAAGAGAGGAGGTGCTTCTACTTATTCTCTATTATTTTAACAAACTATTTCTCTAAGATTACCATTCACAAAAATACAAAAATATACACTACAATTTCTCTATAACACAGTATTCTGTAATAGCATATTCATGTATGGAGAGTATATTGCATTCCGTCTAGGGTACTCTTTTCCTATCACTACGTAAAAAGTAAAAGAGTCAAGGAATAACATATGATATTCATTGTTGAGTCAATTGGTTCAGGTATGCATCAGATACACTACCACAAGTTTGTTGAATACGAAAGACATTGATTTGTACTCTCCTTTGTTACGAACCTTCTAGAAGAATGTCTACATGTTAATCTTCATTACGCAAAATACCAGGCTATCAGCAAAATAGAATGCTCAACAAACGGTGGTCCTTGTGTCCATGTAGGCCATCAATACATATTATATAGTTAAGCTTCGATGATGAACAGCTTGATCACAATAACTAAAATGATTCTGCTAATTCATCATAATTAAATAAAAAGTTTCACAATTCATTGGCATGGTTAAGCAGGTCAGGGACCAACCATATATAATCGATCAAGCATGCATCGACTAACCTATCAGAATATGGAACTATAAATGAGCCAACCAACAAAAGTCATCTAAAGCGACCATAATAATACCTTTCCAAGACCAACACCCATTATTGCACTTGTTGGCATCAGCATTTCAGGCATGCCTGGCCCACCCTTTGGCCCTTCTCCTCTTATAACGACCACCTTTCCCTGGAATATGGTACGCCAAATAATAGTAAAAAATCTAGAATAATCATGAACATTCATCCATCCACTAAAAATTTGAATAGCTGTATCAAAAAAAAAAAAAAAGAGGCCAACATTGGTGCAAAAGCTTTCAAAGGATACCTTTCAAAAAAAAAAAGCTTTCAAAGGTAAAAGAGAACTTCCAGGCAAATCAAAAGAAACTTGACACATGCACACATTAAACATTAATAAGCTCTTAAAAGGTAAAAGAGATCTTTCAAGCAGATAAAAAGGAACTTGACACAAGCATAGATGGAATATTAGTAAAACACCCAAAGAGACCACTTCCAAATAGCATAGGGTGCAAAATAGGTTGATGCACAACGGAGAACATGATGCACATTGAAGTACAAAAGATGCCATTGCAAGGAAGAAGAAATTCTTCTAAGGCTAAAAATATGACTGGCTAACAGAGAGCAGCTATCTAAATATGAACATAACACGTACAAAGCAAAATGCTGCTATATAAACATTACATCACATCAACTTATCCTTTTGCAAATCCAACTAGCATATACCTGAAGATGGCATGCACGCGCTCAGGGAAGTAACACATTGAGTTTTTATGTAAGTCATGCTTGAACTTATCACAACAATTGTTGGCAATCATTCATGATGACTTTATTTCTTTCTATTGTTATCCTTCTCATGCAGTTAAGTTATCTCTGAGGGTTCTTTCTATGATGGCATAAAAGCTGTTCTAAAAAGATTAGTCTTTGACAAGATTTTCTATATCCAATTGTTGGTTTAAGCCATGTACACTCTTTTCTTTACATGTTCGATGAATCTTTTGCCCATATGCAAAACACCATAAAGAACCAGAGGCCAAACAACTAGCCAGCAGGATCTTATGTATATATAGTACAAAATTTCCACTACATAATGTCCCTACAACAACAAAGCCGTTTACATCAAAGTTTGGGAGTTCAAGGAGCAAAACTCCCATTCAAGAAGGTTGCACTGAAGGGTTGAGCAGATAATCACAACCAGTAATCATCCTATGGCAGCCCTCCCACTGGTTATGCTACATGCTTGGCTTACACAGTTGGAAAATAGGAAGAGGGAACTACCTAAAAGCAAAAAAAAAAGCTAAATCCTATCTTAAGTTCAGCTGACTGGTAGAACGTTTCAAACACAGTAACATTATGAACACTAATACAACAATAAAGAAAAGAAAAGAGACATCAATGGTTATATTTTATGGTGAACGGTATCCACAGAGAAAATAACATAACACACCCTATCCCTCTGACACATCTCAACCCAAGCTAGTAGGGTGTGTGATCTAGATCCTTCTTTGCTCTTCATTTATATAAAGACCCAAGTCCACTATTAAGGGAAACATTTTTAGGACCTTAGTCTTTAGTGCACACTGTCATCCAAGTTTTTAAGGACCAACTCTCTTCTTTGTACCATTTCTACCTTTGCATTACCTCTCACAAGAAACTCTTATCTTGGATAGTAATCATAGTATATAACAAACCATCTCAACCATGTCGCAAAAACTTGTTTGTGCAGGATGCCATGATTCCTTTGATTACTTCATATTCAACTTTATCTTTCCCAGTTTTACATAACACACTCAGTATCGACATCTCTGCATCATCCTGTGTGCATGCACCTCTTTATCATCAAACGCTATTATCTTTTTAAAAGACTGGAAACTTCAAGTATTTTTCCCTCGGGCTTCCCCTCCGGAAAATATCTTCATCTATCTACCCAGTCATTTGCAAGATAGACATTATGGGGCACTTACTCCATGGTGACTGTTATCGTGGGCTTATTTTTGGGTTAATCTTCCATTGGAGCGCATTCTGATTTCCAAATACTGTTCTTGGTTCGACTATTCTAACGTTCACTTCCCTGCCTTCCAAGTTTTTTATGTACTCCAAGACAAGTAATATAAAGCGGAGAAGATTTAGACCACAATCAAACCACCAAATGAGCAAGTTTCTCTATTTCCAAGAAGCAAGGCTTTTTTACCTGATGTACTAATGGCTTGACCAATATCTGTCCAGTATAGCTATACAAGCATTCACGCTGATAAAATCATAAAACTACACTATTTATATTGGCAAAAGTGCTTCAAGCCTCTAAATGATATAAAAACTTATAAACCCATATAAGACCCTTAGTATCATAAAATTCACACAAAAATTGCATTACATATACTTAACTTTAAGATCCATATTGAGTCTTAAGATCAACGGTATCTAAAAGATCAAGGAGATTGTTTCTTTACATACTCATCCACAGTGTAATATAAGAACACGATACAAAGAAAATATCCAAAACATCAATATTCAAAAATCCGATATGCTGGAAATCCAGCACTTAGAACCATCATTTTCAAATTTCAGGAGACATATTTTTAGGACTAAACACCCAATTCAAACTAAAAGTAGATTGACTTTCTAAGTATAAAAACAAGGGGGAAATACAGAGATGATTTATTTTCGTCTAAAGCATGTACATATTTAAAGTTGCACCAAACAACATGAAATTCTCAAAAACTAAAATATTCAAAAATAAAAAATGGTGCATCTTCTGTATTGAAAACTTATTTTCAAATAAAATAGTTGCATGATTTTTGAATGTTTTACCTTGAACCTCATAGGATTTTCTGAGATAGCTGTTACCATAGATTCCTCACCATCAAAAACAAGTGCAGGACCTGTCAAGCAATCTCCAAGATTATAATGTTGCGTAATTGCTGGAAAATGAAATATAATCAATTCTAAAAACTTAGAAAGAAAAGTGATTGAGATAACATGCAGTACCAGAGAAATATAATCCTTCTTTGCCTGTAATTTTAGCCACAGAACCCCCTGGAGCAAGATTTCCATACAGTATTTGGATGTGCCCTGTTGTCTTGATAGGGTTTTCCAGTGGTCGTATTATTTGCTGGAAAAGGACTAGAAATTTATCATGATTGGAAAAGGACTGGAAATTTATCATGATTGTTAGAAAGAGGAGGTTAAAAGCTTCACAGATTTCATTTCACCACCTACCTGACCTTCAGCGAAAGCAGGAAAAAGTTTGGCATTTTCTGCAAGAGTCTTCCCTGTGACTGGAGAAACCAGAATAAGTATGGTTAAAACAGCCCATAAACAAGCCTTATGCTAACAATATAGGTGGTCGGCTTTATGGATCTAGGTATACCCATCGATGCTTGAAAATATTTCAACCTAAATGAGAACCTTTATGAAATGGTGCTGAGGGAAACTTTAGGCCTAAGGACTACCATGAAACCTAGAAGTCCAATTGGTAATTGGGGAGACCTACATCAAGATTTATGGAGTTTGAGCCCATGCAACCGTGGAGCAACCCTCCAGGGTAGCCCCGAATTTGAAAGAAACTAGATGAAGAGGGTAGAGGATAAGGTTTGATTTAGGGAACTGCATTCATCTCTGAAGAGATAAGCCAAAAGGCTAAATTGAAATTAAATCCCTTTAATTAAAAGATGAGAAGTGTTAACATATAGATAGATTTTGCATATACCAGTCATACAATCCCCATCCAGAAGTTCTTTCTCCAAAAGATAACGAATCAGTGCAGGTGTGCCTCCAATCTGTAAGCAGAAAATTTAGAAATGATATGCTTCATAAGAAATTCACTATGACAAGCCATTGCACCCGAGACTAGTTTGATTTAATATTTGAAACATCAATTCCCATTCTTCGTACCTTGTGTAGATCTTCCATTACATATTTACCACTAGGCTTGAGATCTGCAAGGAAAGGAACCTCATCGCTAACCTTCTGAAAATCATCAAGAGTCAATTGCAAACCTACAGATCTGCAAGGTGGAAAAAGATCAACAATCACCAAGGCAGACACATTTATTAGATATGGAAAGTAAACAAGTCCACCGACCTAGCTATAGCAATCAAATGCAGCACGGCATTGGTAGACCCACCGAGCGCCATTGTTATGACCATAGCATTGCGTAAAGATCTCTCGGTAATGATGTCTCGAGGCTTCAAATCCAATTTCAGCAAATCCAAAAGATACTTTCCAGCAAGACGGCACTCCTCTAACTTTAGTGGGTCTTCAGCCGGTATTGAAGAACTTTCTCAGATATGTGAAACAAAAGAAGAAATTTCAAAAAACAAATAAAAAGGAAGGATGAATCTTAACCAACACTGAACTCGTCAAACACCAAAAGTTCAAGAACGCATATAGAAATTCCATATCTTGATGTTCATGCAGCCAGAATAGTGCTTGAATGACCAATTTAAAAATGATTCATACCTGTATGGAAGTGACATGCCCATTGTCTCAATAGCTGACGCCATAGTATTTGCAGTATACATGCCACCGCAAGCCCCTGCTCCAGGGCATGCATTGCGTACCACATTCATCCTATGATTATCACTGATTGACCCGCTAACATATTCCCCATAACACTAGAAAGCAGTTCAACAGAAATGTCAAAAGAAAATATTATGATGCATCAGACTATAGGTTTGCAAAACAAGATCTAGGACTATTCAGTATTGGAATAAAAACAGGACCATGTGTTTTCAAATTAAAAATACCTGCAAAAAAAAAAAGATATAGTCCACTGTCATTTTATGTCTTTCTTCCTACTTATCTATTTATATGTTTTAGTTTATAGTCTCATTTTTTACTACGGTTAATGTTATTGGTTGATTATTGTGTTTGATATGGCTCGGGTTACCCTCTGAAAAAGCACTGGCACCACTGGCATGTTTTTTTTCTTTTCTATTTTTTTATTTCCTACCTACAATCCATAAAGTGATCTACCTCTCTGGTGCTTCTATCCCTCCAATTTTCAGGGTTGTGCTTAATTTTTTTGGGTTTGCCCATTTTGTTAGATTTACTACATAATGAATGTCAGGGACCTAGGGTCTATGTATGTTCTAACATTTAACAAACATCATTTGATTCATTGATTGTTTCATGGAGGGTTTGGTTTGTTTCAATATTCGATTTGTTTCATAATTAATTGTTGGTTTTTTTTGTCATTATGTTCTAAGTTTATATTAACTTTAATTGATTCCTTTCATTAACTTGATTATAAATATATATTTATTTCATTTAGTTGATGTTAAACGATCAAAGTCAAAGATGGCATCTCGTTCCAAAGACATAGGGTGGAAGTATGCCTATCTTAAAGAGTCAAAGATAGAACACAATATCGTGCAATTTTTTTTTGTAGGACATTCAAAGAGGGCATCTACAGGATAAAAGTTCATTCGGTGCAATTCGGTGGGAATGTCGCAAAATACGATACCGTGCCAGATTCGATAAGAGATGAGATTCGAGGTTATTTAGCTCAAAGTACAAAGAAGGGAAATAATAGGGGTGGCATTGAGGTTGGTTCTTTACAAACGGTAGAACAATTGTTCAATGTTTGGCAGATGGCGATGAAGAACCGAAAACATTAAATTTGACCTTAGGTGGAGGGTCAAGGACTCCTAAGAGAAAAAATGTTATGGTAGTTCTTTGATGCCAAATCCAGAGGATGGATATAAGAAGAAAAGGAAACAAGTCATGCTTGAGAGCATGGCAAAGAAGACCTAGAGGCAGAATGTTTGTCAATGACTCAATATCAAACTTGTGTCCCCATCAATACAGCAAAGTTGAAGAGCTTTAAGAATATAAATAAAGCTATTGGACAGTTTGGGCTAGAGGTGGACATGGTCGGGTTGGTCGGGTTTGGAGGTCTGACTGTGTTTGGACCAAGTTACATAGTGTTTGTCCAAATTGCCCGAGTTGCCCGGGGAACTTGTAGAGGGTTTGCCCATGTTTGGACCATGAAAGTTCATCGGGTTCCTCGGGTTGCTCGGGTTCGTCCGGACCGTTCACTAAAAAGTAGAGGTACGTCCGGTCTAAAATTTACACAAATCAATATGGAGCTTCCTCACTTGAACAAAAAAAAAATCGGTGTCAATCGTGCAATGAAGAATATTACAAGTTTAACTTGATTGTAGAGAATATATGCATTTCTATTAATCCCTCACTCTTTTTATATATATATATATATATATATATATATATATATATATATATATATATATATATATATATATATATATATATATATATATATATATATATATATATATATATAGGAATGGGATGCTGCCTATCAAAACAGCGTTTTTGCTGCTTTGAGATATTGTTTGACCATCCTAGAAGTTTTGGAATTTGATGAAATTTGGTGAGGGTGTTGTCTAGGGTAAGATGATCATCCTCACAAATTTTCATCAAATTCCAAAACTTCTAAGAGGGTCAAATGGTCGAAGCAAAATACTGCAGATTTTAACGACGACTGCAGACGACTGATTTTGCTTCGACCATTTGAACCCCCTAGAAGTTTTGGAATTTGATGAAAATTTGTGAGGATGATCATCTTACCCTAGACAACACCCTCACCAAATTTCATCAAATTCCAAAACTTCTAGGATGGTCAAACAATGTCTCAAAGCAGCAAAAAATGTTGTTTTGATAGGCAGCATCCCATTCCTCATATATATATATATATATATATATATATATATATATATATATATATATATATATATATATATATATATATATATATATATTCCTCGGGTTCTTCGGGTTGCTCGGGTTGCTCATATGGGTGACCATGTTTGCCCAAATTCAAATTCGGGCAAAAAAAATTTGCCCATGCCCGTCCAAATTCTCAAATATTGTTGCCCGTGATTGTCCAAATTCAGAATTTGGTCGGGTTGCTCGGTTCGTCCGGACCAAGTCCCAGCCCTAGTTTGGGCTAGGAATAACGGCACCTAGCTAACATGAGCCCAGGGTGTCATTGCTAAAGAAGGAAGTCACCTACACTAATAGTTTTGACTCCTATGAGAGAGTCTTGCTCAAATTATGGTCGCACAATTATGTCGGATGGTTGGACTTTGATCAATTTTTGGTGAATAGTCTTTCTGGCACGGTACATCAGGTAGTTATTATCCTAAATATAGATAGGTATTACCTTAAATATTTTTCCTTGTAGAACTATAACATGGGTTGTGATGCATGTCAATCGGCAAATGTCAGAGGCTATGAGCCAGAGAGGACAAAGCAGGTAAAGTAGCAGCAGCAAGCAAGGCTAAGGGAGGCGAATAAGGGGAGGCCAACACAGACAAGAGCCAAGGCCATTGTATCTGGAGGGACTGACACTTGATGACTGCTCAAGAATACTTTTCTTCATCTCAAAACTGAAAGAAATCCTACAAGGACCACAACTAAGTTGCGGTCACTGGCTATTGGATAGATTCATGTGAGTCACACGAGCATGGGGTCAGCGACTTAGTGGCTTGGACTCGACTAATCGGCTGAAGGAGGCACTACCACTATTGTGATGTATTATGTTAGATCGTGAACAATGACGAAGTAGAAATTTTTTAGAAGTCAAGTATAGTACCACTACACCCCCTGCCCCTTTATTGCTCACAATATACACTGACATGTTAGATTGTGCTACATGCTACACGCGTCGCCTAACAACCCTATGATGGAGCACATCTTATGGTTGTGTGCGCACACACAACGCTATCCATGCGCTCATCAGAAAGTTGTTATGCATAGTACAGTAGTGCAACATAGTATATTAAAAGCAAAAGACCCATGCAATGCACAGAGAGCTAGATCAATTAGGAACAATGTATGCCCATACACCATGTGGCCAACAACTGCCACATGTCAATGGAATCATTGATCAAACTTGATCCACGGATATTGAGCCAACACCTCAGAGAAGGTTTCATGCATTGTCGCCATCATTTTCTTCGACCATGAAACCTCCTACAAGGCATTAGCTCCATCTCCATGGATCAAGTGTGATCCAAGATTCCAGTGACATGAAATAGCTATTGCCCATATGGTTTGTGGGCATACGCCGCATACCGTTGCTCCTAATTGATGCACCTCCCTTGCGTTGTACGAGTCTTTTGCTTGTTTTATCTTGTTTGAGTCCCTTGGGATGTGCCCTATTTAATTAGTTATTTGTATTTTATTTATCATTAGCTGAGTCAAGTGGTAGTAGCCAATTTATAATTTAGTGTCCAATTGGACTAAGAGTCCTAATCCTGGCAATCTTAGGGGGGGCCGAACTCTATCTTGTTAAAAACATCTATGATGAATAAAAAAGACTTCTCTTTTCCATTTTCTTTATGGATTCGAAGAACCCTAGTGCATTCCAGGTTTATCTCCTTGGTAGAGTTCAGGAACCCTTGGCGGATTTCAAGGTTTTATCGAAGAAGATGGTGCTCTTCATCTTCCTTGTACGTCGAAGTTCCATGTTGTGTTTCCTTCCTCTTCTGCCTACCTCAAATAGTCTAAGAGCTTCGTGTCAATGATGACCACTATGTCAAGTGGTATTAGAGTTATGTGCTTGTGCTGTTCGTTACTTTACATTGACAGAATTCTAGTATTCCATAACTGTGTGAACCAAATGCTGGTATATACATCAAAGTTATATATTACAGCAAACGATACCCGGTGCAAGACCAATGCTAAAACTTTGGATATTAGGTATCTCATTTTGAATGCCAATATTCACAATGATGACATTATCAGAACATCTTAAGGGAATCAGATCCCGCATCCCACACATCTCATAAACTCATGCATATTAATGCAAACTATAAGCCCTTTCATCAATCGAATTAGAATGAAATTGTCACAAACTCACAATTGTTTTCAACAAACACAGGATACAATATCTTCTCGTGTACTCATTACTTATTCAGGTTGTTGTAGATACCAGTTCTGAGAAAATATTTACCATAATCACCGAATATATGGTTTCATGCCATTCAAAATTAAAAAATAGACACATTCATTCAAATAATCCCAGAAAAAGAAGCTCAAACGTCATAATAACCTTTTTCAAATAATATATAAAATCCTTACCTGAAATGCAGATACTATATCATATGAATGGCCCTGGAAGTGACCCGGCTGCAAAAAAGAAAACAATATAAGTATGCATTTGTCCACAAAATAATCTGAACATAAACTTGCATCTCTGTAGAAGTCATTTAATGCTAGATATGCTAATTTAGAAAGAAAATTATAATTAAGATAAGCATCGTCAATTGATGGTAAATATCCGAAGAATAATGAAGACTGAAATCTACCCAAACCTCACTACTTGGCAACTATTGTACCCAGTTGCTATGTTTAGGAGACACCAATAGAAAAACGGTTAACAGGTCAAAGGGGGATGGAGAATCAAAAGAGCATGGCGAAATACATCTCATGAAAAATAATAATAATAACAATAATGATAAACAACCTAACGCTAGTGGTTAGTAGGCACTTTCATCTTGTAGGTGTAATTGCATTTCTCCTAATTTCTAGCATTAACTATTAATAAATTAAACAATTTCCCCCTGAATTTGTTGTTTTATCCCCTTAACAAGTTTCTCATATTCTTTTCTTGTGTTCCATTTTCAGTTCCCATCAATGATGTGCTAACATTCTCAACTACTAAATAACAAACTAAATTGATCCATAACCCGGAGACTATGATCATAATATCCATCAAATTCAGAGGCTTAAACATGTAACTAAAGAACGTATTTGTTTTTAAACTCGCCGAGTCAACTAGAAACTGGGCTGAGTCAACTCAACTCGATTAAATTTCGAGTCGACTCCGCTGAAAACTCGGACTAGTCACTACTCAACTAGCGACTCTAGCGGCTTGGGCGAGTCGGGTCAAGTTTTCAAGTCCCGTGACTCAACTCAAGTTGTGACCGGGTATATTTCAAGTAAATTTGATGATTGACTTGTGGATATTGTTGATTTTTTTGTGCTTGGATTACTACCTACATGATTTAAAGGATGATAATTGATATCTTGTTTGATGAATGATTCCATATGGCATGCCAAAAGACTTGGTAACATTATAAAGTGGTAATTAGAAACCTCATCTATAGATGTGTATATGTAAAATGTTATTTTAAGTACATTTGTAATTTATATAAATAATAAATATTAAAACTATATTGTATTTTCGTGTTTTTGGTGCAACTATTCGAATGAGTTATGGCCGAGTTTTCGAGTTGACTCTACCCTGGAAAGTCTCAAGACAAGTCGAGTTTTTGGGTTTAAAAACATTGGAACGTACCCACAGCCGTAAAAGAGAATGGCTTGAAGATTTGTCAACAAAGTAATGATGTCACCGCAAACATGAAATTTGAAGATACCAGGTAATATAAAAGAAGCATAAACATACGAAAGGTTGTTCCAACTAACAAGAGACTGATGGAACGACAAATGCATCTAGATCATATTGAATATCTTGTAGATCTCAAACAAGATTGAAGTCCAAGGCAATGATTGAGGCAGTATTGTAACTTACAGATTTAATTCAGATTTCGTCGTCAAATGGGTAGTTATGTAAAAGGGTAAATCTTACAATCAATGTTCTCAGTATACCATAAGCGGATTGTGCAAACAACATTGCCAACTGCCAACCATGTATGCGATCAAATATGTGAATGTACGGTCGCACGACCAATTGATTTTTTGGGGTTTTAGTTTGGTGGTGGTGTTGCATGTAGTGTGTTGGAAGCGGTAACTAGTTTTTGCCCGGTTTCTTCGATGACAAATCTAGTGATCATGTTGAGGGACCCAGTTTAGTCTCCTCAGCAATGGTATTCGATTAAAAATCGATCAATCCACTTCCTCCACGTAGGTGAAGGGCACGAAGGTCCTGTTGCGGTGGCAACGGCGCCAGTATTTCGTTATAGAAATTGACTCCATAAACTCACTTATTTTCTTTCGTCCACGTGTAGCATCAGGGCATGCTCTTGCATTGTGCCACGTGTTGTTTTTGTCGTGCAATGCTATCGGTGGTGACATAGTCACACAAATCACACACTATGATAATTTTTTTCTATCGAAGTCCTATAATGTCCATACTTCCAACCTAGATCCTTAAACTACTTGGGCCGAGATATGATCTAGAGCCACCAGCAGAGGAGCTTGCACCCTCTAAAGCCATGGACAGAGCTTAAGGAGCATGGGAAGGTTTGGGGAGGGTTTGAAGTTGTGTGTTTGAATTATGAGATGGACATAGGGTGGATATAGGGAATTTACAGAGCCAAAGGAATGAAAGGATGTATAAAGAGAACTAAAACATATAAAAAGGTCCAATGGTTACTTTTTTGCCGTTGGGAGTTGTGTGGGTGCATATGCAATTGTGTGGTCGCACAAACAACTCCAACACTTAAATTTCTGATTGTTGGAGTTGTGTGGTAGCACATGCAACTGTGTTACATAGTTTGACTATGCGGTTGCACGATGCATTATGCGACCGCACAACTCCAACTGCACTTGTCTAGTTGTCTAGTGGCCACCATGCGATTCACAAACACACATATGGGGTGGCATATGATATTGATGCCTACGATGTCCAAGAATCAAAAGCTATAGGCACTACAATATGAAGGAAAGAAGAGTAAGGTGCTCAATTATCTACCTAAGGACATTGACAAGTCTGAAATGTGAAGTGTGGATGAAACATGAGGCGAAATAAAGATTGACGGAAGAAGAAAGGGATCCACCATAAGACAACTAATTTCCTATAATATAAAGACTCAACATCTGCCCAAAGCCATTCTTTTATAAGCTTGCAAGCTTATATAGATCTGTAATGAATGATGTTTTGATCTAGGATCCCTTATTCTACCTAAAAGACTTTATAAGAATTAAACATTGTGCATTAGCTTGCCCACCAAAACGGCAAGATCTATACTTCTTTAAAAACCCCAAAGTTACACTCAAAACTTGAAATAATTTTTACCACGCAAAACACCTTAATTTATCCAAGGGTCATGAAATAGACTTTGTTTGTCTTGAAGAGAACATCATTGAAATTTAATCTAGAGATCCAAGATATACTCTCCAAAAGATTGATGGTGCACTATATATTGAAGTTAATTTTGGTTAATCTAATGGATGCCTGAAGTCAATTTGCCACTTGAGGATACCACTTTGGATGTACAAATGAAAGACTCTAATGATCTATGATCAAAAGATGGGTCCAACAATGCTTGATCAAGGAACATAGTTAGATGTGTAGAAAGGGCTAAAAATGAACCAAAAAATGATTGTGAAAAGCAGATTGTGATAGACTTGGTTCTAATTCTTTGGCTTATATATCATTATTCGGCTTATATATCATTGGCAGAAGAATTAACCGCTCTTCCCTCAACTCTCCACTTTGAGAAAATTTCATCCTTGCACTCCATGATTCTCGTAGCATACAATCAAGGGACTTGGTAAATCTAAGGATCTTCAACAGTTTTCACTGTTATGTTGTGTTATTACACATAGAGGTGCATTTGCCTCCATATCTGTATCTACCATATCCAGAAGTGTAGGAAATGGCACTTGAGATGATACTGACTCACGTGAGCTTAACCCATCATGAAGCTTACAGTCATTCAGAATGATTAGGGTCTGTTTTCTTGCATGTAAACTGAGTCTGAATTTTCACTTTATGAAGTTTGTTATACAGTTGACTATTGAGCATTTTGTAATTTTCCAAAACTTCCCAAAAGGAAATCTTGAATTCCCTAATAAACCCAAATATTGACAAATTATTTAAGATTAAGCATGTAAAAATATAGATTTGTGAGGATCGTTGGCCTCTCCTACAGTCGTTGCATATCAACATCACTTGTTATAGACACCTTTCCCAAACTATCGTATAACCATGGTTTGAGGGTTCGTCCAAATTTTAATTGTTCATCCAAACTGGTTCAGATTTTGGTCGATCCAAACCCCCGAACAGGACTTTTCTGCGGAATTGGGTCTGGTCCGGATTTGGTTCATATCATCCCTTTTATTTTGAATGATATATATATGTAGTTTGTAGTTTAACATGACTCCTATATCACAAGACTTGGATCTGAAATGACTTATTCATGTCCGAATCAATCGAATTGGACCCTATTTTTTATTTTTTAAAGGGTTATTTTGACTTTGCCCCCCCAAATTTTGCCTTGAATTAGACGTTACCCCCCATATTTTCATTAATTAGACTTTACCCCCCAAAATTAATTGTTTCGTCAGCTCATCCCCCAAAACTTTATTTCTTTTCCGCCAGTTCATCCTTTCTCTTAGATGGTGAGCTGAAGGAACAGTTAGTTTTAGGGGGTAAAATCTAATTAATGAAAATATGGGGGGTAAAGTCTAATTCAAGGCAAAATTTGGGGGGCAAAGTCAAAATAACCCTTTTTTAAAATATTTTTTGCCTAACCGACCAAACAAGGGCCTGAATCTGAACACAAACTGGCTTGTTTTGTGCTTGGTCCGAACATGAACCAAACCTGCAGTACAGCCTCTTGTGTTTCAAATGAAGTTAGTGCCTGGATAGATGAAGAAATCTCCCTCTATGTATTTGCGCATATCCATTGGGTAGTATTATGTTCAATTTGTCTTGGTTATATCTGTCTGCAAGATTGTGGTCAACATGATCCCACTTATCAATTGAGTCATCTTCCTAATATGAGTAGGAATCTCCCCCGCCTACTCGTGCAATAGGAATTAATTTCTACACACCAGAGAATAGAGGAGTTGGCAAAGTAATCGATGCTTGGGTAAGGAAGTTGTGGATTCGATTCCTCCCCTTTGAGTTACCTAGGAGTGCGTAGGGAAACATCCGAGTGGGTCGGTGCGCATTCCCAGAAGGATTAATCCGAGCCCGAAGTGGGTCCATTCCCCAAAAGGTTTCGGGAAATCCGTCGATCTCATAAAAAAAAATTTCTCAAAATAGATTACAAAGTATCAAACACTTAACATAAATAATTCTCTTGGTGCATTTCCCACCAAACACCTTAGCCTTGACTTATATTATGATATTTCAATATCATGTAGTCCAAATTAGTCTAGAATCTGCCTAGCTTATCTTGGGTCAGAGTTCCCACCACTTTTCCCTCCTAAGATAAAAAGATCAGACCTTTGACCTTTTGGGATAATTTGGAATTGGGAGAGAGGCGGCAATAAGCAATCATCCTGAAAATCGTGGGAAACAATAGTAGCCCATCTCGTTGTGCATAGACTTGTTGATAGTCTAATAATTAAAAATACAGCATGAGACAGGGCGTATGTCATATAGCCAAGGTTTGAAATTTTCATTTCGGTCAATATTTCGACCCTCTGGATATGGAAATATTTTATTTCGACCCTCTGGATATGGAAATATTTCGACACTGTGGAAATATTGTGATTTTATAGAAATTGTGAAAATATTGATTTTTAATGGAATTTTTCAGTGAATCTCTGCATAGTCATAAACCAAGTATATAAACACAATTTGAAACACTCAGATAATATTTATACCCTATCTACGGGTGTAGCGCTTCACAAAGCATGTATTCTGCATTTGAGTCTGTGAGTCTTGTGCAGTCTTGTTTGGTCCTGTTTTGATCTATGTTTTTAAAATGGTTTTTAATCTTTTTTGTGGATAAAAATATTTCCAAAATAAATATTAGTTTATTTTTAAAATAATGCTTCAAACGATTTTGAAAAAGAACTTAAAACAAGAAATTTGTGCAAGTTTGAAATCGTGCAAAAATTATGCTGAAATGCAAAACATTGTTTTTTTACTAAGTCTGAAAAAAAGAGTTTTTATAAAGAAAAGTTTTTATACATTCAAAATTTTCTTTGAAGGACCATGGTTTTCTAGATGTACTTGTACTTCTACATCTTGTGGAATTTTTTGAGCTAAAAATGAGTTGATTTAATCACTTTTCTCAACATACAAATTTTATGAAAAACCGAAAAAAACGGTTTTCTCCTACTAAAATTGAAACTATACTTTTTGATTCACTTGGTTTTTTATTTTTTTTATATTTTTATTGAAATCAAATGGGGGGGGGGGGGGTATTTGCTTATTTACATATAATAACTTAAAGTAAATGGACATTTACTTAAATGTTATTATATATAAATAAGCTGCTGAGAACGAAACCCTCAGTCCCCTTTTATAACCAGTTAGTCCCAACATTTCGGTGCCAAAATCCCGAAATATCTCGAAATTTTCCGAAATATCTCAAAATTTCAACAAAATATCGCGATATTTTGCGATATTATCGTGATTTCCATTCCGTTCGATATCGCAATAAGAATTTCGTGTCAAGGTCTGGGGAAACCGAGATATTTCGTGATATTTCGTGAAATTTCTCGAGATTTTGTACCTTGCATATAGCTAAAAAGAATGACCAAAGTCTAGAAATCCAAAATTCTTGAATCTCATACTTACACAATAATCGTTTAAATTTTTGAGTTATATATGTCGTACAGACGAAGATGTTACTTTGGAAAAGGATTCATCGATTTATCAAAAATACTCTCATGGTTATCAAGATTTATTGTGTCCAACATGTACAATCATTAAGGCCACCCAAATGAGCACAAGTAAATCAAAGTGAAATAAGGTATATTACAACGCAAAATATCAAGCTTGATACAGGTAAATACTAAATACATAGAGCTGATCGAATTGAACATTGGTGTAGACTGTAGAGTATACCAAGAATCAAAAGGAACTTAAACTTAATTATGTATGCAGGATAAAATAAGAATATAGAAGATAACGATGGCAAGTACTTGACATTTAGCTCTCAAGAAATTTAGTCCTGAAGTCTCTGTATCAAAAATAATTCAAGGCCCACTATTATATGTGCACTTTTGCAAAGAAGCCAATAGGATCCATGCACCAATTCTTATAATTCTTTCTTTTAACTTAATCCCATCCTCTCCTTCTCGGAGAGGAATTTCTCAAAAAAAAAAAAAATCTTTCTTTTTAATAAATGTTGATATCTGCCAAAGCTCTCTCCAAGCATGAACTCAACGAGGAAAAGGAAAGCATTTGAAGTATAAGTTACAAACTTTGACAAAACACAGGAAGAAACATGAGGAATAACTGTGAGATGTTATTTGACCTTGATAGTTCCACCATAAATCATGATACTTGGTCGATTAAGCCGTCCCATTGCCATAATTGTACCAGGCATCTGTAAAGAAATATAATATCATTCAAAATGCATGACCTTCTTAAATTAAGTATGCATGAAAAACCTCAGCAAAAAGTATATAAGATGAGCAAAAAGGACATAAGAATATAAGATGGAAGCAAGATACTAGAAATGATTGTTATACCAATCATAATCATAGACCATGAGTCAATGAATTGATTGCACATTGCTCAGTGCAAAAAAAAAAACAACTGCCACACAAATTTTCAACTAAAGATGACATGTGCAGTAAAAGCCAATCAATGCTTGTGTGCCAGGATAATAGATTTAAAGAACTGTATTTTATTTTGTTCACAATATAAGTATCTAAAATGAGCATAGTTGAAGCAAAAACGAGATTCACTAGACTTAGCTCCGCTACATCAAGCTCAACCGATGAGACCTACAAAAAGTAATAACACATAAAAAGAATACAAGAAGACTAGAAAGCCAACATAGGGCTATTCTAGGGAAGATTCAAAAAAGGCTGAAATATGTAATTAATTAACCAATAACCTTATTTACACTGGATAGAAGCCCCATCCCTAAGCTCAACCTATGAGATCTACAACACATCTAGGACTCAAACTCTAACTAGATATAAGTAAAATAAGATTGCAAAAGACCACATACCTTTCTTTTTTCTGATCTCCTATATTTATTTGCAGAATTTCAGAGTACATGGTTGCAGAATTTCAGCAACAACAGAATAAAAATGGCATGATAAAAGATCAAGACAGTCCTTGTAGAAGAGGGATAAATTTTTCAAACAGGCTCTTAAGGTAGCTGGTACTCATGGGAGGACCAACTGCCTCCTACCCATGGAGGAGAGGAATCACGGGACTCCTCTCTCCCGTTAACAGTGTTCATGGAGGATAGAGGTCCAAAAAAAGTAGCAATTTTCGCATCCCTTTGTCTACGGATGTTGTTAGCCTCCTGAAATTTTGGGATTAGAACCTAAAATCTAGGAACGAGGTCATGTGCATCCTTATCAATCGTTGAACCATTTATTTTACATAAAGACCCACAAAACGTTAGCAATTAAGTTCCTATATTTCCCAAAATCCAAATAAGGTCCCTACAACAAGGGAAAACATCCACAAAAAAAGCTTTAAATTATCTAGATATCAATCTAAGGCCTATAACCAATTAAATCAAATATATAAGACATTAAATGGGACTCCAATTAACTAACTCGACTAGCTTTGGTTCTTAGAACGCACTAATGATGCTGATGCATCAATTTCTCCAGTGGGAAAAATTCTTAACCCCAAAATCCGAATTAAGCTCTTGACTCTAGATCAACTAATGAAGTACGTCAATGTGGAATTTTTGCTTGATCACATCTTTTGATGATGTAAAACATTGCTCTGGGAGCACTGGGCCTCCAAGTTTGTGATACCCAATCAACTATTTCTAAATAACCCACCGAGGCTTGTCGATACCACAATTGAAAGGATCCCAAAATTGATGTAGGTATATGATCTTCTACTCCTAATGGGTGTAATCATATGTTGCATATGTGATATATCTGCATGGTGGGGGGTTCTTCCTTTTATTTGATCTTGCAGGATTAAAGGATTAAAGATGATAAGCTTAAACTTTGGGAATTCTTCTAGGCATAGCCGCATAAGACACGACCCATTGGCATGTACTCATCTGGGACTTCCATGTCGGGTTTGACCTCGAGCTCCTCTACATGCTTCTCTTCAAATTTTTCCTTGAGCTCATCTTCAAGTTTATCCTTGACCACCTCCCTATAGCTTGTACTTTCTTGGGATCTACCTTCAAATCTCTGGCTTACACAAATATAACTCAAAGAGACTACATATTCGTTCAAGAATGAACATCGTTTGAAGTAAACACAAACCTTTTCTTTCACTCGAACCTCCATGACCTTAGACATCATCCGCATGAAAGTACTTCGGTCATTTGATAGTCCAAATTACATCATTAGCCACCTGTACAATACATTGGATGTCTTAAACATTTTCTTATATTTATCTTCTGACTCCATTCGAACCTAAGGACCACTCATGAAATCAATCTTCGATGAATAGTAGCACCATCTTTCTTTGGAATTGGCAACTTTGGAATTGCACGTGGACTTGGATTGATTTGGACCAATTCCCTTGTTCATCTATCGCATTCTAAATTGTTCGTATCAATGGCAATCTCCTCGGGCGATATGATTGTTGTGAATTTGTTCAATGGCTTTAGCACCTCATTTGGAACCTCCTAGTTGTCCTGCATCTTTGGTCCCCCACCTGTTTGTCTGCCAGAATATCCAGCAATCCAAATTCTTGGAGAGTTGGCAAAAGGTTACAAGTATTACTAGCCTTAGAAGGTGTAGGAAATTCCTCCTTCAAAGACTACAACTTGACTGAACTGGATAGTATATATGTCATACTTTGTATGATGTATCATGATTCTGTCATATAGCCATTGTCACCCAAATAGGGTGTGGCATGCATCCATTAGAGTCGCACAGGACCACCACCTGCATGGAGGAACAAGAATGGGATGATTCGGAGAGCGATGGTGAGGGAAATGCCCATGATAAGGAGACTGAAGCCTACAACTCAAGTCAACCAACAAGGTTGCAACCAAAGAAACCGAAGGCGGAGACTACTTGGTGTGGGCCATTCCGTAGTTTCAATAAAGCACCATGTTCGTCTTATATATTGAGGAAGTGCATATTAGAGACATTTCTCGAGTCTTGAAATCTTGCATACCACTCATATCTTTTTTCACTAAGGTCTTCAACTTTTTTTTCCTTTAGTATGGCTAAGAGTCGGTACTACATCCAGTTATATTGTGAGATCCTAGGCTCCTAATATTTTAAATACCTCCCAATTATTCTTGTTTTTCGGTACATACGACGCTTATTTATCTTAATAGAAAATAACAAGCGAGTACCGAAGCACAAAAGAACCATAAGGTATCCAAGATGTCAAAAGTCAAGATTATTACAGTGTTACTATATGATCGACTTTTAGGGAGAACAAAGAAAAAAAATTAGAAACCTCAGTCATCGTTATGTATCTTAATCCAACCAAATGAAGAAGAAAGTGAGCAGTGTCACAGGATGTCAAGAATCAAGAAAAGTCTCGTAATGTGCACTTACCTAGGATAATGATGCTCTCGAAAGCATGCAATGTACCATGATTAGATTTTAATGAATGTAATTGATTTGGGGATTTTATGGGTAATGTACATGAATTGGTTTGTATAAATCAAATATCATTATTCAGCAACATTCCAAGAATCCAAATGAATATAATTAATTTTATAATGTGAATATGTGACAAAAAAAAATGCATCAAATGCATATTCGACAGCATAATCACATATGTGGTTGCATGTGCGATTAGGGTCATGTATCGCACAAACCGCATAAGCAGAATTAATGGCATTACTCGACAGGCCTAGAACTTTTTATTGTTCCTTGCACAATTGTAGTCATCGTTGATCTCTGAAAAGTAGATCTTTGCAGTTAATTGAGACTCACTCCTCCGCATATCTAGCATTTTGATATGCATCTTGGAGACTGAGAATTCTCGAAACTTCTAACTCATCAAGGATGGGCACGTGCAAACTGACTAGGTATCCCGGCGTGAATTGCTTCATAGATTCTATCAATCCAACAAAAGCTAAAAGTATATTGAATTCCACTGCATCCTCGTGATCATCACCTTTTATCTTAGACCATGGAATTATTAATAATATCATCACGTAATCAATGGGTGAAGTGCTTACGAAGTTTTTGCTTCATGTGTTCCCACAACAGAATATTTCCCTTGCCTAGCCGGAGTCGTTGTTCTTTAACTCTTAATGATAGATCTCTCCTTTATCTATCCCTTCTGATGAAATCGAGGTAGTGGAGTGTTTGTCTATAAGATCATCACATGTCTCCCGACTCCCGCTCGTTGGTCACGACACAGATTTTGCATCTTGTGCGTGACCTCCTCAATTTGTTCTCATCATGTCATCTCTCCTTGAATGGCTTGATGGATCATGAGGTACGCCTTTGTCATCCATCCACGTCTTCTTGCCATTGATTTGGGATACTGATGATCCTTACAAAGGTTGCTCCTCAATATGAATGAAAGAAGGCTCTCAAAATAACTAACTAACAAGAATTAGTGGGCTACCTATGAAATATATAAAACTATGTGACTCAACTCAAATCAATAAGGATTCATAGAGCAGTTGTTACTTGTCTCATAGTTCTCATCTTTCAGTTAATATTCTCCAGTGCTAGCAGAAGAAAGAGGGATGGAAGCGGAGAAAGTAGTGCATAAATAGGTGATAAGAACATGCTCGTTATGATCTAAGATTTCACATCCTCCAAATGAGGTAGGAGTTCTGATGAGAGGGAGCCAAGGGAGGTGGACGAGCCATCACTCTTTAATTGATCGAGGCCCCGTACTCATATAGTCATATAGTCTTGGTCTATGTTATTACAATCCATCTAGGCTCAAACCCTAAAGACTAGAAAGTAGAAACTAAAACTGGGTAAATTGATGCCTTTTTCTGCTTATGCATATTTTCAATAGGATCTTATACGGCATAGGTTGCAGAGATTCGGTAAAAAATGAAAGAAAAAAAAAACATGAAAATCAGGGCCGATTCTAATGCATGTTTTCAATATCGCTCCACATTCCACCTCATAAATATTGGTAAGTGCACACTATCTGACCCTCATGACATTTAGACATCTAAGATGCACACATTTTCTTCTTTCACTTGATTGCTATGGGATTTATTAGGTTACTATTTTTAAACTTTTTCATAATAAGAGTCGGTATATCTAGTCACATAGTGTAACTTTTGACTTTTAGCTCTTTGATTGTGAAATAATTTTTTAGTTACTTGCTCTACTCATTTAACTTGATAGAAAAAAACAAATGGGGATAGTAACTACCAGAAAACAATCGATTGACAATCAAAGAGTTGAGACACAAAGGAGTAGGAGAAGAAAACATCTAATATTTTTCTAGAACAATCATCTCTTAAAGGGGTTATTACAGCTCGCACGAGGTTCAACTAGCTCTTAAAAGGCCAGAACAATCCATTAGTCCTCTACACACCATACAACCATTACATACGTACAATCCACTCACATTCAATGGCCGGATCTGTCCCATTACTTAATCCATAATTGAGAACATATATGTAATTCCCACATATTTCTATTAAGTACTTGTGGTGACTCACGTAATTAACTACCCAATGAGGAAAAATGACAATTATCCAGATCCAGAAGAAGCAGATCCCAATAGAGAAAAACTGAAATGGGGTAGGCAAAGGAGAAATGGTCTTACATTTTTATCGCAGCCCGGGATGGAGATGTTGCCGTCGTACCACTGTGCGGACATGACGGTCTCGATGCTGTCGGCGATGAGGTCCCGGGACTGCAGGCTGTAGCACATGCCCCTCGTGCCCATCGAGATGGCGTCGCTGACCCCAATGGTGTTGAACCGGAAGCCCACCATGCCGGCCCCCCGGACGCCCTCGCGCACGGCCTCGGCCAGCAGCATGAGGTGCATGTTGCAGGTGTTGCCTTCGTACCACACCGACGAAATCCCCACCTGGGGCTTCCGCATGTCGTCGTCGGAGAGGCCGACGCCGTAGAGGACGGCCTGGGAGCCGCCCTGGGACTTGGGCTCCGTGATCCGTGAGCTGTAGCTGTTGAGCTTGTGGTGGTGGGGAGAGGCTGCCGGCGGAGGGCTTTCGACCTCCTGGGTGTGCACGGATGATGAGGAGGCGCAGAGGGTGGGGAGGAGGCGGTGGCGGCTGAGGGAGAGACGGCGGGGGGTTGGGTTGCTGACGGGGAGACGGGAGGGGTTGAGAGATGGGGGTGAGAGAGCTAAGGACTGCATGGTGGCGGCGGCGGCGGCGACGGAGAAATGGTTTAGGGTTTAAGAGAGGTTTGGGACTCGAATTTGAAAGGGAAGGTTGGTGGAGCTGGTTGTTATGGACGGTGGATGTTGGAGCTCTGTGCTAACTGACCAAACTGACAGTGCTGATGCTACATTTTCGAGTTGACAAGATTGTATAAGAAACAGAAACCCCTCCCAAGTTTCCCCTTGTTTGTTTTCCCAAAAAAAAAATTCCATAAAGTTTGGAATCTTTGGATGAATGGTAGGCATGGTAATGAAATGGTGATTTTATTTTGGATAATTTTATTCACAACCTAAAAATGATGAACATATCTTGCTTCATATTTGGTTTCCCCTCCACCTTAAAAAAATCCCAAACTACTCTCTTTATCTTAGATTATCTCCAACGATGCCTGCATTAGCTAAAGTATATGTTAAGAATATTCATTCATTTTGCCGAAAATAGCAATCCATCCCTCCAACGCTCAACTGTATTTTCACCCTCAAATCTTAGACAGACGGCCACAATAGACATGATAGAATGAGACAGACAGCCACGATAGATGAGAGAGAGAGACTTCACTGAAAATAGCGGGCTCCGCTATCTTCTTCACAATCCCGGCATTTATTGAGGCCGAAAGACCTCCCTACATTTTTGTAGGAAGATATGGCAGCTGGTTGGAGGTTGTCGTCCGTTATTTATGCTCTTATACCCCACCTCCACCTCTAGCCCTTACCCTGCCTCCACCTCCAGCCCACCTCATACCCCATCCTCCTCCTTCCCCTTGCCATACGCCACCTCCCTACATACCTCACCTCCATACACATTCCCCATCAACTTCGTTGTCGGCACCAACGTCAAGGCTCCTTCCTCTTTCTCTCGTTTCTTCTTTCCCTCGCCTGGCTCGCCATACCCATAGATCATCATACCCCACCTCACATACCCATACCCCCCCCCCCCCACACACCACCGACCCCCTCCGTGCTTCGACAGTCTTTTACCGAACAAATTTCTGCAATATACTACCAAACATATTGAAGAACATTCGGTGGTATGTTGTTTAATGTTCTTTTGTAAGTTCGGCCATGTACTTGTAGAATGTTCTTCAATATGTTTGATGGCTTTAACGAGGGCATGGGTTATGGGCATGGGAGGTGGGGGATGGTGATAGGTATGGCGAGAGGAATAAGGGAGAAAGGGAAGAAGGAGAGGGGGAAGGGGGCACGATGGAAGTACCGGCATCGGAGGTGATGATGTATGGGTATGGTTGTGGGGTATGAGATCAGGTGGGGTATAGCGAGGGAAAGAAGGAGGAAGGGAAGGAAGGAGAGGGGGAAAGGGCCTCGACGGAGGTGATAGAAGTGGGGTAGGAGAAAGGGAACATGGGGCGGCTCCGACGGTGTGGAAGGGAAGGAATGAGAGAGCTGAGGGATTATTTTGGGTTTTTTCGTGAGAGTTTGAGGGGTGATCAGGTGGGAAACCATTTTTTAGGGGGGGGGGGGGGGGGGAAGCGGGGTATGTTCATAAGTTTTGGGGTGTGAATAAAATTTTTCTTTATTTTAAGTCGGTCTATATGTGGCCCATTGGAAGCTAAAGTCAACACACTTTTTTTTTCTTTAGGCAGTCCCAAAGACTATAAAACACCTCCTTTTTGTTCCTCTTGTGCACGACGTCCATCCAAACCGTCATGCTCCTCTTCATTCCCTTCTTCTTCGTCCTCTTTCCCCTCTTCCTAAAAGGCGAGAAGTGCAATACTTGACCATTTTAGACAGAGTGCATCTTTTGTGTATTCGTCCTCCATAGAGAATGTGTTGGAAATAATCCTATGGTAGAGGCCCGCAGTAGAAGCAAAGAATAGGTTAGAAGACCATGGATGGTGTGCGTTATATAACAAAATTTTCATCAAAATGATCTATATGTGCGTGTATGAATCTAGCATGGCAGCTATGCGACTCCCTAACGTTGATCTAGCAGAAAGAACAATCTAGTATGGATGCATTTTCTATCTATATGTTAGAATTCATACCGCTATGCGGGTTCTTTCATCGCGACAAATTTCTTCTTTGTCGATGGAGACGAAATCGGATCTGCTCGAAAAGGCTTCGATGCAATAGCCATAATTTTTGATCTTAAACTCTGATTGGGCTAAAATTTGGACTGAATGTAGAAGACTTCAAGATGCAACTTTTGCATCTGACTAGAGGTCACTTGGACTCCTGGATCTCCCATAGAAACAGAAACATCATTGATCTTCTTTACAAATTATGGACAGCGGGAGATTGCGAGAAGCGCCTTCTAGTTCACCAGATTTGACATGATACATGGCACCTTGTCGATGGATCTCTGAGTGCCTCCATACGACGAGCCTTCTTTATCTACGAATCACCACGTGAGGAAGTCATTGGCCTGTTTGAACCCAAGTGGCATACGCGAGAGACGAGAGAAGAAGAAGAAGAGAGGGGGCTAGGACAAGCATCAAGAGGCCAGGCCCCCCTCTTCCCTTATTTATATAGTGGTCGGCCCCTACACCTTTGCGTAAGCAAGTTGTAGGCCGGTCCCTCCTTTGTGTCTATCTCTTCTTGCGTAAGCCAGTAGAGTGGCCCCCTTTAAAAGTCAAATTCCCTTAAATTAAGCCCCCCTCCCCTATACTTTTGCTTGCAACTCCTACAAGCTAGAGGAGAGGTCGACCATGCACGTGCCCTAATATATAGGCCTGACCCCCCTAGTCCATGGTGGGATTTTGGTTTACCAAAATGCCCCCATAGCACTAGTTGGTCGACCCTCTTGCAAGAGGACTCGCATGGCGCACCTACGTGGGGTGTCACTAGTGCTTTCACTATTAACCAGAGATCCCTTAGCAAACATATAGGGTGCTACTAGTAAAATCTACTAATCAACTCGCAATCTATGCTACTAGTAAAATCTACTAGTCAACTCGCAATATGTCCTGGTGCATCGCACCTATGTAGTGGTGCCCACTTAAGGTAAGGGTATGACTGCGCTTGTCCCTGTACCACTCCGGGATTTCCCTTAGCACACACAAGCACTTACGCATCTATCGTGCACTAGTGCGATGTACGAACGGAGTGTAAGGTTATTAAGGTTGGACTTATTACCAAGGTACAAAATCTCGACATATTTCGCGAAATATCGCGAAATATTTCGGTTTTCACAAACCTCGTCACGAAATTTATATTGTGATATTGAACGAAATAGAAATCACGATAATATCGCTATATATCGCGATATTTCGCGCGATATATTTGTTGGCACGAAATATCGCGATATTTCGTGGAAATTTCGAGACATTTCGGGAAATTTCGAGACATATCGGGAAATTTCGGGATTTTGACACCGAAATGTTGGGACTGACTGGTTATAAAAGGGACTGGGGGTTTCGTTCTCAGCAGCTTATTTACATATAATAACATTTAAGTAAATATCGTCTTACTTAATTTTTATTTTCTCCATTTACTTTAAGTTATTATATATAAATAAGCAAATACCCCCCCTCCCATTTGATTTCAATAAAAATATCAAAAAAATCAAAAACCAAGTGAATCAAAAAGTAGGTTTTTAGTTTTAGTAGGAGAAAACAGTTTTTTCGGTTTTTTATAAAATTTGTATGTTGAGAAAAGTGGTTAAATCAACTCATTTTTAGCTCAAAAAATTATACAAAATGTAGAACTACAAGTACATCTAGAAAACCATGGTCCGTCAAAGAAAATTTTGAATGTATAAAAACTTTTCTTTATAAAAACTCATTTTTTCAGACTTAGTAAAAAAACAGTGTTTTGCATTTCAGCATAATATTTGCACGATTTCAAACTTGCACAACTTTCTTGTTTTAAGTCCGTTTTCAAAATTGTTTGAAGCATTATTTTAACAATCAACTAATCTTTATTTTGAAAATATTTTTATCCAAAAAAAGATTAAAATCTATTTTAAAAACATAGATCAAAACAGGACCAAACAAGACTGCACAAGACTCACAGACTCAAATGTAGAATACATGCTTTGTGATGATTTACACCTGTAGATTGGGTATAATTATTATCTGAGTGTTCCAAATTGTGTATATATACTTGGTTTATGACTATGCAGAGATTCACTGAAAAATTCTATTAAAAAATTAATATTTCCACCATTTCTATAAAATCACAATATTTTCACACTGTCGAAATATTACCACGAAATATTTCCATATCCAAAGGGGTCGAAATATTGACCGAAATGGAAATTTCGAACCTTGCTTATTACTTCCTCTAACTATGTCCTGTGAAACGATAAGATGGTTCAAGGACTGTACATAATGTAGATAAGATGGAACCTTCAGGGACCAGGTTCATGGCTTCCAACTTGGACTCGATCGACAAACTACCCGAGTATACCATCAAACCCCTCAGTCCGAGTTAACTTGCGTAGCCACCCAGAGTGCGACGTAGGCTGCTCTCTAATTCCCCCGAACTTACTATATTCTCTCTACTTTGTGCTATGACCAAACATAAGTGGTGGAGAACACCGTCAGATTCAAGATGTCATATGACTCGGTTCCTTCTAGGTTGACTGTATACGCCGTACCTCTTATTGCCCTACCGAGTAACCAAATCCGATTAACAGTCCAAGTGATGACCACCAAGCTTGGGTTTAATACGATATAAATCAGACCAAGAAATGCACATACTGTTAAGGATATGGATAGCCTGCAGGAGTGACATGATGATATGATGCCAGTCGATAACCCAACACATCGTGGTTTCGGGTCACAAAATTGGATCCTCATATATTAGTATGGTAGAGCACCATACAACTGGTTAGCCACCAGTCGTGGCTCTTCAGGGTTTATGATTGTTTTATTCTAAGAAGGAACACAGCTTAGTGCATCGGTGTTTGTTCAGTGATCTGTGCACCATGTTGGTTCCATTTGGCCACAGCCACTGTGCCTTGGTAATGGCTGTGGTAAAGACACCCACGTTATGTTACCCCAATAGCTTATTCTGATAGGGTGACCAACCCTAATCAAAGTTGTGAATAATTTAGGTTACATAGGACCAATCCATTGAGTCTTCTACTTAAGTGGATTACCATGTAGCCATTGCTCTCTATTCTGTAATCAAAACACGTACTAAGGTACATACCAAGATATAATCCTAAGCTATCAACCATATACAGCTAAATCATAGGTTTTTACGAGCTGTGGACATTATAAATTCCAATAATCTCCCATAGGTCTAACGAGGAAAAACGGTGTTGAGCTCCATAGCTTCTACATGTTACCCAAAATCCTTTACAAGAATTCCCTCAAGGAATTAGCAATATTATCCGTAAATGCTACCCCAGTTACTAGTAGTTGTCTTTCTTTCTAAAATTATTGGATCAAGTGGAGATTGTATTTGATAAGTTTCCACTTATGGTGGTGTCTAGGCTCCTTGAACCTTGCTTACTACTTTTCTTTTGTCACAACAGATAACTGAGCTTCTGCTATGCGTCCCGAATTCACTAAGAACTTTCTTAGCCATACCGTCTGTTATACTATCTCGTACGCTACAACGTGCTTAGCCTTTGTGGTGGAGTATGTGATGCATCCTTGTTTCATGATACATGCTATCTACCGCATTTAGTTTGTGTATCCCGATATTAATGTTGGATCAATTGTAGGGAATGACTAATACCGGATCATTCATACAAGGACCCGCAACTCTACCTGGGGCCTGCAGATACTATTCAGAGTATGGTAAATCCCCCCGGCTATTTACCAGAATTCTCGATATTTCTGAAGCTCTATAAATAGCAGACCTTGTAAATAATCTTAGATCCAGGATTCCAGACAAGATTCCCACTTTCTGTTTTTCATAGCTCCTCGAGCCTTCTGGTAATCAGACTCATGTCAAGCCTGCTCCACCAATCTCTACTTGTATAAGCACTCCTCGGCCTGTCCAGAGTAGCTACTTCTCAGAGATAGTAGATTCAAAGGTTGCGTCTTCCCGCACAGAGACGTAGGCTTCGGTCGAACTTCGTCACCACATCTTGCGTCAACTCTCTCCATCTCTTTCTTTATTCTTCTTGGTCTCTCTCCACTCTACAGTATCTATGTGGCAGTTAAGCACTTAACAGTCATATCCCTAAAGCTCTACCTTCTATCGACTATTGGAGGGGGACTGTACGGTGACCGTAATCCTCCCCTACAGTTTGACACCATCTATGAGATCCTTTCATATCAACTTGCGACATCCAGGCTTCCCAGCTTCTTCGATCAAGCAGTAACTACCGATTGCCCAAGCAATCCATCTGTCTCCATGCTAAACTAGAATGGCAAAGATGCGACCCGTGGACCAGCTGAAGGGAAGCAACATGCATCCAAATGCTCAATATCCAATGACTCATTCAATAAGTTATCGGTTCGCAATGAGCCTACACCACGAGCAGCAACCCGATGTGGATTTGAGGAGTCGCCCCTCGATTGATCGTGCTGCTCAGGCTCAACCTCAGTTTGCCAACACGACTACTCAATGCTTGGGGAAAGCGCACGTCTCACTCGTCGCTGACCCTCAAGCAACGTATCAAATCACGGCGGAGGACTTCTAACTCCTCACCCTTATAAAACAGAATGCTGCTCTCATGGCGAAGAGTGACTCCATCCGAAGGGTCACCGTCGATGCAGGAGTCAACCTTCCATGGTCAACCACCAGCATCAACGATAGAGCAGACGTCCGCTGGTCGGTCGACCAATCTCCCGTTCCTTCCAGACGATACATTGTTAACATCCATCGATGGTCCCTAAATCCTTCTCAAGAGTACCCTCGGTTATTCCTCCAAGTCTAACAATTTGGGAACGTCTCAAAGAGTCGGCTTGCCATCCTGAGTCTCTCGGATCTGAGCGATCCTCTGATCTCTGCATCGTGAGGGATGTCTGGAACTATGGACGCTACCTAAGGATCCAGCAACATTCCAACAACGACCGAGCCCTGGTCGAGCATCGGATGACGAGAGGGATTTCGACACTCTCTCTGCCTCCTCTTCCTTATAGATGCCTCTCTGACCAACGAGGTGATCGCCGAAACAATCGCGCCTCCGAAGGGCCACTTCATCAGCATATTATCCGAGCCCAGTTTCCTCGAAACTAGAGAGTCCCCGCTCTCCTCAAGTTCAACTGTCTAACGGGAGATCCGGTGCCCCACGTCCTCGCCTTCAAGCAAGCACGACACCATATGATAACGACAACCAGGTTCTATGTCGTACCTTTACTGGTCGCTTATACGACACGTTGCTCGATTGGTATCACAACCTCCTGACCAGCTCCCTGAGTTGGTTAAGGGATATGGCATACCTCTTTGTTCAACACTATCAGTTGAACCTCAAACCGGAGAAGAAGCTAGACTCCCTGTATCGGCTCAGGATGGGATCGAATAAAACCCCCAGAGGGTTCTGGAACAAGCATGCAACGCTCTCCGAATGTCACCTAGACAATGAAGGGATCATACCGGCATTCCAGAACGACCTATATTCTGACCTCCACATCTACAATGACATCATCTGTAACCCACCTACCTCCATCGGAGTATTATTCGATCGAATTCAAAAGAAGATTGAGGTGAAGGACGATCAGATCACATGCAAGAGATATGACCTCAAGAAATGTCTTTCTGATAAGGAACCAAAGGTACTAACAACTTAAGCTCATAATGCTCTGACTGAGGAAGATGGAGCATCCAAGAGGCCGAGGCTTTGTATGCCCATGCATTAAGAGAGAGAGAGAGAGAGAGAGAGAGAGAGAGAGAGAGAAGAACGTGACTTTGTATGCCCATGCATTGAAGGCTTCAATATATGCTCCTCTATTAACATACATAGAGGTTTCCAAAATTGCTAATTTTTTGTGGATGTGATATATATGTTGAGATGATCATCCTCACAAAAAAATCAGCAAGTTATTAATCCTCTAGCAGTTCAAATAAGCCCATCAAATTAATGGTTGAAATGGACGGCTGATAAAAATTCCAACATTTTAATGTACCTAGATGTTTCAAAAATTGTTGATTTTTGGTGTATGATCACCCTCACCAAAAATCAGCAAATTTTGACACCTCTAGGTGTATCAAAATGATAGAAGTTGTATCGTCTGTCCATTTCAACCGTTAATTTGATGAGCTTATTTGAAATGCTTAGAGGTTTCAAAACTTGCTGATTTTTGTGAGGATGATCATCTCAACATATATATCATCTCCACAAAAAATTAGCAAATTTG
Organism: Chamaelirium japonicum; assembly: GCA_947650365.1. NCBI lineage: Eukaryota > Viridiplantae > Streptophyta > Magnoliopsida > Liliales > Melanthiaceae > Chamaelirium > Chamaelirium japonicum. The sequence goes on from OX393554.1 coordinate 15,019,365, forward strand.
GAAACCTCTATGTATGTTAATAGAGGAGCATACATTGAAGCCTTCAATGCGTGGACATACAAAGTATTCATAGTCTTTCGGAGTATTCATCGGTTATTTATTTAGATCGAAGGAAACAGTTCGAAAATAGATGCAATGTCCTTGGAGTGATCTATTCATCCATGGAAAAAAAATCAACAAAATCAGCCTTTCGGGCAATAGACCCACTTCGGGCGCAGAGTATTCATAGGTTATTTTTTTAGATCGACGAAAACACTTTATATAATTTTTTTTTGGTATGATAACAAAAAATTTACAACATAGTGCTTTTGTTCTTTTTTTAAAATGACTCGAAAATCAGCCATTGCTCGAAAATCCTCACCCTTCATAGGCTGATTTTGAATCTTTTCGAGCCATTGCATGAAAACATAGGCTGATTTTTTCGTACCATTGCTGATTTTGCAAAAAAAACAGACATCTTTTTAGAAGCATGCAAAATCAACTATAATCTAATTTTAAAATCTGATTTTGAAATCCGATACCAATACCCGAGCCTAATCAGCAATGATGCACTTTGGGCTCGGAGTATTCATATGCAAAATCAGTGAAATCACGAAAATTTGTCAAGTCGAAAAAATTACCTTGAAATATTAAACTATATCCACATCCTGATTTTATCCATTGAAGTTATCTCTCTCGTTTATGAACAATTTGATATCATCTCTTTCCACTCCTAACATAGCATTAGATTCGAGCCATCTTTTCGAGCCAACAGCTAAAGAACATAAAGAATAAGATTAGCATCTCGAGCTATTGCACGGAAAAATCAGCACGGATTTTGCATCTTTTCGAGCCATTGCACAGAAACATCAAAATCAGCTTTTGATTTTGCTCGAAAATCAATCATTGCAAATTAAGAGCTGAAAAATGATATACTTCACGATATTTTAAAAATATATCATTTTTTCAATACCACCGAAATTTCATATACCTCCAGAAGTAAATTGTTTTTTTGATATAAAATCCTAGGGGTCGACAAAAACCGTGATGTGTTGCTATAAGGATTAAAAGAAAAATAAAACCAATGATTGAAAGAAAAAATACTCATTCATAGCATACAGATTTACAGTGCAAAGAGGTTACTTGCATAAGGATTTGAAAAAACCCTTATTGACATTAAAAAAAATGGATCCCATTTTTGGATCATTTTTCATCACCAAATATAAATTTTACAATGCCAATGAGGGGTATGGGCATAAGGATTTACAGTGCAAATGGATACAATGCAAATGAGGGGTATGGGCATACGAATTTACAGTGCAGAGAGATCGCTTGCATAAGGATTTGGAAAAACCCAACTTCACAGAAAAAGAAAATGGATCCAATTTTTCAAAATTTCATATACCTCCAAAAATAAACTATTTTTTGACAAAAAATCATAGTGATCGACAAAAACCGCGATGTGTTGCTATAAGGATTAAAAGAAAAATAAAACTAATGATTGGAAGAAAAAAAAAATGTTAGAAGTAAACTACTATCATAGGTTCAAAGTAGGACAACAATACTCGTTCATAGCAATGTTGGCATTGTAAACAACACATGGAAATCAGTGATTTGGACATCAGATTGGACTTCCGTAGCATTGTAAAGATGGATACAATGACTTCCAAACACATGTTTTTTACAATGCAACATTGCTATTATTCAACTTGAGAACACTACTGAGAACAGTACGGGATTATACTATTAAGAGATATTTGAAGATATTTGAAGGTAAATCTCACCTTGAATTGATGTGGGTGACTACTAAGAACACTGCGATTGCAGAAGCAAAAAACCAGGGATTAAAAGAAAAACCTGCAAGAAAAAAAATCTGATTTCTGCGGAGGGACAAGGCTTTAGGGCCTAGTGGATGGGGAGCTTTCAGACTTGGTTCTGCTTCTCATAGGTGCCTCGAATTGGTGTGGGTGACTACTGAGAACATTGCGAATACATAAGTAAAAAACCAGAGATTAAAAGAAAATCTCGCAAGAAATAAATCTGATTTCTGCTGAGGAGGAGGCTTATGTCCGGTAAAGGGAGGAGGCTTTAGGGCCCAGTGGATGGGGACCTTTCGGACTTAGTTCTGCTTCTCGTAGGTGCTGCCGGGTGATGAGCGACCTTATAAGGGGATTGATGAACGTAAATTTGGGGAAAGGTTTTGGACCAAATGCCCGTGATTAGACGAATCCAAGATGACGGCATTCGACCTGGAGTCAGATCTAAGAAATCGGGCGGGTAGAAGCAATGGAAGGAAAAAAGAAAAGTGACAAAAAAGAGGAAATAAAGAGAAAAAAGGGAAAATTGAAAAGTGGAAGGAAGATCTGCTGAGATTGTGATCTCCTTCCTCTCGTTCGATTTCTCCTTCATTTCTTTCTTTTTCACTTTCCTTTTTTTCTTAATATAGCTCCAGCCCGTGCCTTCCAAATCGAGCCGCAGGGGAAGCCACAAGATTGTAGGCGCAGGTGACCGATCGAAAATTGAGGCAGGGTAAGGATTTAGGCACGGGATTTCAGTAGGCGTGGGTGATCGGTCAAAAATTAAGGCAGGGTAGGGATTTAGGTGCGGGATTTCGGGGGAGGGGGGGTGGGTGGGTGGAGGATCTGATCGGATCGGTTGGGAAGGGGCGTGGAATGAGAAAGAGGGGCGTGGGATCGGATGCTGGAAGAGGGGGGCGTGAAGACCGGGGGGAGGGGGGTGTGATCCGATCGGATCGATTGATGGGAGAGGGTGGCGTGAAGGGCGGGAGGGGAGGCACGATCCGTTCGGCAGCTGGGAGGAGGGCGTGAAGGGCGGGGGCGTGAAATGGGGGGAGGGTACATGAGCTGGTTTATATTTAGAGATGAGCTAGACTCTCTCTCTCTTTGTCAGCTTGAATGATTTGGTATAGTCAGCATTTTGTTTTTGTTTAGTCAGCTTTGTGTTCCATTTTGTCTAGTCAACACAAAACCGACGTCCCTTGTTATATAAATATTCAAAGACTCAGAGCACTATAAATAAAAAATGGACTTCCAATCAGTAGACAGTCTCATGGTGGTTCCCAAATTTGTCTCCTTTGCACTCCTTTCACCTTCTGAAGGAAAGAATTGAACACCATGCACTCTTTCAAGTCTTACGTTTCTTTATCGTGTCTCACCTGTTTGGACCATTGGGTCAACCCTCAAATTGGCTTCCTCCATAATAAACGACACCTCCCATATCCACACATCTTGTGGAGAAGATTTTAATCATGGACCAGTGCTGCGTTTGAGTAATGCAATTTGACAAACTGAGGGACAAAAGTGCTGGACAATCAACTCCTATGGAGTGGGGGTGGGGCCTAGGGCTCAGTGCATCGGCATTCACACCAAGCTCAGGCCCGGAGTTCAGATCTCCAAGGGGGTCAAGCACTCCCAAAGAAGGCTTTTGGATTGACCCAACTCGTGAGAGGTCAAGTGCTCTCGGAGGAGGCTTTTGTGTCTCACATTTCGCACATTTTCACTGATCAATCGTACTCCTTGTCGACTCTTTCGAACGATCAGTCTTTACTGCGGATCGATCTTTATACGATAAAGAGTGTTTCACCCTGGGCATTTTCACCGATCGAACGTACTCTTTATCGATTCTTTTGACCGATCAAACTTAATTTACCACCCCTTGGTCTTTACTCTCATCGAGTGATAGAACCCACTTTAGAGTGTTATATATCACCCAGACTTTTCACCTATCGGTCATACTCCCTCTTGAGTATGTTGACCAGTTGACGTTTAAGATTTTACCGCCACTCTATGAGGGGAGAAAGTATCGCCTAGTCATACTCAACATTAAGTGACTGGTCGGTATTTCTCCCGATTGACTCTTTAGCTTCAGCCGATCGGATCTTCTTAGGGGAGGTTTTTGGCTTGACCCAAATCGTGGGGGGTCAAGGGCTCCAGGAGAAGGCTTTTAGCTTGATCCTACACGTGGATGGTCAAGGACTCCAAAATGAGACTTTTTAACTTGAAACACCATGCTCTGTTCAAACCTTACGTTTCTTAATCATGACTCACATGTTTGGACCATTGGGTCAACCCTCTGATTGTCTTCCCCCATGATAAACGACACCTTCCACATCCACACCTCTTACGGAGAAGTTTTTTTCATGGACCCAAAAACGCCAACTGCTTGGAGCCCCTATCTAAAGGAGGGAGGAGGATGGGGGAACAAAATCTGACCTCGAGAAGAGACGAGCCACCGAAATCCTGACCTCCGCAGTGCCACCGATGGCAACCGAAGAGGCCAAGGGGACGATCACCAAAACCCTAACATTAAAAAGAAAAATGCTACAGTAAAATCATTATAGCAAATGTGACACTCCATGTGATTTCCTTTTACAATTGCATGTAGGGGTAAAAAGAACATTTTCCCTAACGAAAGGACCTACCGCTAAAGCATCTTTGTACCGTCCTTATCAGTTATCGCTAAAGGCAATATTTTATAAGGACATATCACCAATTTGCCCTTTTTTTTTTGTTGTGGGTTTTTTTGCTCATGATGCTAATTGAGCCATCTGAATCGTTCATGGAAAATAGAGAACCGTCCGATTATATTAGGGAACGGCCCGTGCAACACACTCATATCCTTTTTACGTACAATCAGACTGCTCCCTTTTCTCTTGCATATTAGAAAATGGTCCAAATGCCCCACATAGCATCCGTAGGAAAAATCCTTCTAGCAAAAATCATCATTTTGTCTGTCACTTAATTAAGTAAATATTTGTAGGCAGTTGAATCGAGGTATTGGTCTAATGGTCATCGGCTCTCCAATAATTCATACCAAGCCTTTTTGCCTGGGTCCATGGGCGGATCTAATAGTTGGCTAGGTCGGGCTATAGCCCAGCCGAGTTTTGTGCAAAAGTAGTCCATATTATTTAAGTCCAGACCTCAGCCCATCTCAATCCAGACCTCAGCCCGCATCAACCAGTGAGGCCCTTGACCTCTCACGACACGTGAATCGCTATCGCCGCTAAGTCCTCACAAAACGTGAATCGCCACCAAGCCCTCATGCGAGTGAAAACCGCATGATCTCAATCCTGCTCCGCCACACGATCTTGATCCCACCCGAAAAAAACCTATGGTGTGCACGTCAACTCATGTAACAAGTCAATCGCAAACATCCTATGCACTACATCATAGCCACACGATGACTGCAATCATATGGCTATGATGCAGTGTATAGGGTGTTTGGGAGTTTGTGATTAACTTGTTACAGGAGTGGACGTGTATCACAGTTACACCAAAGTTTTCTCCGATCCTGCCCCCTTTCTCGGCATATTTTTTGTTTGATTTCGATTTCTCAGTGCTCGAGTTGCAGCGTTGTATCCTTTTCTTACCTCTAGAATTGAAGAGAATATCACCTCTTCTCCAGATTAAGGAGTCGAGCCTCTGCATCAAAGATCCGGTACGCGATACGACCAATTCTGCTCCTACGCTTTTGTTTTCCTATGGATCTGTGATTGGTTTTGTTTGAGATTTATTGTAACTAGTTTTGTTTGAGATGGTAGTGAAAATCTCATACTTTTTTTTTCCGTTTCAATTTCATATATATTAATGGAATTCAATAGCTTAGTTGTGCTACGCATATACCTTTCATCGTTAGGCTAAGGCCCTTTCCCATTGACGATGTGTCACTTCGGTATTTCCTTTTCAAGTATGAAATTCAATAGCTTAGTTGTGTTGCACAGATACCCTTCATTGTTAGTCTAAGGACTTTGCCCACAGACAATGTGTCATTTCGATATTTCTTTTTTATGTATCTGTTCTATATATTTTCTTTTATAAGGTAAATTACACTTTACCCCCTTAAGTTTAGGTCAAAAACACCTAACCCACCTGTAGTTTACTTTGTTCCAAAACACTCCCTAAAGTTTGAAATGTTCGCATAATACCCCTTTTGTTAATTTCTCTCATTTTGTAATTTTTATCTGACTTCAAGGGGGCAAAATGTAGTTTTCTAACTATAGGGGGGTTAAATGTTTTTGAGCTAAAATTCAGTGGGACAAAGTATAATTAATTCTTTTTTATATTAATTTAATTTCTAGTACCATTGATGTTCGCTTAAAAATTTTTGCTTAGTATTTATTTATAGAGTAAAAGTTTCATTGTAGAAAAAACTAATTTAGTTTCAGCCCAGCCCAAAATAAATTCTTGGCTACACCCCTACCAGGGTCAATCCTCTAATTGGGGAAGGCTTATTTTTTTCATGGACAAGTGCTGCATTGACCGAGTTGGCTTCGGCCTTGACTCTTCCGGTCGAAAAAAAAAACCCAATCAATGCCCCGATAAACTAGAGCTTCCTGACGCGTTCCGTTCTGTTGCTGTAGCAGACGCCCTCCCCGTTCAGTGCATGGACATTCGCACCAAGCGGCACCAGCACCAGGGCATGGGTCTGGCTTGTGCCAGTTTTTATTTGCTCCACAAATAAAAGTAATGCACATTGAGCAAATTGAGGGACATGCAAAAGTTCACGACAATCCACTCCCATGGAGTGGGGTGAGACCTAGAGCTCAGTGCATCGGCAATCACACCAAGCCCAGGCACGGTGTTCAGATGTCCTCCAATCGGTCATCCCTGGTCGGTGGCGCGCATCACAATAGCAGGCGGTCGCTGGAGTGCAATTCACTTCTGGGTCGCAACGCTGTGATGCATGCCAGGCCCACCGACCGGGGCTAGGCCTGTCAATGGATCGGATCATGATCCAAATCCGATCCGATAAACCCGGGTTTGGTATTAGTTTTTTCGGTCCGAGATCCGATTAAAAATAATCCAACCCACTTCGTTTAATAATTTGAATTCGGATCTATCCTGACCCGATCCGATTGTAAGTAGACTTTGTCTATATTTTCCTTTGCACGCCATGTGTGCAAAGCTAAATCACTAAGAGCATCTCCAACCGAATCCAAGCGATTGTCCCAAGGCCTACGTGGCACTCTGAGCTTGGGACATATTTGATGTGGAGCTTGAGGTATCCGAAGCCTACCACAAAGATTGGATAGTCTTCGGAGGACTCCGAAAGATCTGACCCCATCGGATTTTTTGCGCATACCCCCTTCTCTATTCAAACAGTAAAAATTAAAACCACCCATTCTGCAGACACCATGTCAAAAAAATTTAGATGGGAGAAGGTTTAGGTGGGAGGAGGTTTCGTGCAAATTGACTAGAAACTCCTTGGTGGGACTCGGTTGGAGATGAATCTCTCCCAACTCAGATTCTTAGGATGAGCACCTAACAAGGACTCGGTTGGAGATGCTCTGATGCACTTGGACCGCGACAGAGAAAAGTTTTTTTTTAAAAAAAAGTGTGCGGTTCACAGTAAGGGTGGCAATGGGTCGGGTCGAGTTGAGACATAGGTATAAGGGCAAAGCATCCAACCCGAACCTGACCCGTTTAATAAACGGGTCAAAAACTTAAACCCATATCCGACCCGCCTAATAAACGGGTTGACCCGACCTGTTTAACCCGTTTACTAAACGGGTCGAGTTGTGTCAGGTCGGGTTGGCTCGGGTTGGGTCAACATAACACATGTAAACCTGTCGGGTTGGGTCAACACAGGTCGGATTGGGCCGGGTTTGATCGAGTTGGATTGGGTTGGTTCGGGTTGGTCAAGTCGGGTTGACACGACCCATTTGTTAAACAGGTCAAATCGGGATATAAGTACAAACCCGAACCCGACCCATTAAATAAAGGGTCAATCGGGTTGACCCGTTTATGACCCGAACCCGTTTAGGCCAAACCCAAACCCGCTAACTTCGGGTTGGGTTCGGGTTAGGTTGGCGAGTCGGGTCAAGGATTGCCACTCCTAGTTCACAGTGGGGTGGGAGCCGAAGGGGAAGGAGATGGGGTGATCAGAGTCCAGTGGGCATCGGGGTTGAGTGTGATTAATAGTGTAAATGGATATTTAGATTTGGGTCAGGCTTTAGTTACAGATTTTGGATATCTGTTCTTCTCAATGATACAAAATTATTTGGTTTAATCTCCTTTGACGTTTGGTTTCCAACACCAACTTAGATCTGAGATCTCCATTTTTTTTTTTTTTTGGGGGGGGGGGGGGGGGGGGGGGGGGGGCGCTTAGCTAGACCCAAGAGCACCACACAGGTGCACCGTGTACGGCTACACAGCCACCAGGGGAAAGGTGGTGGGATTTGGCAGCCCATGAGTTTCGGCCCAACTAGATCGGGCCCACTCCGAATTTCTTAGTGCACAAGCTTTGGATGAAGGGGTGGATGGATAAGGGTTGGCTGATTTGGTTTTGATAAAGGTTGGCTGGCGGAATGGTATTTTAGGGATAAAATTTTGAACGTGTATGCATGTGGAGTCAATCCCTTATGGGATTGAGTCTCCCATGCACACAAGTCAGGTTTCATAGCTCTTTAAATGCGGAGCTCCAATCCTCTTTGGAAGACATCTTGCGGACAGCTCATCTTCTAAGGGACTGCGAGAAGACCCCGTGCAAAGCCAGGAGAGGAGGAGCCAAGGCGAGGGTTGCTCGGGGGGAGGTTGCAGGTTCAGGCGTGTAACGCCCCGGTATTTTACGGATTTAATCAATCAGGATAACACTAGGGTGTTAGAAGAAAATTTGAGTTGAGCCTGCTCTCTTCTGACCGTTTTCGTCCGATCAGAAACCAAAGGTCTACAGTTGGCTGTCTTTTTGGTCTCCCCCCCTACTACAAATATTTATTTACTGAAGTTTAGAATGAATACTTACAAGGGCTTTCTGGTTAGAGGGGAAAGATATAAAACTTTGCTAATAGGTCCATAGTTCAAACCCTACCTTTGGTCATTTTTATTTTAATTTTGTAAATGTTCTAAACATGCTTAAAACATAAAAAGTTTGTATACGGTTGTTGATCGTTTCGACGAGTCAGATGCAATGGCGCAGTCCGATTTTTATTTTAAAATTTTTACAGAAAATTTCTTATTATATTAGATTAAAATCATTAATATTTTTGGGATGTTACATCCTCTACCCCTAATAAAAATTTCGTCCTCGAAATTTAAAGTACGTACGTTAGTTGTCGAACAAGTGTGGATATTGCTTTCGTATTTCTAACTCCAATTCCCAAGTGGCTTCTTGCTTATTGTGATGTTACCATAGTACTTTTACCAATTCTTATAGTTTTGGTTCGTAGTACTTTATCTCTAGTGTCTAACACTTTCACAGGTACTTTCACGTAAGATGCATCTGCTTAAATACTGATATTTTCATTTTCTAGAATATGAGTAGGATCATGCTCATATTTGCGAAGTATGAATACGTGAAAGACTGGATATATATTAGCCAAACTTAGGGGTAATGCCAAACAATATTTGACTGATCAAACTCTACCCAATATTTCATATGGCTCAATATATCTGGGAGCAAGTTTACCTTTGAGGTTAAAACACTGTATACGTTCTTAGGAGAGATCTTTAGAAAAATAAAATCTCCTACTTCAAATCCAAGAGGTCTTCTTCAATTGTCTGCATAGTTTTTCTGTCTGCTTTAAGCTTTTAATAAGTTGGCCCGAATAACTTTTATTTTGTCTGTGGTTTCTTGAATCCTTTCGGATCCCATAATACTTTTCTCTTCAACTTCTGTCCAGCAAACTGATGATCTACAGGGTCTTCCATATAAAGTTTCAAAAGGCGTCATTTGTATGCTGAATTGATAGCTATTGTTATAAGTAAATTCTATCAAGGGTAGATAGTCTTCCAACTACCCTTGAAATCCAATACGCAGGATCTTAACATATCCTTTAAGATTTGTATTACTCTTTCTCATTGTCAATATATTTTAAATAGAAAATTTTAATCGATAACCTTATGAAGTTTCAATATTACTTTGTTGATCTTGAAACCTCTGATGGTAGATCTTTCCATTATAATATTAATCTTTTCTCCAAAGAGGTAATTATTACCTTATCTGAGTGTCTTGTTTATGGGATACAACGAACTGGGTCAGTAAATAAGGCAATAAATTCTAATGTTTGAAAATAAAATTTCTTGACTTTCTCTACTCACACATCAACTGTACCTGGCTACTGTATTCACCAGGAATCACAGTGATAGAAGAATATAGTTGGCCTGAGAGTCAGGGCAATTCCAGTGATTTAGTTTGGGATGGTTCAAATATTAGAATCCGACTAAAAAAACTTGATCTTTTTATCATACAAGGATCTAAGATGTTAACTCTAAAATATTGAGAACAATCATTGGAAATCTCTTGGTTCTGTCAACTGTCGAGAAACTTATTAATGGCTACATATACTTTATTCCTAAAGGAGGTTGCAAAAGGTGGATGCTCATAACTTATAAGTAGTGTATCCTCTGGTATATCATAGAAAGTTTTAGGAATAACATTAAGCGTTGTCGTGATGACTAGGGTATATCCTGCTGGCTCTGCCTTCGGTTGAATATGTTTGATTTGTGCTCGGGTCCAAAGTAATTTGTGCTAAACTTTTAAAAATTTAGAACTGATCCTACGAATTTAAGTCTTTTCGTAGTTACTGCTATATTGTTTGAAAGAAAAATAGTTCGCACCTTTGGTGACATCATTGTCGATCGATACAACGAAAGTCTTGCCAGGTACTCTCTGAGCAGGGTGATCCACAGGCCCTTGTTAGATAGGACAAAAATAAGGGCTAGATTGTTGGTTAACATCCAGACGAGAACGATAACGTTGGAGATGATCTAGAGCTCCATATGTAAAACAAGTTTGAGGTCCTAAATCTAATAAAGGGCCTTCCCTTGGAGTTGGAAACTCTTGAGTTTTTGGCCTTTTGTTTTCATCTATCGGATGAAAGCTCCTCTTGACCTTATTTTTTCTCGATTATCTTTTGGGTATCTTCCCATTTTCGTTCTACCACTTGTGCGGTTTGAACTAAATCCCTGTAAGTATTAATATGAAGTACTGTCAGTCTTGTGCGAATATGGGGATTCAAACCTTGCTCATATCTTTTGGATTTTAATTCTTCTGTGGCTACCAAGTACTGGGTGAATCGGGATAATTCTGTAAACTTTGCCTTGATACATCATAATTTTTTTTAACCAACTATTAAAAACTTCAAACTATTTGATTATGATCATTTAGGATGTAGAGGTAAACCATTATAATCTCTAAGTCAAAGTTCTAGGCGGCTCCACCTTAGGTGGCTCCACACTGCAGTTGGCAGCCCTCTTTCCCATGGAACGGCTCCACCTAACCCCAGGCAGCCTTTTTCTAGGTAGCCCTTTCATTTGAACTCGAATTCGAGGTGTAATGATTAACCCCGATCATAATTATCACATAATATGTTATATATTCTAAGTCAATTATGTGCTTGAAATCAGTCCTCGATACACTAATGATTCAACCTAGATCTCACTATATCTTTGTAAAAATTAAATACTATGAGGTGACTTAGTATTCTATATTCAACTCGACTATATTTAAAACTTTACTTATTTGTGTCAATTATTTGTAGGTTACTAACCGCTTGAGGTTGGAGTCCGTTGGACTTCTCGACTATAGCTTTCATCTGAGAAGTATCTTAGTTTTATAGAGGCTATATGGTCGCTTTATTTTCTTGAGTTATTGGCATACATAAATCAAATTTATGAGTTAACCTACTCTCATCAAGATTGATTAACCTAGGTAAGGCACTAATACTTTGAATAGATTTCAGGTTGCACAAGAAAGGGGTCTTAGTCTTTGATACATGATTTTTTATTTTTTTACACTAAGTTTACATTAATAAAAAACTTAAGAATAATTTCTTTCGGATGATCATTGAACATTATTTCTGCTACGATACTTGTAATAACGTGTTCTCAAAAACAGGTCTTAGGAGATACAAACTTAAATTAATTTACTTCTTAGGGATTTCTTACCCTAATCGAGTTACTACTATGGTTTATAACACCTTCTTATGTTTCCATATCGTTACGAAGAGACATCTTATAAAAGAGGCATCCTATAATTTTAGTTAGTTTTCAGTTCTCTTTAGGTGATCGTACTTCTAATCTCAATGCACATATATTGTCCTTTAGGTTGACTAACTTCTCAGCGTCCAATACTATTGTCTCAGACCTACGCATCGAAAGCTATTATAATATATTTAAAAGAGATTCTAAATTTACGTTATGGTATATTAACTTTGTTCTAGTGGTTAAGTTTTTCTTAGGTCATCAATGTCTTAATCTTCTAGAGCTAGGTGTATCTAGATCTAATTCACATGATCCTAACTTGCGCTCTAGGTTAAGTGACAACCCTACCGATATCCTTCTTGCTAATAAATTTTAATTCCTAGGACCTATTACCTAGGCTCTGATATCAAGTTGTAACGCCCCGATATTTTACAGATTTAATCAACCCGTATAACATTGGGGTGTTAGAAGAAACTTGATATAAAATAAATATCATCAAATATGGAATCATTTGAGCCTCTTTTATTTATAACCATCTATTATAAAATAAAAGTTTGATACATGGCTTGAAATATGAAAACTTAAACTTTAACGTGCCAACTAAAATCTTCAGCTCTTCACATCTCCTTTTCCGCATCCTTGTAATATGGCGTATATAGCGGATCTTCGATTCCCTCCGGTTCATTCTCTATTCGCTCTTCCTCCTTTACTTGTCCTATAGGGTCAGTCTCTGTAGAGGCCATAACACATGTAGGGGGGTGAGTCTAATCAACTGACTCACCTATTAAACCTAGTTTATTCATGGTAAGATAAATATACTGAAGAAAACAGTTCACATGAATATGAATAATAATTTAAAAGTTATTGATCATCCGATTCCCTTTTACGCTCAAACCAGGGTAGGAATCTCAATCATACCCGGGGACTTTTTGTCTTTAACAAGGCTAGCCCCACACCTAGGTTTTTTTTAGTCACAAGACTAGGTTAGCCCTATACCTAGGTTTCTTTTTTGCCTCAGGGCTAGCCCCACACCCAAGATTATCTTTTAGGCCCACAAGGCAGGGATAACCCCACACCCAGGATTATCTTTTAGGCTCGCAAGCCAGGGACAGCCCCACACCCGATTAAATGATCAATATATCTCAAAAATTAACTAATTCATAGCACACTACTATTTTTTCAATGACATATACTTATCAAGAATCTACTAGGTTTAGTCCCCTACCTGAAGAGTCGTACAATCTTTCACCCGATGAAGATGCCTTAGTAAGCCCACGACTTGAAATATATTTCTATCTTTTGTTAGTTTTATATTTTATTTTACAAGGATCAGATGGAATCACATTCCAATGTTAGATTCCTTAGGCTTTATAGCTAAACTAATTTATTTAATGCATTTTATCATATAGGGGTATTTAGGTTATTTAGATAAAATGGTCTTTCTCTAGGTCCCTAGTTTAGGGTTTTATAATATCGGTGATTCCGAATCATAACCATAATCATGTGGTCGTAGACGAAATTCGATTCCGAGTTCAAATGAAAAAGTTATGCTTATTTTACCTTAGGCATAAAATGGTAAATTCATTTTTTAATTATCGGTTGTGACATATTATGATCTCAGCAGGTGTATTTTGTCATTACGAGTCCAAGGCCATTGACGGGGCTCAATTCAGAGTTCGTACGGATAAAATATGATCAATACAGTTTACCCTTATAATATATATATTTATTGATATGTGACTCTTTAATATAAAGTATACAAGAATCTGTTGGTTAGAGTAGAAGGCTTAATGTTGAGGTTTGAGAAGGTTATGGGTTCTAATCAGACTAGTTTTTTTTTATTCATGTTTTTTAAGTTGTACTTACAATATATAACGGGTTAAAACCCGAACCCGAATTAAATGGGTTTAACTTTCATACCCGACCCGACAAACCTGGGGTGGTGGGCGGCGGCGGTCGCGGGAGGTGGTGGTCGACGGCCGACGGTGATGGCCGGAGGTTGCGGTCGACGGTCGGTGGTGGCCGCTGCCGGAGGTGCCGGAGCGACGGTTACCGGAGTGGTTGCCGGTGATGGCCGGAGGTGGTGGTCGGCGGTCGGAGGTGGCGGCGACGGTGGTGACCGACGACGGCGGGCGAAGGCTGAGGTGGCTGGGCACGTTTTTTGAGGTAATGGGCTTGAGTGCAGAATCATAGCCCCCCTACTAGAAATATTTATTTACTTAAGTTTAGAATGGATACTTACAAGGGCTTTCAGGTTAGAGGGGAAAGATATAAAACTTTGCCAATAGGTACATAGGTCAAACCCTACCTTTGGCCATTTTTATTTTAATTTTTTAAATGTTCTAAACGTTCTTAAAACATAAAAGTTTGTATACGGTTTTTGATCGTTTCGACGATCCGGATGCAATGGCGTAGTTCGATTTTTATTTTAAAATTTTTACAAAAAATTCCTTATTATATTAGATTAAAATCAATAATATTTTTGGGATGTTACAGGGCGCTTCCCCCCCGAGCGGTTCGGTTGTTGTTATTGGCAGCACTCAGGGCGCCACTGCGGGCTCCCAGGGTGAGAGGCAAACGGCCTGGTGCCGATTTGCAGGAAGCAGCAGTGCCGGCGCCTAGGGTGAAGGGCAGGCTAGAGGTCCGGGGAGAGGTACGGTACAGCGTCTTCTCTCCCTGGGTTGTTCAGGTCTTCGGAGGAGGCTTCGAGGGGGAGGTTGTGGTCGAGCACCTCCTCCGTTGGAGTGGTTCGAGACACCGATGGCGAGGCCGAGAGGAGGGTGCGGTCCAGGCACCTCCTTCCCAGCTCAACAAATCGTGATGGCGGGCCACGATGGCATGGGTACGTGCTGGTGTCGATCGAGGAGGAGCACCTCGATGGCACGATGAGTCACCGACGGCATCGTGTTCAGCCACCGACAAGCGGACTAATATGGGATGCCGGCGAGTGACTGACGAAGGTACCGATGGGCACCAGTGCGGATCACCGAGGGGCGGTGGGCACCAACGGGCGCGGTGGCGGCAGGCATGACCGCAGGCACTCTTGTGGTCTAGCAGGTTGCGGAGGCTATCGACGGATGGCGGACTAAGGCGGCGACGGTCGTGGTAGCGATGGACTCAGCTGCTGGCACACCTGTGGTACAACAAGGTGCTGGAGGCAAGTGCGGAAGCGTTGGCCAATGGGCGACTGCTAGGGCACTGGCTACTATGTTGTGGTGGGCGGGCGTCGACGGGCGCTGGACTGGAGCGCAAGGGCATAGCAATGATCTACCAATCGGAGCGTTGGGCGTGGTGTACGGTCACCATAACGAAAGTTGTAATCCATGGTGTAGTATGCTTGCCAATGGATGAATCACATCAAAGAAAACCTGTTTGGCTACGAGACTGCGGTATTCCCTATCGCATGTTTATTTCCATAAAGCTTTTTCAACAAAAGGCCCACCTGGCTCACTCAAAGTAGCTACACCACAAGCGGGAGCGCCACACCGAGCGAGACAAGGGCCCACCTGGCCCCAGAAGTCATGACACGATCAGACAAAAGCGTCACACTGAGCACGGGAAGGGCCCAATTGGACCTAAGGAGTCGCTGTACAAACAAACCGGAATGCCACACCAAACTGAGAGTGGGTAACGAATTCGAGATAATGCTCACCAGGAGTGATACCACTACCAACTGCCCAAAGTAGTGGGGGCTCCGCCTCCTCCTTGCGACCGGCCACCGCCGAGAGGGAGATGGGGAGAAGAGAACAAGATAAGGGAGAAGGGAGAGAGAGTGATCCGTGATGAAGGCTGGTTTTTTTTTAGGGGGAGTTGGTGAAAACTCCTTTAATGGATACTCCAGACCAAACAAATGCAGTGGACAAAATTGCAATCCATTGCAATTCAAATTTTCATTTGAATTGCCACCGAACCACTCTCCGCCGCCGCTGTACCTACTCGTTGCCACCGCTAGACCTATTTACTGTCATCGGATGTCGAACCACCGAATGTCGCCACCATCGCCGCCAAACCTAAACCTAACCCAAACCCTAGAATCTATAGGTCGTGGGATGAATCCTAGACCTAGGAACCTCAACCAAACCCCTGAACCACTACTCGTCGTTGTTGCACACCGTTGCCGCCTCTGCTGCTTCGTTAGAGCTCTCGCTCGAGAGGAAGATAGAAAAAGAGAGCAGATGAGAGTATTTTGGGGTTTCTGATAAAAATCAAGAGCCTTAAATTAAATGGAAAGGTTGTCTGTCTTGTGCCTACCTGCAATCTGCTGGGGGATCTTAGCCACATTACCTCTTTTTTTTAGGTAATATCACGGGTTTCATTTTGAAAGAAGGGGAAATGAAGGAGAGAAGCAGTGAAAATTTGAGCTTGGGTTAGTTGTCCGGTTTTAATAAGAGGAGGGGACGGTGCTTGGCTATTGAGAGAGAGAGAGAGAGAGAGAGAGAGAGAGAGAGAGAGAGAGAGAGAGAGAGAGAGAGGTAGGGGTGGGTTGGTTGAAAGGCGATGTGGGAGTTTGTGTCCTAAAATCTAAGGTTGGTGGGGGTGTGGGGTGTTTGGATAGGTGTGGGTTGGTTGGTTGAAGGGGATGTGGGAGTTGGGGTTCCAAGAGCATCTCTAAAAACCTAGCCATCTCTTATTCTTATTCTAAATTATGAATCAAAAAGATAAAATATTACTCCAAAAGACTATCATTTGGCTAGCTATATTTAGAGATAGTCATCTTTTTTTTTTTTTTGGTAAAAAGTACAACTATACGACCAAAACAACAAAAAAACAAACACCCCCAAAAACAATCATCCCGGATCAAAGATAGTCCAGGGGTAATAAACCAAACATCACATCCTGCAAGGCAATATCTCGAATAGGACGAGGGATGTTCACCTGCTGGAAGATGCATAACCCATCTTGCTGGTGACCCCTTTTGGCCAAAGCATCTGCAGCACCATTCGCCTCCCGAAAAACATGGGACCACCGAGCACTCGGGAGCCTCCGCAAAATATTTCGACATTCCCGAATCACTACGTCCGAATCCAAAACACCCGCCAATCTACGAATAGCCAATAAGGAATCTCCTTCAATCCAAATCGGGTGTAGAAGAAAATGATTTATGAATGTTTGCAGACCCCAAAGAAGAGCCAACTCTTCTACAAGGGGGACCGAGGAAGAACTGGAAGGAAAACACCCAGCTAGAAGAACCTCTCTCGTCGAATCACGCACAAGAAATCCACCACCTACAGCCCGCCCACCTTGAGCTACCGATCCATCAAAATTTAACTTTAATTCTCCCAAACCAGGAGGCCACCACCGGACTCCTACAACTGTCACCCACCGAAATCTATGCATATGCAATAAAGACGAATGCCGCAACTCCTGAAGCATTCTCCAAATCCTTCGAGCAACGATCTCCGGAAGCTCAACCGTACTCTCAAACGCAGCACGATTTCGTGTCTTCCAAACTTCCCACACCCCAGTAATCAGAGCACCTAGCTGCACCCTCCCCATAGAAGTAATAGAGGACATCCTATGGCTGAATATGTCCTCTAAAAATGACGCAAGACGAAAGTTAGCCAACACTTCCACCCTTCTCCAAACAGCCTTTGAGTGATAACAGTCCCTAAAGACATGCACAATATCTTCAGAAGTCAAATGACATCTAGGACAAACATCGATGATTTGAACTCCTATGCGATTTAAAAAAAACCCGAGTTGGTAACCGTTGGTGAAACAATTTCCACCCAAAAAACTTGGCCCTTGGCGAAGCTAAAGAGTTCCACAAAGCCTTCCAAGGCACCACATCGTCTGTTGAGTCACCATTCTCAACAACCAAACCCTCAGATTGCACCTTAGCTACAATAATCTGATAACAACTCTTGGTAGATAAAGTATCTCCAGCATGATTCCCCCAAGAGTACCTTCCTTTAGGACTAGTGGAATAAATAGGAACTAACAAAATTTGACTCGCCCAATGAGGAGGAAAAATAGCCTGAAGCAACTCCACATTCCATTCAAGACTAGGGCCCAATAAATCCCGAATCGACGATATACGCACACACAAATCCATATTTATCTCTATTGGCAATCTTGCAAAAGGCACAGAAGAGGCCCATGGCTCTATCCAAGGATCGAAATCATCCCCAACCCACACAGTTCGAATCCCATTTGTCTGCAACCACTGAACCCCCTCATCTATAAACCGCCAAATCTAAGACCGATTCCTGGGCATAGGCCAAGACCAAAGAGTTAACGGCCCATATTTAGCATGACAGAAAAAACTCCATGGAGACGGAGTACTCGAGAACAATTCAACAGCACGTCTCATCATAAACGAGCGCTGAACCATTCGAAGAGGTAGAATGCCCAACCCTCCCCGACTCGTTTGTTGGCAAACCTTTTCCCAAGATAGCAGATGAACACCTCCATTGGATGGGAATTGAGCCCATAGGAACTGACGAAATTCTCTTTCCAATAAAGAAAAAAACACTAGCAGACATCCATCTATGAGCCAAGACATAAACGGGTATAGAAGATAATATTGATTTCAGAAGGACTATACGACCTGGAAAAGAGAGGTATTTGGTCTTCCACCCTGCCAAACGACACAAAATTTTAGAAGATAGACCCCTCAAATCATCAGCCAAAATCCGTTTCCTCGAAATGGGAATGCCCAGATATAGAAGAGCACCCTGAACAGATGAAATAGCCAACGAATCCTGAAGAGCAACCCGCTGAGAATGAGAAACCAATTTCCCGAATAATAAAGCAGACTTAGAGTGATTAACCGATTGCCCAGAAACATCACAATACCGCAATAAAATTTGAAATAAGCATTGAACCTGCTGTTCGGAAGCCTGAGTGAAAAACAAACTGTCATCTGCATAATGTAGCATAGTAATCGAATCTGCATTAATATTTGGCCTCACACCTACGAGATGACCTTGCCTCTGTGCCAACAGAATATTTCGATTCAACACCTCAGCCCCTAATATAAATAAGTCCGGAGATAAGGGATCCCCTTGCCTAAGCCCTCTCGACGCTCCAAACCAACAAGTCGGTGTACCATTTAAAAGAATGGAAAAGAAAGTGTGGGAAATGCAAGCCGCAACCCAACCAATCTAACTACTACCGAAACCAAATGATCGAAGAACTTGAAGCAAAAAACTCCATTCCATTCGATCATAAGCCTGCTCCATATCTACTTTCAAGGCCATAACATGCCCATTTAAGTTCTGATATTCCATAGAATGAAGAATCTCTTGAGCTAACAAAATATTCTCAGAAATGTGTTGACCCTTGACAAAAGCATTTTGAGTAGGTGAAATCATCTTTGGAAGAACCCGCTGTAGTCGATTGACTAAAATTTTAGCCACGAGTTTGTATAGAACCGAACACAAACTGATGGGCCGAAAATGCTGAGGTTTGGTAGCTGGTTGATACTTGGGAATAAGCACAATGAAAGTATCCCTCCAGCCTCGAGGCATATAACCCGAACTAAAAAATTATGAATTGCCCGACAAACCATTTGCCCCACCACTGACCAATTTTGCACATAGAAATCTACTGTAAACCCATCTGGCCCCGGGGCTTTATTCTTGGCCATCCTGAACAAAGTACACCGTATCTCACTATCTGACACTGGTTTTGTAAGGAAACAGTTATCCTCTACAGAGATAAGCAAAGGTATTGGAGAGAAAATATCATCGTGAGCAGAGATAAGCAAAGGTATTGGAGAGAAAATATCATCGTGAGACAGCGGAGAAGACGTCGTCCACTTATCTTGAAAGAAAGTTGTTAACAAGTGTTCAACCCCCTATCGGGAAGATAAAACTTCCCCCTCCTCATTAGACAACGCCACAATGCGATTAATCCGCCGTCTAGACATGGTGGTTTGATGATAAAATTTAGTATTTCTATCCCCCTCCACCAGCCATTGTAAACGAGACTTCTGCCGCCACTTAGCTTCCACCATAGAGAGTTAATTATGATATATGGACACCAACTGTGGCAGGACCTCGCTCTCACTCGGAGAAAGAGCCCCAGCTGATTCACGCTGTTGCAGATAATCAATTGGATGAGATAAATCCTGTATTTGAATTTCCAAACAGCCCACAACCTCTCGGTTCCATAGAAGAACCCCATTACGCGTTCGAACAAGATTTCGATGGAGATTACTAACAGGATGACCTATCCATGAAGATTGCCAAAGAGAATTAATAAGAGAAATCCACCCTGGATGATCCATCCAAAAATGCTCAAAACGGAATGGTCGATGTCCAAGCTCAAAATTTGGTTCCAATTGAACTAAGAGAGGGCAATGATCGGAAGCAACCCGAGTCAAGTGGTTGCATTGGGCATCCGGGAAAATTTCCAACCAAGATTCGGACGCAAGCACTCGGTCAAGTCGTTCTAATATTTGACCCACCCCCGCCTGATTATTACTCCACGTAAATAGTGATCTGGAAAATCCGAGATCAAAGAGCCCATTATCCACAATGAATTGCCGAAAATCATCAACCGCCGCTGTTACCGTGAAAGCCCGACCCCCCCTCTTCTCCTCAGGCGAGATAATAGAGTTGAAGTCCCCGACGAAAAGCACAGGAATTTGGATAGAGCATAAGGCATTAAGATTTCTCCATAACGTACGGCGAACCTGATAATCAACCGAAGCATAAATAACCGCCAAGCTCCAATGTCTGCTTTGCCCATCTGAAATTACAGCCACCGTAGCTTGATCACAAGGGGCCTGGACCGAAACCTCCCCAATAGAATCCAGCCAAAGAACAAGAATACCACCCGCTCGCCCAACGACTTCAATACAGAAAAAACGCCGTTCCCGCCCAATATTAGACGCCACCCAATGCGCTCCATTTAAAGACAAATGCGTTTCCAAAAGACATATGATAGAAGGCCTGGAGCGACGCAAAATTAGTCGAAGATGATTCAAACAAGCACGCTTCTTTGCCCCCCGACAATTCCAAGACACTATCTTCATAAAAAACTGTACAGCAGAACAAAACAAAACCCCAAAACTCCAAAATAGCACCAAACCCCAAAAACCCAAAAAAATCAGCACCTCATACACCCACCAGCACTTCCTTCCTCCGTTTGCCAGCTCCATCTTCGAGAATGATTCCACCAGAGCTGACCTCCTGGAGCTTCCCAGAAGTACCACAATCACCACCATCTAAAGTCCGACCATCTGAAGACGAAGATGGCAGATCAGTTAATGCCTTCGAAACCAATTTAACAAGATTTTGGTGATCAGAAGACCCAACCTCCCCACCAGAATTTCGATCAACCAGTGCATCCGTTGACCGCAGTGGAGAATGTTGTCTTCTCTTTCTTCGACTACCCATACTTAGTCCACCACCACGACGATCGACTGCACATTTCCCCTTCTCCACGGCTGGCGAAACCGTATCAGGAGTCACAAATATGAACGGTTTCGGAACTGCTGAATAACCTCCTTCCCCACTAGTACCTCTGCCCCCTACATTCAAACCCTCCACACCACTAGAAACCCGAGAACGGCCAAGGTCCCCCCCAGACCTAATAGCTCCCCTAGAACTGTTAGAAGCCGTCCGAGCCCCCCTAATCCTGTCAACGCTTCGATGCCCCTCACTATAGCCCCCCTGAGCAACACCTCCCAAATTCTGAAATTGCCCCGGTCGACCAGCAGACAAACCCAAATCCCCATTTGTCCGCCCCAGTCGGCCCAAACCTCCTCCTCGCTACCTTCTAGCCTGCACTACCATCCAACCCCAATCAGAATCAACAGGTGGAGGCGTAAGCGGCACCGCACCATGACGATCTCCAGCAGCTGTAGTAGTCTCCTCTGCCCTCGCATCCTCTTTATCCACTTCCTTAGAAGAAGAGGATTTAAATGAGCAAGCTGAAGAAATATGTCCAATCCGAGCACAAATACTGCAAAAAATCGGAAGACTTTCATACTGGAAAGCTTGCCAAAACGAAAAAGACTCACCATTCGGCCTTACTCCATCAATCCATAACCCTTGCTTCAGCGGTTGAGAAGTGTCAACCTCAACACATACCCGAGCGAATTTCCCATGAGAAATATTTCCTGTGAATAAATCCACATCAATTGGACGTCCCGCAGCAGCAACAAATACCAGCAACAATTCCTTTTTCTAGAATTCAAAAGGCAAATCCACCATTCTTAACCAAACCGTGGCTTTGATAGGAGCTCCTAGGGCAGGCCGAAACCCCGGCTTCCAACTTTCCAATGCCAGAGTTTGACCATACAGAACCCAAGGACCTCCCGTATAAACCCGGAGCAAATCCTCACCATTAGCAAACCGAAACAAATAATATCCATAATTTAAGGAAATTACTTCTACCGAATTTCCCAATTGCCAAATCTTTGGAAGTAACCTAGAAACCACATCCGGATGGAAACCCTTACCGAGGAATTTTCCAACCAGGGAATTCTGCCAAGGGGCACAGGCTTGTTCCACAATCTTTGCTGACAGAAAAATCCGATCCTCCGTTACCTGAGGCAAGGAAGCTAGAAATTCATGAGAAACCCGCTGTCTCCGCGATCCTGGGAACAACGCCGACCAAGTTGCTGGACCCCGTGGAGACCTACCCCCCGTCTCTTCCATCGGAGAATCCTGTAGCCGAGAGTCCTCTTTTCCCCCAAATCGCACTGAAACATTATCTTCCATCGAACAATCCGGCGGCCGAGGAAGCTTCGCAGGATCCACCCCCATATCACCGGCACCCATAAGAATCTCAGCCATCAAAACCCCTTAAAATCCCCTCCGAATCTTCCTGAAATCGCCCTGAAATCTCCCTGAAATCGCCCTGAAATCTCCCTGAGATAGTCATCTCACTAGACATATTTAGCTAGTGGAATCTGTTCCTCAAATCAGTGGGGCCACCAATGTGGAGCCTTCAACATCAGCCATAAAATATAAAACAAATGAGTTTTGTCTTTGGAGGTAATTATGGTGGGGCCCTGCCCATTTGTAGGTGGGTTTTGTCCTCAAAAGCAAGCAACAACTATATAACCAATGATATCTTTGTAATTAATGGCTTGATCAATTAGATGAATATTATAGATATGTATAGAGGTTTTTGTATTTTTGGATTTTAAGGAAAAAGGATATGGAATTTTTTTGTTGAAACGATGCTATTGGTTACCTAAAGATAACTAATAGGAAGATGAGTATTTTGGATATGCTCAAAAGGGCTAGCTGAGTGTGAATTTTTTTTAAGGAGAGAGAGAGAGAGTTAGTTAGTTAGTTGTGGGATTTGGGGAATTTTTTTTCCCCAACTGATAAAGACGAACGGGCCGTCGATAATGGCCAGCACAAGCTACTCGCCGATTCTCTCCGACAATTCCGCACGAGAATAGACATACCCAAAGGTAAGTTAGGCTGTCGTCGGCGTCTCTAGGGGATCGCCATCCTCCTTGCGGCGTTTGACCATAGCCAAGCGCTCCAGGGGCGAAATACACCGACGGGATCAACGGGTACTTAAGAATGGGCAAAGCCTCCAAAGTCGAGGGGACTCCCTTCAGGGATCATTTGGTTCCCGAAATTGGAGAGGGAACATGATGACGAAAAATGTCATGTAGGGAAATCTGATACTCAAGGAGGACGGGAGGAACAGGATGCTGAGCTATTTCCATCCAACAACTGCTTTTTCTATAGGATTTGTCATCCCCATAATAGGATGTCAGGTTTATTGACTGGGTAATTCCGTGAACTAAACAGATTTGTCATCCCTCACGTGAATGAATACAGAGGGAGACCTATGCCCCCCTCTAATTTCGTGAAACAATTATGCCTTAGGGTTCATCCTTTTTCGAGAGAATAATACTTGGCAACTGCCCAACACAACGTTATAAAAAGCGCTAGGCGCTGGTCGAGCCATGGGGGTTTTCTAACACCTAGGCCCTAGTCGACGCCTAAAAATTTTGACTTTTTAAAAATATTTTAATTATTATTTTGATATTATTTATAATAGATATATTTTAAAATTATTATAAATTCAAGATAATCCTAACAATTGTTTTAAAGAGCATTTATCATTTACATAACCGTAAACTCAAGATTAATAAAAACAAAAGAAAGCATGATATTATGAGATAATATTACAATATCCATGATTTTAGTACAATTTAAACCATAAATTCAAGATTACTAAAAATAAAATAACATCTATACACATTCTAGTGCCTATGCCCACTTGGACCCGTTTAAACGGTCACCTAGCCCCACCTAGCAACCTGGGCCGCTTTTTTACACCACTTAGGGCTAGGTTGGGCGGTGGGGGCCTTCTAGCGCATAGGTCGACCGCCTAGATCGCTTTTTAGAACACTACCCTCACTTCCTTCACCAATCCCTGTATGTCACCTCCCTGTGTGCTGGATTAGCGGCACACGAGGAAGCCGCTTAAGAGCATTTCCAACGAGCTCCAGGTGCACCTTTTCAGGCATACATAGCGCTACAAGCCCAAACAACCCCCTCCAACAATCTCCGAGAGCACCTCTAAAGGTATACATGACAGAAAAAATGAATTTCACCATCTTGGGAGCCCTGGAGGTCTCCGCATACACTAGAGCTCCTTTAGAGCCTCTAAAGGAGTGGATCTCATGTGGTTTATGAAAAAAATAAGTTCCTTATCTCTTATATAGATGACATGTGTGAACTTCAGCTCCTAGTTGGAAGATCGTTGGAAAGGAGCTCCTAACTAGGAGCAAATCCTGGCCAATTTGGATGAGGTGGCTCCCAATTGGGGTCGGCGATCCTTAGGGTCTCCTCTCAGCTAGGAGTCCGTTAGAGATCTATAAGTAATGTTTTTTTTTGATGACCGCTGTCTCCATTCTCCATCAAATAACAATCACTCAGCATCGTCTATGCATCTATGTCAAAAGGGTGAATCTCACCCAGTCGTTGATAGAGTAATGATGATCCACAAAAGGCCGAACTGATAGCCAACTAGCTCCCTTGGCACCACTTAGGGGTGTGCAGGATCCAAACCAAACCGAACCAAACCGACCAATTTTGATCGATTTCGACACATTCAATGGATTAGATTGGATTGGGTTTTTTAAAAACCAACATGATTGAATTGACTGATGGATTTATAAATTTAAAAACGATCTAAATGGAACCGAACTGACATATGTATATACATATAATATTTTATTAAATGTTTATGTCCTCGTATACTTTTTTACCAACAACCTTTGCAATATTATAAGATGACCTAAAATCAGTTAAAATTTTTATTTAGGCCTAATGATTTGACAATAATTATTATTTTTAAAATTACAACTAAGTCCTAATAAATGGGAAAAAAAAGCCCAATAATGAGCGCTAGCCAATACCCCCGGGTTAATCTTTTCTCCACTGATGATTGTCTCCATTATCAGTCAATGACGATTTGGGGAGCGACATGTGACGATTCGAAAGCCAACGGCCACGATCTAGACCATGGTATGAACCAAGGGGGATGCCACCACCCTCGGCCGCCACCCACCCCCTGCCACTTCCACCAGTCATCGTTCCCGCTGGCCGCCGTAGCCGGTGACCACCCCTGTCGACCGCCGGCCACCACTACCCTCGGCAACCACCCCTGTTGACCACTGGTCACCTGCCGCTGCCTCGTCGGCCTCCACCGTTGTCGTCTGGCGAAGGGCAGTGGCCGACCGGTGGCTAATGGTCTGAAGAGGTGGTCGCCGACGGCGGTGTATCCCCCCAGGTTCATCCCATGGCCTATATCGTGGCCTCTGGTTTTTGAGACGGTCATCGGTTAAGAGGAGACGAACCCGACGCCCCCACACCACCGCGGGTTGTCCCCCAGGTTGTCCCGAGGTATGTTCAAACAGCATTTCTCTTGGGTACCGAAAGCGATTTTGTTCAAACCTTCTTAAAGAGGTTGGAGCATCCCGCTCTCTCTCATTGGTTAATATTGAGGGCTTTTGGTCATTTCAACATATAAACAGTATGAAATGACAAAAATATCCTTGGAATGGACCAATGAGAGAGAGCTGGAAGCTCCAACCTCTTTAAGGAGGTTGGAACAAAATCGCTCTCCTTTGGTACCTGTATCAAACCTCTTCAAAACCCCCGCTCTTCCTCTGCAGCTTCGTCTTCTCTTCTCTCTCTCTAGTTCGCTTGCCCATGGGGACCTCGGTGCAGGTGACGCCACTCTGCGGAGTGTACAGCGAGAACCCGCTGTGTTACCTGCTCTCCATCGACGGCTACAACCTGCTCATGGACTGCGGCTGGACCGATCTCTTCGATCCCAACCTCCTCCAACCCCTCTCCAGGTTTCTTTCTCCTTGATTCCTGTATATATCTATATTTTTTTCCTGCACCTGCCCTTAATTTGTTTCGGATTGTTCTAATGGTTTTGGGGATTCATTCCTCGATGGATGAACAAAAAGATCCGCATAATTTTTTTTTCTTCAAAAGTTTGATGCCCATTCCCCCCCCCCCCTTCGAGTTTGCAGGGTAGCTTCAACCATCGATGCAGTTCTGCTGTCACATCCCGACGTTCTCCACCTCGGCGCCCTGCCGTATGCCAAGAAACACCTTGGCCTTTCGGCTCCGGTGTACTCGACAGAGCCCGTGTACAGATTTGGTCTGTTGTCCATGTATGATCACTATCTTTCCCGAAAGGTAAGCTTCTTCCCAGACTCGAGCTTCATGGCCATATCAGTTTTACCGTAACCAGTTCTGGATGTTGGCATGCGCGTCGTCCGGTCGTATCATTGTTGTCAGGTGTGACTACATATGTGATTGTGCGATGCGATCGCATATGTGGAAGTAGACCGGTATTTGGGTTTCTGCGAAGATCGCGCATGTGTATAGGAGCTTGTGGCATGAGACTATAAGCGGCCACACAATGTATTTGTGTGGTCACAGTGTAATGTGTGGCCACACAATTACCTATGCGACTGAAGAGGTGTGAGAGCCTGGGCGGCCACACATTGTAGTTATGAAACCGCACAGTTACATTGTGCGTCACATTAAAGAAACTCATAACAGGGATGTCCGATTGCACAATCACACATGCGATCAACTCAGTTTGAGTTGTGCGATCGGACATCGCACTTGACAGCATTGCTCAGGATGTAAAGTAAATGGTATGGATACTTGTAGGTCCTTTTGACTTATTTTCATCATGCACAGTACTAGATTTGGAATTTTATCACATCCTTTATGGCTAACATAAATGTCCTCTTATCATTATAAGTAAAGAGAAGATGTTAACTTGGGATGTGAAATGTTGAGAAAATTTTAACTATAATCATAATCATCAAGCCTTGTCCCAACTATTTGAGGTTGGATTTATGCATCCTTTTTTGTTGATCATTCGTGTTAAGGGCTATCTTCGTTGTGACTACAAGATTTTCTATATTGTTTCTAACAACTTCGGTTAATGCTATTTAAGGTTTCCCTTTCCTCTTTCTTGACTTTCTATAGGATTCCAAGTCTCTCTTTTGACAAGGGCTGCCTCTGCTCTCCATAGTCATTAAAACTGTGAACTTAGTATTAGTAACTAGCTTTTGTAGCATCATTCTTAGTTTTTTTAATACCTTTTGCAAGTCCCCAATGCCATTATTTTTTGTGATTCCTTAACTCACGATATCTTTTCCTTATTTGCCTTTTGAACCTTCACATTTCACCAACATGTCTCATTATTCGCATGTTGTTTATCTCTAGATTCTCCAAGAACTTCTCTAGAGTACTCTTAATATAGTTTGTCATCTGATCTCATACCGTATTTGGTTCTTTTCAAAATGTATTTCTCCTACGGGAATCAAAAGAGCCATTCATACTCTACAGGAACATGACCATCAAATTTTTTCTATTCTCCTAATAGAATGAACGAGAAGCATATAAATGGTAATTTCTCTTCAAGGAGGATGCAAGCAAGATTGACATCTTGATGAATGTTTCCTCATGTGTTGAGGGCTCCTTTTTACTCCAATATCATGTAATCATACTATGCCGTATCCTCTTCTACGTATTATGGATTTGTGTTTTCCGTTCTTTAGACTCATAGTTCTATTCATATTAACCCTATGTATCAAGGTTTCACAATTGATAAATTTGAGGTATTGGTCCTATTGGGGGCTCTCATTGAAGGATTTCATTAAAATTTTACAATATGCAATGAAAATCAGTACACAACATATTTGGCGATTTGATTTATAGGAAGGAAACTTGTGCTTTAAACTGCAGTAAGTTCAATATTTTGAAATTAGGTTAAATTAGAGTCCATGAGTAGTGAGTTTGATGAGTTTTGATGGAAAATTGACCTCTAGGAAATAAAGTGATGGAGAAGCAGAACTTTTTCCAAGAACTTATTTCTACTCAAGTCGGAGGCAAATCAAACCCCAATGAATTAAGGAGAATAAAAAAGAAAATCTAAAATTTCCTGCAACAAAGTTAAAAGCGAAAAATCCGATCTAGATGGTTTTAAATTAGCTAGCAAGTGGATTGGGAATGGTTTAAAGCCAAATAAGAAAATAGGGCTATAAAACTTAGCTTGAATTAATTCACTTGGCTTTAGTGGAACTGGAACAAGAAGTGTTCCAATGTGGCCCAGATTTGATAAGTGAGGTGGAACATGAGGCAACAATAATTGATTGTGGTTATAAGGTGGGATAGTGATAACTTGTGTTGGAAAATGTGTTTCTATCCAAGAAGTCATCAGCATTGTTTGAATCATGGATCAATGATGTTTGTTAAGTTTTAATTTAGAGCCTGATGGTTGCCAGATGTTGACTTTCAGTTGTCA
This sequence comes from Chamaelirium japonicum, assembly GCA_947650365.1. NCBI lineage: Eukaryota > Viridiplantae > Streptophyta > Magnoliopsida > Liliales > Melanthiaceae > Chamaelirium > Chamaelirium japonicum. The sequence goes on from OX393554.1 coordinate 15,048,056, forward strand.
TCTAGGCTGGGATCTGGTGATGTTAACCAACTAGAACGGTAGAACCTCAGGACAATGGTTCAATCCAGTATTAACTCCCAATAATGGTTGGATCATATACACTTTGTTCTCATGACTGGCTTGGGTTGCCTTTTCCGTTGGTATAATACATGTAGTTTGAAGAGTGATGGTTGGAATGGACCCACTATGTGTAGGTCATATAGCTAATAGAATATTTTTCAAAAGGATTTTTGACCTATGAGCAAGTCAAAAACTACAGGAGTACATGGCCGAACCATGTACAGATTTTATGTCCCCTCCATGATGGGACATTGGGATCTTACAAAGAACAAACTAGACATATCATATATCAAATACATTAAACTTGAAGGTTCTCTGTGCTATAAACAATGCATTGACTGCAGAATAATTAGGTGCTGAATGTCTGATAAGTCTTGTCGATAAATTTAAAAATCAATCGAGAAATCACTTTTTGACATAAGTTATTCTAAGTTTTAACCTGCCTTCACTATTGGATTTGACATAAGTTTTCCTGCATGACCTTCACAGTTGCATGTCGCATTGTCTTTTTCTTCCCTTTACCTTTTAAGTTGTTTTCTTTCTGAATCCCTACATTCCATACGTTCAACATATCTCTACACTTATACTTATGACTTGTATGTTGTACATGATTTTTTTGTGCTTAACCTTTCTACACTTGCTGTTTTTTTGCAGCAAATTTCCGAGTTTGACTTGTTCACTCTGGATGATATTGATTCTGCTTTCCAAGATGTTACTAGGCTGACGTACTCCCAGAATCATCATCTTTCTGGTTGGTGCAATTTACTAATCTCTTGAATTTAACTTAATGAATGTCAAAGATATTGATTTGTATGTTACAGATAAAGGAGAGGGGATCGTTATAGCTCCTCATGTGGCAGGGCATCTTCTGGGAGGTACTGTATGGAAGATAACGAAAGATGGAGAGGATGTAGTTTATGCTGTTGACTTCAACCATCGTAAAGAAAGGTTATATGTTAAACAAATACCTGTACCAAAACTGTTCCAGAGTTTCTTCTTTTGTTACAGACTTACATAGTTTATGAACCAATCTAACTTAAAATGTTTGACAGACACTTGAATGGGACTGTTCTAGAATCTTTTGTGCGGCCAGCTGTTCTGATAACTGATGCATACAATGCCTTAAACAATCAGCTTTCCAAACGTCAAAGGGATCAAGAATTTCTTGGTAGCTCTCTGCAGCCTTGTCATTTTTATTGTTCTTCTGTCTTTGTTACTCTATTGGAATGCTATTACCTTTTAAAATATATGTAGCCCTCCTTTTGAGTCTTTTTTATTATTAATTTTTCAAGTTTATGTACATATCTAAAGTAATGTTTAAAATCACGGTATCGGTCGTCCCCAAACTGGTATGTACCAGTACCGGCTGATATGGATCGATACCGGTTGAGGAATCCCCCGCCCTCCAAAAAAAAAAAAATTTAACCTGTCGGTACCGGCCTGAATCAGCCAATGCGGATCGGTACGTACTGGTACAGGCCGGTGCGGGTCAGGTATCGGGATTAGGTGCTGGACCGGTCTCGAACCGGGCAAAACTGGTACGTACTGGTATTGGCCGAGATTTCAAACCCTGATCTAAAGCTTGTATGGATTCTTTGATACTATTATTAACTCTTCATTTTAGTATCCTCCACTTCCTACCCAAAAAAGAAAAAACGTATCCACCACCAGTAACCCAATGTTGTCAGAACCGGACCGGAGGACGAACCGGTTTGTGTACCGGTCCGGTTCGGCCGGCCGGTCCGGTCCGGTTCACCGGCCCAACAAACACAGTCAAACCCAGAGAAATATATATATATATATATATATATATATATATATATATATATATATATATATATATATATATATATATATATAGAGGGAGAGAGAGAGAGAGAGAGAGAGAGAGAGAGCATTTGTGCACCAAAAAAAAAACCGGTTCGTTTATACCTAAAACCGCCCGGTCCGGTCCGGTTTATACCTAAAGCCGCCCGGCCCAACGGTTCAATACCGGTTCGTTTTCCAACACCGGTTCATATCCGAACCGGACCGGTTTCCCTACCGGTTCACCGGTTCACGGTCCAGACCGGCCGGTCCGGTCCGGTTTTGATAACATTGCAGTAACCTCATTTTATTTCTTTTAAGTTGTTGATCTCCTTTTAAGGACATTCTCTGGTTCATGTACAAGAATTTTGGCCATCTTAGGCGTTTCTATTGAAATATTCATTGCTTCAACCCCATCCTCTCAATAGATCACTTGTATATAAATCTAGAAGTTCCTTTATTTAGTTTATTATGAACCTCTGGCGGATTACAATGACCATGTTGAGTACCACATATTGTGACTTTTTATAATGATCTTCGTTTGCCGGGCAATCTAGTATAATGTAGTAACTAGACCATTATCTTTTCCACTTACCATCTCACGGTCGCTTCTCTGGCTTTAATTTGGTAGTAATGTACAATTTTATTTCTTTCAGAGGCAGTATTAAAAGCTCTAAGGGCAGATGGAAATGTATTGCTTCCTGTCGATACAGCTGGGAGAGCATTGGAACTTCTTTTGATACTGGAGGAGGTCAATTTATTGTCAATTTGTGTTCTGACCTTGTTTATCGTGTCACTTGAGGAATTTCTAAGTTTATATTTTGATATAAATTGCAGTACTGGGGGCAGAAACATCTCAATTTTCCTATCTTTTTCCTGACCAATGTGGCTTCAAGCACAATCGATTATGTCAAGAGTTTCCTTGAATGGATGAATGATTCAATAGCAAAATCCTTTGAACATACACGGGACAACGCTTTTTTGTTGAAGTAAGTTTTGTTTGTGGAAATTTCTTTTGGTGTCCTATATTGTCATTGAACAATTCTGTATGTTGTTTGTAAACCCTTTTTTTCTTGCCATGTTTGCTTCAACCTTCTACGCCCCTAATATCACCGAAAAAATGTTGTTTCACTGGGTGGTTTTAGCCAGACCATTTAGAAAATGCAAGTGAAACCGCAAGCAGCTACAGAGCAGGTTTTTGAATGGGAAAGACGAAAGACAGTACAAAACTAGGTACTGCTTCCTTTTTTTCATTCTTCTTAATTGGTAAATCGCTACCATATTTTATAGGGAAACACTGAACTAAGTATATTTCCAAATGTGGGAATATCGTTAACATAAGAACTTGCATACATATGATTTAAACATGGCTAAACATAAAAACACCCACTTATAAAAAAGGCCTAGTTACATGAAAGGTAGGTAAAGCTTTTTAATAGTGTGCCCTCCCAGTGTCTGTCACTGGCATGCTGAATCATTTTCCTTTTGGATTTTAAGTGAGGTGATTCTAATAAGTTACCAAGCGCAAGAACTCACGTACATCAGTCAAACGATTCAAACTTGTTTCTTCTAGTGTACCTAGTGTAAACTAGGTAAGACACTCCTTTGGCATCTCTATCGATGTTTCAATGCTGGAGGGGCCCTAATTCCAGAACAACTACAAATATAAAAGTTCAACCTCATAGGAAATGAGGTCAGAGAATAAGAGAGTAGTGTTCTGCGACTTACTCTAGTTAAAGCAAAATAATTTGGCCTACTTAGAGGATGTTAAAACTTAAAACAAATGTGATGTTGCTCTTGAATATCTTGATAATATTCTCCGTTAGAAAGATCCTTTTGTTAAAGACTTAAACTCAACTATTTGTTTTTATTCAAATGTCCCATGATATTGTTTCATTACTACTCTTCTAACACTTTAATCGTCTAAGGTCCCATGGGACCAAATAATAACCTCCAAGAAAGCATTCAAAATCATTTGATCCTTGCTATCAAATCAATGAAGTTACTCCAACCCAAAGCACACTACTCTCCAACGGGCACAACTGTTCAACATTACGAAGAATTGATTTCTACAAGAGCTTTATAATCGATGTACTTGACGGAAGCTTTTGAAGGATGAGGTCGTGAAATCCTTATATCGATTCATTTCTAATCATATACCAAATATATGTTGCTCGACAATAGAAGATTAAGAAATTCTAAGCACATATTTGGAAGTAGACATCACAACTAATTTTCTCGACAAGCTAATACATTGTCATTTGTCATATAATGCCCTACAAAGGGTTGATCTTTTAAAGTTGCATCACTAAGTTGTGCAATCCCCACAAAGACTTTTGTTGATTGTCGTTCTTGAGTTGTTAAGATATTCCTTTTTTGAATGGAAACCACTTTGATAAGTAATTTGGACATTTCCTTCCTTTTGATCAAGCCCATTCTGCGAAAGGATTTAAATTTAGTTATAAGGTTTATCTGCTTTAATTACACATCTCCTACATGCATGAATGACAGATTCTGGAAAATGATACTCTAATGTGGGGAAGTGGGCATAAGCCTGACTTCATTTATTCTTTAGCCCAAATTCACATAAAAAGTAGAACAATTTTGCTAAATGGTTAAAATGAATGATCTATAAATCTTCTAGCTCCCATAAAAGTTTAGAATATGTTGATTTTTTTGGATGTTCTATCTAAACTAAGATGATTATCCTCGTACATTCTAAGTGTCATGTCGCAAAATCACGGTATGTCATAGGATAGTCCCTATGACTTTGTCATAGGAACCCATTTACCATATATATATATATATATATATATATATATATATATATATATATATATTCTCCATCATCTTAACCCCTGGAATCAGGGAGTAAGGATTATAACTACTGTTCTAACTGCTTTGGCTATGATGCATTTTGTTTACAGTAGTAACAAATATATTTTTATTGAGCAACCCTTCACTTTCCATAGATAAAATACAATATTTAATTCTAAACTCTGCTCCGATCTGTCTAAACAAGTATTAAGCTGGTGAGGTAGGATGGGTTTGGGTTTTTGAAGATATAAGTGGGATTGATTGGAGATTTACCCAGCAAACCCGATGCGAGTTTGGGATGCCATTTTCTAAACGAGTTTGGGTTAGGATGTGGTTGCCCGTCTCAAACCTGCCCGGTTGCCATCCCTACACTTGGTGTATAGGGAGGCATGTTTCTGTTTCACAACAAATCCTCAACGCTCCCCTCGTTTGGAAAGAGGCTAGATGAAGATATAAATGCATGGTGATATAGGGCACTGGTTTCGCCACACATAGACCTTGTTGGTACATAAAATGCATTTTGGGTATAAAATCCATCATGATTTTCGGTCATCTACCTCTCCCATTGCTTGCTTATATGCAGGTTTCTTCATGAATCCTTGTCATCAACACCCTATGTTTTCCTAACTACCTCGGAACGAAAAACTAGCTTCATTTTCTACCATTTTTTTTTTCCTTCATCCCCGCCTATCGACCTTTCTCACACTCACTCCATCTCTTACCCCAAAGGTCCACCTAAGCACCCCTTCTGCCCCTGTGAAATTCATCAAGGATGGAGCTTTCAATGGGGGGAAATGGGCTTCTGCTGGCAATTAATTAGAGAAGTGTAAATGGTTGAGGTTAGAGGTAGATGAAAGTTAATGGCATGTTGGATTAGGGTAGACATGGCCCATGGGTGGAAAAATGGTTGCTGGGTTGATGAGCAAACCTAAGGGGTTGAAAAAAGAGTTGTAAAACATGTGTGTGCTTCTCATGTTTTCTTTGCTCTCTAAACGACATCTCTTTTGGATGCATTTTTGCTATTAGAGAAGGGTCTGATTTCATTTTACACTATGGCGCAAAGATTTTATATAGCATGAATTTGGTGTTTGGCTGTCGGGGTGCCTTCATTGTGATTTTTATTACAACTATAGATTTTATGGCCTTTGTAGAGGACTACATTGCTTTATCTTTTTTTTTTTTGGAAGGTTTTTTTTATCTTTGTCTTGTTGTGAATGGGATCTATGCTTTAAAGGATATTCTAGGTTCAAGACAAAGATAAAAAACCTTCCAAAAAAAAAGTACAAATACTCAGTTGACTTAGAAGTTGGAAATTGGGACAAAAGTACAAATACTCAGTTGAATTTCCTTCAAATATTGACTATAAGGGATTATAAGGCTTTCTGCTAATATTACTTGTAAAGGAGAGTGATCTTCATAAGTGTAAGCCTTCCTTTTTGTTGGCATATAAATATGTGTATTTTGAACTATCAGGCTGAAGTATGAAAAGTGACGTGTTAAAGCTGAAGTATAAAAAGTGACATATGTTTGATCAGGGCTCAGGAGCTGTGCAGACTGTCCGTACTGATGAAAATTTGGTGCATCTTTTGGTTGACTGCTTATATATCTGAACTCTGGGGGCTATTAGTCTTGAAGAAAGACTATAAATCTCTTCCATCATCTTTTACAGAGATTTTTTTTCTTTGAAACTTGATAATATCTAATTGCTCCAAACAGAATGTTGTGTATGCTGATTGCTGAGATTAGTTCAAATAATATTTTATCAAGTGTGGATGGATAGGAATAAAACATTCGAAAAGAGCTGGGATTTAATAATGATTTATAAAGGGTGTTTAGAGGTTAAGACTGTATCTCCTATAAGTATGGTGGATATAGATATGTAATATCAGTGGTTGTAGGGCCTTCTTGGTCTTGTATCTATTAAGAAGCAGCATGGGTATAAATATTGTTTGTATTGTGATTTTTTGGCACCTTGGTTGAATAGCCTTTCTAGGCGTCTGTTACTTTCTTCTTCTTCCCTCTTGAGGCTATGGAGCTTCGAGCTCTGTATAGATATCTTTGATCAGGAGGTAAGGTGTTTTGTCCCCTCTGTTGTACTCACCTGGTTCTTTATTGATAAAACTTGGTGTGCTCCCACCATTACCCAAAATCAAAACTTTAGTATGATTCCTTTACGGAAGCCTTTACATATCACCAACAGTTTCAGCATTGGTCAGGTCCAAGTGTCCAACAAAACTATTATTAGATGATATTAGAGCAGATTGATGATGTAAGGGAGCATTAACCCTCTGGCAGTATGAATGATTCCTCAATGCCTCTAACAAACCTTGCTGAGAAACCATGCAATCCAGTCCATGTGGTCGAACTGTATTTTTTGCAACCTTGTGTTGTGTCATCAGCTTGCCATGCAGCATACTATGTGTTGTCATCGTGATCAAATGCAAAATTAGCCAATGATCATAGGAAATGCATTGTATTGATCCAGTCTGTGGCATGGTTTAATAGCATAAAAGGGCAGCTCTGTCTTAACAATTCTTGATCTTCTCTCATTGTCATTGTTTACACTGTTTATTTTTTAAGTGAAGGGGTTGGATTCATGCTTATCGATAGGAGGAAGGTAGAGTAGATGTCTTTCTTTTGTACTGAACGATGTATAGTGACAATGGAGTGTATTTCTTGCTTTGTGAAACATGTGTTATCCCTTTAAGCGGTAATTCATTACTCTGTTTTCAGAGAACTATTATCATCTAAGTTCTCTTGTAATTTGCAGGCATGTCACACTTATAATCAATAAGAATGAGCTCGAGAAGTTAACCGAAGTTCCAAAGGTTATATTTCTTTCTTCAAATATGTTATGCTTTCAAGAGGCAAACTAATTCGCCTTCTTTAGGTGGTTCTAGCATCCATGGCGAGTTTGGAGGTGGGGTTCTCTCATGATATATTTGTTGAATGGGCAACGGAAGTTAAAAATTTGGTGCTTTTTACAGAAAGAGGCCAGGTATATTTTTATGCAGCATTTCACCAACTAGCTTTTATATATTTCAATTTAGTTGCATACATGTATCAAATGCATTTTCTTCCAAAATTGAAATAATGCTAAAGTTCATAATTTTCTTCCGTCAGTTGTATCATTTCTCTCTGTATGCATGTTCGGGCGATATCTCTGTATAAATGTTTGTGTGAAGAAATGCTAATTTGTTTGTACATTCTTTTGCATCTAGTCATGCATCTGTTTTTATAGCTTCAGTTGGTGCTTCACCTACTTTTTCAATTACATCTTTGATAACCTGATGGTGATTATATTGTAGTTTGGGACACTGGCTCGCATGCTTCAAGTGGATCCACCCCCAAAAGCTGTTAAGGTTATAATGAGTAAGAGGGTTCCTTTAGTTGGGGAGGAATTAAAAGCCTATGAAGAAGAACAAGACCGAATTAAAAAAGAAGCTGCTCTAAAAGCTAGTCTCATCAAGGAGGAATTAAGGGCATCTCATGTATTAGATGCTAACATAGCAGATCTCATGGTGGTTGATCCGAGCTCATCTCATGCTCTGTCTGATGGTTTGTTCATTCACTTCTTTGATATTTATTGTATTCCCATATTAGAGATTTTGCTCTCAATTGTCCCCTTAAAAATATTATATGTTATTAGGTAGACGACCAACAACGCTCAAATTGTGAAACATTATTAGTTCTGCTAATACTGTAAATCTAATTATGTTGTTTAAGGAAGTTAAATCACCACTTATATTGTAAGATTAGATGATATTATTTGTATTGGAATATTGGTGGAATCATATCGTTCTTTTAAGATTTTAAAGTTAACCAAATAATAGTAACATATATTTGACAAACATTGATTCGGATCCTTGAATTTGGCCAGATAAGAATCTGGGTCATGGATATTCAATTTCAATACTTAGTTGGTAGGGTTAAGACCTGCTCACGACCGAAACAGGGTTAACATATATGCATACCATCCATACACAAATATCTTTTTCCAGAAGAGCACATGCGCACACAAAATCATATGTATATTTGCATTTAGGCTTATAAGTTATGCCTTGATGGTGAATACTTTGGTGTTCTGTTATCAAAACGAAGTGTATTTTAAAATAAAATGTTTTAGTCGTTTGTGTTGGTCATCAAGTAGGTACAATTTTCTTTTTAGTGCCCACTATAATGGGAGGTTGTGGATTCAAAGCCTGATTTCCCCATGTAGATCAGCAATATTTTAAATTGTTTTTGGGCATGGCTGGCAGTAGGATCTAGGATGTTGTGAAAGGTGTGAACCTGAGCCAGTTCCAAATGAATTTGACTTGAATCTATTATACCATAATTGCCTAGGCCCTACACAATCTAGACACAAACAAGTGCTTGATCTGGACCAAACCTTATTTGATTTGGGATAACTGTAGGAACTGGATACCAGGAGCGCGCAGTTGAAGACGATAAAATCTTTGTTTCTACAGAATCATGGTCGTGCCTTCTACTTCAGGGTTATGAAAAATTTCCACGCATTATAATTAAAGCACATGCATCACAACCTATGGATCATTAGAAGTTACCTCACATGATTTATAAACATATGTGGAGAAAATCGAGTGGATGAAGAGCCAATGAAGATGTTGAAGAACAACAGTGATGAAGGCTTGCTTCCCCTGAATAACAACACTTGTTCCACAATGCGATCGACATTAGATGGACTTGTGAGAGTTCTCTTCTTCTTCCTTGTTTGCTCTTCTTTTCTTCTCTTAGTAAGAACTAGGAGAAAACCCTAATGGATGAGTGGAGATTAACCCCTCTCTTTCTCTCTCTCTCTGTCCTTTTCTCTTTGTCTCTCTTTTTTTTCTTCCTCTGGGTTCCTTGAAACCCTAGCCGTGGGTGGTCCCTCTTGCTTCTTGGCCATGCAAGACCTCCTAGGGTGGTCAGCCAGGGTTTGTTAAATACCCCCTGCAGGCAGCCCCATCTAAGTTTCCATGCAGGGGTGAGTTTCCTACTTGGGATAGCTCCCAACACAGCAAACTAGGGTCTCATTAGTCTAGGACACCCCATGACCGGCCACCATATAGTCTTATTGGACTCATATGGACGGCCAATTATAATCCCATTAGGCCTAGGAAACGCTGAGAAGAGGAATCCCACATGGGGAAGAAACCTCCTATGGAAAGGAGATTTAGGTAAATTTGAAATTAATTCACTTGATCATCTTCTAATTTATAGGAATTGGATTCTTCAACTAGAAATCCATTAACTAGAGAATTATCCACTATGGACACCCATGATTAATCTTAATTAATAGGAATATTCTCCTTAGTCCAATATGATTAATTAATTAAAGAGCGACTAGAAGTTCTATTCCTATGCAGATACTTATGAGATATCCTACAAATTAGGAGAGTCAATTTAGTCCATCATGTGGACACTAATGTCACCTCCTAAATAATAGGAAAGTCAACCGAGTCCACTAGGAGACCATTGGACATTTACGACGTGTCCTAAGAAATAGGAAAATCGACTTAGTCCATATTGAACACATATAACACCTATAAAATAGGAGAGTCAACTTAGTCCATCTAATAATGACCTAGAGGTGTGATTAAATCACCATCACTTACATGATTAAACTCCACTCACTAAGACAAGGGTTCAACCCTCATTCTAAGAGTTGTGAGTGACTTGTGACCCACCGTGGTGGACACACTTGGTAAATCCTAATCATACTAGGACTCTCCCACTAGAAAGCATCTAGAAGGTGCCACTTAGGAATCCTAATCCAATTAGGAAACCTAAGGTTTTGAGTCTCTTAATCCAGTTGTGTTGGGTGTTCTAGTCTTCGTGGTATTACCCACTACTAGTAAACCCTAATTACACTGGGATTAATTAGCTCGACAGTTAGAGGTGGCTAGGAGTTGGAATCTTTAGGACCCTAATAACCTTGACTCCAACTGGACATATGGTCATAGTCATCTCATGACTTAGACTATAAATCAGTTAACTATGGCTGCAACCACTACTAAGCCATAGTTGCACTCCAAGTTTATTAAGTAAATTACACGAGTGCCCTAACCCTACTATGTTGTACTTAACCCCTTCTTATTTCGGTGTCCGTAAAGGCTATCCAAGGTTTTAAATTTTGGTTTTGTGTCTGGTTTCGGTCGAAGCCTAAACCGAAATTTCGATCGAAATTTTAAAATTTCGATCAAAATTGATCTAAATTTAAAATGTATAGGTCCAGTTTTGAAACTGAAATTGGTCAAAATTTTGATCGAAATTGATAGTTCCAGTTCCGAAAGCCCAAACCGAAATTTATCAAGATTTATCGAATGGCCAATTCCCCTGTTTTCGACTCATTTCATTTCAGTCTTGGCCGAAACCAAAATATTTCGCCATAATTTTGGGATTTCAATCAAAATTTGAAACCATGAGGCTATTTGGGACCATCCTATCTATCTACAAGAATAGCTCACTCACTTGAGTTCTGACTTCTTATTACCTTGTGTTCACTATCTTTACTTTGATTTTGTCCGGTACCTGGTGATTAACCCTTCATGAGAGTCACTCGAGGAGACTCCAAGTCCCCTTCAGGGATTATGGAATTCCTACGGATTGTATACATTCCCCAACATCTAATGCAAGCCACACAATCTACCCAGATATTGATCTGTTATAGGTCTCACTAAATTGGAAGGTCAAAGTGATAGACATTAAATCCAGAGTCCACATACATCCTAGTATTTACTATTTAGGATCTAGGAAACTAGTAGTATAGGTATCTTTGGTCTTGGGTGACAATACTTATAGACCAGGTGCTCTATCTTGATTCCGTTCAGTGCATATCTAATACATCAACACTACCTGACTTAGAATGAACTTTTCAATGGTCGAGGCATTCCATCTCTCCCTTATCGAGAAGGCCCTTGTTACAGTCTTACAAAATATGTCCAGTCCAGTTACCTACTGCAAACCTACTTAGGTGTGTATGGTTAATTCATATCTCATGTATGTGGTTTTAACCACACATCCGAACTACCTAAACCACATCTTAGTGGACTAGTAGATTTATGCATCTCATGCACTGATGTTTGTGAGTTTTAGTAATGTATGCTTAATTGGTGTCGGACATACTGGAATTGGCATGTAGGACACCAATCCCAACACTAACCACCTCCCTTCTTTAATAGATGTGGTGGAGTGAGTTGTGGTGATGTTGAGTGCCATGTCACATGGTGGGTGGGACTCGCAGGTAATAATCTTTCCCCTCTTGTTATTTGCAGAGAAGGGATAGAGTATGCATAAACAAAAATTAGAAACCCTCTCTTCATGCCCTAATATTGATTGCGAGGGCAGTACATGTAGACATCTGTAAGAGATAGAGGGCAAAAACTATATTTTAGGTGTGCCTTTGAAATAGTGCAAAGGGACAGCTCTGGACTATGGGCCTTAGAGCAGATCCAATACTGGTTCCTGCTTTAATATCTCTGTCGATGGTTCACTTGGGCTGTGTTTTGGGTTGATTAGTGATAGCTTAAACATGGTTTCTTGATCTGTAAGTTCAAATTAATTGGGAGAGCTTTTCAGCTCTATATCATCTAGGTTTAAACTCAGCTGCCCAAAGTCTGTTGGAATCAGCTCAAATGTTGGGAGATGAAGTCAAAATTCTTCCGTAATAATCGGGTTTAAGCCACTAATACGGTCTTAATCGAATAAAAATAATCTATATTTTGCTAACATGCTGCCCATTAATATTAGGAACCCATTCTATAATGTGGCCTTAATCAAATGCTAGGATTATAGCCTATTGTTTAACTAACAATAAATAGCCATGGGCTATGTGTAATTAATTCATGGTGCCGGGCAATTTAGTGTTTTGAGGACCGTTGGCAATGTATTAGATAAGTTGGGTCATTATTATGCATGGTGGGCAGATGAATCTGGCCATACTCAGGTACTGCCTACTTGATAGATGGGTGGCTCATTAGAGCCTTTAGATGTAGACTTGATGGCTCTTTTTTTATTGTTTGAACAGTTCAAATTGGTAATATAATGTTGTATTTTTTGAACAATGCAAAATATTACCCAGTTGACATCGCTTTTTTTTTACTTCGAGGTAAGTAGTGAGTTGATCTAAGATACTGTATATTTTGATTCTCTACTATTAACTCAATTTTCTCTGGAGGAGGCTTGAAGACTACATACAATTTTTCCACTTGGTCGCTTTATCATCTACATAGCTGTGAGATTGAATAACTTGATATATATTGCACCATAAACCTTGAAATTCTTAATATTCCTACAATATGTTAAATATTGTTTGTTGAAGTGAAAGTGAAAACGTAACAGGATTATTTTTTGTAAAGAGATAGTAGAGTGTTGGATCTCAAATATCCACATGTTTTGAAGGAAATATTGCGTCTGGTACAAATGTACAATGTCACAAAGACCGTTCTATAATACCTTGGCATCACTCACTTGTTAATGGAGGATAGACACAGGTAATGAAGTAGCTTATGCAGTTTTATCAAGGCATCACCTAGGCTATTTCAGTCAAAATCGTCTAGGCAGGCAATACATATAACCCCACCCTCCCCACTGTTTCCCCCTTGAACTAGAGTCCTGTGCAGTGCTTTCTCAAAGAGAAAAACAGGGAAGCGTGCGGACATTGAGGCGTATGTGCAGTGCTTTCTCAAAGAGAAAAACAGGGAAGGGTGAGGACATTGAGGGGTATGAGCTAGGAACGGCCATTGGCAATCACCGACAACTGCCGTCGACCACTGGAAACTACCGGTGAGCTCTGACGGCATCATATTCGGTTATTTTTCCTTCTCTTTATTCTCTTATTTTTTGTCTCTCCCTCAATATCTGCCTATATCTATTTAATCTGTCTGATTATAAGATTAAGGTTTTTTTTTCATTTTTCCTTTTATATGTATTTAACAAAGTTTCTATCGCCTAGGTCTTGCCTGGTCGCCGCCTAGGCCAAAGCTCGCCTAGGCAGGTCTAGTCGACTAGACATCGCCTAGCCGCCTTGACAACACTGAACTTATGTAGACTTAAAGTTATGATATCCTATGACGTAACTGGTTGTTTAGATATAAGAGAGGACGGTAATATATATATATTTTTTGAAACGTAGTACGGTAATATTTATGTGTCAACTGTATGGTAACCTTGAATGTGTACCTGTATTATCAAACACTGAGCTTTTACTTTCTAATTTTGCTGATCAATGACTAGCATAACGTTGTTAATTACATGACCAATTGCACTTGATTGTGAGAAATGAGAATGTGTCCTTTCCTTTGGCATGATGCATAGAAGTGGTGGATACCTCTTTTCATTGTTGCTCATGTGCATAGGTTAGCTGAACTTGTCCAAGCATGCTAGATCGTTCCTATTCTTGCACTCAAGGTACTCAGTAGCATTCTGAATAATTTTCTAGTCAGTGCTATGCAAATTGTCCACCCTAACATAAATCAAGTGATCTACTACATTTAGGATTATATTGTGAACCCTTTTTTAATTGCATCATGTCTCTCAATCATCTATTTAACATGACCTAAAATGCTAAATTTGCTTTGTGATGCACTTTTCAGCGTCTGGTTCGCGCTTTGGTGGGCACCGAGACATTGTTATTGATGGGTTTACCTCTCCTGCTACAAGTGTTACCCCAATGTTTCCCTTTTTTGAAAACTCGGCTGAATGGGATGATTATGGTGAGATTATTAATCCTGAGGAGTACATAATCAAGGAAGAAGACATGGATCAGGCATCTACACAGGTAAGGGCCCACATAATTCTATGGGGTAGCAAGAATGCACTGGACAGTCTTGGAGAGGATATGATATCCACCAGTTTGATAGCCGTGATATTTATAAGTAGCACCTGTTTGATTTTATACTCAGTTCCATGTCCTTCAAATGATCATTGTTTTTGCAAATGGATCAATGCATGTGCAATTCATAGGAGGTGTCATCTAGAAGCTATGTTCCAGTAATTTGGGTTCAAATTGAATATAGATTGGATCGAGGATTTGCTCTATTGGACCCAGACCTTCACTATTCTGGCCCAAAATATTGCGATTTTCAATCTTATATGGGTCTATAACTGTTTAGTTCAGGAGATATCTTTCAAGATGTGGGTGCTTAAAATGTCACCCGCTCGTCCACGTGGCATCATAAATGGGTGACGTGTGGCATAGTGGATGCATGCCATGTGGCTGGGTGATGGATCCCCCCTCCCCCAAAAAAATAAGAAAAAAGAAAAAAGGAAAAAATAAGCCCAAAGGCTAAAATGACTAAGTTGAGCGAGTAGATCATCTAAAAGGGTAAAAAGCTCGCCTCAAGACGTTTACGATGAGCTCGATCCATGGCGACCTTGTAGGACTAACTTAGGGGTGGCCTGGTGGTGACTTCATGGGTGGCGTAACCGTGACGTTAGCATGGAGCTCGCCCCCATGGCCACTACACAGGGTCAGTCTTTAGGCGGCCTAGTGGTGACATAATTGTGACGTCAACAGGAAGCTCACCCTGGAACCTGAGAGCTTGCTCTAAGACGCTTGTAGTGATCTCTCTCCATGGCGGTCACATGTGGTTAGCCTTTAGGCGACTTGGGGGTGACGTAAACAGGGAGCTCGTTCGGAGGGCCAAGGAGCCCACGACGTGTACGACGAGTGCATCAAGGGTCAAACTCACAAAGTCAACCCATGGTCTACTTGGTGAATCTCACAACACTTGGCACTTTCTAGAAAAGACATGAGTCCAGAGTGAGCAATGAGACTCGTTTGTCGCTAGCTCGTATCAGGTGTTAGGCGATAGAGCATGTGTCGAGCGATGCGTCCGCAGAACTGACACTGTCGGACCGCTAACTTCCAACAAAAGTGCAACACGTGATACCGTTGAGCGACATGCTCCACTTTCCCGACCAACTTCTGGGCGAGACCGTTATCGACTTACCCCAATCAAACCGTGACACGTGGAGGCTCCTTGCTCCCACCTGACATATCTATGGCACCCCTGGGGTGACGCGTGGAGATTTTTTGGATGACTTGGCCTTCCTGCAGGGTGGCACCGCCCTCACCCGACAATAACCAGGTTAGCTGAGAGGTTACCTGCATTAGTTACTAGCAGCCACGTGGCGGGACATGTATCAGCATCCGACCTTCGAGCCTCTATAAAAGCCGTCTGAGGGTTTAGTTCAAGGGGTTGAATCATGTGAGCCCTATCCTTACCCGAGCTTGCCTTACCTTCTTGCCGTGAGTCTGACTTAGGCATCGGAGACCGTTGCTTCATAGGGAGCCGACCGTCTCTGACCCTTTTTTTGTCTTGTGGCTCACCACAGCCAGCTCACCCCCCATCGACGGGGAAGGACGGAGCCACCGCAACAACTTTCCCATATTGAGAAACTTCGACCAGTGGGAATCAAGGGAGGAGAACGATGTTTTCCCCTCAACACAAGATATGTTAGTTGACTAGTAATTCAAGTTTCATTTTACAAAATACTATTTTAAAAAAATATTTTTATTAAATTAGTGAAATTTTGTGCAAATGCACTTCAAACCAAACACCAATTAAAGAGAGTATAGGCATGGAACGATAAATATATGCCATGTAATATTTTTTTAACGAAAGAATGGGTATGTATTTTTGTAAGGAGGATCAGTGGAGTGAGCTAACGACAATGTATTCATTGGACAGTGGGCACTCGATCAAATCTGATTCTCATATTAATTTTATTCTTGAAGGTTTTATTGATATCATGATTCAAATCATCAAACCTTGAATTAAGCATATGCACGGGGATCCTGAAAATTATTGAATGCGAATTGTCGTAGCTTAGTATCTTGATAATCTAATTGAACACATAAAACTTGTGCAATTTAGGTGTTCACCTTCGGGTCTCTTATATAAAGAAAGGAAGGTATTATGCTTGTTTGAGTAAATAAATTATATATTTTATACACAACTATTATTTCATTTTTCGGATTATCAAATAATGCTTCGAACGTGCCCATCAAATGATTTTGATAGGTGATTGGTTAGCCCATTTCACGTAGAATGTCTGCAATTGCATCATATAATCATATATGCTTTTGTGGGTGTCTCCACAAGGATGCAATAACTGCAAGGTCACCTATCTCTCTTATAATATTGTATTGGTATTTCTAAGCTCTAACATATTATAATAAATTTCCTTGATTTCTTATTTTGGTTCGAGATTTAACTTCTTATAAAATGGCACATGTCAAAAAATTCAACCTGCACCTTGTGGCTTGGGCTTTGTTTGCCAATAGGCTGCATTCCATGCATGTTGTGAGTCTGGCTCTAATTGTGCACCTTTGATGCAGGCAAGGATCTGATGTTGCTAACTAATATGCGATGCTTGCTAAGTGTTATCCCAAAAATATTTCTAACTATGATTATAAGTTGAAAACAAGATAACAATAAATTTCAGGTTTAACAATCAATTTCAGCAATGCTATATATTAGGCTTTCACGAGATTACAAGGGTCTATGCTTCAAATATTAAAAGAGAACATATAGGCATGCAAGACTAGTAAATTCAGATTTTAATAAGGCAATCGCAGCAGTAAAATGGCAAAGAAATTCAATAGATAATTGACAAGATTTGTCAAACAAACTAGATATAATAAAAAAAGACTTTCTACACTCAGTTCTTGAACTAAACATCTTGTGTGATACGATTGTTAATGACTAGGTATTCTACCATTGGCATTAAGGCCAAGTTCTCCTTTGGATAACCATCAAATATGTCTTGCAAGTTTGGTCTGGTGACAGAAGGCCCCCACATTGTAATTTTTGGAAGATCTCAAAACTTTCTTTGGCATCTTTCCAAATAATTTTTAATGGATCCAAAGAAATGTGTTTGTGGTCGTCGTCAAGTTTTTTTTTCTCATGCTTCTTGACATTCATACATCATGCACTACATGTCTCGCTGCACCTATTTCTTGAGGGCATGATATGAACCTTGTGCATGAGGCGATTGATCTTTCTTCTCAACCTACGAGCTCTTGTTGGTAGATGATGTTAACTTGCAATCTATCGTTGTCCTTGTCTCTCGTCACGTTGCTCCAGATAAGGCCTTTGGATAGTGAGAAAAAGCGGGGCTGATACGATAAGGTGATGTCAGATATGAATCTAAATGAAAAGATCTAGAACATCTCCTGTAACATCCGCCCCAAATACACAAGATATTGTCGGCTTTGCCCGTGCCCGCACGATAACTTCCCAGGGAGGTCACCCATCCTAGTACTGCTCTCGCCCGAGCATGCTTAACTACGGAGTTCTTACGAATTCCGTAGCGGTGCACGGTTTTAAAACGCGTCTTCTATGTTTGGGAGGGGAAATTATATAAGTAGTTCAGGATCTCCTTCTGTAACATCCATCCCAAACACACAAGATATTGTCCGCTTTGCCCGTGCCCGCACGAGAACTTCCCAGAGAGGTCACTCATCCTAATACTGCTCTCGCTCGAGCACGCTTAACTACGGAGTTCTTACGAATTCCGTAGCGGCGCACGGTTTTAAAACGCGTCTTCTATGTTTGGGAGGGGAAATTATATAAGTAGCTCAGGATCTCCTTCTCTCCAGGCGGTGTGGGGCTAACTCGTGGCCTTGTACACCTCACCTCACCTCATCCATCTTGGCATCCTAGCCTCAGGAGTCTTGGCTCTTGGATCTTGGTCGTCACTTCTCCACAAATACAAAAAATCTCAAAAGAAAAGATCAAAAGCAACCAATAAGGGGCTAAATTTAATAAGTTCAATAAATGCTGAAAAAAGAACAATTTCATCCGTGGTGTGTACCAACCTTATACTATGGAGTTATTTTCATGCTCAAGTCCCTTGTCATCCGAATATGAACTTTTTGTCTTTTTCTATTTCTTTTCTTTTCATGTTCAGAATCTCAAATCATGCCCACAAATTTTATTGAGGTCTACGAGGCTTATGTGTCTAAAAGAAAAAAGATGTGGGATTTCCAATACAAGCATATGAGGTTTCCCTTATTTTTTGTGCCCTGAGTGGCATAAACTTCATGTACCCCTTGTCTAACTCTCTATTTTCTTGTGATACCTTCCCTTCTCCTCTTACTTGTTTGCCTTTCGCAAACGAGGGAAATGCGACTATTTTTTTCTCTTGAGGCCAACCATAATAGGCTTGTTTTTTTTTACTAATTAATCGGCTTCTAAAAATATCCATTTTTGAGGATTAAAAAAATATTTTTTGACCTGAGACTGAAACTAGTACTGATATGGAAAGTTCTCGCTGATCTGATGCAACAAACAGATAGCCAAATGTGCTTCCCCATATGCTCCTGCATCCCAAGACATGACCTTCACAATTTGCTATCCTACATATTGTGTCGCCATTGGCCTATCCTTTTGTGTTTCCATTGTTCCTTTCTCTTGTTGCCATTTGACTTCTCTAACTAGCTTGCTTCGTTGTCAGTTGGACCCAATAATTTTTGCTAAAGGGTGATTTTTAGAAGAATTTTAAATTTACGTAAGACTTTTAACTTTCTTAGGATTATGGGTGGGAAAGCTTGCATATATGGTTGTAAAGTTAGCATGTTGTTGTTCAATATATGTTTTTTTTAATGCGAACTACTTAATCTCTTCTTGCAGATGGATTGCTGGTTTTCTCAAGGCTTAAGATTTCATTTAGGGTGTGGCTTGGGCCCAAAACACAAAATTTCAACCATTTATCGTTAGGAGATGGTTTTTTTATTCTGACCAAAACTATTGAAACATTAAGAGTACTTTTTAAAACTAAGAATATAGAAACATCACAAATGATCGAAAGAAAATAAAATTGGAAGGGTACAAAAATTATAAAAACTAATTAGGCAAGTTTGGCTATAGTAACAGAGTAACTACATATTTTCCATCTTCATGAAAGTTAAATTGATAGAAAGTATGAAGTAGAATAATGTTTCATCTATCTTTCTTACTTCTCCTAATGATTGATTGTTCTCCCCTTTTTCTTCTATCATCTTAAAATACCTATGACAATGTTTAATAATTTTGAAGGGGGGAAAAACCCATTATATGTGATTTATTTGCCTAGGAACTTAATGAATATGAGGGTGTGGTGGACAAACTTGACAACAAAATGTGGGACTGTTCTATCCACCAATATGTTTGCCTTCCTGCATAAATAACATTTTAGCACGTAAGGAACACATAAAGATAGAAATTGTAAAGTAAGGGACACATAAAAAAATTATAAAACATAGTGTAGACAAAACAAAAAGAAGTAGGAACATCTGCAGTTTGTTGTGCCCAACATTGTATATTCCATTGATCCATGTTGTGATCTAAGGAACTAGACCTTGGTTAGTGGCTAGAGTTATATTGTTTTCCTTTGTGTAACTTGTAAAAAGTAGCATCACTTATGCAATTGTCATTTATGTTATTTGGGTAGTAGTACTATGCTTTATTTTCTTGGGAAGTTCTGTTCTTCATAATCTATTTACTTTTTCAGGGCATCGGAGGTGATCTAGATGGTAATGAAGGCTCGGCTCATTTGCTCCTTGATTCAACGCCTTCTAAAATTGTTTCAAATGAAATGACCGTATGTCCATGTTTATTTTCATTTTTCAATGGGTTACAATGGCATCCATTTGGCAAAAATGAAAGAGATTGTTTCTTATTTTTCACCCTCAAAATGCATCTATGATACTCTATCCTATATTTAGACAGAATGTCATCTAATTCTATCATATGTTTACACTTTCTTCTAAGAAAAAACGCTCTAATGATTAGCCACCCAATGTGCTGCTTGGTTTACTTTTTTCTATTTATGTATTTTTCCCAGCTTGGAAATCTTCCACCAAAATGTTAAGGTTGTATGACAATTTGTATGTAATGTAAAAAATTGCGATCTTTGTATTTGATGGGTCTAAACTTCCTATTGAATTGGTCTCATTTCTGGTACTATTTCTGATCAAAATGTTGTCCTTATATTCCGATTTGCAATTTTGAAAGTAATTTTAGGGTAATAGCGGCTAAGTACTCACAAGTTGGGCCACATATATTCGTCTAGGATATAAAATGTAATTGGTGCGTAGGGACAGTTATCAGAAGGTCCAACTGCCTACTTTTTATCAGCTTACCTTATCAAGTAACAAATTTGTGTATTAGAATGTAGCATAACAATACCAGCAAGCCTTTACCACTTAATTGGGGTTTTTCTGATGGTAGCATCGATTTAGTTGAAGCTGTTTTGTGGAGGGCTTAGTTGAATTTCTTAGGGGCATTAGGAATAACCCACATCCTAAAATAAAAAGCTCTTTTAAAAGAACCCAAAGGTGAAAAACCTTCTTAAATTACTCTTAATGCCACACCACATGGGAGGAAGATACTAGGAGAAGAGAATAAAAGAGAGACATGGATTTGAGGTAGAGGGTTTACCTGCTTGATTCCACATTAGAAAGAAAAGTCACAATATTTCTTCTTATTTGCTGATCCTGTACGCTCCACTAGAGATATGATTGACCCTATTTCTTCCACCTGTTTAATTAATTGACATATAACTTTAAGAGAATTAGCCACAACCATCTAGTTGGCTACAACTTCTAATCTAGCCCCATAATATATGAGCTTGTAAAGTTATTAATTTCTTTCCCATTCTATGAAATACCATCAATAAGGCCCTTAAGAAATGAACCACATCCAATTTTACCCCTAAATTTAGTCTACTAGTGCTAAATTGTCTAGTGAATGATGTTTATCATTTCTCATTACTCAGCACAAATGGATGTATGAATTGTTTGTAGAAAACTCATCTTCGAGTTATGTATGTGTTGTTACTCTAACCATACTGGATAAGTCTAAGGATGTCTTTTGTTGGTGATGCATGTTCATTGAAAGCTTTTGAACCAACCCAGATGTCTTTATTGTGTTTCCATGATCATCTGTCTTATGCAAAACAATCATAAAGCGCACACCATCATGAATGAAGATGTATGTGAAGGGTCATATATTGTGCTCCACTTGTTGGTACCAGAAGCAGACGCTGATAACCGCCTTGAAAATCGAAGGCCCTTTTGTCATCTGACTGCACACAATTCTGTAGGGAAATTTATAAAATAATTTTCAAAAATAGTGGTTAGTTGTCCAGAGTATCTATGCTCTCTTTAAGGCGATAAATTACCTCCTTACATGCAAAGTTTTACATGCAATTGATAATGTTCAGCAAAACGCCTGTTGTTTGTCTTTCCAGGATCCGGCTACTCATTCACAAATGTGCACGCACTCGGAATAGAGAAAAGCACCAACTGTAGTTACCTTCAACTCTCGATTTTGGTCTACAGTCCTTTCATGGAATAATTTGACAGAGTTCCTTAATTTTTAAAATGACAAGCAAAGACGGATCGGAGGCTCGAGCTCTACAATCTAGATAGTCCCAGTCCTCTATTTGGATTCTCGAGTATGCCCGCATCCTTCATAGTTGAATGAGACCCTTTACATGTGTAGACACAAGTGTAAGACCAATCCCCCTCAAGATTTGTGCCCTTGATATTGCATTGGGGTTCATGCCAAGAATCCGAAAGAGTTTCCCTTTAAAATCATGGTCTCACATGAATTAGGCCCATCCTTGACCTACTAGGACAGATGTCCAGATTGAACAATGAGAACACCATTTAGAGACTTTTCTCTCTAGAGCAAAACTAGTTTTACCCAGTTAAGATAGCCACTTGATCCTGATTTGAACTATGCAGTTTAAATCTCTACATGTCCTCATGGTCTTAGGGCATACAACTTGGCTTGTGAATTCACAAATTTTAAAATTAGTATACTCTTTTAATAATTGTTAATGCTGGGACGTCACCTGTTGTAAGTCATACACCACATCCTAGGAAGCATGGACACTTCCCCAGGCCTCCCGTACCCGTGTCGGACACGTGTCGGACACCGACACTCGTCGGACACTCGCCGGACACGCACCGGACACGCATGTGCCGTGTCCTACGTGCTTCTGGGAGCCGGACACTGTCGGACACTCCTCGGACACTCGTCGGACACTCCTCGTCTCCTCGGACACTCGGGACACTGCGGGTTGACGGACTGTTCGATATAGGGTCGGGTTACAAGCTGTGGTGATTCAGTTTTGGCTTCAACCTATCTGATCCTCTGAGATTATAACCTCAGAGAATTAGATAGGTTGAAGCCAAAGCTGAATCACAACCGTTCTTTTGCATGCCATTTGGGCCTGAGTGTGATTCACTTGTCAAGATGGTTAAGATGGACGGTTACGATTTAGGTTTGGCTTTAACTTATCTTATCCTCTGAGGTTTCGGATAAGTTGAAGTCAAAACTGAAACACAACCGTTATTTTCTATATCATTTAGAGCTATCAGTGATTCACCGATCGGGTTGGATGTAACTAACGATAGCGATGCAGTATGCATTAAATTTTTATTTTAGTTGTTTTCTATGAGGTTTTTTCGGTTATCGAAATATATATGAATTGCAAACATATATAAAATATAAATTTAAAAATATAAATTTATTTTGCCGTGTCCCCATCGTACCCGTGTCCTCCTTTTTTAGGATTTGCCGTGTCGGCGAACCCGTGTCGTGTCGTACCCGTGTCCCCGTACCAGTGTCAGTGCTTCTTAGACCACATCCTAACTGAATGTAGTTAGAAATGGGGAAGGGTTTGATAAGGCATCCACTATAAGTGACACTGTACAACCTAACATGATTTGGTGAACAATGGGCAAAGTTTAACTAGAGCGTCCACAATACGTGAACCGCCACAACAAATACCAATTGTGGTGAGAAATATGTAAGGGTCCACTATGGCTAATGTGTCGCGTAGAAGTGGAGTGTTGAAATGAAGAAAAAATGGATTGAGAAGAAGATTCAGGTTTACTCACCAAAAGAAACGAGGTCAGGCAACAAAGATAGTTCCACAAAAGAAGGGATTAGATTTTCCACTTGGAACATGTAGAGTTTAATTCGAAAGAGTAGAGAATTTGTGGATATAATGATGGTAGAGATTGCTTACAAGGAACCAATGCAGAGTAGGAAAATATTGGGAGGTTAGTGATGGCTAGAAGTTATACATGCTGGGAAGGATAAGTGGATAACTACAAATGGATTGGAATATCAGTGGATAAATATATGAAAGATAACATTATTGAGGCATTGAGGTTAAAATAAAGGGTTATTAGACTAAGAACCCTCTAACTACCCCTGTAGTATGATAAACCCTTGTACCTTTTGCGTAGAGTAGTAAGTCCCTCCCTCTCTCCCTTTTTTTTTAAATGGCCATTTTGCCCCTATTGTAGTTGTACAATGAGAAGAAACCATTTTTTTATAACATGTATTGTATAGTGAAATCCCCAATAGTAGACCCAAAACCAAGGTTCGAAATCTCTATTTCGGTGGAAATTTCGACCTTCTGGATATGGAAATATTTCGTGGAAATATTTCGACAGTGTGGAAATATTGCAATTTTGTAGAAATGGTGGAAATATTGATTTTTTGATGGAATTTTTTAGTGAAACTTTGGATAGTCATAAACCAAGTATAGATACACACTTTGGAATACTCAAATAATATTTGTACCCTATCTAGGGGTGTAAAGCTTCACATAACATGTATTCAATGTATTGAGTCTGTGAGTCTTGTGCAATCTTGTTTGGTTCGGTTTTGATATATATTTTTCAAAAAAATTTTAATCTTTTTTTGGATAAAAATATTTTTGAAATAAAAATTAGTTGATTGTTAAAATAATGTTTCAAACGATTTTGAAAGCGGACTTAAAATAAGAAAGTTATGCAAATTTGAAATTGTGCAAAAATTGTGCTGAAATGTGAAACACTGTTTTTTTACTAAGTCCGAAAAAAAGAGTTTTTATATAGAAAAATTTTTATACATTCAAAATTTTCTTAGACGGACCATGGTTTTCTAGATGCACTCATACTTCTACATCTTGTGGAATTTTTTGAGCTAAAAAGGAGTTGATTTAATCACTTTTCTCGCCATGTAGATTTTATAAAAATCCATAAAAACTGTTTTTTCCTACTAAAACTGAAAGTTTACTTTTTGATTCCTTTGTTTTTTGATTTTTTTGATATTTTTATTGAAATCAAATGGGGGGTATTTGCTTAAAACGACATTTACTTAAATGTTATTATATGTAAATAAGCTGCTGAGAACCAGACCCCCCAGTCCCCTTTTGTAACCAGTTAGTCACAACATTTCAGATAAATTTCGTGAAATTTTTCAAAATTTTCGTAAAATTTCGACAAAATCTCGCGATACTTCATGGAGATGGAAATATTTCGTGGAAATATTGCGATATTTCGCGAAACCGCTCGATATTTTGACATTTCCAGTTCTGCTCTAGATTGCAGGTGGTATTTCGTATCGAGTTTTCATTTTTTCGATATATTTCGCGATATTTTGCGAAATATGTCGATTTTTTGTTCCTTGCCCAAAACATTGTAGCTGCTACAATAATTTCACTTTAGCAATAATTATTCCGGAGTATCAATTTGGGGCAATAGAGTATCAATTTGGTTTGCTACAGTGATTTCACTGTAGTAGCTATAGTAAAATCATTGTAGCAAATTGAATTGATACTCTATTGTGCCGAATTGATACTCTAAAATCACTGTAGCCGCTACAGTGATTTTGGAGCATCAATTCAGGCAGTAGTGTGTCAATTCGGTTGCTACAATTATTTCACTGTAATAGCTACGGTACAATACAATGATTTCACTGTAGCAACCGAATTGATACTCTATTGTCAGAATTGATACTCCAGAATCACTGCAGCAGATTCTGGAGTATCAATTCGGGTTAGTAGAGGATAAATTCATTTGCTACAGAGGGGTAATGGAAGGGGCATTTTAGTCATTTGATAGAGATTGAACAGGTCAACAAGGGTTTAATGTAAATTTGTCTTTTTGGGATGGGTCTTAGCTCAAACCAACACATTGTCGGGACTGGAGCTTAAAAGCATATTTTGAAAAGAGATTTTCATCAAGTCCCCCTTAAAATAATGTGATAGATTATTAGCATGTGTCAAGTATGAATGAATAAAAGAGAATTCGCATCCCCGGAGAGGAGCTCGGATTATTGTGGAAGAATTAAGAAAATGATGTTGAAGGCTCAAAATAATGTTGATTGAAGTTGTTAGAAAAGATATGGTAAAACTTTTTTGAACAGAAGTAACCCGAATCAAAACTAATTAACAAAGAAAGCTTCATAAAGTTGACCCCATACTAATGGGACAAAACTTGATGATTATAGTTATGGTAATTCTTATTTATCAACTGCCTTCTTGTCATATGGAAAAGTGCTATAAAATCTTGTGGCTTCCAATGTTCTACTAGAACTAAGGAATAGAGAAAGGAAGCTTGCTTCTATTATGTAAAACACATTTTTTTTTCCACATAAACCGTTGGTGTGGATATATTAGATTAGTGGGCTCCAATTTGTGGGTTCCATTTTAGTGAGTCATAAAGGAGAATTTTAAATTATCACTTGTTCCACAAACTATGTTTCTCCCTCCCCTCTCTGCATTCTGCAAGAAGTTTTTTGTGTCCCCTACCTTTTAAAGGAGGAATTCTCTTATACCCATTATAGTATTGCCTTAGGAGAAACACTACACCTACTTGCTTCCTATATATATATTATTTGTCATCTTGCCTTTATAGGTATTATTCCACTTTCGAGCCCAAAGTTGTAAATTGAGTACGAAGTTATCGGATGATAACTAGTAACAAATTGGTCTCATATTCATCCCGTTTGTAAAACTAACACCAACCTTCGTTTCAAAACTCGGAAGGCATATATCTTCTGGTATACTGCTTCTATGTTGTAATTCTTGCCCCCAACTTTACTTGGCAGGGGTGCGCAACTATGGGCCTATCTATTTGTGCATGCTCTGCCTTTTCATCCACTTCGAATTATGTTTTTCTATTAGTACGGTGGTCCAGTAATGATCTTTTACCAGTATTTAAGGTGTTACAAAAATGTTTTTAGTGGTGTGAGAAAATGTGAACTAAAATAGCAAAAGGTCAGTTAATCCTTAAAAAGAATGTGTATTTTTCTCCACATATTTCCTGTCGATAGTAGGCCTGACAGTGATCTGTATGGACTTCACCAAGCTTCCGCAAAAATATCCAAAAGGGAAGTTGAGTTTTTGATGCACTTGAGCAAATCACTGTGTCAATCTGCAGTGATATTATTCCTGTCTTGTGGATTGGTGAAAAGTGTGGATTCACTAAATTTTCTTCAGGAAAAAGCCTTATTCGTACATCTAATTTCCCTAGTATCATAATTCATAAGTATCCCATACCACCAGTGAAATATGCCATGTACCAATTCTAGGGGTGCATGGCGATAAGATCCATCTTTGATGCCAGCTCACAACTTCATCATAATCCTCCCATTTCAAGTGCAACTAGTTCCTCGATTGTCAACCAGGTGACCTCCATGATGTGGAATTACTTTTAAGATTTTTAAGGAATATATATTTAAATAGCAATTGGTATTGAAATTTATTATGTCGTGGAAAAAACTCTAACACCCCTACTCCTAGCCCTTTTTATATTTATGCAGAGATGACAATGGGTATCGATTTTATAAGCCCAATTCTTTTTATATATAAATATATAATAAAGATTGTGTGTTGATTGTTCAAATTTCGTAGTTCATACCTACATCACTACTTAGGATTAGGGAGATCTTATCTAGTGCCTCGACAAACACAGGTACTTGATACCTGTATTCATATCCATGTATTCTAGCCCTAAAGAGAACGATAAAGAGTATCTCGACCAATTATTATTATTATTTTGCTCCTGGTCTGCTAATTTTATTTTAATAAATAACATAAGCTTTGCGCACCCCTGGTGCTACAGTTCCATTTTCCATTGGTAATTTGTTACATGACCCCTAAAAGTACAATTAGCTCCTTTGATTGACAGTGGACAGCTGTTTGCTTCTATGCAAAACTAATGGACCTTGTCTTCTAATTTGGGTTATGATCTGAACCTCTGAATATTTCATTTTACTTATTTTACTGTGACATTGTTTCCATTAATTTACAAATTCAGATCGCATTATTAAAAGGTAGACTCAAAAGCTCATGTTGTTCAAGATATTAAATGATGGCTTCTTATTACACCAGGTGCAAGTGAAGTGTGCATTAATGTACATGGACTTTGAAGGACGGTCTGATGGACGTTCTATTAAATCAATCTTGGCCCATGTGGCTCCCTTGAAGCTTGTATGTCAATAAAACCTTGTAGAAATAAAAATTTTACTTCCATATTTAGCTTCATTTTATTAATTTCATGATTTTCATCGTAGTGTTGTTCTCATGTACCTATGATGGCAAGTCTAATGCAGCTATGTTTTATATGGTTATTAAGTGTTTATTGAAGTATGACTTATTTTTCCGTCATCAGATAGACTGTAGATATTGTGAACATCAGGTTTATAAGCTATGTTGGGGCTCATCTTTTTTTTTACTTTTATTAAAAAATACTCAAGTTTTTCTAATCGTGGATGCTAGCATCACCAATTAAAACCATCCATACCACTTAGTACAACTGTCAACAGCACCTCAGTTGTCTGTAACTTGTATTTACCAAGAAAAACCTTCTTAACACCCTCTCTATGTGCACTCTGTGGGACCGATGGATGTGATCTTCGTCTTTGCCTTCAAAGATCAGAAGAAAAACAATGTGTCTCTGTTTACATACATAATGTCTTCTCTGGTTTTTTGGGGAGTTAGTTGTCTTTTACATTTATACTGAAACTGCCATGTAGAGAAGCTTGAGATTGGTTTGTACGCAAACTCATGTTTGTAGAGGCAATATGTACCCGGTCGGCCAAAGAGTTTGATACTTGGAAACAGTTAATGCGATAACGATAAAAGAAGAAAACTCAAAGTCTTTGAATTTGGGTCTCGTGTTAAGTGGTTTGAAGATGAATGGTTGCTATGCTACCTTCGTGCGATAATGCATGTGGGCTGTCTAATTCAATATAAGGTTGGGAGTGCATGTAGAGATGTTGTGTTGCTAGATCAGGCAGAAAGTCGGGCGTCAGATGTCTGTAGGTCCAAACTCATATAAAATCCTGACACTACTATTTACAGACATTCCCCATATACTTACGGTGAAAATCTGGTTTATGTTTCTGCTGTGGAAGGGCTTAAGCAGCACTTTCGAAGAAGAACAAGGAACAATCCTCTACATTAGCGATGTCCCTTGGTAGATCCACAAGGAGTCATGGTTTTTGTAGTTTCGGTGACTAGCTTACTCCAATCTTTAGGGTTAAATGACTTTATTCTATTGAAGTGTTGGAGGAGAAAAGAAGTTAGAGAGCCAGTCACCAAAAATGGACTTGTGGGGTGTGTGGAACTATAGCTTGTTCAGAATAAGTTTTTTGTTGCGTAGAACTCTCTTTCATGTGAATGGGTGATTGCTGGTAAGATGTCACTCCTAATGGAAAGTATTACTTTTCTGTCTGATGACAACTTCTTGGGGCCTTAAGTTGTTACTTGTTACCATCAACCATCAACAATTTTTTTTGAAGGAGCTCAATATGATTCTGCTTTGGCCCGTTTCCTTCATTTAGGAGTCTAACTTGGAAATAGAAAGAAGGGATCTTTGGGCATAATTAACAAATATTGGTGGTTCTCTCTGTTCAAGGCTCTCTATGGTTGTTGGTGGGAGACTTCAGCACCGTCTGATTTGCCTCAGCACCTTTCTTTGTTTGATGATCTTATATCTTTGTTGGGTTTATCTGACCTCAAGGTTCAAGACCATCTTTATTTCTGGTTGGATAGACAGTCTAATCTTTTCCGGATTTTGGGTCGCAAAGACTGACCTCTTGTGTGTGGATTGGTTATCTTAGTATGCCTCCTCTGGAGTTGACTTTTTGCTAGCCAGTGTTGATAATTAGTCTCTCCTAGTCATCCACTAGAAGTAGACAAGAAACTGTGGGCCAAGTCCTTCAAGTTCTTCAATCATTTGTGTGCCTTATTAAGAGAGCTACCCAGATTTGTTAGAAATGATGCGAGTACAACTATTCATAGGCCTCCTCTCTTCATTTGGTTTGAAAACTTAGAGCAACCAAAGGAAAGGGACTCTAAAGAAGTGGGATAAAGAGTCCTTTGGAGCTGCTCTCAGGATGTCATTAACAAAAGAAATCAACTCTACTATATCCAATCTGCTATCCAAGATTCTCCTCTGGAAGAAGATTTAGCCCTCGAGGAAAAGGAAGTGCTACTAGTGATGGCAAAGGCCTTAGAGGAATTCAAAGGCTTCTTTTGATAAAAATCTAGAATGGTTTGGCTTAAGAGGGGGATCAAATACAAAGTTCTTTCATACTAATTTCAAGGCTAGATGCTATTTGAAACTTTCTGCAGTCACCTTGGAGAATGAGGAAATTTTTGAAGAAGTGGTGGTACTCGGTAGTCAAGGATGAAGCTATCAAGTTCTTCTAAAAAATATTCATTGGCAATACTTGATTCAAAAAACTTCTATCCCCTGAAGTTGCTAATTGGATAAGCAGTCCAATTACACGAGAGGAGTTTGACGCTCTTGTCCTAACGTCTAATAGTGATGAAGAACCGGTGCCATATGGGTTTCATATCCATTCTTGAAGGTTTCTTGGAGCATCATTAAGGAGGACATTTGGAAGGCAATGGAGCACTTCCTTAATACTAAGAAGCTCATGGCAGAGGTAAAATACTAAATTACACTTTCATCACTCTTATTTCTAAGATTCCTAATGCTTCCAATATTAAAGATTTCATGCCAATTACCTGTGCAATTGCACTACAAATTAATAGCTAAAATTAGGGCTAAGTGACTCCAAGTGGTAATTGGGAACTTATATCAAATAAGATTCTTATTACTTATGAAATGGTGAGAGGCTTTCTCCTCAATTTGTAGGCCTAAATGGTGTCAAACATTATGATTTATGACACAGTGAATTGAGTCTTCCTTCTGCATGCATTGCATTGCGTTGGCTTCAATGATAAGTGGGTCAAATAATCAAAGCATGCATCTCTTCATCCTCTTTTTGGATTCTTATTAATCGGTTGGCTATGGAATTTATCAAATCTAATACGAGACTCTGATAAAGTGACACAGTGTCGCCCTATCTCTTTATTATTGAAAATATCATTGCCTAGGAAAATTTGGTTGAATCGAAATTGAAACTCAACAAATTTATAAACAAAATCCAAGTAGATGGAAAATAATTGATTCAAACCTAATTCATCATTCTGAAGGATAAAGTATGAATGTTACTTGCATGAAACTTTACACTTTGCTTGACATTACTATTATAGGAATTGCCATTGCGCATCTAAACAAGATCTTGCATCTAAGGCTTCTCTTATTCTCTAAGCTTATGTGGTGACTCCGGTTTCTCACTTGTGAAAAAGACCAAATCTAGCTAGTATCAAAGGTTCTGAAGCTGAATTTGATTTACGAGCTCACCAATTGGTGGGCTGAAAACACTGAAGATCTCCAAATTCAAGACTTCAATTAAAATGGGAACTCTGAAGATCTCTAAGATCAAAAGTTGTTTGGATGTTATCAAAACAAATCTCCAAATTCAAGAAACTCAAAATTATTCTGAGTGGAATGTTGCAACCAAGATTTTGGGTTCCATCCTTGACATACAGTGCCTAAAACTTTTGGCCCTTCTTTTGGTATGAGGATGACATGCCACTTTACCAAGGTTTGAGAGTTTGGTTCGGGTTCCGACCTGGCAAAAAACTGAACTGGTTCAGGTTTGGGTTTGGTCGGTTCTGCCTTTTGGCCAAAATAAACGAAAAACAAAAAAATAGGAAATTCCGGTTGATCCGGGTCTTATTCAGTCAAGTTGGATCAATTCAACTGAACCATGTCAAATTTTGGTTTAGAGGTGGTTTGGCTCTGAAAGGCCAAAATTCGAATCGGTTCAAGTTCGGGCAAACTCTCAAACCATGAGCTCTTCTTTTTAGTCGGTCGATGCTCAATCTCAAGAGGCTGAAAGTGTTGGCAATTCCCATTGTTTGTAACCCCTCATTGTGCACACATTTGTAGGACCAACGGAATGGCCTTCGCCTTTGTCCAAAAGGAAGGAAAATCTAGAGAATGAAAGCTATTTGATTGAGGAAAAAGAAACCTCCGAGGTATTGTTTGCATGCACTGGGTCTTCTTATGTCTTGAACAGATCATAGTAGTCAAGCTTGTTTAAATAAGTAATCAGAAAGTAATTGTTGATTCCATTCATTATTGATATCCTCTCTCTAGATGGTTAAGACTTCGAAGGTATTGATTCCATAATGCTATTAGGTTCATTCTCCACTAAAATGGTCAAGAGTATGTTAGATAATATTACTTAGTATCATATCAATCCTAGTTGCTCGCATACAGATTGCTTATGTATCAAAGGTCTTATATCACATATCATGCCTTTACAAATCGAGGCTCAATGTTTGATGTACGGTAATGTACCATCCTAATAATTTGATGGAGAGTCATTAGGACACTTTAAATACATAAAAATTAGTGAAAGTAATTAATTGGGTTGTCTATTTTAGTTATTTCTTTGTTTACTAGCTTTAAGCCTTATTGTGATTTTTAGATTTTTTTTTTTATTTTTCCATCTAGACACTTGTATTTAATTTTGTTGAAAGGGGGGATTATTTTTAATTTTTTAAAGTCAGACCATTTGTAAAAATAACCATAACCATCAAGCCACGTCCCATCTACTTGGGGTCGGCTTTATGATTCCTTTTTTTTCTTTTGGATTTTTAATTCCTAGTTTTTATGATTGGAGTTATACATGGGTCGGGAAGCTCTTAAGCCTCTTATTTTAGTTTGTGAATGATGGATGGGGTCTCCATCCAATGCAATTCATGGATTGTTTTTATGTTGTAGTTGAGTGCATGTGCAATGAAAAATATACAACATTGTCAATATGGGAATGTACACAATAAAATCCTTAATATACATTGTGGAATATAGAATATTTGGATAGCTCTAGAAAACAAGGGCAGACTTTTTTTTGAACTTTTAAAATGCATGCTTTATTCTTATGAACAGAAATTATATGTATCCACTACCCTATTAGATATGTGTTCTTATTGTCTTATAAACATCAGTGTATTCTAGGACTTTTGAAACAATACTACATTATACTATATCATGGAGCACTGTCCCATCTATTTGAGGTCAGCTTTATGAATCCTCCTTCAACAGTCATTATCGAGTAAGTATTCATTTCATAGTTTGAATTGTTTTTTTACAATTGACTTTCAATGAACCCTCAACCTTTTTTGTATCAGTCTGGGGACCGGCATTGGTGGTTTTTACTATTTGTGTAGGGGAGAAAAACTTATTATAGGATACAATTCAAAAAAATTGGGTCAAATAAGTATCTGTTGAAATGAAACATGCTATATGTGATAGTGTATCCTAACATACATGTCGATAAGTTTTTATGACCGATGCAATGGATACTAGGTTGATACATACTCTAAGTAACTCAATGTGTGTAAATGTGCCAGTGAGGCCTAGACATGGCAATGCATGGTTATGTTCTGTACACACAGTATAACATATACATCTGTGATACCGTGGATTCATCTAGTACATTTATGATATTTGATAGACTAAGATTCTACATGATTTATTTTTCCATCGTGACATGACCAAAAGGCTTTGTTTATTCTTCTTGCAACGCTGCTTCCAACATTTATAGTTTGAATCTTATAAATTTACTTCTTGTTGAGTTAAATGCATTATGGAAACTTGTTTATTCCTTGTTCCTAATATTTGAATATTCATCATCTTGTTGTGTGTGAAGGTTTTAGTGCATGGATCAGCAGAAGCTACTGAGCATTTGAAACAGCATTGTTCAAAACATGTTTGTCCCCATGTATATGCACCACAGCTAGAGGAAACAATCGATGTCACTTCTGATTTGTCTGCTTACAAGGTATTAATTTAATGTTTTAAAGTTGAGTAAAAGTACTTGTGCAGTTTAGGATTTAAGTAATCTATCTTTAAGCTTTTTTTTTTTGTTCTATTCTATGACCACAGGTGCAGCTTTCGGAGAGGCTCATGAGCAATGTTCTCTTCAAGAAGGTATACAACATTATTTCTACTGTATTACCATTTAACCCAGTGTCTTAATGTCACATTATTGGTACATATTAGGGAGCCTTACTAGTTTGCTTAGAGTATAAATTGCTCGCTACGAAGTATGGGTATTATATTTATCGTCATATATGGACTAGGAGATGGATGAAGCAAATTTTATCAAATTTGGATAAAACCATGTGATAATTGAAATCTCTCTCTCTCTCTCTCTCTCTCTCTCTCTCTCTCTCTCTCTATGATATCACAATACCTAGGAAATCAAGGAACGTATATATCTTTATTATATAAATCTGTCCTCTCTCATTTTCCTTTTTATCAGCAAGTGATTATTGTCTGGTTCCTCAATTATTGTAGTTGTGAGTCTTGTGACACATCCTAAACTGCTAATGATTGCGTCAGGTACATTCAGTTCTGATATTAGGTTCAATATTTTGAGACTATTGTTGTCTGCAATTTATACTTGTTACTTCTACAAATATTGTTTTAAAAAAGTCCTAATCAGGAAAACTTTGAACAATGCTCAATATGTCAGTCGTCCTATAGATAGGAAGTGCCCTTTTGTATTGAAGAATATCTTGGTTGATGATATTTGCAATATGTAGGTCATGCCGTCACCTCTAGCTTACAAATGTAAATACATAGTGAGATAAATGATTTTCGGAAACTGCGTAAAGATGGAAGCGTTATGTTATCCTATAGATAGGAATTGCTTCAAGTTTTGTTAATCTTTGCCCTATAATGAGTATGATTGATGCAAGGTAATAAAACGGCTCTGGTACCAATTGAGTCAAGAGGAAAGGACTAGGTAAGATCGAGGATATATTGCAACTTGAAGGGAAAGTTTACGAAACTGGAATTGTTCCAGATGAGTTTGATACTTTGATCTGAAGTTACTCTACGGAAGTGGTAAGGGATCCTAAAAGGGTTCTAGTGGTTGTGTACTATAATGAGGATCAAGAATCTATAATGCTTATATACAAAACAAAGATTAGAAGTGGAAATTCAAGAAAAAAATACTTGCTAGAATTAAAATATGTAAATCTGATTTTTTGGGTTAAAGAAAAATTGATGCAGGATGGCTACGAGTTCCCGCAGATTTCCACTCGATCATTGTTTTGAGATGAAATTAAGAGAGATAGAGAGGGGGGAGGGATAGATAGACCACTAGAAGTCAATGCCTAGGGTTTGTTGGAGTCAGCACCAACGGAGGAGAAGATAATGAATTCCATCAGTAGGAAATAAAGAAAATTTTCATTCATTCCATTTGATAATTTCTCATCATAGGGGATGTCTTTAAATAAGCTTACAAGAGATGGTCACTAATGAAGAGAACATCTAAAAGATAACCTTCCTAAATTTAAAAGATTTAAATCAATCCAAATCTTATCTAAAACGCATATTTAGAACTGCCATAATGGATAAATATGAAAATAGGCTATTTTCGGATTAAAATAATAATTTCGGAATAAAATAATAATTTTATTCCGAAATTAATATTTTATTCTGAAAATACTATTTTTAGGAATTGTTAAATCTGAAAATGACTAGAAATTCCTTAGTCAGGCCTCAGGATGTGTGCAAGGTGCATCTAACCTCGAAACATGTGCTTGTTGATTATGCTCCGCATTAGTCGCTTCCATTGCACGGAGCTTGTACTCGAGTTGTAGGAAGTCGAATCATGAAACACTATATGATAGATCATGATCAATGTAATGTAGCCCCAATATTGGATATATGGCGTGGCACACAACATTCATCTCTCGGATCCCACACAAATTGTCCACTAGAGGTGCACAGAGACCAGGAGTCAGAGAGGTACTGACACAAGCTAAAGAAGTCAGTAACCGCGGCGAATTGATGGAGCAACTTGAAAGCATACATGCCCAAGTGCTACTGGAGAAGTAGTGAAGTTGCTGGTGGTCGCTCTGTCCCAAGAAAGTCGACTTACTGAAGAAAGATCGTCTCGCTGGACTGAAGATGGGGGCTCCACTAACTGTATTGCTGAAGGTGCTGCGACTGGAAAAAAAACTCAACTTGCGGCAAAGACTCCTTATGCAAGGCTATCAGTAGCGATGGCTCCTTTAATGGTGTTTCTGATGGTGGGAGCTTAACTAGAGGTGCAAGTGCCTCTGGTGCCTCTGCTGAATGTGGAGACTGAATATGTGGCACAATCTTCATTGAAGGCACAACTGAAGGTAGAAATGTGCACTGATTCTCAAGACCTCATATCAAAGTTTGGAAACTTTCATACCATTGTTGGTGCTCTACTTGCTTCCTCTCTCGTTCCCAAACTTGCAGTACATACTTAATGATGTTCATCACACTCCGAACACGCTCAAAATACTGGGTATCTCGGAGCATAGGAATTAAGCTGATGGAATCACTGGAGAAAGGGCTCGGCTAGTTGGTTGAAAATATATAGGACATCACGGATGCGAGATGAATAATTCGTCTCAAGATGGGTACGAGGTAGAAGAATGTAACATTCAGCTCTTATGAGGTTGAAGATATCCAAATATGGAATAGTACGGTAGGGATCATTATGATCATAGGTTTTACCATATGGTGGATGGTGTTCGAGATACTCATGTGAATATAAGTGACAATGGAACACATAACAAGAGCCATAGAGGGCCCGATCAAGAGAATGACTCTTCATTTATCTTCAGGGAATATGGATAATGGGGAATGAAAGATTGAACAAGATTTTGATGTCACTTGAGGACAAAATCAGTGATAAGAAGCCGAGAGAGCTCGGTTAGTTCAAATCAGGTTTAAGGTGCCATCGGTGAAGCTAGGGGTGCCCTCAGGAGGCTTGGGTGCACAAAAGGTGGTTGGAAGGTGTCAGGATGCCCTTGGGTGCTAGGAGTTGAGAGAGAGGTGCCAGCAGGCTGTGCTCTAACTGTTGGGTGCCCCAGAGGAACAATGGGCCACAGGGGGGTGCCACTAGAGAATCTGTGCTTTGTTTTTGTGCGTATACTATCACACAAGTAGAGAGGAGTGGGCGTGGGCGTCTTCACGCGAACCAGCCGGGAGGTGGTGTCGTCGTGCTCACGAGACCGACAGGAAGCGACGGACGATCGAAGAAGGGCCAGTCGGGGTCGGGATTGCTGCGGCAGTACCAGCCGAAAGGGGAGATCGGGATCCCGATCAACGTGGCCGGTGACTGAAGCAGGGCTGACGATCCATTTCATGGCCATCAAGATGCATTTTAATAATAAGTCGTTGGAAGGCATAATTTTACTCACCGATAGCGAGCTGAGGAGCCATGGCCTAGATTCTAGAGGCCATTACAGCTGATGCCATGGAGAGAACAGGTAGGTGCAGATAAAAGGCATCAAAGGGAAGCAAGTTGGATGGCACAATCATCAGGTACAAGGAGGGATGAGACCTTAAATACTGGAAAATCAGTTAAAAGGACTGGCAAAGGCCAAAAATGATGTATGACAAGGCCCATGGATGATTTGCAGACAGCAAATCAAACATCACAAGGCAACTAGGTGGATGGCGCAGTCATACCTTTTAAAGGAGGGAGAGTAAGAACGGTAGGGATTAGACAATATCCAATTTACCAAAATAACCTAGCTCCAATACCCAGATTGAAGGCCACTAAAATTCATAGGAGAAGCTCTACAATAAAAATTCTTACAAAATACTAAAAGGTTGTACTTTAATGTTTTCGAGTGGATCAAGGCAGTGATAGTCGATCCTGATCAGTTTTCGTGCCGAGTAACAAATTGGCATGGAATGTAACTCACTGGATGGAAGGTGAGTGGCCTCAGGATTCCATCTTAATATGGAAAATCCAAATGTGAACCAGATAATTGGTAGTTGTTATCGGCAGATAAGGACATAAGAATTGTCCATACTATTCAAAAATAACTTGAAGGATCTGTCCAGTTGCTAGATTTTGGCTTCCAGTGGGTGACTGGCCACCAAATCAGAGCTCCTTGAAGAAAACCAAACTAACTGATACAGTTTGGTTTAATTACAACTTATAGAAGAACAAGGTGTTACAATTCACCAAATTCCAACACTGCTCCTGTGATTTGTTTCAATCAAATAATGGGAGTAATCAAACGCTGACTTGTTATCTGCGGCCTCTCGTTCTCATGGTCACATAGTTACCAAATCGGGCGTTTTTTTGAAAAAAACGCGTATAAAACGCGTATCGATCCGAAGTCGTAGCAAACAGGAAAAAAACTAATTTTTTTTGAAAAAAACGTTAGTACGTGTTTTATGCGCGTTTAAAACGGAAAAAACACATATAAAACACGTCGGGTTTGGTCCTGGTTTAAATTGGGTTCGGGTTTTATTTTGTTCGTGCTAATAAACACATATGCTATATATTTTGAACTTTTGATTACTTAATGTTGGAAAATGACATATATACATACTTGGTATAATTTTTAAGATTTTTTTTGTTTTTTCCGATGTTATCACGTTTTTTCCGTTTTCATCGAATCTTTCCGATTTTTTCCCTTGCCGTTTTTTTTCCGTTTTCCGACGTGGTAACTATGCATGGTCATATAATCATTGCTGTGATTAACTTTTTAGGCTCCGTAAGTTGCTTATTTTCAATTTTGTTTCAAGGATCTTTTCCTTTCACTTTGATCATGTTTGACTGTAGATGTAAATTCGTCTGTTCACTCTGTTGTTTATAATAAATATAAATTCTTGAAACTCTGTAATACTTGCAGCTTGGCGATTACGAGATAGCGTGGGTTGATGCGGAACTAGGGAAAACCAATGATGTGCTTTCTCTGCTCCCTCTATCGTCAACTCCTCCGACCCACAAATCTGTTCTCGTTGGAGATCTGAAATTGGCAGATTTTAAGCAGTTTCTTGCAAGCAAAGGTGTCCAGGTACCTATGCTCAATTCCATTTTATACATTTCATATGATAAAGTAATAGAAATTTCTTCATTTATCTTTTGGTGAGCAAACAATTGTTGACCGACTTGCGCTTGTCGTCTTCAGGTAGAATTTGCCGGTGGTGCCTTGCGTTGCGGTGAGTATGTCACACTGCGCAAGATCAGCGATTCCAGCCAAAAGGTGATTTCAATCCCAAAAGAATTTCCAATCGTTGCTCACAAGAAAAGCCTATCACACTATTTGCGTTGTGGTTTCTGACGGTACTTGGGGTTTTTTTGTGTAGGGTGGGACCGGCGCTCAACAAGTGGTCATCGAAGGCCCTTTGTCAGAAGAATATTACAAGATCCGGGAGCTTCTTTACTCACAGTTCTACTTGCTATAGACGATGTACAATTCCGAGAAGCACACGAAGGCGGTGGTGAGTCTGGTGACTGCATTTTTTTTCTCTCTTCACGGTTGGGCGTGCGAATCTGACTCGGAGCTTCACGGAAGGACTGAAGTTGAGCTTATTAGTGCCCTTGGGGCCGAACGACCGTCGGCTTAGAGAAGTGATGATGTCATATTAGATTGAAGGGCCAGAAAAGGGTGATCGATTGTCGGCGCTGAGAGCTGGTGTTATATTTCTTGTTCCATGACTAATCTTAAGGCTTGAACTTTGTTGCAGTCTGTTTTGGATACCCAGCATTTTGTTCAGACTAATGTGTACTTGAATTCAATAATTATATTACTTGTTTTTCTCTCTTTCCAAGGTTTTAGACGTGTAGTGAATGCTTCATGCCCCCGATTTAAAAGAGTTCGGATCTCTTCCAGTTGGTCGGCCCGGTGGGCCCTGCTTGCATCACAGCATGCAGTCGGGCTGGAGTACGATTCACTTCGGGTCGCCTGCCAACGTGCGGCTGTGAATCAGGCGGACCCAGGGTTTTTCCTCAGAGGGGGCATAATTATTAAAAAGAAACTATAATCGCTGCCTCACAGTCGAAGACTTCGGTAGGCGGTGTGATAGCGTCCCTAACCTTCGATCATGCAGTAAAAACTATGAAATGAGGAAATCAAGTAATTGACAAAAGGGGAATTGTGCTAAAATTTCAAACTTTAGGGAGTGATTTGGAACAAAATAAACTATAGGGGGTTAAGGGATTTTGTGCTAAAGTTCAAGGGGGTAAGTGTAACTTTTTCCCAAATTGAGGGGGGGCTTGAGCCCCCCCCCTAGGCCCTATGTAGGTCCGCCCTGTGATGCGCATGGGCCCACCGACCCGGCAGACCGACCGGAGATCTGAACTCTTTTAAAATGTTTGGTCGGGGGGACCCATGCATCAAGAGGGACATAATGACATTATATGAAAGTGGGTGAATGTTAGTGACTTGCATGGAATCACCCCTGGTCGTCTTCGTATATGCTTAGCTGTAGGGTGGCAATCCAAGCCCACACTCCAAAATACCCATCTAGGTGTGTAAATTCGGCCCAGCCCGAAAGTCAACAATCCAAGGCCAACCCGTCCAGTCAACGGCCCAAATCAAAGACCCCAAGGGTGGCTTGGGCGGCCACTGTTAGCCCGCAGCCCGGCACGAGCCAGTCCCAAAACAAGCCCAACGGCCCAGCCCAAGAGTCTGAACCGATTCTTGTGTGTTTTGTGTATATATATGTATTATATATTAGATATATTACAAAAACAGAGTGGAGCAGTGGATCGATGGAAGAAGTCGTAGTACTCTTTTTTTTTAATTTCCAAAAAAATATTGTAGTTTTTTTTTTTAATTTAAAAACCTGATGATCTAGGTCCGAATCACTCAAAATCCGGGCTGGGCCAAAACCTGGTCCGAAGCCCCACAGGGCCAGTCTCAAGCCACCTCTCTTGATCCATGACCCGGCCCCGCCCGGGCCAAAAAGTGCTCTAAGCCCTTTTGGGCCTCTATTCCTTGGTCTGGCCCGGTCCATCCATGTAGTAGCCCGACCTAGCCTGAATTACTAGGGGCAACACATTTACCGAGAAAAAAAAAAATTCTATTCCTACGCAATTGATGATCGCAACTCAGGCCCACCACCCAACCCGTTTCGCCCCTCCACCCCCAATCTTACCCTTGCACCATAGATGAAGGCAACACAGATCTGTCGCTGCCTCCGAGCATGCCTGGCAAAACGCCGCCAACTTTCATCGTTCGCATTCGTCGCCCTATGAAATTCATTGCCGCCCTATGAAATTCATTGCTGCCTCCCGCATCCTCCTCC
The DNA here is from genome assembly GCA_947650365.1 of Chamaelirium japonicum. Lineage (NCBI taxonomy): Eukaryota > Viridiplantae > Streptophyta > Magnoliopsida > Liliales > Melanthiaceae > Chamaelirium > Chamaelirium japonicum. The sequence continues at coordinate 15,088,992 of OX393554.1, forward strand.
CCAACTCATCTTCCTTCCTCTTCAAACCGACAGCCCCCTTCCTATACAGTCGGCAATGAGATGTCGAGTGCATCTTTATCTCATTAGGCCATCGGAGGCGGATTTCTCAACGGTGACCGAATGCGTTGTAGATGCACTCAGCATCGCAAGGCTAAGTGCCCCCCCACCTCGGCAATTTCAGCCCGACCCCCTTTCCATGTGCACTCCATATCACATGGTCGAGTGCACAAAAATGGAAGCCAAGCTGAAACGACCGAGTGTAAGAGCAAAAAAAGAAGGAAGGAGGACGAAAGGAGGATGGGTGGCGACGGACCGGTAATGACCTGCATGGGTCAAACCGGTGGACTGGCTTCGGCAGTGACGGCAGGAGTAAGGAGATGAGCTTCGGTGGGGCGGCGAGCAGTGGTTTGCACCATACATCACCCGAGCAACACAATTGCAGATTTGCAGGTGCTTCCCTTGGTAACTAGCAGGTGCCCCTAACAATTGTGCTACCCCCAGTAATCTCTGATTTAATTAGCCCCACCCCATCAAAACCTCTCCCCCCAATCCCTTACCCCAAACCCTAATCCAAAAATCTTATCTTTACCCCCTTTTTTCTACACGCATCTGCATCAGTCAATTTTCTATTTGATGTCGGAGCCAGCGGCTGGTACCTTGTCTTCCCGATCATCAGCTGGATTTCTCCCAATCCTCTGTTTCCCTGATGAGATCCATATCCATCTGGTTTTTGAAGTTAATCCTTCGATTACGCTCAGAATCCGTGTAGAGATCAAAGGCGACAAGAATCTTAAATTCGACCGCTTTCTCAAATCTCAATGTTGATTTCTCTGTGACTGCAGGTGGTGTGGCTTGACTTGTTTCCAGGAACTGGATGCTGAACAATCTGCTGAGGACTTGTACGTGCACTAAGAGAGAATCAAGGGACAACATTAACACAAGTGTAGCTTAATCTTTACAGAACCCACTATGCAATCATCCAAGCAAGATGAAAGAAATTACATTGGTAGAAACCATTGTGATCCTCACCTGTGTATAATGGACCCAAGGTGGGATTCGGATAATGAGCGAAGTTAGCAACGATGGGAGGGGCAGTGGCAGCATCAGGAATGATTCCATTGTACTGCGGCGGCGGCGGCCACGGCCACACTGGATTGAAATCCAAATCAGGGTTCCAGTTACCCAGAAAGCTGAAGTTGTGATTGTATTGGTCACCATTGTTTCCCATGGGGGAGTTTATGTAGATATCGATGCTGAGGGTTCCCATTACCCAAATAGTTGAAGTTGTTGTGGAGTTGATCACCATAAATGAAAGGTGTTGTTGAATCCCATGTCGTTTTGGGGTCTCTGTTGGTGCTGATTCCAGCCATGGTGGTTCGGGGCAAGGTACCTTGGTTGCTGTGGTGGAGCAGTTGGAGTAGCTGCGTTATCCGGCAGAGCTCAAAGCTGAAAGCGAGACCACGAGTGGCGCTTCGATTGCAACCGTTGGCGGAGGACTGGTCTTCTTCGGCGGCGACATGGTCACGGGCACCTCAAGTGGGTTGCTCTCTTTCAGTGGAGGCAATGACGGCTGGGGAGTTGTCTACATGGGAGAATCCAACAGATCGTTGGGATTATGGAAGTGGCTGGCTGCAGTGGCGTCGACGGTGACACTGCCCTTCGATGAGCAGGATAAAGCTGAAATCGACCACGGAACCGGTGGCGGTGGCGGTGATGGTGACGCCGGCCTTTGAAGGGAGGGCGGACCATGAATAAGGGTCGCCGAGAAAGATGGCTGGAACCTGGGGATCACCGTGGACCTTGGCTATATATAACGAGACACGTGAAAGAGTTTTTAGAGATAGAGTTCGCAACTTTTATCAGATAGAGATAAAGTTAACCTATACCTGGTCCGCCCTCCCTTCAAAGGCCGACGTCACCATCACCGCCACCACCACCGGTTCCGTGGTCGATTTCAGCTTTATCATGCTCATCGAAGGGCAGTGTCATCGTCGACGCCAATACCGCCAGCCACGTCCATAAACCCAGCGATTAGTTGGATTCTCCCATGAAGACAACTCCCCAGCCGTCATTGCCACCCCTGAAAGAGAGTAACCCACTTGCGGTGCCCGTGACCATGTCGTCGCCGAAGACGACCAATCCTCCGCCAACGATTGCAATCGAAGCGCCACTCGTGGCCTCGCTTTCAGCTTTTCGCTTGTCAAAGCCGCCTCCTCTGCCAGATAACACAACTACTTCAACTGCTCCACCACAGCAACCGAGGTCTCTTGCCCCGAACCACCAAGACTGGAATCAGCACCAACAGAGACCCCAAAACAACATGAGATTCAACAACACCTTCATCTATGGTGATCAACTCCACAACAACTTCAACTATTTGGGTAATGGGAACCCTCAACACCGATATCTGCAGAGACCCCCCATAGGAAACAATGGTGAACAATATCATCACAACTTCAGCTTTCTGGGTAACTGGAACCCTGATTTGTATTTCAATCCAGCGTGGCCGTGGCCGCCGCAGCACAATGGAATCATTCCTGATGCTGCCACTGCCCCTCCCATCGCTGCTAACTTCGCTCATTATCCGAATCCCACCTTGGGTCCATTATACACAGGTGAGTCTAACCGAAAGCGAAAACACGACTTATTTTCCGCAGCGGTCGGGGATGATAAGGGCAGCAACAAGACCAAGACCAATCACTAGATAAACTAAGTAGTATTTCGGAAAATCGCAACTGTATTCCTTTATGTCGGGCTCAAAGACGGGAAGAACGTTCTCCAGTCGAGCATTTTCCAATCCCATCCGAGCCGCGGGGAATGAGCCCTGTCACAGGAAAATCGATCTCAAGTGACAGCCCCTACAAGAGAGGAGCATACATCAAATCATGTACAAAAGCATATCGGTATTCCTTGAGTCTGAGTTCCATAAGAGCTTCCTGCGAGAAAACGCTTTTGAGTCCATATCACGACGACATTAGATCAACATGCAATGAATCTGAATGTTTGAAAAATGTCGTCTACCGACAATATCTGATACTAGCACTCTTCAAATGGCAATGTAGTCTACCTCATATTTAGGCTCTCTTTACTATGAGGGTTTTTTTTGTAAAAAATCATGTTAAATATAATATCTCTCTCTCTCTCTCTCTCATATATTAAAAGAGGGAGTTAAATGACAGTAAGAGATGGTGTATTTAAAAGTGGCACTTTGCCCTTAAGGAAAAAGGTGAAAAAGTTGTGATGAATTACAATTGACCATGTTATATAAACACTTTTTTTTTATCTATTATTTCACCTATTTCCTCCACATGTACATTAACTCTCTCGACGGTGGCATCAGTGGCAGTGGGGGCGACGATGGCCGGTGGTGGCGATGTCAGGATCACTGGTCCGCCGGGGCGGGGCTGTCGGAGGCGGGTGTTGTCGCCGAAGGTATGTGTTGGCCAAAGGTGACCGATTGTGGTTTGCCACCGAAGGTGTTCGATGTCGTGCTGACAAGAACGGGTTCGACAGCCACTTAGGAGACGACGACCGTCCCGACAGTGGCCGGTGGTGGCAGTGTCGTTGATCCACCCCTATAAACATCATGGTAGACCACCCATTCAGCTCTCGATTTCCATTTTTCCTTTCACTTTTCCTTCAATCTCATCTCTTTCTTATATTTAATTTCCTTCTTTTCCTCTCCTTTCCCCTCTTTCTCATTTTTTTCTCTTTGGCAAACAACAAAACCCCCTTAAAAATCTGCATCAGGTGCTCTTGCCTTGTACTAAAAGATTGCAGGAGTTTCACTTCTCTCCATTTCTTTAATGCTGAGGGCCTGCATAATAAGCAAAAATTCCATAGTCCCCTTGCCGCAAGACCTAATTTCTCCATCTCCAAGTAAAAAACTACGATCAAAACTTGAGCTCGATTGATTCTCGGCCTTCACCTCAGTAGGAAATATATAAAAATGAGAAAAGTTTAAATTCCTAAAAATACAAGTAGCAACTCCAACATTATGATCTGTTCATGGAAAACTCATGAACTTTGCGAGTTATTCAATTATTTAATTGTCTAACAATGATTCATATATTCTTTTGCAAATATAAAATACACAAATAACTCAAGAATATCATGCTTATATTTCCACAATTTAGAAAAGAAAATACAAAAAAGTATAAAGAACCTGAATCAGTAGGGATTAAAAGGGGCCTACGAATCAACTATTTGACCGTGAAAGAGCTTTTACAGCTGCAACCACCGACTGCATTTGGATTATTTGCTACCTGCAGATTAATCTTAATTCATCAGCAACTGCGTTATAGAGAACGGGCATATGGATCGAGAAAGTTCTACAAGGCAATACATTCGGCAATAATCACGGAAATGGCATGTGGTTATTGTAAATCAGCTGACAGAGGAACAAAATATATTGAATGCAGCAAACAAACTTGTCCAAGAGACTCAACTAAATTCTTGTGTAAACATTAAAAGAGAAAGTTCTACAAGGCACTCTATGTATTATGGCATAACCAAACAAAATCATGAGGATAGAGGATCACCAACAAAAATATAACCATTATTAAAAATTAATAAAAATGTACAGCGATTGGACCCAGAGCTAGCATTTAAAAAGTACTGAGAAAGTGAGAATTAATGTCTATTTTTTTTATAAAGATTCCAATGATAAGGGAGCAGAAGCCACTAATATTGAAAAATAAAGTATATGACTAATAAAGGGAGTATCTAACCACAAAAGCAGATCGTATCATCTCTTCAACATAATCAACCGTGGCACCTTTCACAAAGTCGTATGAGATGTTGTCAACCACCAGTTTAACACCCTCTCTCTCAAAAACTCTACAGGCATTCCAAGAACATACATCAGATAATGGCATGCACTATAAAAAATGATCAGTGGACGAACTTTAAGCAGTTAATATTACTACTAGAAGAGTAGAAGGTAAAAGAGACCTGTCATCAGCATCAATCTTGTCATCCAGTACAAAGACATATTGGAAACCAGAACACCCACCAGCTTCAACACTTAACCGAAGCATCTTACCTTTGTTAGATGATTCCTTCGCATGCAACTCTTTCAATCTCTGGGTAGTAACAGTGGAAAGAACAAGATTTATAAGAATACAGATTGGAAACCCTGACATAACATAAAACCCTAATTTATTGACTTTGCGCTTTCAACAATGTGATTTTTTTTTCGAAAAAATTCTTCATAGGAGAAGCACCGAAAAATCAATTTGTCAAGTAACATAACAGAAAGTTTTATACAGGGAATCATTTCCCTCAATTTGATTTTCTCGGTCTTTCATGTTTCAGACTGCAATGTCACCTGGAGACAGGGTTGCTTCAGAAATCCCCAAAGTTCATCAATTACAAGGCACGACATGTCAAAGGCATAAGCTCCTCAATCAGACAAAGAGAAAAGGGACAATAATCCCAAATATCTGGCAAAGGCATGATATCTTACTAATCAAACAATTCGGCTGAGAAAGTAATTTACTCTCCGTACCTTCCAAACAATCAAATAGGTAAATTACAGTTTGCCCCCATGAAGTTTAGCTCAGAAACACTTAACCCCCCTGTAGTTTACTTTGTTCCAAATCGCTCCCTAAAGCTTGAAATGTTAGCACAAAACACCCATTTGTCAACTACCGAATTTCCTCATTTGGGATTTTTTATCCGATCAAAACTGAATTAAAGGGGGGCAAAATGTAGTTTTTTTTACTATAGGGGGGTTAAGTGTTTTTGAGCTAAACTTCAGGGGGTAAAAGTGTAATTTACCCATCAAATTAATGTCACCAACAAATGAACTAAAAAAAGGGAAATTGTATTCATACCCCAAAAATTTGTACTTTGCTCCCATTTTCAACAAACTTGAACACACCCCGTTTTCTTTGATCATAACGCATTCCTCCCCCAAAAATACCCTTCCGCTTACACCCCAACTTGAATACACCCCAGTTAAACGGCCTGTCTCACCTTGATTATACCCCAATTAAACACCCACACTTTTGAATATACCCCAATTATACGCCCTCTTGAGCACATCCCACTCTTAAATACACCTGGCAAGGGTGCTGACTCCTTTTCTTTCCCCATTGGTAGAGGGGTTAGATCTCCTATGGAGGAATCACATAGGAGGAATTGAGGGTTGCAATCGTCGAGCTCCGTTATCGTTGTTGTTGTCGTTGCCAATGACACTGACGCCACAGCCACCGGTTCATTCTCAAACAGTAGCCGATACCCTTATTCAAAGGGTTCTATATAAGTTAGGTTTTAGTTGGGATGTGGGGTACAAAATAAGGGTATAATAGGTATTTTAAAAACTTTGAATAAGTTATTGAGAAACGAATGGGAGACGGGGGGTAATTACATTTTTTTCGGGTATGAATAAAATTTCTCAAAAAAAAGGGGTTATTAACGTTAGGTCCTTAGAAAGGTTTCCATTTAATGTTAAGGGTATGTAAAGTTTGAACTTAATGTTAAGCCCCTGTAGTTGAACTTTGTCTAACGCGGGCTCCTTCTCCCACGCACATGTAATAATGAATTTTTTTAAATGGCAATTTTACCCTTATAGATAAAGTGTAACAATCGTAGCAAAAGAATAACAATTGGTAAAGAGCAAAAGTCCGTTAGTTTTGGCTAACGCGGTCTCCTGCCGCGCACATGTAATAACGGAACTTTTTAAACAATAATTTTAGCCCTACATATAAAATGTAACAATCGTAGAAAAAAAGTAACAATAGGTAAAGAATAACAATCCGTTAGCAAAGATTAACAATTTGATATGGAAAAATATCTTAATTGTCGATTGATTATAGTGGTATTTCTGCTCATCTGGTCATAATATGATTTTTTTGTGACCAAAAATACTTATAATTATGCGAACCAATACAATTCTGTCTCGCACATAAAGAGTGACAATTACTTAAAATTAGTAACTAGTTGGTCGGTTGACAGAATAAAAAAAAAATTTGATGAAAATATATAGAAAAAAAATTTGTTTTGTTGTTTTAAATCGACAATCTGGAGTGATTTCAATTGAGTTCAATGCAAAAAAAGGTTCGTGTCAAGGTGATGGTAGGAAATGTAAATTTAATGAACTTGGGTTGGGTGTTATTGTCCTTTTTTTTCTATTTGGTTCGGCGGGATTTTGGGAGGGAGCTATTGCAATATGGGACTTGTAGGAGGGCTTATTGCAAGTTGATACCTTTGTCAGGGAGCTATCACCAAGCCGCCCCCCCCCCCCAAAAAAAAAAAAATCCTTTCACCTTCACTAGTGATTTTAATTGGTATATTATTTAGCATCTTACCTGAATTGGAAAGAAAAGATTTGAAATTTTTCTGAAAATCAGAGAGAACGATTACAGAGGACCAAACATCAATCGGATCAAACGAGGGCGGACACACAAACCTCAATTCGACAATATCCGACCAAAATTTAACAATTTAGGGCAATATGCGAAACAGAGATCGCGTGGGGTGAGGAGGGTACCCTGATGGAGTTATCCCCTATGTGCACGAAGTCCTGCCGCTCAGCAGAGGACTCCTCGACGGCGGAGCTCAAAAACCTCTGGTGTCGACGGATCCGGCCGATCGCCGACAACCTTGTCCGGCTAACCAGAGATCTTAACATCGACCACCTGCTACCCCTCTCTCTCTCTCTCTCTCTCTCTCTCTCTCTCTCTCTCTCTCCCACTATCTCTCTCTCTCTTCAGATTTCTCCGGATCGATCGAACAACCTCGCGGTCGAGGCGATCTGCTGCATCCACTCCCAAACTATTTGTTGTATGGACATAACCCCCAAACTAATCGTAAATTCATAATTAAACCCTCCCCCAACTATGGTATTTAGGTCTACTCTGGTCTGTTTGGTTGGAGGGAGTTGAAACCGGCGTGTTCCAACTCACGCGTGGGGGTACAAACGGAATGAGTTGGAACTCCACCTGAAAAACATGGGGTACAAACTCACGTGTTTTCTATACAATCAAAACCGACGGAAGAGTTGAAACTCATCTGGTCGGGAGCCTTCGCACAGAACTAAACAGTCGCTTTAGCGGAACACGCGTGAGTTGGAACTCGCCGATTCCAACTCCCTCCAACCAAATAGACCCTTAGATAAAAAAAAAACTTTCCTTACACCCCCATAACTATATGCTCTGCACTACCATTACCATATTTAACAAAACTTAGCACACACCTCCATCCTAACTAAATATCATAGTAATTTGGTAGGGTAAGTTAAATTGGGGGATGTGTAATTATGATTAGGTTGGGGGTGTATGTCCAAATAACATAGTCAAAAATACCCATTGTTTTTTGGATTTTTTAAATGATATTTAAAAAATATTTTACTATTATATTTGTTATTTATAAGTCATGTGGGAACCTTAATTCGAAAAGCGGCCATTCGATGACCATGTGGTGAGGTAGTGCAGAGCGCCCTGCTACGTCGTCAGTCCCTTTTTTATGTAAGAAAGCTACACTTTATCCCGTGTAGCTTCACCCAAAATCACTTAACCCCTTGTCCTTTCATAAAATAACATTTAACCTTAATGTAAGCTAACCATTATCATATTTAACAAAACTTAGCACTTATAATCAGTAACTATCGTTTTAACATGAAGAAGGATAAGTGATTTCGGGTGAAGCCACAAGGGGCAAAATGTAATTTTTCCTTTGGTACATTGGTAAATGTTTACTATATTTACATTTCCTTCATATATAACCACACAATCATGGCAGGTATTTTTGAAAAAAGTGGTGCTCTTGGTACATGCATGTGGTATAATCTTGTAGATAACAACTTTTAAATTTTAATAATTATTAATATAATATAAAACTAGTATAATTGTATAATCTAAGTTACTATTTTCATGAGGTGCCTAGTTGGGGAACTCCATTGTACAAGCCATGGATCGAAGGCAACTCTCGATTTGTTCTCTACCAGCCCTTGGAAGATGTTCTTCATATTTTGATGCTTCATGACTATTAGCAGCTACTTTTTTTTCTTCTTTATGGTGCGCACTTTTTATGTTTATCAAGAGGGGAACTCTGTTTCGGATTGACTATCTTGCTTTGCTCGGGTCACTGGTGGTTATTTTGTTTAGTGATCGAACTTATCTCGGGAGGTAATGGACAAGGCTCGGATGGACTGTAGTTGGTGCTATTATTCGTGCTTATTTAAACAGGTGTAATAACTAGTTAGTGTATTTTTTTTAAAAATAAGGCGGTGTTAGTGTTAAAATGTTTTTTGTAGGGAGGGGTTCAACTTGTAGGTTACCCTAAAACTGAATTTAAGTAGTAATTAATCTGAATAGGATGTTATTTGCACTCATAATTTTTTATAATGACCCCAAGTGAGGAGTGCAACCCATCCCATAATGGTATTATACTAGAGCACGACATGGATGAGTGCACCCCGTATAGCCTTTTCCTATCCTCTTCTTCCTTTCTCATATGCTCATTGGTTCTTGTGCAAGCCTTCGCCGCTATTCCCTTTGGTCCCCTGTATGTCACTAGTACTATTGATTCTTGTCATCGGCACTGTCTTCTTCTCTCTCCCTTCCTCCACCTTTCTCGTTGTCAAAATTCTAACCTGCTCTACAGACGTGTAGCTGTCACCGACCATCATTGTCGATGGCTTCTAACAAAATTATGATGTCAATATCAGTGAGTATCCACCAACTACTATAGAATTATTCGATGCCTACTACCAACATTATCATAATGCCATTGATAGCCACCCCCATGTCTCCTGAGTATGTTAGGACTCCAATGGAAAAAATGGAGGAGGAGGAGGAGACAATGATGGGCTGCATGAGGAACTTGTGACGACAAACTGCACGATCACCAACGGTGGTGGCGATGGTCGGGTGTCTTGATATGGTTGTGATTGAAAAATAGGAGTCAAAACATGACACATTTTATATTTAATAAAAGGTGTTGTAATTTGCACCCACAGAGTTAGGGATGGCAACGGTGTAGTTTTGAATAACATAAACACCTTACCGAAGGGTGATTTCATGAGACAGTTTAAATAACATAAGCACCTTACCGAAGAGTGATTTCAGTGGACGGTTGTGCCTGATGTGGGCGCCACGCAGAATATGGGCGCCCTCACCGAATGTGGACGCCTTCACAGAATGTGGACGTCTGTACTGAATGTGGGCGCCTTTGCAAAATGCGAAAGTCCCCAACTAGCTGAATGTGGGCGCGTTCTCAAACGTTTGCTATCTTCAAAATATTATCACCTTCTTCAAAATATTATCATAACTTTTAAATTATTATTATCACCCTTAAAATATTGTTTCCTTCCTTAAAATTTTGTCACACTCTCAAAAACATGCAAGACTTTCAATCAACCAAAATGTACTTCTTTGTTTGGTTGATATTTGGCTCGACAAGGTAATACCAGCTAAAGAAAAGGAATGGAATTGATTCCTATGTACTTTGAAAAAATGATTTTTTATGAAGAAATTTATTAACAAGTTAGAAGCTTTTCTACTTATATGACAAAAAGTTCTGTGAGCTCTGTATTTACTGCTGTTGCAAATGTTACATTTACTTTTTTATTTATTTATTTTTTTGCGCCTGTGTGCTCTCAGAAATCTTTTTGGTCATTGTCTCTGATTTTAGAAAAATATTTTTGGTCATTGTCTCAATTTTTTTTCAATTGTGACATCATTTGAAATAGGGGTTGAGATTATGCCTCTCTGATTCGTATGTTTGTCAAAACACTGAAGCTGTCTTGCTTTGATTTTTTAAAAGGAGCATTGAGCTCAGTTGCATTGATGAATAGACATGTGGTTCCTTGCAAATGAGTTATATATTTATAAGGTGTAACCCCCTCCTCCGCCCTAATGGCTACAGGAGTAATTCACTACTTGGCATTCTTGATTGCATCAAAGCCCTTGGTTGAGGTGGATACTTCATGTTTATTCTCGATGTTTAGAAGAGTATAGATCAAAATGGATTGCAAAAAAAAAATTTATTAGAAGATGTAAAGTTGTATTTGTAATCTCATGATCCAATCACAGACAGGTCACTCTTGATCACCTGCTTTCCTGTGTTGTAGACCTTTGGTTATTTTTTGTGACAATGATGATTTTTTTCTCATTCCTTGCAACTGAAAAATGGGCTCCAACCTGTTTGCTTGCAGCAACTGTTGGTGACCTTGACCTTCTGCCCCATTGAAGAACGTTTTTTTTTTTATAATTTTGTCACAGCCTCAAAATTTTTTTGTCGGCCCGATCTATTATTGTACAATTTGTTTGGCCCGGTCTCAACCTCCGAATGTTTAAAGTTCGTGAGGTCGATTCGATTAAAGCCCTCATATGGGTACTATGCATATTGTCAGAATTTGAAATAGTTATCAAAACATAACCCCTGATTTGTTTAAGAGCGAACCTTTATTTTTAAATTGATTTTTAGAATATTTAATCCACAAAAGCTATCGGTTCTTTAAGGGTATATGCCAACATCTGCTGATCCAAATGTCATAATCTACCCAAGAAACATACTTTTGTTTGTGTTGAGGAGTGTGCATGACTCTTTGGAAGGATGTCAGGTTCTCAAAAATGGGATTTTCATTCATTCTGTACTTTGGGATTTCTCAAATTAAGTTAAAAGGCATAAGAAAAATGGTTATGTGGACAAAATATACTTCTGTTTGTGTTGAGGAGTGTGCATAACTCTTTGGCAGGAACATGTTCTCAAAAATGAGATTTTCATTCATTCTGCACTTTGGACTTTCTCAAACTAAGTTGAAAGGCGTAAGGGAAATGATTGTGTGGACAAAACACTTAGCAAATGTGACATCTAACTTCTGTTTTCATTTAAATTCTTCATTGATGATTACTTATCAAGTCATTTGATGTATTTTTTGGCATCAACTCAACAAGTCAATCATTACACAACTTTTTATCTTTTTAATAGACTGTTCGTTGATTTCTTTGCAGAAATTAAGATGAAATTTTCAGTAATTGGATGGTTAGAACTAAATCAATTGAATATTTGTCATATGTCATATATAAACAGCATAATAAGTTGTGGAAACATATTAGTGCACTCCAAGCATGGTTCATTAATGATTTTTTTCATCAAACATACGGTAAGCACTTCCCAATTGTTATATTTACGCATACTTGATTATATATATTACAATTGAAAGAAAGAAAAACTTGGTCCAAGGAATCCAAAAATGTAATATGTAAGCCCCATTTGGCACCTAGAAAAATATTGTACAAAGATCAGCTTGATATCTGGAGGAGCTTCTACACAAGCGATGTACGTGGCTGTCACCGGAGCGATGTTGTGATGCTTTTCTTGAGCCGGGGAGCTTAATGAAAGATTCATTGGTACGTATTTTGTGTAGCTTGGTGTGCATTGATATTTCTTTGTCATGCTTTCTACTTTGCTGTATTTTGGGTTGGGTTTTTAAACTACTCCGGAGGGCTATTTTAAGGTTTAGCTTGATTACTGTTCAAGTAGCTTATGATTAGTAAAATATTGTTTGTCCAAACTGTTTTGTCCGACTCCGTTGTCCAGCCTGATATGGCATGATCACAGCCTTCCGTTGCATGTAGTATGGAATGGTGAATATATGGGATCCGAGAGGGTAAGAAACCTCCATTCATGAGTAACTATAACTTATGCATTTGGAAAGCATGATTTGTAAATACCATGCAGTTGTCAAACGGTTGTGTTGGTTGTTTTATGTTTGTTTAAAATATTTATTGAAACATAACCCCCGATTTGTTTAAGAGTGAACTTTTATTTTAAAATTATTTTTTGGAATATTGAATCCACAAAAGCTATCGACATCTCTCTCTCTCTCTCTCTCTCTCTCTCTCTCTCTCTCTCTCTCTCTCTCTCTCCCCTTTGGTTTTGGTGGATCAATTATATTGTAATGGAATTGTTCTGATGTTCAAATTTTTAAAATTTTCTAACTCAAATCAGCATCAAATCCGGTAACTCAGCAGAGGGAAATGATGCATCAGGGCGGATCTAAAGTCTATTTGTTCTGATTGTTTCCATTTTCCTTCGCTATGACTGCCACGATTGAACCTAAGAAAGTGCAGCAAATCAACGCGCAATGTTATTCAACCCCATACATTTGTGGTGAATGCTCCGTGATTACAAAGGGTCACTTGCTATCGGTCACATTGATGCCCCATTATGTCCTTTTTAATGGATGACGTGGCATACCACGATTGGGCCTATGCAAGTGCAGCAAATCAGTGTACAAATGGACGATGTGGCATACTAATGTAAGTTTTTCGCCGAATGTGGGCTCCGTCAAATGGATTTTGTCGCCCCCGTCGAATGTAGATGTACCTACAAGAATGCTTTTATGAAAATATTATCACCTCCCTCAAAATATTATTTTAATTATTATTACCACTCTTAAAATATTGTTCCCTCTCAAAATTTTTCATGCCCTCAAAATTTTATTTGACGCCCTAGAAATCTTTTGCGTGCCGACTATATATATATATATATATATATATATATATATATATATATATATATATATATATATATATATATATATATATTATATATATTATATATATATATTATATATATATATAATATTTCACTACGAATGGATAAAGAGAACCGTTCGATACAAACATAAGAGGCGGTTAGAGAATCAAAAGACAAGATCTCTCTGCATTGCATTGGATAGCATTTATATATTATTATGCACGATCTGCTTCGTGATGTGTCACCGTCCGTTACTGATCAAGTGGTTGGCAATCAACTGAACTAAAATAACTTGGCTCGAAAATCCCTCAACTAAATCACAGCCGTCTTGATCACAGCCTGCCTGATCATAACCGTCGGTGCCACAACCAATCTCCACCATACAGCCAAAGAGGCGCTGTGATATGCCCACGTCAATCGGGCTGTTCATTCGGGACAAAGGCTTTTGGCTGTAACTAACAGTTCTCCACCGCAACGGGATTCCCCACATCTCTCTCTCTCTCCATCTCCAGGCCACGATCTTCTCTCCACGATCACACCCACATCGCTCTCTCAATATCGCTATCTCCAGGCCACGATCTCGATCTCCACAATCACACCCACATCGCTCTCTCTCTCTCTCTCTCTCTCTCTCTCTCTCTCTCTAGCTCTACTGTAATCGGCCCGATCTCCTCTCACCCAATCTCCACGATCCCTCTCCCCCTCCTCCTTCCCTTCCGGCGGCCCATCGACATTGGCAGGTGGATTTAACATCGATGGCTCTAGCGTGAGGCTGCCCCGATAGGTGAATCGCACCAGATGAGGAGCAGAGGAGGTCGTAAGCCCGTCTCCCCTTTGGTTCCCTCCAATCAAGTGCGATTCACTGGTCGAAGGAGCTGTCGGGCGGGAGAGGGGCAAGATTCACCAATCGGAGTAGCTGCCGAAACAAAGACGGGTGCATCTCCTCTCTCTTTCTCTCTCTCTCAACCCCATCGTCACACCACCTCACTTCCAACTTCTGATTTATAGAACGAAAAAAAAAATTCTTCATTTTCATTGATGGGGTGGGATCGGATCCTGCGGCTACCTCCTCGCCGACGTCGTCGGCCACCTCTCCCCGAGCATGGCCTCCGACACCCTCTGTCTCTCTTTTTCTTTCTTAGCGGCGGGATCTGAGTCGTCGTCAAACAACAGGAGCCGGGGATCTCTCTCTCTCTCTCTCTCTCTCTCTCTCTCTCTGATAACTTCTTGGTTTTTTTTCTTGATTCCAGATACATGATGTTGCTGGGGGATCGGAGTTGTCGCCGAACTACAAGGGGGTTTGTTAATAGTCTGCATGCAACGGACGACTGCGATAAGGTCGGATCTCGATTTCCGCTCTCTCTCTGTGATCTGAAGGGTAAATTATGGATCCCTATTTCCTCTCACCAACTCCCACACAGTAATCTCAAGGGGGAGAAAAAGGAATTCCTTAAAAAAAATAAGAACCTTTTTATGTCCCTTGAGATCATAGGTATTTGTTCGAAACAACGATCAGAGATCCAAGATCTTTCAATTCTTTAGTTTTTTTTTCTGTTTTTTCTTATTTTGATCGGAATTTTTTGATGTGAGAGAGAGAGAGAGAGAGAGAGAGAGAGTTAATGGAGAAGGGATCGAAGCTGAGATATGTGATGTCCTTTTGATCTCTTTTTTTTTTCTTCTGTTTTTCTCCTCTCTCTCTCTCTCTTTCCTTTTTCCTCTCTAGGTTTCTCCCCTTGATTCCTCTGTTATTCTTTCTTTTCTTATTTTGATTTTTCTTTTTTAATTTTTAGAAAATGATGATTGAGGGATGGAGCGAACTCGGGAGCCAAATAGGGGGATCAAAGATCTCTCTAACCCCCTGTTTTTTCTCTTTTTTTTTATTTTCATTGGAATTTTTTTTCCAGAAGATTATGGAGGGATGGAGATGCATGGGGATTCGAGGCTTTGAAATCATGGAAAGGAGGTGGGGACAGGCATTGAGGTAATTAGGAAGAAGATTGAAGTGGCAATAATCCAATATGTTTATAGAGATTTACAAAATTGTTACTTCAGATTTTTTTTGTTGCTATAATCTCTGCATCAAACCAGTGTTGCGGCCTTGACCATGCTAATGTAATTTAGGAAAACTGAATTTTTTTTCTTTTTTTTTTATTGGAGACGATTACAAGAGGGTTTCATGCGACATTTCTCCATAGCGTTGATTTAACAAAACTTCATTTCTATCATCTTTGTATTTGGGAGAAGATCGGAGAAGGAATCATTTAAATTGTTGCGCCGATTATTTGGTCAAGTTTGAGACCGATGCTTGCTGCGTACCGAATGTTTCGATCAGTAGCCATCCCGACTTCGATGACAGCCATCCCTCCATTGCACTCCCTCTACAAGAAAACCAAAGTTAGTGATTTTTTCTTTGTTGTTTTGTATGATGCTACTACCCATAACACATGTTCTACAGTATCTTCATCACATACATCAGACAATTTGAGATTTTAACCATATGAATTGTGATCAACATGCCTTTTTATTATTAAATGTTTTTTGTTTAGACTCAATAGTTACCCTATAGAGTATAGATGGATCATTTATTAATGTTGCTGGCAATTGAACGACTCACCCTTTCAAACATAAGTGAAAAAAATTTAGCTTTAGTTGCTGTTTATCAGAGGAAGATTTATTGTTCACCTTAAGTTGGCAAAAAAATTCATTTTCTTAACTAAAAGGTTTTAGAATTGACATGAAATTTTTCTTTGAATGACACAAAAAAAAGAAATATTGGCTTCAGATTCTAAAAACATATATAAAAGGAGTTTTTTGTTATCTATTTGCTCTCGCAGACACATTTGCATGCAATCTTTCCATCTCAATTAATATAAACTTTTGTAAATCAACATTACAGTCAGTAAGGCATTTTAGTGCTTATTACATTATCGTTCATTTAGGAGAACTCATGGTTTTTCAAGGATACTTGGAAGAAATAATTCTCAATCCATCCAAAGTGCATAGACTTTTGGGTGTCTCAGTAGTTTGGGCTGGACTTTTGGGCATGGACTTTTGGTGACTCAGTAGCTTGGGGTGGACTTTTGGGCATGAACTTTTGGGTGACTCAGTAGCTTGGGGTGACTCAGTAACTTGGTCAGCAGCTGAACTATTTGGCATTTGTCATGAAAAGAAGTGTAGTAGTGGAATTGAACAGTCATTCAAAGGTACTCATCGTCGTGCCTTACCTCTTTCATTTATGTTTCAAAGTAAGAATCTACTTTTACTATTTCATATAGGTGCAACCCTTATCAGAGGGTTCAATCGGGGTATGTAGACATTATTTGCACAACTTCATGGTGTTGGTCTGGGAGTGTATTAATATCTTTCTAATTTGGGAATGAGAGGAGTTGCACAACTTATTAGTAGCAAAAAATTTCTGTCTATAGACATTATCTGCACAACTTCTTTGGAAGGTTAAAGTTCTCTAATCATTGCCTTATTATAAATAATGTCATTCCACTCTCTAACATGGACTTTCTGTTTGTAGATATGATTAATCATTTGGCTCTAAAATGTGTTACCTACACCCTCTTTTTCTGTAATTTCTGCATTGTTATGGAGGTTGAAGATTTATAACAAATCAAATGAGATATGGTTTATGTAGTTTATAATAATTTTTTGTTGTCTCTAACTGACCATATAATTTTGTCACCCCGCCCAGATACGGTCGTCGGAGTCATCCCGCGCTGCAACCCGCCTCGATCTGGCCCCATCTGCCTTGACGTGTCACCACCATCGTCTTCGTTGCCGGCGAGATCAGAATCGTCACCGATGAACTGCTCTCCCTTCCATGAGGCTCATCCCCTTTCGTGTGCAGTTTTTTCCCTCCATGTGCGTCGATGATCCACAACTTCTCCATAATGTTAGGGAGCTTCACCGAACCTCCATAATGGACAGAGTGCTTGATGAGTGCTGCTGTGAAAGATGCTGCCACTGGTTGTTTCATGCTTTTGCTTTTTAAAGCAATGTCATAGGGGCTAAAAATGGTGGAGGATTTCTGAGTTATTTAGAGAGAAAAAAAAGGAGGCAAGTGGGGTTTTTGTGTAAATAAAAATAAATTTTTAGTGGGACTTAATTAATGATGTGACAGTATAAATGTTAAATTTAGTGGTGAAATATTAGAGACTAACCAACATATGCAACAAATGTAGCATCCTTCACCTGAATGGCTGGAATTTCTTCTGTAATTTTTATTTATATTAATCTTGATTTTTTTAAGCTACTAAAGACTAAAATAAATAGCAAGTTCTGCCTCCCCCGTTTCGGTCTCCGAACCTTTTTGAGCGCTTGCAAACTTATATATGAATTGTGAGGCTTCTGTTTATTATATTTATTTTACCAAAATATATGTAAATTGAAGTATTATGAAATATTTTTTGTTTTCCTTTTCTTAATGATTCTAATTTCCTCTTCATGAATACTAAAGCACTTTTTTTCCCTTAATGATGCTTCTTTCTTCTTAAAAATATTTTTTTTAGATGTAATGTGTCGAACGGTTGATATGTCACGATGTTGCACCAATGATAACTTATGGAGTTTTTTTTTTTTCTTCTAATGAGTATGATCTTCATCCTCGTTAGGATTGATGTTGGTTCTGGGATTTTTTGCCCTAATTTCAATGGCGAAAATGAGGAATTTGAAGTAGAAGCCAAAATCTTTAATTTGGAATAATATTCTAGAATTTCTTATTTTGATCGTTTGAAATTCTAAGGCTAAGGGGCGCAACGAGGCAACCCCTTTGAGGTACGGGGGTGGGGGAGGTAGGAGATATGGCTAACGACGACAGGAGTCTTGCCGAAAGAAACCACAAGAGTAGACATATCAACGGATCGGATTTGGATTGGGTCCGGTATGGTAAAGAATCAGTACCTAAGTGGAGTCGATTTTTTTATTGGAAAGGGTTCCTCTACTGTACCTACCATATCGAACCTAACTCCACCATCCATCTCATTTTCCATGCATTGTAGTGGTGGGTGCATGAGATCCAACATAGGGCCATCGGATGGTCCCTATGAATTTCGATATGGCCATCGAAGTGGGTTCCATAAAATTTTAGTATAAAAAATACACTACCCAATCTATAGCAAATATGTTATTTTACTTTTCATCGGGGTTGAATTTGAAATAGTCATACTTTCCCTTCGTGGTGTTGTACCGGGCTATCAAACTGCATCTACCTGACACTGTTCGAAAATTAATAGGTTTCTATTTGTTAGGTTTGGGCAGCAAAGGAAACTAATTTTAAGAAATAGTAAGAGGGGTTTATTCGTATTGATATACACTTTATATTTATTAAGTAGCAAAGTGGGGTGTAAAATTTGTTTGTAATGAAAGTTGGTAAATTGGGGTGTAAAATTGACTAAAAATTGCTTCTTTTGGTTGTTGAATCACTGTTGATATACACTTTATATTTATTAAGGAGCAATTAATTTTGCCAACTTATGCTAATAAAAGTTCATGACCATTACGTATCTATTACTTTATGAACTTTATCAGTGTCTTTGTACGGATCAAAGTTGCATATAGAAGAGAGAGAGAGAGGGGGGGGGGGGGGGGGTACAGAGGGATTTACACATCTAAGTTTTGGGTTGAGATATGAGCTGCTACAGAAAGTGGGTTTGCATTTCTTCGGGAACAAGCAAACAAACAAGCCGGATTATGGATAGAACATGGGAATGGGCTCATTTCCTTTGAATTCGAATTCTTAGGAAATGACATAACCTTATTATCTTATGACTTTTATCCTACCAAGATGATGATGACATGGAATCTCATTACCATTTTTAGTTCACGAGTTTTACAATAATACGAATAAAACCGTTGGTTTGCAAAATCCATTTCATGTATTGTTGGGTATCTTTGATCAAATATCTTTTGTATAATGTCATTGTTCTTATCCTATTTTATTTGTTTGGTTCTGACACTATTAGAGAAGATGAATGTGAGCATAAGGGTTTCATCCCAAATGTGAGTGATGCTGAATATATTTTTCTGCCCTCGCCAATCATGGGCTCCTTCAAAGATAAATAATTCACATTTACAAACATATTGGCATCAATATTCTGTACATCCGATGTTCACTGAATCAGACATTCATTGCCGATAGTTTCGGACTCACAGAGCATGGATGATCCATGCAACTTGGGCATCTGTGGGTATGTATGCCTTCATGAGGGCGGACCTGACTCTGCAAATAAACATATGGAGTTAGCCAACTCATATATAACTCAGCCTATATTATAAAATTGTTTCTCAAAGATGAAAGGTGTTTAACTAGGCCTTTCAATCGGGTCAGGCTGGGTTGGTTATGGACTGCCCATACCTAGCCTCCCAAGCCCAAGCTTGGCCCATTTTTCTTCTTCGGGCCGAGTTCAGGCTAACCCAAATAGGAGCCATAGTGAAAATAAATGGTGAAAGATTTATCCTCTATACTCTACAACACTCACCACCTCCAACTACTGAGTAAGTTGAATACATGTCAATATAAAGATTTATTTATTATAATAAGCCTTATTTATAATGCTTTTTTACTGCATTCACACTATTTTGCTATCCAAGGACAAGACAATATAAAATAGGCCCTCAAAAAGTAACTATTGAATCAAATGTTTTGGTCTTACAGTCTCGATTATATAAATGATCGGTTCTTACTTTGTACTTCTCAAATAGCTCTTGAAGGGCCATAATAAACTGCTGATGAACTTTGTTGATCTGCCAAACAAACAATAAGACACCGACACCGATTTGGAGTCTTTACAGCAACACGAGAGAGAGAAAAGGGAACAGTCGATTCTCCTCTTCATTACATTCAGACCCAACTCTCTCTTTCTTTAACTCTTGAGTTTTTTTGTCCGATCTACCATGAAATATTTGTTGCTCTTCTGTTTTTGTTTTTTATTTTTGTAATATGCCATATACCGTACTCTCTTTTTCGAGATTTTTTATTTTGTGATCTTCTCTGGTTTATTTCGTTAGGGATAGACATGGGCAATATCACATTTCTTTTATATTGCCATCACCGAAATATTATCACCTCCCTCGAAATATTATCACCGTTTTAGAATTATTATTGCCATCATTAAAATATTTTCTTCCCTCAAAATTTTGTCAAACCCTCAAAAAAAATTTACCTTCCTCAAAATATTGTCCTCGCCCTCGAAATATTTTGCGTGCCGACAGGCACGGGCATTACTAGTATATATATATATATATATATATATATATATATATATATATATATATATATATATATATATATATATATATATATATATATATATATATATATATATATATATATATATATATATATATATATATATATATATATATATATATATATATATATATATATATATATATATATATATATATATATATATGAGGAATTGGATGCTGCCTATCAAAGCAGCGTTTTTTGCTGCTTTGATACATTGTTTGACCATCCTAGAAGTTTTGGAATTTGATGAAATTTGGTGAGGGTGTTGTCTAGGGTAAGATGATCATCCTCACAAATTTTCATCAAATTCCAAAACTTCTAAGAGGGTCAAATGGTCGAAGCAAAATCTACAGATTTTAACGGTGACTGCAGATTTTGCAGATTTTGCAGATTTTGCTTCGACCATTTGACCCTCTTAGAAGTTTTGGAAATTGATGAAAATTTGTGAGGATGATCATCTTACCCTAGACAACACCCTCACCAAATTTCATCAAATTCCAAAACTTCTAGGATGGTCAAACAATGTATCAAAGCAGCAAAAAACGCTGCTTTGATAGGCAGCATCCCATTCCTCTCTCTCTCTCTCTCTCTCTCTCTCTCTATATATATATATATATATATATATATATATATATATATATATATATATATATATATATATATATATATATATATATATATATATATATATATATATATAGGCGTGCTAGGATGCGGTGTGCGGTGCGTGTGATGCACGCAGTGGTGCATCAGACGGCTGCGGTGCGACACCGCACGCACCGCACGCCACATTTTAGCATATATATATATATATATATATATATATATATATATATATATATATATATATATATATGTTTCAAGTAGAACCCGATATTATGGATACCGGGTTTACTCGAAATCCAACGAGGAAACGGCTAAGTATGGAAATGTTATATAAGAGGGCTTCAGTTAAACTCGGTCTCCAGAATACCGAATTTAAACCCTATAATCCAAATACCGGGTTCTACATGAAACAAAAAAAAAATATCGTGACTCCCTTTACAGCGCTGACATGCCAGGTGGCTGTCAAAGTGCTAACCTGATAAATACTTTCGATCAAACGTTATTGAATTAAATATTTATTTGCAAAAATTCTATTATTATTATTATTATTTTGCTAATATGTAAATATTTTGTTAACAATATTTTAACAAACTCATCTACATGAATTTTCATGAATCACAAAATTTATTTTCTATTTTATCGTTTGTAATTTGTAAAAACTAAAAAAAAATAGTTGTTGACACTATCAATCGACTATTAACATCTTGCTCCACCTATAAGAAAATCATGGCTCCGCCTCTGATTATTTTTTTTTGTGCAAATATTTTATTTTTTACAATTATTATTATTATTTTGCAAATATGTGAATCTTTTGTTAACAATATTTTAACAATCTTTTGTTAACAATATGTTAACAATATGTAACTCATGTTGGGAAAAACAAGTTATATTATTCACTAAACCCCCCTATATATAGGCATAATAGCATATTGGGATAGAGACGGGGTAAATCTCTAATCCCCTGAATCTAGGGGTCTTTATCCGGTGGGAATCCATATCCGATACAACCACCGTTTCATAACACTCCCCCTTGGATGACCACCATTTATCAATGATTGCCTCATTAAAACCTTTGATGGAAAAACCCAGTGGAAAAAATCCTATCAAAGGAAAAAGAGTACAACCTTAGTTCTTCAGGAACTATGGTGTGTGCGCATAATGCTGCCTCGTTAAAACTTTTGATGGGAAAACCCTGTGGAAAAAACCCTACCAAAGGAAAAAAGAGTACAGCGCGTATAAATTTGCATCTTCAGGATGTCATCCGTCTAACAATTACATTACCATTATTACATCTCTCCCGCTGATTATATCTCCTCCTGATTACATCAATTTGTTTGGTGATTGAGCCGTCGTAGTCCGATGCCGTACACCATCTTCTGGAAAGTAGACATGGGCAAAGCTTTGGTGAAGAGATCCGCAAGATTGTCGCTTGACCGTACTTGCTTGACTTCAATCTCTCTTTTCTTCTGAAGCTCGTGGGTGTAGAAAAGCTTTGGTGAGATGTACTTTGTTCGATCTCCCTTGATGAAGTCAGTTTGAATTTGAGCAATACATGCGGCATTATCTTCGTGGATAACTGTCGTCTCTTTGGTAACTGATGCCAACTAGCAATTGCTTCTGATGTGCTGTACAAGCGACCTCAACCATACACATTCTCTACTTGCTTCATGCAGAGCTAATATTTCAGCATGGTTCGATGATGTGGCCATACGTGTTTGCTTAGTCGATCTCCAAGAAATAGCTGTATTGTTATTCAAAAATACATACCCTGTTTGGGATCGACCCTTATGGTGGTCAGAGAGAAAACCCGAATCTGCATAACCAATCAAGTGAGGAGTACCACAAGAATAAAACAATCCCATATCAGTGGTTCCTTGCAAATATCTAAATATTTGTTTTATTCCATTCCAATACCTAAGAGTTGGTTCTGAACTGTATCTAGCCAATAGATTAATAGAAAAACATATATCTGGTCTAGTACATTGAGCTAAATATA
The DNA here is from genome assembly GCA_947650365.1 of Chamaelirium japonicum. Classification (NCBI taxonomy): domain Eukaryota; kingdom Viridiplantae; phylum Streptophyta; class Magnoliopsida; order Liliales; family Melanthiaceae; genus Chamaelirium; species Chamaelirium japonicum. Next base: position 15,112,343 of record OX393554.1, read on the forward strand.
ATAAAGCACCAATAGCACTTAAATACGGTTTTTTAGAACCAAGAATAGTTTCATGTTCCTCTTTAGGTCTAAATGGATCTTTATGAATATCAAGAGGTCTAACTATCATGGGAGTGCTTAGTGGGTGACATTTATCCATATTAAATTTCTTTAACAAATTTTCAGTACATAAGGATTGATGTACTAGAATCCCATTAGAGCTACGCTCGATCTGCAGGCCGAGGCAAAACTTAATATCTCCAAGTTCTATTATTTCAAACACTCTTTTTAGATAATCAGAAGTTTTCTTGAGCTCTTCAGGAGTCCCAATCAAGTTTATATCATCTATATAAATTGCAATTATTGTAAATCCATTTTCTGATTTCTTTATAAAAACGCATGGGCATATAGGATCATTCTTATAACCTTCTCTAGACAAGTATTCACTAAGACGATTGTACCACATCCTTCCAAATTGCTTCAGGTCGTACAATGCTCGTCTTAGTTTTATCGAGTGCGTACTCTTTAATGTTGCTTCAGGCAACTTGAATCCTTCTGGGACTTTTGATGTTGCTTCAGGCAACTTGAATCATTCTGGAATTTTTATATAAATATCTGTGTCTAGGTTCCCGTATAGGTATGCCGTTACGACATCCATTAGTCTCATCTCTAGTTTTTCAGAAACTGTGAGACTAATGAGATATCTAAACGTAACTATATCCATAACAGGGGAATATGTCTCTTCATAATCAATCCCGGGTTTCTGCAGGAATCCCTGGGCTACAAGCCTTGTCTTATATCTAATGATTTCATTATTTTTATTTCTTTTTCTTACAAACACACATTTGAAACCTACAGGGTTTACGTTATTTGGTGTTTGTACTATAGGTCCAAATACTCCACGTTTCTTGAGAGATTCAAGTTCAGCTTGAATAGCTTCTCTCTATTTTCGCCAATCAGTTCTATATCGACATTCATATATACTACGTGGTTTATTATCTTCATCATCGCCCTTTGTTATTTCAGCAGCTATTTTATATGCAAATATATCATCGATGACTATTTGTTTTCGGTCCCAAATTTCACCCCTCATATGGAATATTGAGCTCTCATTATTTGGTATCGGTACCTTATCCATAATCACTACAGGGATCTCTTCAGGAGTTTGAGGGAAATTTAACCATTGGGAAATATTTTCTTCTGGAATAATATGGTCCATAATCTCTTCTGGAGCATTATGACCAGGTTCTTCTGGAACCTCAACTTCTTCTGGAGTTTTAGGGCATAATTTCTCATTCAACTTTCTCTTCCGGAGAACTAAATCTTTGGAACCTATAGGTCTGCCACGTTTCTGATGTGCAGCAGTTTCATTAGTAGGAGTTGGAATATTAATTCTTGCAGGTACATTCTTGGCTGGAACAAATGACTTAGTTATATTAGTTGCATCATTGAAGGCATTAAGTAATTGATTTGTAATATCTTGCAAATGCAAAATCCTTTTTACTTCTACCTCGCATTGGGGGGATCTAGGATCTAGATGAGACATAGTGGAAATATTCCATGATAATTCAAGTCGTTCTTCGGGAACAGGTCATTGCCAAGAAACTTCTTTATCTCCCCCTAACGGCGGGAAGACTGTCTCATCGAAATGACAATCTGCAAATCTAGTAGTAAATAGATCACCTGTTAAGGGTTCTAAGAATCTTATGATTGAAGGTGAGTCAAAACCTATATAAATCCCCAATCTACGTTGGGGACCCATCTTAGTTCTATTTAGAGGGGGAATAGGGACCTGCACAATATATCCAAACTTTCTAAGATGAGATATATTGGGCTGAATATCTGACACAAGTTGTGCAGGAGAAAAATCATGGTATGAAGTAGGTCTGAGTCTAATAAGATTAGCAGCATGCAAGATAGCATACCCCCATGCAGAAATTGAAAGTCTGGATTGTAAGAGTAATGGTCTAGCTATTAATTGCAAGCGCTTGATAAAAGCTTCAGCAAGGCCATTCTGGGTATGGACATAAGGGACAGAATGTTCGACTTCTATTCCGATGGATATGCAGAAGTTATTGACGATTTTAGAAGAGAATTCAGCTGCATTATCCAATCGGATAGATTTGATTGGGTTATCAGGAAAACTAGCTTTAAGTTTGATTATCTGGGATAATAATCTAGCAAATGCTAAATTTCTAGTGGAGAGTAGGCTCACGTATGACCATCTAGTAGATGCATCTATTAGGACCATAAAATATCTAAATGGACCACTAGGAGGGTGTATAGGACCACAGATATCACCTTGAACCCTCTACAGGAAGGTAGGTGATTCTGTCTCTATTTTCTGAAAAGAAGGTCTAGTGATTAACTTCCCTTGGAAACAAGGGTCACAAAAATGGTCATTTGGAAAAGTCAAACTTCGATTATTAAGCGGATAACCATAGAAATTGTAAATGATCTTTCGAAGCATATCTGACCCTGGGTAACCTAATCTATCATGCCAAATGACCAAATCTATAGGATTTGTGAACTTCTGGTTCAAGTGAGTGACATAGGACTCCATAACCCCAATGTGGGTAAAGTATAACCCTAAATATAGGGTTGAGCATTTTTCTAGTATGAAAATATGCTCTTCGTTCTTAGATGTAATGCAGAGGTATTCTAGATTGCCTTCATTTGTAGTTTCTAAATGATATCCATTTGCTCGGATGCCTTTGAAACTCAGTAAATTTCTTCTGGAATTTTTTGAGTATAGAACATCTTTAATTAGCAAATGGGTACCATTAGGTAAAAGAATATGGGCTCTTCCGGACCCTGTAACTATGTCAATAGGGCCAGCCACTGTAGTAACCATACGTGAATTATATTCAAGATTTGTAAAGAATTTTCTGTGTTTCAGTATGGTATGTGTTGTTGCACTATCTATCAGGCAAATCTCTTTGCAGTTGGTCATCGTTCCTAAATGATAATTTATATGAGTCAATAAATACCAAAAAAGAAGTATCAATGATAAAACTTACTAACACAATTTCTAACTATATTAACCAGAACGATAATATAAATTGATAATATCCAACAGAATATAAAAATTACTCAGCAATGTCTGACAGAATAAAAACTACGAGCAATGTCTGATAGGAAATAAAGACTACTTAGCAATGTCTGACAGAATATATAAAAGAAAAACTAAAATCTTCAGAGATCCCAAGGTTCAGGGATTTAATGTGCTATCGTCTAACTCATCGAAGTAATCTGAACTTTCCAAGTACGATGTCTTCAGGGCATCAGTCTGCTTCTGGTAATCTTCAGGCCACTCATTGTTATCTTCATTCATATTTGCCTCTGTAGGTACCCTTGTACTTTTGTACTTGTTCTTCTCATGTTTACTAGCACGGCAGGTTCTGGACTAGTGTCCTTCCTTTCCACATTTAAAACATATGCCCCTCTTATGTTCAGGTTTAGAGGGATTTTCTTTTCTGGATTCGGAGGAGCAATCCACTTGTTTTTAAAGTGAGTGTCTTTCCTATGACCATAATACTCATCTATTCGAGGATGATTTCGACGTCCACCTCTTCCAGGATGATTTCTACCTCTTCCAGGATAGTTATTGCGCCCTCCTCTGCCATGTCTTCCACCTCTACTTTCTTTGCCTCTACCTCTACCTCTACCTCTACCTTGGTAGAAATCATTGGCGTTTGCTTCTGGCAATGCCAATGATCCAGTGGGTCTAGAATTATGATTCTTTACAAGTAGGGTATTATGTTCTTCAGCGATTAGGAGAACTTCTATGAGTTTTGAGTACTTCTGGTAATTCATCTCCCTGTATTGTTGTTGTAAAATGATATTATTTGGGTGGAAGGTAGAGAGTGTTTTATCGATCATCTGAGCATCGTCTATTTTCTCCTCACAGAGCTTCAGCTTGCTGACGATGTTGAGTAACTTCGAGTTGAACTCAGCCACTGTCTTGAAGTCCTGGAACCTGAGGGTGATCCATTCGCTCTTTGCTGTAGGCAAAGTGATCATCTTCTGGTGATTGTAGCATTCCTTGAGTGCCTTCCAGAGATCTGCAAGATCTACTATGTTCATATATTTATTCTTCAGATCTTCGTGTATGTGGTGCCTAAGAAAAATGAGGGCCTTTGCTTTTTCATCCGGCTTCAATCCATTCTTCTCTTCTAGAGCTTTCTCTAAGTTCTTCGCTTGTAGATGTAGCAAACTATCTACTCGCCAATTCAGAAAATTACTTCCATTGACATTTAATACATGAAAGTCTAATTTTGTAATGTTCGACATCTGAAGATTTAATGAATATTAACATTAATTATTATGATTATCATATCCATCACATAGGCATATAGAGATATATTATAGAAAACAATTGACATATTATGGACAAAGCCTATTAATACATGGTATTAATAGGGTTCTTTCAGAAATCACTTGCCAAGATAGAGCGGGTTCTATGGAACCGTCATGCGCCTTGCCAAGCTTTTCTAAAATGTATTAATTGCCTAAGTGCATGATTTCTCATGCAACTAATGAAGAAATTGACATCTTATGTACATGGAACAGATAAGAGATAATAGATATAAGTACAGTGTAAAGTCTGTAACAGTTAAGGACAATTTTTGTCCTTATTTGTCAAACAGATATTGCATATTGGGCCCTTAGGGGCTAAACAGTTATATACATAAACAATGTATATGAAATATCAAAAATTGACCATACCGATGCTTCCGGAACGGTTCGGATACCCAAAATCCATATATGGATCGAACAATTTGGCTATAGATCGGGCTTACAAAAGAGAATTTAAATGAGCGGTATATATCTAAACAGGCAATCAAATATATGTGAGTGCATATAAGAAAAGACGGGTCGGGTTTAGTTATATACAGTCGGGTCTGATATAAAAGCAGTCGGGTCTGTATTAACACAGTCGGTTCGGGTCTACCATTAATACAGTCGGGTCGGGTTTAGCCATTACAAATGGCTAACGGGTCCGGTTATAATCGGGTTTTAAACCCAATGAAGTCGGGTCTGTATTAACACAGTCGGTTCGGGTCTGCCATTAATACAGTCGGGTCGGGTTTAGCCATTACAAATGGCTGACGGGTCCGGTTATAATCGGGTTTTAAACCCAATGAAGTCGGGTCTGTATTAACGCAGTCGGTTCGGGTCTGCCATTAATACAGTCGGGTCGGGTTCTACATGAAACAAAAAAAAAAAATATCGTGACTCCCTTTACAGCGCTAACATGCCATGTGGCTGTCAGAGTGCTAACCTGATAAATACTTTCGATCAAACGTTATTGAATAAAATATTTATTTTTTAAATATTTTTTTGCAAAAATTCTATTATTATTATTATTATTATTATTTTGCAAATATGTAAATATTTTGTTAACAATATTTTAACAAACTCATCTACATGAATTTTCATGAATCACAAAATTTATTTTCTATTTTATCGTTTGTAATTTGTAAAAACTAAAAAAAAATGATTGTTGACACTATCAATTGACTATTAACATCTTGCTCCACCTACAAGAAAATCATGGTTCCGCCTCTTATCTTTTTTTTTTTTTTTTGTACAAATATTTTTTTTTTATAATTATTATTATTATTTTGCAAATATGTAAATCTTTTGTTAACAATATTTTAACAATCTTTTGTTAACAATATGTTACCAATATGTAACTCATTATTGTGTGCCCATTTTAGACGGGATAACTATTTTCTCGAGTGATTACTGCTCTTCTCAGACCGATCTCTCCCGCCAAGAACCCTTGATAAAACCCCGAACCATCGTAAACCCTCCGCCCCCTCCCTTTTTTTTTTTTACGGGTATGGAAACCCTAACCCTAACAAAGCCCTCCGCCGTCGCTGCCGGCGGCGGCACCAGCAACCGGGTACTCATCCTGGACTACGGGTCCCAGTACACGCACCTCATCACCCGACGGATCCGGCAGCTCTCGATCCTCTCCCTCTGCATCTCCGGCACCTCCCCGCTCCCCTCCATCACCGACCTCAAGCCCCGCGTCGTCATCCTCTCCGGCGGCCCCCACTCCGTCCACGCGGACTGCGCTCCCGCCTTCCCCGACGGCTTCGTAGAGTACGTCGAGGAGAACGGCGTGTTCGTGCTCGGGATCTGCTACGGGATGCAGCTGATCGTGCAGAAGCTCGGCGGAGTGGTGACGATCGGGGATAATCAGGAGTACGGGAAGATGGAGATCGCCGTGGCAGAGGGGGAGAGCGGTCTGTTCGGGCCGGAGGCAGCCGGCGGGAGCCAGACGGTTTGGATGAGCCACGGGGACGAGGTGGCGAGGCTGCCAGAGGGGTTCACGGTGGTCGCTAGGAGTCTGCAGGGATCGGTAGCTGCAATCGAGAACCATTCGAGAAGGTTTTACGGCCTCCAGTACCATCCAGAGGTACTCATCAAATCGCATTCTTATTTGCCCTTATCATTAAAAGGGAAAATTGTGTCATGGTAGTGATAGACAACAATTGATTTGTGGTGGGTTATTCAACCGGATGAATGACATGATAATTGTATGATGGGTATCTTCTATCATAAACATGAAAAAGCAACACCTCTTAATTTTTTGGTGATGGGCCTGATGGTTCACCACATTGTTTATGAAAGTTCACCAAGTTTCCTTCGTATACTACCAGACAATCAAGTTTATCATTGTCGATATGTGATGTCATTGATTAGATAGCTGGCTACCAGGACAAAACATTGGATTTTCCCATTTAAATAACGGCCTCATACTTGGCCTACTTATGATATTGTTTGCCTTTATGGAAACTTGTTGCAACGATCTCTCAACTATGGTAACAAGTACCTATATATAGGAGACTGTGGAAACTGGGTTTCATTTAAAGGTAATACAAGTTTAACCACATTAAGGCCAAGTGTGTATTTGTGTCTATATGGGACACTCGTATCATTTCCATGCTTAGAATTTGCGAATGTGTGAGTCGGGTCCTTGTATTCTGCGTTTGTGTTTCGTGTCCGTATTCGAATGTTATTATCATAGATTGTTGGTTCACATTTCTTTGTGTAAAACAACGGTTTGAGGATTCGAACCTGAACTGTCAATTGAATCAGTTCGGATTTACGCCTTGTCAAATCGAACCAAGCCTCCAAAGTCAACAACAACAAAAAAAGAACAAATACAAGAAACAGCAACAGAAAGCGTTTCAAACCATTTCATCTTGATTGCTTGAAGCAGGTTCAATAAAATTGAATCTGATTCTAGTTGGTCTTATTTTAGTCATTTCTGTCATCTTCAACTTTAGCAAAGTCATTTGAACCATTTATGTTGTGGCAAATAGAACTAAAAGCTAAAAGTGCTTATTTGAAAATGTGATAGCACGCAAGCAAACCCATCGGCCTCCACTCAGTCATAATACTCCTTTTGTAGTATTACATGATACTAGAAATTATTTCAGCAAAACCTTTGAATGTCAATCACTACTTATGCATGACTATGCCTACATGTTGTAACTTGTAGGTGTATTTTGCCTAACTACTATTCTAAAGTAGTGGTATTTCTTTGTTTATGTATCTCTCATTATTCTTGGCTTGATAGTTGCTAACAATATTATCATGATTTATTCTGTAGTCGGAAGTTTTGTTGCATCAATTCTCTTAATTTCACCTTCATGAAAATTGAGCGGGCATAGTAGAACGGAAAGAAATGCAAATGTTACTCTTCACATGTTCTAGTGCATGCAAAATAAGAATGGGAATGGCAACAAGATCCAGATAAGACTAACCAAAATTTCTGGCATTGTAAGTTAATAATATATTGTTGTTTCAGGAATACATTTTAAATGTTGATTGCTGATGAATAAGTTATAAATATTTGAGAATATAATGATAATTCGTAAAATCTGTGAAAATTTGAATTATCTGAATGTCGTGATTAGTTAGCCAACCATTTGAACAAGGGAAACTTGTGGTGCGTAGGAGCCTTGAAATGTCGGGATTCCCCCACGGGGGACTCCAAATCTCTTGGTGCATGGATTCCTTTGGGAGATTTTGACTCTCTTTTCCTCTGTTTAGTAATATACGAAGTATATTACTAAATAAATGCTGATAAATAAAACTGATACGTATATTACTAGTTAGGATGACGATCATTCAAAATTAACTTCACAATATCTTCTTGTCAATTCTTTCATGTCTCCCCTTGTGTCCTCCCAGTGCTCCCACCCAGATGATCACCCAACAATTCCATTGTTTGGCCTGCCAATACATTGGATGCCCTTTGCCTGTTTTTTGAAGGGGTAGGTGTAGTTTGTAAAATACAAAACCTTTTCTTCAAGGCTCCAAAAGCTCGTCCTACAACATTTAGAATAGATGAATGAATTTGGGTGAACATTTCCATATGATTTTGTGGGATGTGTCCACGAGTATCATTCAACCAATAAGGCATTTCTATATGGAGGAATAAATCTAGGCATGGTTGCATATCCACCATCCACAAAGTAATACTTAACTACAATAACAATACATCCCCATCACTCACTATGTATAACAACTTATTATTTATAATAATTAATTATGTACAAGATTCTAAAATTTTTCGGTTGGTACCACTAGTCCACCCTCCCTTGTTAGCACATCATTCAAGACATGAGCATCCACTGTCATAGTTACCAAATCGGGCGTTTTTTTGAAAAAAAACGCGTATAAAACGCGTATCGATCCGAAGTCGTAGCAAACAGGAAAAAAACTCGTTTTTTTGAATAAAAAGTCCATACGCGTTTTATACGCGTTTAAAACGGAAAAAACACATATAAAACACGCCGGATTTGGTCCGGGTTTAAATTGGGTTCGGATTTTAATTTGTTCGTGCTTAATAAACACATATGCTATATGTTTTGAACTTTTGATTACTTAATGTTGGAAAATGACATATATACATACTTGGTATAATTTTTAAGATTTTTTTATTTTTTCGGATGGTTTCACGTTTTTTTTTTCCGTTTTTTCCGTTTTCATCGTTTTTTTCCGATTTTTTCCCTTGCCTTTTTTTTTTCCCGTTTTCCGACTTGGTAATTATGTCCGCTGTAGATCCCTCCCAAGTCCCAACCTGCATGTGCATGTTGAAATTTCAAATCAAATGAAACTACACACATCACATTTTGTGTGATTTTACTGTGTCCGTTTTGATACCTTGGTTGCATCTTGATTGGTACCAAAGCTGGAACGTGCGTCCTGTCTATGGCTCCGACATCTAATACAAATTTATATATTTGTTCATTACTAATTGAAATATGCAGCTATGAGTAGTGCCTTGTAGTATCGATACCAAGTGTGACTGTTCATGATTTATGTCGATACATCCTCACCAAGTTGTTTCATGAGATCAGGATACAAGCTTAGAACTGCCCTTAACACAGAATGAAAATGTGTGTTGATCATCTCAATCAAGCGATAAAAAATTGTAAAGATATTATGAGGACGATAAGTGTCCAAGGATACAAAAAACGATGCAACCTGCTCTTCAATGCTTACACGTTAGGTAGGGTGGAGGAATCCTAGAATGCAATGTGTCACAGAAGTCCTAAAACATTGTCAACTCATATGTAACTCAAGCACAACCTCTCTCTCTCTCTCTCTTCAATGTTTGCGATTCTCTTCAATTCTCTATTTAGAGACACTTCTCTATTTAGAGATGGTGCAGCAATTCGTCGACGAAAATCAAAGTATCTTGCGGATATATAAAGAGACAATGTTATAACAATCAGTATATTATAATGAACACCTCGTTCTCTACATAAAAAACACTAAATATACACTCCATCTATCTTTCCAATAGCTAAATTGTCCAAATAGAATATAAGAAAGGAACTTTCAAAACAGGGGAAACTATAGCAAAAGAGATAATACGTTCGTCGACATGTCAAAGTTATAAACAAAAAAAAAAAGCCCCAAGAATTCTTCAGTAAGCACACAATTTTGCATTTCATTAAGTGGTGCCAAGTTTAAGTGGCCTAACAATAACAAAGACGGAAAAAATCGGATCTACAAACACAAATTTCAAGTCATGTACATCAAAGCTTTCAATGCATAAGCAGAATGGTGAATCTATTTGATATAGGCTCAATGCATGAAATAACACTATTTGATACTTCATGAGCATGCAATGATGCTATCTGAAACCTACCTGATGGGAACAAAGAACTAAACCATAAAATCAGGCTTTTGGGCTCGTATTTTCTTTTCTTTGCTCGAACTACGTCATCATAGCTGAAAGCTTTTTCTACTTCTGACAACTTATCTTTTCTCTCATTTTACAAGAACTATGATAGGAACTAGCAACCCTCATTAAAAAATTTTGAGAAAAAATTGGCAACATAATGGTACTGATTTCATTTGTAAACAGAGATGTAGGCAAGCAAATGTTTTGCAAAGAGGCAACATTGTTGCATAGTAGCATCACAACAATGACTTGTATAGATGAAGGTAACATGTTTATGTGAAGGTTCAAAGACATTTGCAACCAAACATGTACATGTATATGTCTTTCCCCTGCCCAAGAGTCTTCTTGCAAGCATAACAAGAAGCCAAGAAATAAAAAGGAACAATGTTGTTTACATTATAGATGCAATCAAGGATCAAGATCAAAATCTAATTATGTTGCACGGTTTAGAAACATATCATGATTGTTTTCGGTATCTTGGGTTTGTCATACAGAAGAATGGAGTGATAGATGATATATCCAATAGGATTAGAGCTAGTTGGATGAAGTTGAGAGGAGTTTCAGGGGTGCTTTGTGATCGCCGCACGCCTTTAAGACTTAAGGGTGAATTTTACATGGCAACAATAAGACCCACAATGTTATATGGTTCAGAATGTTCACCCTTACAGAGAGCTCAAGTTCATAAGATGAGCGTGACAAAAATAGGGATGTTGAAGTGGATGTGAGAAAAAATTAGGAGAAATAGAGTGAGGAATGAGTGTTAGTTGGAGTAGCATCAATTGAGAACAAGATTATAAATAACAAATTAAGATGGTTTGGGCATGTACAACATAGAGCAAATGCGGCCTCAATAAGGAGAGTGTCTCAGATTACTGTGGAAGGTCAAATGGGGAGGGGCCTAGAATAACTTGGATGAAAGTGGTTGGAAAAGTCATGAAAATACTTTCATTGATAAGAGATATAGCCCTAAACAAAAATGAATGGCTTGATGGTTATGGACCTTATGGTTATGGCTTAGAAAAGATCAAACAACAAAAAAAAAATTCACATCAGTTCCGTTCAGCAATAGACACACGTAGAAATAGATCAAAATACGCACAACTGTCCAAAATGAGAACAAATAAACGATAAAATTATGCCACAAGGCTAATCCAAAGTATTAAGAACAAAACAAGTGAAAAAGAAACATACGACCATATTTGGTTGCATCTTGGTTTCCTTTGTCAAGATCAGGCCAAGAGAAAATATATAAATAAACCGTTATCTTCTTCGTATGTGTCAAGGTCACAAACGATCACCAATCGGCCATGGGAGGAGCCCCTCGTGAGCAGTCAAACATTTTGGGGACTTTCTTCCGAGAAGCCGTCGCCGAAGGGGATGGGAATGAGGAAAGACGAGAGATGGAAGAGGGGAGGATTATGGGGTTTATTCGACTGTATTTTCCATGGGATATTTTGGAATACTTGGTGTCACCGCAAAAAACAAATCCTTCTTCCCGTGGGATTTGTTTCCCCAAGGTGTTGTGGTGGCATCACCCAATGGAGGAAAATAGGGGTGCACCAAACAAATGATTTTGACTCTCAGGGATTCCTCCATGTGGGAATCATGGCTTGTCATGCTCCTAAACATATCATTAGGGATTTTTTTTCAAGTTTTTGACCAGTGATTTGTATAATTTTATTACCGTAGTACCCCTTCCTATGGTACAAAGATACTTTTTTTTAAAGTTAGAACTGCTTCATTTTTATTCTCTTTCAATTTTTGATTCTTAATATTTTTTACATGACTTTTGTTGGGTTATTAATTCTTTCACTTGAAATCGGTGAAATACTCAACCTTGATGTATAGTTGCCCCACTAGAACCGTTAGCGGCATTGTGAATGTTCTGATTAATTTTATGATATACCAAATAATAATATGAAGGGCGAGATATGTTTTTAGGGAGGTGATGGGGATGGCATATACTTTTCTAAATAGTGGAGAGGATTTTATAAAATGCTTATATTACTATGTTTGCATGTCATGTTTTATATATAGTTTACTTAACAGTTAACATAAAGGTTAATATTTGCTTTTAGGTAAGAGAGATTGGGGAAGGGATGGAGATCTTTTTGTTTCAAATCCCCTAAAGATGTGGATAGAGAGAAGTCAATAGTTTTTAGTGTTCCTTTCTTTATGTTGTTTTTCAAGCCCCAAAGAGAGGTCATGAGGAGATGGATTCCAACAATGCAGAAAAACTTAAAAAGATATGGTGTGGTCTCACTATATTCCGAAGTGTCTGTGGTAATTCTAGGTTGTTTTTTCTTCCGGAGTCTTATTTTCTAGGAACCTTGGCTCTTAAAAATCTCTCTTTTTTAATGTTGTTTTTCAAGCCCCAAAGAGAGGTCATGAGGAGATGGATTCCAACAATGCAGAAAAAGATATGGTGTGCTCTCACTATATTCCGAAGTGTCTGTGGTAATTCTAGGTTGTTTTTTCTTCCGGAGTCTTTTTTTCTAGGAACCTTTGCTCTTAAAAATCTCTCTTTCAACCCAGAAAGGGAGGTGGATAAAGTGGAATCAAATCCAACAGGGTGGGAAAGAAAGATGGAGTAGTATCAACACTGCCAAGTGCCAACATGATTGATAATTTCTAGATTTCTATTTGCTTGTAGAAGTATCACGTATAATATTTTTTGATCTGGTCATAGTAGTAATCTTACACTGTTCTTCCTATAGTTGTCGATCATGTGGATTTTAGACTTTTAGTCCAAAGCTTTATATGCCACTTTCCTCATCGAGTATAACCTGATGCACTGCAATATGTGGTCTTTCATTAGTCAAACTGTTGTCAGAAATTGTGCACGGTCTGACATTTCTTTGAAGGCTGCTTATAATGTTAAACTAGTATTTTAAAGTGGTGTGATATATTAATCTTCTTTTTCAGGTCACACATTCAATACAAGGAATAGAAACACTGCAACATTTTCTATTTGATATTTGTGGGGTAACTGCTGATTGGAAGATGCAAGATGTACTTGAAGAAGAAATCAAAGGCATCAAAGAAATGGTAGGACTTGATGAACTTGTCATTTGTGCATTATCTGGGGGCGTGGATTCTACTGTTGCAGCTACGCTTGTTCACAAGGCAATTGGTGATAGACTTCACTGTGTCTTTGTTGACAATGGTTTATTAAGGTAATACAAATTTTCTTCTCTTATAAATCAAATCTGTGTTATGCTTTTTGAATGATATTGACAATATTTTGTAGGTATAAGGAGAGAGAGCGAGTGATGTCAACTTTTCAAAGTGATCTGCATTTACCAGTTACTTGTGTTGATGCATCCGATCGTTTTCTTCATAAGCTAAAGGGTGTCAAAAACCCGGAGATTAAAAGAAAAATTATTGGGGGAGAATTCATTGCCATTTTCGAAGAAATTGCCCAGGAGTTGGAACAAAAATTGGGAAAAAAAACCACATTTTTGGTTCAGGGGACTTTGTATCCAGATGTGATAGAGTCGTGCCCACCTCCTGGAAGTGGAAGGACTCACTCCCACACAATCAAGAGCCATCACAATGTTGGAGGACTTCCAGAGAAAATGAAGTTAAAACTGATTGAACCACTCAAGCTCCTTTTCAAAGATGAGGTAAGCTTCTGAGTTCATAAGCCTGTATGTTTGATGCAATTGTGATTAAATACCTGAAAATGTCCATACTAGCTTCTAGATATCTTGATCTTAATGTTGCACTTCTGAGTCTAGCTGATGGAGTTTGTTGGAAGGTACGTCAATTGGGAAGTATTTTGAATGTTCCGGGGTCATTTTTGAAAAGACACCCTTTCCCTGGTCCTGGCCTTGCCGTTCGAGTCTTGGGTGATGTCACGGAAGGAAATGCATTGGATATTTTGCGCCAGGTTACTTTTTTGTAATTTTTTTGTTGCTAGTCAAACATCAGTTATACTTGTCCATGTGACATTTATTTTACCATGTATTCCCAGGTGGATGAGATATTCGTTCAGTCAATCAAGGATGCTGGCCTTTATGATACCATTTGGCAAGCTTTTGCTGTGTTTTTGCCAGTACAATCAGTTGGGGTTCAAGGTGACCAAAGAACTCATTCTCATGTGGTTGTTCTTAGAGCAATTACTAGTGAGGATGGAATGACTGCAGACTGGTGAGTTACATCTTTACTGAATTTTCTTTAAAGGTTCTTGAAATCTTGAAATGTTATGTAAAGAAAATTATTCGCACCCTTTTCTTCCCTAAACATGCATGGGAGATTTATTTTGGTCAATGGTCAAATGACTCAAATCCCATTAATAAAACTGACCTATAATATCTAACTTAAAAATAAAAATTGTACTCTATAGCATTTTAGTCTTTTTTTAATGTTATTCATATACAAGTCTTAGCCAATTCTTTTTCGCTTCTTTGGCGCTAAAATAGGTTGTCAAAAAATTTTAGGCTCTCGAAGAGCTTCTTTGAATGTTATAGGATCAGGGGAGAAAGAGGGAAAGGAATGAGAATAATGGTTGGGATTGAGAAGGGGTTTTAGAGGCTGGTAGGTAAAGAAGAACAAATTGCAGTCCTGTTTAGAGGTTCAATCAAATAGATAGTGGCAAGGTTTGTGTAGAAGGTATATAAGCAGTTCGAAACAGGAAATGCTTGGAATTTGACTTTGGCTTAGGCAGATAAGAGAGAAATGTTGCTTAGGGCTGGGGATACTGAACATGGGCGTTATTAGGCTAGAGGTGATAGGAGTGGTTCAGTTATTTATTTTACCGTCTGAACCTTATTGATACATTGCTTCTGTTGCAATTATTTATTGTAAAGATAGGAAGAATAAATGTAATTCTTATGATAGGTTACATAAGGTACAAGGAGAATAAATTGGATTGTTTTGTATAGAATGGTGTTATAAAATGTAGTGGGAGGTGGATTTTTTTAGCACTTCTGTTTCTTCTGTTATCTTGATGCTTATGAACCTTGTGTAGGTCGTGGTGAACTTGGAATCCTCACATGGGAACTTGTAAGAATGATAAGGAGGCAATGGACAAATTTATATTCTAGCAAAAATTAGATAAACTAATTATCTTTTGCATACCCAGAGTAAATATATTTTCCTGTGATTACACCTACGTGAACAGTAGATCATTATAATATTTAATAAAAAAGGGAACAAAATCAAGCCCTAAATGCAAAACATGAGTAAAATTGGTTGCACATTGTGACTGAAATTTTGAGAAAGCAAAGTACAAGAAAGAAGAGAGGAGGAAGTATTAGAGGAAGTGGAGAAGAAAAGAAACGTAATAAGAAAAATGACAAAAAGGTGATCCATTAGTAATGGACAAAGAAACAAATAGGTATGACTGTATGAGATATAGAAATTAAAGTGGAGAAGGAAAATATTGAATTAAAGGTTTAAATGGAACAAAGAAAAACAAGAAGCACAAGAGAGAAGCCAAAATAGCAACAAAAAAAGTTACATGGTTGCAACAAACCTTTAAATGAAGGTGGACGGAGACGGCACTCACCCTTGCTCATGGATGGCAATACCCTGCTACTCCTCCATCCTTGTCAATGACAAAAGCGGCTGGTGTTTAGAATGATATCTTGAGGAATTTTAATTTATTATTCTTATTAATAATGTTAGGTATGTTATGTTATCAATTTAGATATTGTCAAGTAATATCCAATCAATAGTTTTATATAACAAGTGTTGTTATTAAAAAGGGGAAGTTGTAGAGTTATAACTCATAGGTATTATGTGCCAAAATTGGTTGCATTATTAATTTTAAACCTAAGAGATCTATTTTTTTTTTCAATTTGATGGCATTGAATTACCCTACTTTTATCATTTTTATATTGCGGATCTAGTTTACATGATAATGGAGGGATAGGTGAAAACACAATAAAATTAATGCCAGGTGAATATAGTGGATAGGTGTTCATGGGGTGTTTTTGATTGTCCTTTAGGCTCAGAGGAAATAATAGAAGATGTATGTAGAAAGATTGTTTAGGTGGATCCATGTAGAATTGTAACAAGGATCACAGGAATGCAGGACATAGATATGTGGAGGCAATGGATAATGGTAAGTGCTTGCACTTGTGGCGACTCACTTGTCGCAACAACAAATACTAGAGTAGCTGTCTGCTTTCATGGTGGATGAAACATATTTTTCATAGCCAACATCTCGTTGTCGCCATGCTTGCGCATGGCTGTTAGTTATTCGAAAGGATTTGGAGTTGTCATTAACAATGGATGCAACTCACATAGTTACAATTAGTAAGATGTTAGTCATGGTTATGATAAGCATGGAATTAAATATCGACAAATTTTCTACAAAATCACCGAAATATGTCTTATTTTAAAGGTCAGACAGAGAAATTGGCCGAATTTCTAATAGTACTAAAGTTTTGTCCGACATAACGTAATATTGGCCAAAATGACCGACATTTGATCAAAATCCGACATTCTGTCTTTTCCAGACAATTCACTAAATTTTTTTTAATCTTTTTAAATAAAAATATTTTCTTTATCGGTGAGAAATTACATTTTTCCTCAATTCCGATTTTTGTTCATAACATGCAACATTTTATTGACATTTGATCTGGAATTGATCGAAAGAAAATGCAAAGGAGATGCAAGTTAAAGAATAAAGTGATCCTTCTTGTGGAAGGAGTATTCCTTGTCATTCTCTAATGTGACTCTCTCTTGGACCTCGTCTAGCTTCATCTGTATTCCTCTTCTATGCCACTTCTATCCCTCCGCACCTTCAGCCTTTCGCAACGACCTTCCAAGAGATGAATCGGAGAGGCTTATTCAACATCCTCACTGGGTGTTCCTGGAACTTCGGGTAGCATCTGTATTCACTCGTGAGATTGTTCATGTTCTATATTTTCTATCTTGTTCTCGTCCTCTTCCATTTGTCCCTCCCCCATCCTGCCTGTGATCTTTCACCATCACATACTGAATTCTATACCTACTCATATAGATTTTTCATTTTTGTCATCTTGGCCTAGAATTTATCTAATAAAATCTCCGTATTATTTTTCCAACTTCTGTTGTATTTTGTTAGGTCATACTTGTTGCATTTACTTTTAGTCCATTTTTGTGACCCCTTTTTTTTTTTCTGGCACTTCCTTTTTTCCTGTTTGAGAAGGCAAACAATTTGCATGATTATATGGATAATAAATCTAGTGACTTCTACTACCAATTACCCATCCATCTGCTTATATACATATCTTCTAAACTTTTAAAACCTGTTTTTCAGGTATTATTTCGATCACAAGTTCCTTGTCGATGTGGTCCGTAAGATCTGCAACAATGTCCGGGGTGTTAACCGAGTCTGCCAAGACATTACGTCGAAGCCACCCGCCACCGTGGAGTGGGAATGAATCTGATGATCTCTACATTGAAGCCACCGACTATTGGTGGGGCTGGACCGACGAAAAATTGATCGGTGGGCCCGTGGTTTGACAGGACCACCGTGAAGAGCTCTTCTGCATCGTCGAGTAGGATTGATGATCGGAACCTGACCCTGAAAATTTATCTATTTGAACAAATGCTTGCCTCTTGTTTTTCTCCTCTCTGAATGCTCAGATTCAGCCATTGTGATTTGCAAGCTGTGCTGATCTTTGGAGTGCATTTGTTTAATTATGAAAACAATTATGATGCTATCAATAGTTATAATTTTGTTAATGCAGATTTATGTACTAACAAAATTATTTTGCTTCAGCTCATCGGTTGATAAGTTGTCCCACATATGAATGCACTCCTTTTAGTTTTTAAACCCTTATCATCCGGTCATTTTTTTATCACCTCGCAACTTTTTTTTTTTTGACAATTTCACCTCTAAACTATACTCCGTCTACATTTAGCACCCCCGCCCCCCCTCTCTCTCAACTTTTATTCCGAAAATATTCTTTTCATAGTAAGCAAAAGTTAAATATTTTCAAATTATTTTTGAGTCTTATTGGAAACCGATGAGGGTATTTTCAAGATAAAAAGTTGACGAAGGGGGGCAAAATGCAGATGGAACATAGCTAAGGTTTTTTTTTTTTTTTTTAAGTTGGACCAATATGAAATGAGACAAATAGTTCAGAGGAGGTTTTCGTAATTTGTCGATGAATCTTGCAGGGTTGGTCTCTGGTTTCATGAGTTTACATTGCGTAGTCAATACAGAGAATGGGGCCACCTGGCCCACAAGAAGTCGCCACACCAGAGAGCAGGAGCGCCACACAGAGCAAGGAAGGGGCATCCTGGCCACGAATTCGCAGCTTGTATACGATCCCCAATGAAAGAAAAAAAAAAGAAAAAGTTAATTAGCCTTAAATTCCTCCACAGGTTGTTATTTAAGCTAAATGATACAAGTTCTTAGGATATTAACTAAAGTCCCTCCCAAAGAACAAGTTTTGTTTAGCAAGTCCTTAACCGAAAATACTGACTTTTTGTTATCCTTTAAATTACAAAACTGCCCCTCCAGCAAGAATATCCATTCATTTTTTGTAAGAGTATCCATTCGTCTTCAGAAAGACTATCCATTCGGCC
This sequence comes from Chamaelirium japonicum, assembly GCA_947650365.1. Taxonomy (NCBI): domain Eukaryota; kingdom Viridiplantae; phylum Streptophyta; class Magnoliopsida; order Liliales; family Melanthiaceae; genus Chamaelirium; species Chamaelirium japonicum. Next base: position 15,131,070 of record OX393554.1, read on the forward strand.
AATTGATACTCTTGCTACAATGAAATCACTGTAGCGGAGTGAAATCACTGTAGCAACAACCAATTCGCTAAATTGATACTCCTACCAAATCGAATTGATACTCTTGCTACAGCGATTTTACTATAGCAGCTACAGTGAAATCACTATAACAGCTATAGTGAAATCACTGTAGCAACTGCTACATGCACAGCGTCAACCAGCGAATAGATACTCTTTCTGGAGACAAATGGATACTTTTTCTGGAACACGTGAGGGGGTAAATAAGGACGAGGGACTTGCTGTAGCACATAATATGTAGGGACTTGGTGCAATATTGAAATGTTACCTGTCCTTTAGCTAATATAGCATCTGCTAAAATGACTTAAGGCTAAGTCTCCCCCCCCCCCCCCCCAAGGGGGAATTAGCAAGAAGCCCATCTTAGAGATCCTTTTTGAGTAGCAACCTCAATCATCTTTTCATTTCAGCTGAAACCCTTGTGGACGAAAATACCCCCCACTTCATTTCTAATTTATAAGGGAATGCCACTCCCCCCCACCCCTGCTGCTTCCGCCGCCGGACCTAACCGAACCCCACCCCACCCCCGCCAGATCTAACCGAACCCGCCACACCCCCCCCCCGCCAGACCTAACACGAGATGGACAAGCCATGGGATGAACCCTAGACCTAGATCCTAACCAAACCCACTGTTGCTGCTGCTCGCGCCCGCCGCATCCGCCGCCTAAGCCTCCGCCTCCGCCTCTCGCATCCGCCACCTGAGCCTCTGCCTCCGCCGCTGCCGCCTACAGCCGGATCAGCCTCCGCCGGACCCGACTGCCATGGCCGATCGAGAGAGGAGAGGGGGTGAGGGTGGTCTGGGGATTAAAAAAAATGGAAAGGATTTTAACTAAAGTTGGGGTTGGTTAGAGGGGCTGGAGCTCAAATGAAAACTTTCAGTGGGTTTATCCTAATGTTGGGTTGGTTAGAGGGGTCTTAGGTAGGCTAACAAACCCCCAAAAAAATCTGCTGACTGGTGAAGATCAATTCTGGTGGATCCCTGGCAAGTTCGAATGTGCCATATTAGATAATTTAGATGAAGGGAAAATGCTTCACAGCCATCCTGCTTTCCATCCAGATCCAGCCATCCTGATGTGGCACCTGATTAGAGCCGTCCGCTACACCCAGTCCCGATGGGTGTATCGCACGCAGCTCTACTGGCAGGCAAGTAGAGGGCTATGATCAGGTGTATCGCCATGGCCCGATCCAGATGGAAGACTGGATGGCTGAACAGCAGAGCCCCAAATGAAGATAGCTCCATCCAAACCAAACTTCAAATAATACATGGAAGTCTAAGCTCAAAATCAATAGTCCTGTTGCCATACCAAAATAGCTCCATCCAACCAAGGCAAACCTCCCATGATCTAAGAGCATCTCCAACCAAGGATTATCCGAAGGCCCATGCGGCACTCCGAGCGATAAAGGACTGTTCCAACCGAATCCGAAGGATTGTCCTAAGGTCTACGTGGCTTCTTTCCCCTTTGAATGATGCTGACGTTTGATGGAGTTATCCCAAGCCCACAGCAAAGATCGGATACACTTCAGAGAGCTCCGAAAGATCTAAACCCACCGAAACTTTTGCACAAACCCCCTTCTATTCTCATTTAAAAATTTATTCTCCCATATTGCGGACCCAATATCAAATCATTATTAGCACTTAAATCGGTGCCCTAAAAATAAATCATGGTGGGTGGGGATCGAAATGGGTCTGGTGCAAATTTAGGAGGTGTTGGATATTAGGGGGTTTTGTGCAAAGTAGCTAGGATATCCTAGTTGGGACTCGGTCGGCGTGGAACTCATCCGAGCTAGGAAATTTGATAAGATGGCTAGACAAATGGGGCCCACCATCCTTGGGATAGTTCTAGGATATCCTAACTCGGATTCGGGATTCGGTTGGAGATGCTCTAAACACCACATTTCATATTGGTCCCAAAACTGTTTTTTTTTCAAACAATTTAATCCCTGAACTATGCTCCATTTGCATTTAGCCCCTCCGGTCAAATTTCATTCCGAAAATACTCTTATTTATTTCCAATAATACTTTAAAAAAATTGGGAAATATTTAACTTATGCTTACTCGGACAAGAACATTTTCAGAATAAATTTTTACAGAGGGGGCTAAATGAAGACGGAGCATAGTTCATGGGTGGTCAAATTGTTCAGGAAAAAAAAAGTCTGACCAATATGAAATGAGATGTACAGTTTAGGTGAGATTTTTGTAATTTTCCCTATTTTCAAATTAAGCTAATCACTCATGGCCTTCAATTCACTAGATCAAAGACAAATCTAAGTTTAAAAAAAAGGAAGCAAACCAAAGTACACTGAAGATTCTCAAGCAGAACGTACATAGCATGTGGAAAAGACCAAGACTCGCACCAGATGCGATAATTCCGAGCTCGAAGTACTTCCGAGCGTCCGTCTTGTACACGTCCATCTGGCGCGTGAGGACAGAGGGGATGCTGCCCACTTTAGCCTCAAACAATTCTATCCGAGCAGTGGACTTCGACCTGTCAACGAAAAAATCGATCAAGTCCAAGAGTAAGACATTTATTATTTGATAGAGATTCTATATTCCTAATTACATTAGGTAAAATGCGAATATCGGAAAGAACAAAAAAGAAATCGAAAAATCCCGACTGTAAGCCCTTCAACTTTAAGAGAAGGAACACATCAAATCATGCATGAAAATAGCATGAAATGTCTATATTTCCTATTTTTTTTCCATTCAAAACATACTTGCATTCCCTCTGCGAGTCCTCCAAATCGGCCAGCATCAGGGCGAGACCATACACCTACATTCAGATTACACAAGTTTCAGATCAGCAGTGGACATGAAAGTTTAAGCTTTAGTAAGTTTGCGTTAACGGAAGTATTTAAAGAAGCAGTAGGCGTAAATCACCGTCATATATGCATGAAATCACTGCAATTAAACCAAACTGCTTGGGTGTCCTGGAACGAATACCAGGATATAAAGTGAAATCAAGAGTTTGCCGTCTTTAGAAAATGAAAGAGGCAATAGGTCTACCCAAAAAAATGTAAGACGCAACATATTATATTATTTATATATATATACTAGTGGAAGCCCGTGCCGATTGGCACGCTGCGGGCGCCTTCGACATAGCTGTCGGCTCGGCAACAACCGTCTTTGACGGCAAAATATAATTGGTCAACTTTGGCATCAGTACACACCTTCAACGGCAACACCTGATTCCGGTGGCCGTGCCCCGGTAGACTGGCGAGCCCTACACCACTATCACCGTCCACTGTTAGGACGATGGTAGTCCCCGAAATGGTCGCCTTCGATGTTAACACCTGCAGAGATCAAACTACACAAATCAAGGGGGGCCATGGCCACACCTAAATCTTGGGTTGGGTAAATTACACTTTGCCCCCTAAAGTTTATCTCAAAAACACTTAACCCCCCTATAGTTTAAAAACTATATTTTGCCCCCTACAATTTAGTTTTAATCAGATAAAAATTATCAAATGAGGAAATAAGTAGTTGACAAAAGTGGAGTATTGTGCTAACATTTCAAACTTTAGGGTGTGATTTGGAACAAAATAAACTACATGGGGCTTAAGTGTTTTTAAGCTAAACATCAGGGAGTTAAAGTGCAATTTATCATTTTGGATTTCTCTCTCTCTCTCTCTCTCTCTCTCTCTCTCTCTCATGCCCCCCCTGCCCCCGTTTAAATGTTTTTAAGCTAAAGATCAGGAGGGCAAAGTACAATTTATCATTTTGGATTTATCTCTCTATTTTCGTGAGATTGTTCATGCTCTCTATTTTCTACTATGTTCTCTTCCTCTTACACTTGTCCCTCCCCCAGCCTTCAAGTGATCTTCACCATCCCATACTGAATTTTATACCTACTTGTATAGATTTTTTTCATCTTGACCTAGATTTTATCTAATAAAATCTCCATAATTTTTTTACAACTTCTGTTGTATTTTGTAGGTCATACTTGTTGCATTTACTTTTTTTCCCTAGTTCTGTTTCTATTATAGGTAGATTTGGTAGATAACATGATTGTAATCTTTGTTTGTTGTTTAAGTAAATTTCTGCAGTTATATAACTTATATGTTAGTGATAATCCATGATCTAACGAATAAGGTTCTCTGGGAACCATTAAAGGTTTTGCGCTAAACCTAGGACACATCATGACACGACAATTAAGCAGTGATTACCAGGTTTTGGGTATATTTAGGTTCACTGCTATCCTTATAGTCTTGGTGGTTGCCTTTTGTCTTGTATTGTTCTGAATTATCTTTTGGTCAATCAAATTCCTACAAAAAAAGATTCTTCAGATTGTCTTGTGTTGTTCTACTTATTCTTTGTCATTATATCATTGTAAGCAATGCCATCTTTGGATTTCTGTATCATTTTTTCTGAATTTCTACACCTATACAAGTTGATCTTCATAGGTTTTAGTTTAGGTTATTTTCGAGATTCATAGATATGCTTAGATCTACTTCAAAGTCTCACATAAGCTATATGAAGCTCAGGATTTCTGCTACATAATTTATTTCCAGCAAGCCCATAATGTTTTCTCTATGCCCATTCAATAAACTTGAAAAATCCCTTCAGATTAATTTTCAATAGTAATAAACCACTTATGTAATGTAATTTCAGATCAAACGTAGATCTGATTTATTTATAAAACCACCCTAAGAATCTTCCAAACTCCCAAATCCACCAGCACGCTTTCTCTTCTATACGAAGTTTGTACCTGAGCTCATCATTTTGCACCAACACTATGATTAGAAGTCCTAGAAACTTCCATACTCATACTCATAAGGGCAGAAGTGACATCCTTACAAGACCCACCATGATTTTGACGGTCCAAGATGAAAGCCTTTCCTTATAAGTTATCGTGAATTCCACCAATAGTTGGTCAAGCTCCGTGAGAGTATGATCAGAAGGAAAATGTGCACATTGACGATGCTAATTTGCAGCAACTTGAATCCTAGCACTAAGTCAATAACAGGGCAGCTCCGAAGACTCCTCAAAGCGGGCGTGATGAAACCACCGAAGGCTTGATAACCCATGATCCACTTTTGCAAGAATTTTCGTAAACAACATCAAGTAGACAATCAAGCTTGATCGAATGAAGATTGTGATGACTTAAGGACATCACGAGGTAAGGAACAAATAGAAATCCCAAAATTTATGGGAATCCAAATTCCGACCTTGATTGACTAGCGGCAATGAATGACTAGTACAACATGACCGATAAGATTCTTAAAAAATGCATATGGCAGCATAGCATCAAAAGATCATTTAGTACGACAAAGTCAACATCCTATCCAACATTTGGACAAATGAAGGCACATATGGAAGAGACATCTTCCCCTATATTGTGAAGGAGATCTTTTTATCAGCTGATGATCTTGCATCAAGGAAGCATGTCACTTGAAGAGTACATGGAGATTAATAAACTCATTGTCCAATGTGGTATGTTGGAGGACGACATGCACGTTTATTCCAGATTTAGAACTGAATAGAGGGTTGGAATCAAGTTGGAGATGACCACCCTAAGCCTCTAATGTACAAAAAGTTCCAGATAACCGGGGGCTCGACCAACAACCGAACCATCCTTTCTCCTGATGATTCAATACTCAAGATCGTCTGTGTCTTAAAATTATAATTTTTTAAATCTTAAAAAAAACTGTTGAAAGATGCATTGTTCATAAGCATGCAGAATTAAATCACAAAAACTCAAAAATTGCAAGCAGTGATAAGTCAAGATCCTTACTATATACGAATAATCCAGGGTGCAAAGCATCCTCATTGTTAGCATCCCATCGAACTTGGAGAGCAGCCAAGCACTCCGTATTGGCTTCCAACTGATCTTCACTTCAGTTTCAAGGAACAATTTAGTGTATATGCTCCGCGCCATTCCTTTATCGTTGGGCACATCCATATCTCATAACTGGCTTAAATAACTATGTGGTACGTCATAAGCTTCAGAGTCTTCAACAGTGATGGAGCGCTTTCAATCTCCATAAGATATCACCGATATAAAGAAAATTAAACCTTCTGAACTCATCTTGTCAGGCTGCAGTAAAATGATTCTTTCAGGACTGGGACTTTCAGGACTGATAAGTATGAAGCCCAAGTTTGTATATGAAAACAGGCATCTTGATGGTGCTGCCTAACTACAGATGAAATTTGGCTCCCATGTCAAGTTATCTCCTTGGGGTGTAATCCTGTGAGTATGAACTTCCATCTTCATCATTCATATTTTATACAATTTTTTTAGCAGCTTCCGAGCATGCCCTTTCTTGCCTGGTCTTGCAAAGGCTTTACAGACAAAACTAAGAGTACTTTCCGATGGAGTAAACCCCCTCTCATTCATCTCACTCAGTAGCCTTTTCACCTCAGCTCCATTTGACACCTTCGACGACCCACTGATCAGTATGTCATATGTCGAAGAATTGGGAGATGCACCTCTCTTCTGCATTTCATTCACCAACTCTCTTGCTTGATTCATCATTCCCACCTTGGCAAAGTCACTAATGAGCACATTGTATGTGCTAACTTTTGGAACATAACCTTTCGTAACCATCTCACAGTACAGCCGTACAGATTCCTTCTTATTGCTTTGCTTCCCATGACCTGAAACCAGAACATCATAAGTAACATTGTTGGGGACTAATCCCCTTTCCTTCATCTCGTAGATCAGTTCATCGGCCTCTGCCATCCTCCCAGCCGCCGAAAGCCCACCTAAAAGAGTGTTGTATGTCGCAATATTAGGGGGTATTCCTTGAAGAAGCATTTGAGAATACTTATCGAAGGCTTTATCGAGATGACCGCTCTTGCAATGCCCAAGTATAAGAGAATTAAAAGTGATTGTATCTTCTGAGATGTCTCTTTCGAACATATCCCTCGTAACAAAGCCTGCTTTCCGTGTCATCCCAATGGTGCAGAAGATGTGGACGAGCACATTATACGTGGTGGTATCAGGATGAAGTCCCATACCCATCAAACGGCCATGCATTTGGAATATTAAATCTGCCCTCTTACACTTAGAACATGCTCGGAGCATTTTCCGGTGAGTCGAAGGATTTGGGCGGAACCGAGCAACAGCCATTTCATTCAACAATTCTATTGCCATTTTCACATCACCTGCTTCACAGAAGGCTCCGATTAAGATGTTGTAAGTGATTCGGTTTGGCATCAGTCCGGCGCTCTTCATTTCACTACGGAGTTCAAGAGCCTTATCTAGCTTTCCCTCTCTACAGAGGGCGCCGACCATAGTGTTATATGTAACATGGTCAGGACTTAAGCCCATACTTTCCATTTCAACGAGGAAAGATTTTGCTTCTCCGGACTTGCCGAGCTTGCAGAGACAATTTATGAAGACATTGTAGACGACAACGTCGGGCACTAGATTTCTCTCCATCAATTCTTGGCCGACTTTGAAAGCGGCAGATATGTTACCCGTTTTGAAAAGCCCATCCATTAAAGAGGTGTAATTAACATGGTCCGGCGACAAGCCCTTCTGTGTCATACCTTGGAATAAGGCATCGGCTTCTTCCATCCTCCCTTTCTTCCTCAAACCATTCAGCATTGCATCAAGGACGAAGTTGTTGGCTTTCAAACCATCCCTTGTCATTTCCTCGTACATCTCGAGAGCGGCTTCTTGATTTCCTTTCTTGAAGAATCCATCGATAAGAGTAGAATATGTTACAACGTTTGGAGAAATGTGTTCTTCCTTCATCTTCCTCACAACATCAATAGCCTCGACAAGCATTCCCCTTTTAGTATAACCATTGATTATAGCAGAGTAAGTAACAACGTTAGCACTTACCGACTTCCGCTCCATTTCCAAGAGCGCTAATTCCGCACCCTTTATATCTCCTGCCTTGCAACGCCCATCGATCAATGCAGAATAGGTTATGTGATCAGTGATGGGATGAAGGGATGAAATCATACGAAACACACCTTCTGCTTCGTCGACTTCTCCCGCTTTAAAGAGCCCATCCATTAAAGAAGTGTGTGAAATCAAATCCATGGCAATTCCTCGAACAACCATTTCGCCGAGAAGAATAGCCGAGTCCCTGGATTTCCCAGCTCTTTGCAACGAATCGGTGAGGGTAGTGTACGAAACATGGTTCGGAGCAATGCCCATTTTCTCCATCTCCCTAAAAAGAGCATACCCTTCGGCGAACCTACCGCTCTTGCAAAGGCCATTGATGAGGGAGCTGTAAGTAACCACGTCCGGCAAGATCCCACTCCTAACCATCTCCTCATACTGCACGAACGCTTCCCCTACCTCTCTCCTTCGACAAAAAACACCGATGAAGGCCGTGTGTGTCGCAACATTCGCCTCCAACCCCAATCCTCCCCTCTCCATCAGATCCCTCGCCATACTAAACTCCCCAATTCTACAGAACCCATTGATCAGAGTGTTATAGCTAACAATGTCAGGTGGAATGCTACCTCCCCTCATGCTCTCCACCAACCCAAAAGCTCCGCTCATCGTCCCGAGCTTGCAGTGCCCGTCAATCAAGGTGTTAAACCCGACGACATCCCTCGCGAGCCCACCTCGAACCAACATCTCCATCAACGATTCAGCATCGTCTAGCATCCCATTCCGGCAAAACCCTTTAACCAAAGTATTGCAGCTGACCGTATCGAACCCGACGCCCTTCTTCACCATTTCCGGCAAGAACCCGAGTGCCGATTCGGCCATTCCCCACTCGCAGAACCCACAGATGACGGTGTTATAGCTCACGGCGTCGGTTTCGACGGCTCTGAGCAAATCCAGGGCCGATTCCAACATACCCAGTTTGCACAGAGCATGGATCATCACGTTGTGGGAGAGGACAGTTGCGGTCTTGTGGCAATTCAGAAGTTCTGAGTAGACGATCGGTACCTGCGGGACGAACCCGGATGAGTTGAATCTGAGCAGGAGGCGGTTCCAGAGCCGGAGGGTCGGGTCGAGGCCGAGGCTTCGCATGCGGGCGAAGGCATCGGATGCCTGCGAGAATCTGGCGCAGTTGAGGTAGGCCTCGATCAGGGCGCAGAAGAATGAGGAGTAGAGGTGGGATTTGGAGGGTGGGATGGTGGGTTGGTAATCTGGGGATGGGAGTGGGGGGGTTTGGTTGGAGAAACAGGAGGAGAAGAGGGAGGAGAGGGGTGGCGGGTGGTGGCGGGGATTACCATTTAAAAAACATAGATCAAAACAGGTTCAAACAAGACTGCACAAGACTCACAGACTCAAATGCAAAATACATGTTTTGTGATGCTCTACACCCGTAGATAGGGTATAAATATTATCTAAGTGTTCTAAAACGTGTATCTATACTTAGTTTATGACTATCCAGAGTTTCATTCAAAAATTCCATTAAAAAATCAATATTTCCACCATTTCCATCAAATCACAATATTTCCACACTGTCGAAATATTTCCACGAAATATTTCCATTTTCCAGAAGGTCGAAAAATTTCCACCGAAATGGAGATTTCGAACCTTGGTTCATACCCGCCCCGTAATATAGCCAGGCTTGAATTTCAACCCCAATCCGACCCAAAACCCAAACTAGCTCCTCCCAAACTAGACCCAACTCGGGCCCGGCCCGGTAAACCTCGAGCTGGCCATCCCTATTCCACTTTGAGGTCCGGGAAAGAACGAACAATATTTTGTTGCAACCCCATGTGCAACCCTGGAGGATTGGGCATTTTGAAGGGAAACTTATTGGGGGTGCCTATATACAACTCACAGATTATTGGCGCCGCTCTAATATTATTTTCATACTAGCAATGCACGTGCCTATTGGCACTCTAACATCAGTAAAAAAAAAGTCATCGCAGCATTCAGGCAATACAGACCGTGTGCACATTCAATACATTCAACCATTGAAGATATATACATTTGACCAAATTAGAGACATAATAAACTCTAATAGTAAAATATTCTATAGATGAATCACACTAAATTCAAAAATCAGACGGGTGGCATGGGACGATCTCGATCGTTCTTTATCTTAGGGGTGTCTCTACGTTTATCACCTAGATGAAAAGATGCTCCCTTATTATATAGATTTTGTATATACCCTTTACTAAAGGCAATTTAAAGATACCTTGTTCACTAAAGACAACCCTATGATCGGAGAGTCATAATATCCGAGTTTCAGCCTTCCTTTCTCAGCGACCATTGAAAATATATACATTTGACCATTAGAGGTAAAATACACCCCAATGTCAAAATGTTATATCGGACTTGGTGATACAGAGGTAGACCAACTGACCAACAATCTATCTGTTCCGAATAGAATCCGAAAGAAGCTTGTTGTCTGTAGGGCGGAGCGCTTCACATGAAGCTTTAGTGGAGTGTCAGTGGTGTGGTCATCAGAAAGATAAGCTCGACTTAGGATGTCAACGATATACTTCTACTGGGATAGCATAATCCCTTGCTCACCCTGAGCAATCTTAAGGCCAAGAAATTAGCGCAAATGATTAATATCCTATATCTGAAACTAGCTCCAGAGATGCTACTGAGGCGATACTATGGTACTTGAGTTGTCACCTATAAGGATCATACATGTAGAGGAGAAGGATAGCCCGACCCTGCAGTGAAGACCTCACAAACGGAGAATGATCCTGAGAGCTCTGAACGAAACCGACCTCTATAACTGCAAGACGAAAGCGCTCAGACTCGAATCCTACTTGAGTCCGTAGATGACTTGGCGGAGACAATAGACATGCTGAGGAGGAGCGCTGAAACCCAGAGGAGGCTGCATGTAGACAATCCCAAAGAGATCATCATGAAGAAATACATTTTTCATATCCATCTGAAGAAGCGGCCAACGTCGAGCAACAACAACTGCCAGAAGAGTCTGAATCATGGTCATCTGTGCCATAGGACCAAATGACTCATTGTAGTGAATTTTGTACTCCTAACTAAAGTTACAGGCCACCGGTCTGTGCCGATCAATGGATCCATCCGACCACTACTTGACCTTGTACACCCATTGCAACTAATAGGTTCAACACCAGCAGGGAATGGAACGATGTCCCAATTTTGAGTATGTTCGAAGGTCTGAAGCTCCTTCGTAATAGCCTTGTCGCCATTGCGGGGACTGGACGATCTTGCGGTAGGACCGAGGCTTTTTTCTAGTATGAGTGAACGGTATTAAGAAAAGCGATGAACTGGGGTGAGTAGAAGGTGACAATGACAAAGCTAAAAGCGGTCAGATGATCCAAAATCGAAGCTAAAGTGGTCAGGTGGGTGGTGCTCGCGCTAAGGGTAGTGAGGCGGTATACGTAGGTCCTCGATCGGCAGATACTGACTAGGCGTAGTAGGCGGAGTACCAGAGATGCCAAAAGCACTAGGAATACCAGAGAACCAACCTTCATCTGTGGATATGAGAGGAAAGGGGCAGGAGCGTTGTAACGCCCCAGTATTTTACGGATTAATTCAATCCGTATAACACTGGGGTGTTAGAAGTAAAACTTGATATAAATTAAATTTCATCAAATATAGAAATTAACTGAGCCTCTTATTCAATAATATAAGGGTTTGATATATTTCTTGAAAAATAAAAGCCTAAGGCTTAATTGCAACATCAACTTCATATCTGTGTTCCCGTGTCCTCATAGTACGGAGTGTAGAGCGGATCTTCGATCCCCTCCGGTTCGTCCTCTATTCGTGCTTCCTCCTTTCTTTGACTTGTAGGGTCAGTCTCTGTAGAAACCACAACACCTGTAGGGGGGTGAGTTTAATCCACTGACTCACCTAATAACTTAGTTTATTCATGCTAAGATATATATACTGAAGAAGCAGTGAACATGACTATGAATAGTAATTAAAAAGACATTGATCACCCGATTCCCTTTTTGGTCTCAGCCAGGGTAGGAATCTCAAGCCTTACCCAGGTACTTTTTGTCCGCAACAAGGCTAGCCCCACACCTAGGCTTTTAGTCCTCAGACTAGGCTAGCCCCACACCTAGGTTACTTTTTGGCCTCTGCCAGGGCTAGACCCACACCCAGGTTACTTTTTGGCCTCAGCCAGGGCTAGACCCATACCCAAATAAGTGATCAACACACCTCAAAATTTAGCTAATCCATACCATCCTACCATTAATTCAATAACATACACTTAGCAAGAATTAACCAGGTTTAGTCCCCTACCTGAAGTGTTGTAGAATCCTTCACCCGATGTAGATGACCTATTACTCTCATGACCTGAAATATAGTGTTCTCTTTTATTAGTTTTATATTCCATTTCCCAAGGATCAGATGGAATCAAATTCCAATATGGATTCCTTAGGTTTTTAAACTAATTTATTTAATATATTTTATCTTATAGGAGTATTTTGGTCATTTCTAAAATATTTTAAATTTATACCCATGTTGTAGAGTTTTTTATTTTGAAACCGTAGCCATAGACGGAACTCAATTCGGAGTTCGTTTGCTCCCGGTATGGCCAAAATAGCCGGTATTGAATGAATTTAAATGGGTGGTCTGCCTTTAGTAAAAAGGTCAGGTTGCTCTCAGCAATAGCGGTGCAGTTTAGCGAAGGCAGAGTCGTTCTATCACAGTTTGTTATTGGGCTTCGGCCCACAGTATTTAATAGGTTGAGGGGCTTCGGCCCAGAGGCTTAATGGTTTAATGGGCTTAGGTCTAGAGGCTGAATGGTTAATGGGCTTCGGCCCAAAAGCTTAAGGGTTTTATTGGGCTTCAGCCTAGAAATTTAAAACAAATAATATTTGTGGCCTACCAGGTTTAGGGGTTTTATAATATCGATGGTTCCGAATCATAACCACAATCATGTGGTTGCAGACGGAATTCGATTCCGAGTTCAAATAAAAAGGTTATGACCATTTTACCTTAGGGGTAAAATGGTAAATATACTTTTTAATTGTCGGTTCTGATATTTTATGATCTCAGTAGGTATATTTTATTATTATAAGTCCAATACCATTGACGGGTCTCAATTCAGAGTCCGTATAGATAAGATATGGTCAATACAGTTTATCTTGATAATCTATATATTTAATTATAGGTGATTATTAAACATAAGGTGTAAATGGATCTCTTGGTTAGCCCAAAGGGCTTTAGATTGGGTTTAGAAAAGGTTGTGGGTTCTAAATGAAGTCTAGCCTTTTTGCACCAACATTTTATAACGGGTTAAAACCCGAATTAAATGGGTTTAAATTCCATAGCCGACCCGACAACCCGGGGTGGTGTGAGGCGGCGGCGGTCGGAGGTGGTGGCGGCAGCGGCCGGAGGTGGTGGCGGCGGTCGGAGGCGGCCGGAGGTGGCGGTGGCCGGCGGCGGCCGGTGGTGGTGGCCGGTGGTCGGAGGTGGTGGCGGTCGGCGGAGGTGGTGGCGACCGACGGAGTTGGTGGCCGGAGGTGGGGGCCGGTGGCCAGAGGTAGTGGCGGGCTGGGCACGGATATCGAGGTGGGGGCTTGAGTGAAGAACTCTGGTGAAGGGAGGGGGTTTATATAGGCCTTTCGGGAATACCAAAAGCCCTAAGGTCTTAATTGCAAAACAGTCATTTACTGTTTCAGTTGCACTGTTTCCGTCCGATCGAAAATGAAGGATCGTCGGTTGAGATGTCTTTTGGTCTCCCCCTCTTTACTATAACAAATAATTTCCTGGTGTTTAGTTAGAAAAGCTTTACGGGTTTTCTGGTTAGAGGGAAAAATTTAAAATCCTGCTGATACGTCCCTGGTTCGAATCCTTCCTTTGTATATATTTTTTTCTTTAAATTTTTAAATGCTCTAAATGAGTTCAAAATACAAAAGTTTGTATAGGTTTTTTGATCGTTTCGACGAGATGGATGCAATGGAGTTGTTCGGTTTTTATTTTGAATTTTTTATCAAAAATTCTTATTATATAGTTTTAAATTATATTAAATTATTAATATTTTTGGGATATTACATCCTCTACCCCTAATAAAAATTTCGTCCTTGAAATTTAAAGCATATACCTTAGTTGTCGAACAAATTTATTTCTGACTCTAATTCCCAAGTAACTTCTTCCTCATTGTGATGTTGCCATAGTACGTTTACCATTCGTATAGTGTTGGTTCGCAATACTTTATCTTTGGTGTTTAAAACCTTCACAAGTACTCCCACATTATATGCATCTGATTGAATGTTTTTATTTTCCAAAATATAAGAAGGATCAGGTTCATATGGATACTTGAAAGACTAGATGTATATTAGCCACTACTTGATCATTCTACAATAAGTACACCTCCTAACCCTACATGAGATGCATCCGTGTAAAGTGTATACTTCTTCCCACTTTTTGGTATCATCAAAATCGGAGCTGTAGTGAGTTTCTTCTTTAGTTCTTGGAATGTATTCTCACTGGATTTCGATCACTCAAATTTTACTCATTTCACTTTGTTAATATATTTTGAATAGAAAATTTTAATCGATAACCTTTTGGAGTTTTAATATTACTTTGCTGACCTTGAAATCTATTATAGTAGATCTTTCCATTACAATATTAAACTTTTCTCCTAAGAGTTAATTTTTAACTTATCTGAGTGTCTTGTTTATGGGATCCAATAAAGCAGTAAATTCTAAGGTTTAAGAATAAAATTTTTCTGATTTTCTCTACTCACACATCAACTGTACCTAGCTACTGTATTCACCAGGAACCACAGTGATATAAGAATAGAGTTGGCCTGAGAGTCAAGGTAATTTAATTGTTTTTTTTTTACTATTAAAAACTTCAACAATTTGACTCTGATCATTTAGGATGTAGAGGTAAGTCATGATCTCGAAGTCAAAGTCCCAGGCGGCTCCACCTTAGATGGCTCTACACTGGCAGTTGACAGCCCTTTTTTCTATGGAACGGCTCCACATAACCCCAGGCAGTCCTTTCCTAGGTAGCCCTTTCCGTTGAACTCGAATTTGAGAAATTATGATTAACCTCAACCCTAATTATTACAGTACATGTTATAATTTTTTTTTTAAAGTCAATTATGTACTTGAAATCAGTTCTCTATGCACTAATGATTCAACCCAGATCTCACCATATTTTTGTATAAATTAAATACTAGGAAGTGACTAGTATTCTACATTCAACTCGACTATATTTAAAACTTTACTTATTTGTGTCAATCATTTGTATGTTACTAACCCCTTGGGGTTGGAGTCCTTTGGACTTCTCAACTATAGCATTCATTCGAGAAGTATCTTAGTTCTTATAGGAGTTATCATGGATTCTTTATTTTCTCGAGTAATTGGCTTACATAAATCTAATTTCTGAGTTAACCTACTCTCATCAAGATTGATTAACCTAGGTAAGTTTCTAATCATTTGGATAGGTTTCAGGTTACATAGGAAAGAGGTCTTAGTCTTTGATACGCGACTAAGTTTACATTAATAAAAGACATAAGAATAGTTTCTTTCGAATAATCATTGAATATTGTTTCTGCTAAGATACTATAGTGACGTGTTCTCAAAAAGAGGTCTTAGGAGATATGATCTTAAATTAAGTTACTCATTAGGGATTTCTTACCCTAATTGAGTTACTACTATAACACCTTCTTATGTTTTCATATCGTTACAAAGCGGCATCCTATAATTCTAGTTAGTTTCTAGTTCTCTTTAAATGATCATACGTTCTAATTTCGATGTACCTATATTGTCTTCTTGGTTGACTAATTTTTCAGCGTTCAATGTTTATTGTCTCAAACCTACACATCGAAAGCTATTATAAAATATTTAAAAGAGATATCATAAAGTTAAGTTCAGGTAGATATGCTTTGTTCTAGCGATAAAGTGTCTTAGGTTATCAATGTTTTAATCATCTAGGACTAGGTGTACTTAGATCTACTTCACATGAGCCTAACTTGAGCTCTAGGTTAAATGACTATCCTATCGATGTCCTTCTTGCTAATAAATTTTTACTTCCTAGGACCTATTACCTAGGCTCTGATACCAAGTTGTAACGCCCCGGTATTTTACGGATTAATTCAATCCGTATAACACTGGGGTGTTAGAAGTAAAACTTGATATAAATTAAATTCCATCAAATATAGAAATTAACTGAGCCTCTTATTCAATAATATAAGGGTTTGATACATTTCTTGAAAAATAAAAGCCTAAGGCTTAATTGCAACATCAACTTCATATCTATGTTCCCGTATCCTCATAGTACGGAGTGTAGAGCGGATCTTCGATCCCCTCCGGTTCGTCCTCTATTCGTGCTTCCTCCTTTCTTTGACTTGTAGGGTCAGTCTCTGTAGAGACCACAACACCTGTTGGGGGGTGAGTCTAATCCACTGACTCACCTAATAACTTAGTTTATTCATGCTAAGATATATATACTGAAGAAGCAGTGAACATGACTATAAATAGTAATTAAAAAGACATTGATCACCCGATTCCCTTTTTGGTCTCAGCCAGGGTAGGAATCTCAAACCTTACCCGGATACTTTTTGTCCGCAACAAGGCTAGCCCCACACCTAGGTTCTTTTAGTCCTCAGACTAGGCTAGCCCCACACCTAGGTTACTTTTCGGCCTCTGCCAGGGCTAGACCCACATCCAGGTTATTTTTTGGCCTCAGCCAGGGCTAGACCCACACCCAAATAAGTGATCAGCATACCTTAAAATTTAGCTAATCTATAGCATCCTACCATTAATTCAATAACATACACTTAGCAAGAATTAACCAGGTTTAGTCCCCTACCTGAAGTATAGAATCCTTCACCCGATGTAGATGACCTAGTACTCTCATGACCTGAAATATAGTGTTCTCTTTTATTAATTTTATATTCCATTTCCCAAGGATCAGATGGAATTAAATTCTAATATGGATTCCTTAGGTTTTTAAACTAATTTATTTAATGTATTTTATCTTATAGGAGTATTTTGGTTATTTTTAAAATATTTTGAATTTATACCCATTTTGTAGATTTTTTTATTTTGAAACCGTAGCCACAGACGGAAATCAATTCGGAGTTCGTTTGCTCCCGGTATGGCCAAAATAGCCGATATTGAAGGAATTTAAATGGGTGGTCTGCCTTTTGTAAAAAGGTCAGGTTGCTCTCAGCAATAGCGGTGCAGTTTAACGAAGGCAGAGTCGTTCTATCACAGTTTGTTATTGGACTTTGGCCCATGGTATTTAATAGGTTGAGGGGCTTCAGCCCAGAGGCTTAATGGTTTAATGGGCTTAGGTCCAGAGGCTGAATGGTTAATGGGCTTCGGCCCAAAAGCTTAAGAGTTTTATTGGGCTTCAGCCCAGAGGCTTAATGGTTTAATGGGCTTAGGTCCAGAGGCTGAATGGTTAATGGGCTTCGGCCCAAAAGCTTAAGGGTTTTATTGGGCTTCGGCCCAGAAATTTAAAACAAACTATATTTGTGGCCTACCAGGTTTAGGGGTTTTATAATATCGGTGGTTCCGAATCATAACCATAATCATGTGGTTGCAGACGGAATTCAATTTCGAGTTCAAATAAAAAGGTTATGACCATTTTACCTTAGGAGTAAAATGGTAAATATACTTTTTAATTGTCAGTTCTGGTATTTTATAATCTTAGTAGGTGTATTTTTTTATTATGAGTCCAAGGCCACTGACGGGGCTCAAATCAGAGTCCGTATGGGTAAGATATGGTCAATACAGTTTACCTTGATAATCTATATATTTAATTATAGGATTCTTAAACATAAGGTGTAAATGGATCTTTTGGTTAGCCCAAAGGGCTTTAGATTGGGTTTAGAAAAGGTTGTGGGTTCTAAATGAAGTCTATCCTTTTTGCACCAATATTTTATAACGGGTTGTGGGCATCAAAATTAGCTCACAGGTCGAACCCGATTTGTACACGAAAAATAGGCCCATACACAACGGCCCGCATGCAACTTGGCCCACACACAACGGCCCACATGCGAACCTTGGCCCATACACAACGGCCCGCATGTGGAATTGGGCCCGCACACAAACGGCCCGCATGCACACTCGGCCCGCGTGCAAGCTCAATCCGCGCACCATGGCCTAACTCGAAGCAAACGGGTCTCACCGGACCCGCGACTCGAATACAAAGAGAGGGGCCCACCGGCCCCCCCTCTTGAAAACCGTGCCCCCCTCCTCATGGAGAGGTGGGGCCGGCCATAA
The DNA here is from genome assembly GCA_947650365.1 of Chamaelirium japonicum. Lineage (NCBI taxonomy): Eukaryota > Viridiplantae > Streptophyta > Magnoliopsida > Liliales > Melanthiaceae > Chamaelirium > Chamaelirium japonicum. Next base: position 15,149,188 of record OX393554.1, read on the forward strand.
AAGAAAAAGAAAAGAAAAAGAAAAAGAAAAAGAAAAAAAAAAGAAAAAGAAATCAAAAACCGCCTCGATGTGGGGGGAGGTGGCGTGGACGTCTACGCAGCCGTAGATCCGCGATGATCCCTCGATCCAACGGACAAGATGACGTTGTGTCGCCATCCGATCCAAAAGTGCGACAAAAAAAAATAACAACTCGATCTTTAACGATCGAGTCACATCTAGCCCATAACCACCCCAACTAAAAAGGAGGGGATCGGGTTTGTTTCCTTGGATAAAGGAACAATATCTTGATGGTTATGGGAGGAGATATCGGATGAAACAAAAATATTTCAGATTTATCTCCCCCAACCGCTCCCCTTTGCCTATAAATAGAGGGGGTGGGGGAAGGCACAAAGGGTCCAAAAAGCCGAAGACGAAAGAGCTCCGCAAGAGAAGCTCCAACGCTCGAAGACCGAAGGCTTCACGAGGCACGGCAAGCACGTCCTACGGGAATCCTTGACCCTTCAAGTCCTCATCAACGTGAAGACCTTGCACTCGGAGATCAAAGCTTCGACTCCTCGCACGAAGAAGAAAGCGTGGAGAAGAAGACCCGGAACCGTCATCACCCGATTGCTCCAACGATCTTCATCAGCTCCGAAGACGCCATAAGCAAAGGCCGGAGAAGAAGATCGAAGCCGACAACACCCGTCGTCTTCAATCAAGGCATCGACTCCTCGCACGAAGAAGAAAGCCGGGAGAAGAAGGCCTGAAGCCGGTGCTACCCCTGCCGTCTTCGTCAACAAAAGCCGACGCTACAACCGTCGCACGAAAATCGGTGCTACCCCCGCCGAAAAGCCAAGCCGACATCACAACCGTCGAGGAAGCCGGAAGAATAAAGAAGTCTTGAAGAAGTAGTCATCGCCGTTTGAGAAGAAGATCAAGTCAAAGCTAAAGCCAAAGCCAACGCAAGAAGCCAAAGCAAACGCACCGGTAAAGCCCGCGCTAAAGCGACACACGTGCCAAACCCAAGCAACTACGATGGTCACGAGCAAAGCACCGCATGTTCTAGCCGATACGACGCGAAGTTCGGAAGAACTAAAGCATCGCAAGCCTCTACCCGCCTATGTTCAAGCGCAAGCGCCGAAGCAAAGCAAACGCCAGAGCCACGCCAAAGCTACGCCAAAGCCGAAAGCTAAAGCCAAAGCTGACGCCAAAAACACGATCGACACCGCGAACCGACGATCAAGGACGTCGAGGTCGAGCAAGGATCGAGGAAGACACGAAGACCGAGGAACGAAGCCCAAAACCTCCCTAGCCGAGAAAACACGAAGCACGGACGGGACAAAATCAACGGCGGAAACTCCTTAGCCTCTCAAAAAACCCTCATCCTGTAAAGACCTCTGTCCTGGGCAACCCCTTCAGAGCTCTCGCACGAATACCACGTGGAGACGCGGATCAAAGGGACCCTCCAGAGGATCTCTCCCATAATCTCCTGATCAAAAATTTGTAATCTCGTGTGATCCGCAATAAAGACGACCCGAATCTTTTTCCGCGACCACAGATTTCTGGCACGCCCGGTGGGACATCCTCTCCTTTCATCCGTACGTTTAAAGGAGTTGCTTCAAGTTCGCTATGGCTGGGATAAACGATGATACGTTTGCTCCAACAAGCCTCTCACCTATCGCCGAGTCTCCACTACTCCAACACGGCGATCCAGAAAACTCGGTGGATGACATTCCCCCGGTAGTACGCGTCTACACTCGGCGCACTCAAACCCTTGCGAACTTCTTCACACCAGAAACTGTTGCCGAAGATGCTCGCCAAAGCGCCAATGAGGCCTTGGTGCATGAAGAAACGAGCCTCAATCCTGGAACATCTGTCCAGAAATTTGGGGAGGACCAGCCCCAACCCCGAGCCCGTTCGGATTCTCCAGCGGACTTTGCACCTCCTTTGCCGGGGGCAAACATCCGTCATCAAGCAGAAGCAAGTCAGCGTAACTACGTCTCCGACGACGATGGTGAGGGTGCGGGCATGCAACATCGAGACGTCCTGCGACATCATCCTCCGTCCGCTCTCCAGCTCCAAGTCATGCAAATGGGTGAACACATGGCTCAGCTCACCCGACTAATGGAAGAGAAAGATCGTCACATCAACACCTTGCTTCAAAGGCTGAGTGCCAGGGATGTCGCAATATTCGGTTAACCTCCTGCTTCTCCAGTAGCTGCTCCAGCCCCGTCTCCAACTCCTGCTCTTGCAGAAGTTGGCCCGGCAACACTAGCAACTATTCCTGCACTTTCCTCGGCTCCCGTGCCGGTCTCGGTGGCCGCGCAACCTTCAGTGGCAGCAACGATGAATGCCCAGCAAATACAAGCACTAGTGACTGACATGATGCGTTCCCACGGCGGCAGCCTACCTCCGATTACGGCGGCATATTCAAAGCCTTACACCATAAGGATCCAACAGCTGCGCTTCCCTACCGGGTTCCAGCCACCAAAGTTTCAACACTTCGACGGAAAGGGGAACCCAAGGCAACACATTGCCCACTTCGTCGAAACTTGCAACAACGCCAGCACATACGGCGATGAGATGGTGAAGCAGTTCGTTCGCACACTCAAAGGTAATGCTTTTGACTGGTATGTTGATCTTCCTCCAGGATCCATTGACAGCTGGGATCAGATGGAGAGGGAATTCCTCAACCGCTTCTACAGCACTCGGCGCATCGTTAGCATGACCGAGCTTACTGCCGTCAAGCAAAGGAAGGGCGAATCAGTAATCGACTACATCGATCGATGGAGGAATCTCGCCCTGAATTCACGAGACCATTTTTCGGAAGACTCGGCTATCGAGATGTGCACCCAAGGCATGCACTGGGGCTTACTCTACATCCTCAAGGGGATCAAGCCTCGGTCCTTCGAAGAACTCGCAACTCGAGCCCACGACATGGAGCTCAGCTTAGCAAATCACGGGGACTCAAAGACCAAAGACTTCCTGAAGGTGGAAAAGAAAGACAAACCGTCGGCACCCAAATCAAAGCAAGTTAACGTCGCCGACATCGCCTCGGCCTCCAAGCCACTCAAAATCAGCGGTAAGTCGGATCAAGAAAAGGGAGCTGCCATACCACCGCCTCCACCCCAAAGACAGTCGAAGATGACTCTAGAAGAACTTGAGGCCAAAGAGTATCCATTTCCAGACTCGGAAGTCTCCTCCATGTTCGATCAACTGCTACAAGAAAAGATGATCGAGCTTCCTCCTTCAAAAAGGCCCGAACAGATGCATCGTGTCAACGATCCGCTCTTCTGCAAATACCATCGACTGGTTAGCCATCCTATTGAGAAATGTTTCATCTTCAAAGAAAAGATCATGGCGCTCGCAAAGCAAGGAAAAATTAAGATCGACTCCAGCGACGTTGCAACAGCAAACATGACGTCCATCACCTTCGGTTCGTTTCAACCAGTACTCGTTGCTGCCCACCAGAGAAGGCCCAAGTTGCGCATCAATCGCCAAAGACCAATTGCGAAGTTAGCTCCATGACGGAAAGTCTCAAGACGACACCAGTACGTTCCTAAGCTAGCTGAGGAAGAAACGTCACTGCCCTGGGGGCAACCGTCGCCTATATCGACGTCTCTCTCAAACAAAGCTATATCCCAACGGAATCTCCAGACAAGGTACGAGCAAGGAGACCCGGAGGTCGGTCTGTTAGGCCAGCCCTCAGGTAAATTCGACTACTACGTCCTCTATTCCAGACCTTCGCCTGTCTCAATAGAAGAAATCAAGCCCACCGGCTGGGAGTCAGAAGGCGAACCACCAAGGTCCCCAAAGGAGCAGGTCTCCTCGACCCATGAAGAACCTACAGCTGCCACTCTAGACCTTCACCTTGGTAACGAAGAATCCACTGATGAAGATGCATGGGTTATGTTGCCTCGCAGACGAAGGCCATCGATGCCAAGAAGTTATAAGCTAGATCGGGTAACAAGAAAGCTTCCGGAACAAAGAACTTACCAAAAGAAAAGCAAAGCTCCAGGAAGGAAGGCGTTCAAAGTACCGCCAGCAGATCCTGATGATCTCCTCCTGCAAAACCCTCCAGAACCGGCAACGTTGCAAGAGTTCTTCCCCGATTACTTCCTCCCAGCTGATCAGCAGCACGAAGCCTCCTGTTGCATGGTTGAGATTCACATGGTGCCGGAAGAAGAAGATAGGATCAAGCCTTCCAAAGAAAACAACACCGACAACGAGGAGGATGATTCCGACAAAGACAGTACTGCTGCTTACGATGAGGCAATCCTGCACTTGCCACTCATAGAAGCACTACATCTCCCAGAGAAAGCTCGCCTAGCAATGGCCGAGGCTTTGACAGACCCAGATAGCTTCAAAAGAAAGAAGAAAAACGCCGAGAAGGACAAAACTATTGTCTCATGTAACGCAGCAATAACTTTCTCGGACGAAGATCTGCAGCTCGGAGCACGACTGCACAATCGACCTGTCTATGTATCGGGATACATCAACGAGAAGCCGGTAAATCGAATCCTACTGGACTGCGGCTCCGCCGTCAACATCATGTCTATCCAAACAATGCGCCAGCTCGGCATCACCACTGACCAGCTCTCGCAAAGCCAGCTGGTCATTCAAGGGTTCAACCAAGGCGAACAGTCCACCATAGGAATCATTCGTCTAAAACTCTCCATCAGTCAGCTCGACACGATGGTTCTTTTCCACATCATTGACTGTCAAACATCATATCGCCTCTTGCTGGGAAGACCGTGGCTGCACGAAAATGGTGTCGTAGTGTCTACCTGGCACCAATGCCTCAAGTACTATGAGGAAGGTCTGGAGAAGTGCATTGTTGCAGACGACAGGCCATTCAATGAGACTGAAGCGCACCTCGCCGATGCCAAGTTTTACCAAGCAAAGGACCTTGTTGCAGAAGTCCTTCCAGCTAAAACTCCTCGAACTCAAAAAGCTAAAAGGATGGAGCAGGATAAATCTCTGCCAACTCCAAATCCAGTGCCACCATCTAAGGCGATACACGAAGTCAAAGAAGTGCTAGAGCCAAGACGAAGGATGCGCATCAGCTCCAAGCTAAGATCCATGAAGCATACTCCATTACCTGTCCAAGCTACGACAGTCTTACGCCTCACGCCTCAGTGGCTTCGCAAAGATGAACCACCACCTTTTGCCTCCCCAAAAGGGATGGTCCAGCCGCTATCAGAAGCTAATGTCATCACTCTGCAAGAGATGACACTGCCACTACCCAACCTGGGGCAAGCTTCAAGTCCACCAAAACCCATCAATCCCTTCGAATCCAGCCAACTCGCATTCAAGCCAAAAGGAAGCTGGGGGCAAAATACCGCCAAGCTGCTATTCAAAGTTGGCTACAACAAAGACAATGTTGCACATATGAGTACGCTCCTGCCAGTTCCAATACCACACGGGATGACTAAGACTCAAGCCCACTTACTCCAGGGCGGCGAGCAGATCCCACTAAATCGAAGAGGCATCGGCTCCCGTCAAACCCTGATGGTCATCAAGATAACAGGAGAGAAGACGTTTACCTCTAACTACATTGAGGCGAAGTTGGTAGATGAAGCGGAAGAGGGATCGTCAGCCTCCGATGCACGCTCCACCAATGTCATTCATCCCGCCACAAAGAGCGCCAAAAGAAGGCGATATCGAGCTCGGCGTTGGACCATACCTCAGAAGCAAAAGAAGAGCGTCAAAACCCAGGCAAGTCAAAATCCCATATCAGTATTCAAAAGACTTGGGCCAATCAAACAAGCAAAGCGAAGGTCAGTATTCGACCGTTTGGGAAAGCCACCCACTGAGGTGAGAAAAATCATTCCCACCCTCCCACCCATATCATTCTTTCAAACTGCCGATGTTCCCGATATCATTCTGGTATCTCTTAATCATATCACAATTGCGGACACCTCGGTCGATGAAACTTCTACTTCGGACGACGAGTTGCCACAAGCCCCGTCCGTCCTCGAAGAAGGGGGGCAATCTACCATCGACGATTTGAAGGAAATCAACTTGGGAACACAGGAGGATCCTCGGCCTACATTCGTAAGTGCACTCCTAACCCTCGAAGAGGAGGCTGCATACGTCAAGTTACTCCAAGAATACAGAGATGTCTTTGCATGGTCCTATAAGGAAATGCCCGGACTTGACCCAAAGATCGCAGTACACCAGTTTGCTGTTAGGCATGGAGCTAGCGCTATCAAGCAAGGACAAAGACGCTACCGGCCGGAACTAGTACCTCAAATAGAAGGTGAAGTCAACAAGCTCATTGAAGCCGGCTTTATCCGAGAAGTTAAGTATCCAACGTGGATCTCCAGCGTGGTCCCAATCAAGAAGAAGAACGGCCAGATCAGAGTATGCGTGGACTTCAGGGACTTAAACAATGCATGTCCCAAAGATGACTTCCCACTGCCAATTACAGAACTGATGGTGGATGCGACAACAGGCCATGAAGCATTAACCTTCATGGATGGATCCTCAGACTACAACCAGATCCGGATGGCACCCAAAGACGAGGAGCTTACGGCATTCCGCACGCCAAAAGGGATCTACTGCTACAAAGTCATACCTTTCGGCTTGAAAAATGCAGGAGCCACTTACCAACGAGCCATGCAAAAAAATTTCGACGATATCCTTCATCAGAATGTGGAATGCTACGTCGACGACCTCGTGGTAAAATCAAGACAAAAGTCAACACATCTTCAAGACCTCGAGCTAATCTTCAAGCGACTTCGAAGGTACCAGCTCCGCATGAACCCACTTAAATGCGCATTTGGGGTCTCCTCGGGAAAGTTTCTCGGCTTCGTCGTACGACATCGAGGCATCGAGATAGATCAATCCAAGATAGATACTATTCTCAATATGCCAATCCCAAAAACTGTGCGAGACCTCCGAGGTCTCCAAGGCCATCTAGCATATATCAGAAGGTTTATCGCCAACTTAGCTGGAAAATGCAGGCCCTTCAGTCGCCTCATGAAGAAAGGAGCAGCATTCAAGTGGGATGAAGCTTGTCAGGAAGCCCTCCAAAATATCAGGGATTACTTACTCAAGCCTCCGGTTCTGACAGTACCAGTTCAAGGAAAGCCATTGGTCCTTTACATCAGCGCCCAGGAGCAGTCCTTGGGTGCACTCTTGGCTCAAGACAACGAGCTAGGAAAGGAAACAACATGCTACTATCTGAGCCACACTCTCATCGGCGCGGAGCTAAATTACTCCCCGATTGAGAAGGTCAGTCTGGCGCTCATCTTCGCTATAAAGAAGCTGCGACACTACATGTTAGCCCACGCCATCAGGCTCATCTCAAAATTCGACCCGCTCAAATACATTATGTCAAGGACAGTGCTCTCCGGACGTTTGGCCAAGTGGGCTTTACTCCTCCTCGAGTTCGATATCACCTTCGTCCCTCGTAAAGTGGTCAAAGGTCAAGCTCTCGCGGACTTCCTGGCAGAATACCCCCTTCCAGCAGAATGGGAACTATCGGAAGATCTCCCAGACAAAGAAGCATTCTGCATCGACATCGCCCCTTCTTGGAAAATGTTCTTCGACGGTGCAGCCAGGCAAGACGTAGCAGGAGCAGGAGTTATCTTCGTCACACCAAACGACGAAGTACTTCCCTTCTCATTTCTACTATCAGAGCCATGCTCCAACAACAGGGCGGAATATCAAGCTTTGATCATTGGCCTTGAACTCGCCAATGATATGAAACTTCAAGGGCTCGAAATTTTCGGCGATTCTCAACTCGTCATTCAGCAAATATTGGGAGCATACGAAGTCAACAAAGAAGATCTCATGCCATTGCACCTACGAGCTCTGGAACTCCTTGGTACACTCAAAAATGCTTCAATCCAGCATGTTCCCAGAAACCTTAATCAGCAGGCTGATGCGCTCGCAAATTTAGCGGCTACACTTCCGTTCCCAGAAAGAAACCAACTCATCATCCCTATCTGTAAGAGGATGGTGATCACCGAGGAAGACCTCCCTATGGGAATCCCGGACCAAGTCAACGAAGTACGCGATCTCGTGACCGACGAGCTAGATTGGAGACAACCATTCATAGACTTTCTTATCCACGGAAAGCTCCCTGAAGATCCAAAGCGTAAGGTCGACATTCGCCGGCGGTCTTTGAAATTCTTCCACTTCAACAACGAGTTGTACCGTCGAAGCTACGATGGTACGCTCCTGAGGTGTCTTGCAAAAGAAGAAGCGGAAACAGCACTAGAAGAAGTCCATGTCGGGATCTGTGGCTCACATCAGTCCGGTCCAAAGCTGCACTTCCGCATCAGGCGGGTGGGGTACTACTGGCCCACTATGATCAAGGACTCCCTCGAGTTTGCAAAAAGATGCCACACTTGCCAGCTGCAAGGCGACTACATCCGTCAGTCTCCGGAACCTTTGCATCCAACCATCGCATCATGGCCCTTCGATGGATGGGGACTCGATATTGTCGGTCCGCTACCCAAGTCATCCAAGCAACATCTTTATATCCTGGCGACAACAGATTACTTCTCCAAGTGGGCTGAGGCAGTACCATTGCGAGAAGTTACCAGGCACTCTGTCATCAACTTCATCCAGAACGACATCATCTTTCGGTACGGCATCCCTCACTATATCGTTACGGACAACGAGAAGCAATTCAAGAACGCTGCTGTCAGCCAATTTTGCGCCAAGTTCGATATCAAGCAAAGGTGTTCAACCATGTACAACGCCTCTGCCAACGGCCTAGCTGAAGCTTTCAACAAAACACTCTACAAACTTTTAAAGAAAGTCGTCTCAAAGTCGAAGAAAGACTGGCATGAACGCATGGGTGAAGCGCTATGGGCATATCGCACCTCTTTTCGCACGCCAACACAGGCGACTCCGTACTCGCTGGTATACGGAGTAGAAGCCGTCCTCCCACTTGAACTCCAGATCCCATCACTCAGGATAGTCGTCCAGGAAGGCCTCGTTAACGGCAACAACGCTCAACTTCGCCTAGCAGAATTGGAAGCCCTGGATGAAAAGCGCCTCGAAGCCCAGCAACGCCTGGAATGCTACCAAGCCAGGCTGACCCTAGCCTTCAACAAAAGGATTCGCCCTCGATCCTTCCAAATAGGAGAATTGGTGCTGGCAGTTAAACGCCCCACCATTCTTTCGCATCGAGGAGGAAAGAAGTTCGACGCCAAGTGGGATGGACCACACGCTGTCAAAGAGGTCTACTCCAACGGCGCGTATCTTCTCACCACGACAGAAGGGCTTACACTCGGCCCTATCAATGGCAAGTACCTCAAAAGGTACTATGCCTAAAAGCAGGGCTACACTCCTTGCAAAAAAAAAAAAAGGAACTACGTGTGACTTGATCCCTCTCAGTAGGATACGTAGGCAGCCTGTAAAGGTTTAGTCCAAACAAAAAAAAAACACAACCAAACTCTGCCATTCCAGAAGACAAGTCCAAAAAAAAAATAGATGCATGACATTAAGTTATCACTAGACAAAGAAAAGCAGAACTACGAGTCTATCCAGCAGAAATGACAAGAAATAAAGGGAAATGTGACATTGCTAGTAAAGCGAATTAAATTCTTTGAGACATTGGAGCAGCTCGCCGCCAGTAACCTCCATACGCTGCAACTCCGAAGACCGAGAAGCTATCCGCTCCCGATGCGTCGCCAGCTCGATACGTTGCTTTGTGAGGTCTGCTCCAGAAGACTTCTCAATCGTCTCAGCTTTCTCGAAAGATGCGCGAGCAGCCTCTAGCTTCTTCCGCGCCCGAACAAGGCTCGCAGTGGCAAGTGCACGCTGCGCCTCCAGTCGACGCTCCTCGTCCTCGGCCTTTGCCAGTATCAGGGGAAGGTCATCTTCCATCGAAGCCCGTTTCAAGCGATGAGCTTCACTGTCCGCCAAGAGAGCACGCATTTGTGCCTCAAACAAAGAGCAATCTACCTGGAAGGCCGCCAGGTTCTTGCAAAACTCAGGCCCCTCGAGAACCCACCAGCTGCTCAAAGCATCAAAACCCTCCTCCTGGAAGGGTGCGAGCGTCATCTGGATGTACTTCCGACAGCTCTCCAAAAGAAGCGCAGAAAGAAGGTCTCGCGAACTGCACTTTCGCCTGTCTGCCTCTGAGTGCACAGGCAATGTGGGCTCCGGTCCTGAAGGCTCAAATGAAGGAACCGCCTTCTGGACCATCGCCGTGATACCAGTCAGCGGTACCACCGGGGCCAAAAGAGAAGATACAGGCAAACCTTCCGACGAAACGACTGCGGGAGTAGCCTCTGCCAGAGTACCGGACCTAACTAGAGGAGTTTGTTCTCTCCCTACACTGGAGACTCATCCTCCTCCCCAAAGCCCAACTGCTCCACGTCGATATCGTCCAAGTTGACAGCACTGCCAGCAAAATCTGCTCCACACGCTCCCAAAAGCTCCAAGTTATCCCAGGGAACATCCAGCCCGCCACCTTCAATCAACGTCGCTCTGATGGGAGAGCATTCCTGCCCAACCCCCTTCGGGGCAGACTCGCAGTCCGGTCCAGCAGACCCTGCCGAAATGAGAGCTGAACAACTCAGCCAACGAGATAAAAGTACAAGCACAGAAATTCATAAGAAACTAGAAACGAGATATACCTGCAGCATCCGATGAAGCTACCCCAGAAAGAGGGATTACCTCATCGGAAAAAAGTCCTGGCTCTCCCTCTCGAGCTGGCTCTGCCTCACCAGCACCAGCCAAAGCTGCCTCACACAAGAGATCCAACTTTCTCCTCTTGGGAGAAGCACACCCACTCCAAGAAGCCTGAGTCTCAGGAAGACTCTGAACCTTGGAGGACGGAGCCATCTCAACTTCTTGCACAGAGAGTGAAGCCTGGGAAGTACTCTCTCGATGGCCACAAGATCTCTCCGATCGTCGCTCCTCGGACCAAAGACGGCGATCCTCTGACCCCGCCAAAGAGTCAAAAGAAAAGTCAGCCCGCTCGCTGCTAGTAAAGACGTCCAGCGGAAGGCTAGCCAGGAGGGGAAGCACTGACTCATTGACCCAGCAGCGATACTCAGGAGTTGCAGCATCCTTTCCGCCCGACTTGATCCCCGGCGAGAAAATACACCCAGTAAATCTGTCATAAAGCGCTCCCTAGAGGCGATACGCTTCCTGCGGGGTGTAACGTGACTGCATACGCAAAGGAGTCCCCGGCAACTCTTGGCGAAAACCCTGCTGTCGAGCAAACCGGTGGGGAGAGTACCGTGCCACCTCTACTATATCCCCACGACGCCAAACGAGATACCCGGGCCTGCAACTCACCATGCTCCAGTACAAGTGCTCGGGCATCTCCGCCCCATCACACACCAGGGATCTTGTAGAAGGTGCAATTGCATTCTCCGATACAAATTCAAAGTCAGAAGGGCCCATACGTCTCAAACACTTTCGGGCACTAGGCTTCGGACGCTCCCATGCGTAATAAGCGTTCATCACACCTCCCACACAAGGAAGAAAGGGCACCGAGGTCGAAGGTCCACGCGCTGCAAAGATCCCCTTCGGAAAGTGAAGCCCAATCCAACCATAGAGGTAATGCAGGGGTCAAAAGGAACTGGCCCTGCCTACTTTCCCTCTTGCATTACCCGCACTCGATAAACTCCAGTAGGTTTCGCTAAGCCCTCCGTACAACAAGCAGAGGATCGCCGGTGCAGGTTAAGAAACTCTCCATTCACCATCCGAGCAGCTGCAAGGAAGGTCCCAGGGCGTATCACATCCCCTTCCCAGGGTAAAGCAAAGCGGCAAAGGAAAAGTACCAACCCCGCTGACCAGTAAGCAGCACGCCATGCATCGCTGCATTCTTCAAGTCCCAAAACTTCCCAGGGACGCTGCGCTCCGGCCATGGAGCACCATTCTTTCTTCAGAGATTCAATCGGTCGCCGGAAAGTGTCAGGCGCCGATCTCTTTGACGATGCATATCTCCACATCGGGTGACTCGAAGGGGGGGCGTAACGATACTCTCCTCGAAACCAGAAGTCCACTCAATCCGAGTGAAGTACCCGGTCTGACCGCTCGCTGCTATAATAGCATATGCCTTAAAAAGCGAAAGGCAGAAGCTAGGAGACTCGTCTGGGTCCGTCAAGACCTCCAGAGAAGGAACCTCCTCCTGATAGTAGCTCCGAACTTCTAGACATCCAGAGATGACATGCACGTCACGAAGGGTGATCCCGATTTCACCAGCGCCGGTCAAAAAAGTGTTGGTCTCAGGGCACCACTGCTCACACAAAGCCCGGTACATACCGTCTAGTCGGCTGTACTCCCAACAAGCTGGCTCCACAAACCTCGCCAGACGCTCTATCCCTGGCTACGCCTCCAATGCGCCGGACAACTCTCTCATCCAGTCCCGGAAACCTCCCAGATATGTGACATCTCCACGCGATTGAATCTCCACACCCTATCGCGTACGGAGGGAGCATATCTTCAAAGCAACAACAGGGACCGGAACCGACTCCTTGCCAGTGTGGTGGAACGGCAACCCCAAGCTTGGCCGGACAATTTGCCGGGAAGATCCTTCGTCAGTAAGGATACGCTCGCCAAGTTTCAACACGCGACAAGAGCCGTCGGCCACGCCATCCTCACAAACTCGCTCGTGCGTCGGAAGCTGAAGTACTGACAGTCTGGCCTCCTGTCTCGAAGCACGGTGGTTGAAGACTTGCACTAAAGAGAAACAAAGATGCGTACTCCCGTGGGAGACCGCATCGACGATCCAGCCGGAACTTGGAAAACTCTCGTAACGACGAGACCTGAAAAAGAAAGAAAGACAAAGCCCAAGTCAGATAGCAAGAAAAGTACAGGTCACGGCAAAAAAAAAAGGGGGGGGGGGCGCAGGTCCCCAAGGCCTAAACGAAGAAACAAAGGGAGCCTCAGCTAAAAAGCCGCAGGTCCTGAATCCCAGAACGAAGAAACAAGAAGGAACCTCGGCTAAAAGAGGGCCGCAGGTCCCGAATGCGTAAACAAAGAAAATGGGGGGGGGGGCCTAAGCAAAAAGGCCTCCGGACCCTCGAGCAAATAAAGGAAAAAGGAGGGGGACCACGGCAAAAAGCCGCGACCCCCTCTCTCCTGTTAAAACACGCAGGGGGGGGGGGTGCTACCGGCCTTGACCAGCGCCGGCCGCCGCGCCGCCACTGCACCGGCCCCCGCGCCCTGCACGCTGCGCCCGCAGCCCCGACCGAGCCCGCCTCTGGCCCCCGCACCCGCGCCTCCGGTCGAGCCTGCCTCCGCCCCCCGCGCCCTGCGCCCTGCGCGCTGCGCCCGCGCCTCCGGCCGAGCCCGCCTCCGGCCCCCGCGCCCTGCGCGCTGCGCCCGCGCCTCCGGCCGAGCCCGCCTCCAGCCCCCGCGCCTTGCGCGCTGCGCCCGCGCCTCCGGCCGAGCCCGCCTCCACCCCCCGCGCCCTGCGCACTGCGCCTGCGCCCTGCGTTCTGCGCTCGCGCCTTCGGCCGAGCCCGCCTTCGGCCCCCGCGCCCTGCGCGCTGCGCCCGCGCCTCTGGCCAAGCCCGCCTCCGGCCGCGCCCCATCTCCAGCTCGCGCGCCGGCCACACACCGCAGCCCCCGGCCGCGCCCCGTCTCCGGCTCGCGCGTCGGCCGCACACCGCAGCCCCCGGCCGCGCCCCGTCTCCGGCTCGTGCGCCGGCCGCACCCCGCAGCCCTCGGCTGAGCCCGCCTCTGCACTTCGCAGCCCCTCCTCCGGCCTGCACCCTCCCGCGCCACCGGCCACCGCACCGGCCCACGACCCACCATGCGAACCAGTAGAAGAAGAAGAAGAAGAAGAAGGAGGAGGAGGAGGAGGAGGATCACCTCGCCGGCAGCCCTCCGCCCTCCACGGGCCGGCGGTCTCCTCTCCTCCGCGAACTCCATGGCGTGACCACCTTCATCTTCCGCGGCATTGTCGCGAAGCGAGAAACCCTAGCAGAGCTTTCGCCTCCAAGCCGCCGGGAATCGCTGATAATGAAGAGAAACGAAAAACGGGGGTCCTTTTAAAGACCTAATCCCACACGAATACGCGACTCAAGTCCAAGTGCTACGCGTTTCCTGCGGGCGCACTCGAACTTGAGGGGGCACTTGTAGGCATCGAAATTAGCCCACGGGTCGAACCCGATTTGTACACGAAAAATAGGCCCATACACAACGGCCCGCATGCAACTTGGCCCACACACAACGGCCCACATGCGAACCTTGGCCCATACACAACGGCCCGCATGCGGAATTGGGCCCGCACACAAACGGCCCGCATGCACACTCGGCCCGCGTGCAAGCTCAATCTGCGCACCATGGCCCAACTCGAAGCAAACGGGTCCCACCGGACCCGCGACTCGAACACAAAGAGGGGGGCCCACCGTCCCCCCCTCTTGAAAACCGTGCCCCCCTCCTCATGGAGAGGTGGGGCTGGCCATAAAAGAAAAAGAAAAAGAAAATAAAAAGAAAAGAAAAGAAAAAGAAATAAAAAACCGCCTCGATGCGGGGGGAGGTGGCGTGGACGTCTACGCAGCCGTAGACCCGTGACGATCCCTCGATCCAACGGATAAGATGACGTTGTGTCACCATCCGATCCAAAAGTGCAACAAAAAAAAATAACAACTCGATCTTTAAAGATCGAGTCACATCTAGCCCATAACCACCCCAACTAAAAAGGAGGGGATCGAGTTTGTTTCCTTGGATAAAGGAACAATATCTTGATGGTTATGGGGGGAGATATCGGATGAAACAAAAAGATTTCAGATTTATCTCCCCCAATCGCTCCCCTTTGCCTATAAATAGAGGGGGTGGGGGAAGGCACAAAGGGTCCAAAAAGCCGAAGACGAAAGAGCTCCGCAAGAGAAGCTCCAACGCTCGAAGACCGAAGGCTTCACGAGGCACGGCAAGCACGTCCTACGGGAATCCTTGACCCTTCAAGTCCTTATCAACGTGAAGACCTTGCACTCGGAGATCAAAGCTTCGACTCCTCGCACGAAGAAGAAAGCGTGGAGAAGAAGACCCGGAGCCGTCATCACCCGATTGCTCCAACGATCTTCATTAGCTCCGAAGACGCCATAAGCAAAGGCCGAAGAAGAAGATCGAAGCCGACAACACCCATCGTCTTCAATCAAGGCATCGACTCCTCGCACGAAGAAGAAAGCCGGGAGAAGAAGGCCTAAAGCCGGTGCTACCCCTGCCGTCTTCGTCAACAAAAGCCGACGCTACAACCGTCGCACGAAGATTGGTGCTACCCCCGCCGAAAAGCCAAGCCGACGCCACAACCGTCGAGGAAGTCGGAAGAATAAAGAAGCCTTGAAGAAGTAGCCATCGCCGTTTGAGAAGAAGATCAAGTCAAAGCTAAAGCCAAAGCCAACGCAAGAAGCCAAAGCAAACGCACCGGTAAAGCCCGCGCTAAAGCGACGCACGTGCCAAAGCCAAGCAACTACGACGGTCACAAGCAAAGCACCGCACATTCTAGCCGATACGATGCGAAGTCCGGAAGAACTAAAGCATCGCAAGCCTCTACCCGCCTACGTTCAAGCGCAAGCGCCGAAGCAAAGCAAACGCCAGAGCCACACCAAAGCTACGCCAAAGCCGAAAGCTAAAGCCAAAGCTGACGCCAAAAACACGATCGACGCCGCGAACCGACGATCAAGGACGCCGAGGTCGAGCAAGGATCGAGGAAGACACGAAGACCGAGGAACGAAGCCCAAAACCTCCCTAGCCGAGAAAGCGCGAAGCACGGACGGGACAAAATCAACGGCGGAAACTCCTTAGCCTCTTAAAAAACCCTCATCCTGTAAAGACCTCTATCCTGGGCAACCCCTTCAGAGCTCTCGCACGATTGCCACGTGGAGACGCGGATCAAAGGGACCCTCCAGAGGATCTCTCCGACAATCTCCTGATCAAAAATTTGTAATCTCGTGTGATCCGCAATAAAGACGACCCGAATCTTTTTCCGCGACCACACGGGTTAAAACCCGAATTAAATGGGTTTAAATTCCATACCCGACCCGACAACCCGGGGTGGTGTGAGGCGGCGGTCGGCCGGAGGTGGCGGTGGCCGGCGGCGGTCGGTGGTGGCGGCGGCCGGAGGTGGCGGTGGCCGGCGGCGGCCGGTGGTGGTGGCCGGTGGTCGGAGGTGGTGGCGGCCGGCGGAGGTGGTGGCCGAAGGTGGTGGCGACCGGCGGAGGTGGTGGCCGGAGGTGGGGGCCGGTGGCCGGAGGTGGTGGTGGGTTGGGCACGGATATCGAGGTGGGGGCTTGAGTGAAGAACTCTGTTGAAGGGAGGGGGTTTATATAGGCCTTTCGGGAATACCAAAAGTCCCAAGGTCTTAATTGTAAAACAGCCATTTCCGATCGAAAACGAAGGGTCGTCAGTTGAGATGTCTTTTGGTCTCCCCCTTTTTACTATAACAAATATTTTCCTGGTGTTTAGATAGAAAAGCTTTACGGGTTTTTTGGTTAGAGGGAAAAATTTAAAATCCTACTGATAGATCCCTTGTTCGAATCCTTCATTTGTATATGATTTTTTCTTTAAATTTTTAAATACTCTAAATGAGTTCAAAACGTAAAAGTTTGTATAGGTTTTTTGATCGTTTCGACGAGACGGACACAATGGCGTTGTCCGATTTTTATCTTGAATTTTTTATCAAAAATTCTTATTATATAGTTTTAAATTATATTAAATCATTAATATTTTTGGGATATTATAAGCGTGCTGATGAGTGTAGACCTGAGAAAGAGGGGTAACAACCTAACAATGAGAGGATGGCACAAAAAGAGGAGAGGGATCCCTGGAAGAGTCGTTAGAAATAAGGGAAGTGACAGAGGTGGGTGGGAAAAAGGTGGAAGAGACTTAAGAGTCAGAGACAAAATGAGAGCTCTCTAGAAATATGAGTTCCTGAGGTAGATAGGAGTAGTAAGGGTCATCATGGACAAAGGATAAGCGTCAGGAGATATGAAGACGATAAGTCAATGGGTTATAGCAATGGTACTTGTGCTTATCATTGATCCACAGGAGGACGCATTTAGCTACCCTTTCAGATAGCTTCGTACGCTGTGGGGTGGAAGGAGGACAAAACAAGTGCACCCCGAAGATACAAAGCACATTGTAACCAAGAGGAGAGTAGAAAAGATGCTCGTGAGGGGACACACTACCTGAGAGAACAGACAAATGGATAATGTTGTTTGGGGTCAAGGCAGCCTCAACCCATCTATATAACATGGCACGTCGGTATTGTGCTGACTTGAAAAAAGTAGGGGTGGCAATGGGTCGGGTCGTGTCGGGTTCGTGTCGTGTCTAGTGTCGTGTCGTGTCCAAAACCCCCAGACCCGGACCCGACCCGTTTAACTAATCGTGTCTAGATCCTAAACCCGTACCTGACCCACTAATAAATGGGTAGACTCGATAAGACCCGGTAAGACCCGTTTACCACCCGGGTCTATTCAGTTGACCCGATCCGACCCAATCCGACTCGACCCGACCTGACCCAAAAGACCCGCTGATATTGTATATTATAGTATCAGATTGCGGGTAGACCTGACCCGACCGGACTTGACCCGTTGAATACTAAACGGGTCTTCCCGGCTCTACCGTGTCTAGACCCTAAACCCGGACCCGACCCGTTGAATACTAAACGGGTCTTCCCGGGTCTACCGTGTCAAGACCCTAAACCCGGACCCGACCCGTTTATTAAACGGGTCTATCGTGTCGACCCGTTTAGCCCTGACCCAGACTCGCTAACTTCGTGTCGGGTTGTGTCGAGTCTGCTGTGTCGGGTTCGAAATTGCCAGCCCTAAAAAAAATGGAACGCTGACAAGACAAAAACACACATGCTGACTAGACGAAACATTCAAATTGACAAAGACAAACAAAGAACCATAAAGAGAATCGGTAATACATTTTTTTTTTAAATCCAACTTATCTAAAAAAAAAAACATGTTCACGCCCCAATCCCAAATCAGAAAACTGTGATCCCTTCCCTTCATGCCCCCCTCTCGTGCCAGTAAGATCGCCCCCCCCCCCCCCCCCCCCCCCCCCCCGCCAAAAAATTAAAACTAAAAATAAATAAAAGCCTGTTCACGGCTGAGTGCCGACAGAAACGGGCATGCACTATAACTATATTGTGCTGACTAGATAAAATGGAATGCTGACTAGACAAAAACACGCATGCTAACTAGACAAAACTTTCAAACTGACAAAGATTAAGAAAGATATATTGAGAGAATCGGTGATACAATTTTTTAAAAAAACCCAGCTTATCTCAAAAAAAAAAAAATGTTCACGCCACAATCCAAATCAGGAAACTGCGATCCCCTCCCTTCGCGCCCCCCTCTCGCACCGATGAGTCCCCCCCCCTCCCTTAAAAAAAACAAAACAAAATCCGTTCAAGCCCGAGTGCCGACAAGCACGGGCATGTACTATAACTAAGATGTGTTGCCACTGAAGGCGTCTTGAAGTCAATTTGGGATGTGTGGTCGCTGAAGGCGATTAGATGTGTTACCACCGAATACGACGGTGTGCGTGGGATGGTGATGCCCGGTGGGTGTCTTGTCACCGAAGGTGGCCCGATGGTGTGCCGACAAGTGTGTTGCCGCCAAAGGTGACTCGCTGCTGTGCCGACAGGCATGGGCATGCACTAGTAAGTTACAAGGAACGAAAGCAGAGAGAAGTAGAACGAGTGTAATTTCAAGG
Source organism: Chamaelirium japonicum (assembly GCA_947650365.1). Classification (NCBI taxonomy): domain Eukaryota; kingdom Viridiplantae; phylum Streptophyta; class Magnoliopsida; order Liliales; family Melanthiaceae; genus Chamaelirium; species Chamaelirium japonicum. Next base: position 15,167,818 of record OX393554.1, read on the forward strand.
ATGTGGCAGTGCTTCCTCTCGGCTACTCTATTATACTCAAGGGTGTAAGAACATGAGTATTGGAAAAGGATCCTATGGGATTGAAGAATAGTCTGCATAGCAGTGGAGAGGTACTTAAGGGCGCAATCAGGCTGAAAGATCTTGATGCAACAACAAAACTGTGTGTGGATGTGTTGATTGTCTATTTTTATGTTTTTTTCCACCGCGTGTTGGTTTTGAGATAAGAGGTTAGAAGGAGCATTAGTGTACAATGAAAGAGACCCAATCATCGACAAGATATTTTGTGGAGCATTAATTTCATCAAATCGGGTGTCAGTCTCACGGCTCTTAATCGGGGGGGGGGGGGGGGGGGGGGGGGGGGGGGGAGTTTCGGTATGTGGCACCTCTGGCTGTTGAGAAAACCCATCTCTCACAATCCTCTACGTGTCAACCGTAAGAAAAGTGAATCTCTCTCTAGATCTGGTATTGTGTGTGCGTGTATCCTACATGATCTACTCTTTATATAGTAGATATATGTGGGCCCGCAGCCTCATAATTCTATCACTTTGGCACAATCATGTGCGGCAGCCAAGTCTGGTGTCTGTCTGAGTCATCAATAGTTCAATACCAAGAAGAAGTTATCCGATAATGTGTATGTCCCGTACGTAAGGTGGCCGGCCTGAGTCCGATTGCAGCCCGGGACTGATGGCCGGAGATGCCTTAGTCCCCAAAACTTATACGGGACACCGTATGGGACTTGAAAGACATTCCACGCGTGCAACGATAATTTTGGTCGGTTACTCTCGTTTTTTTCTTTTTTTTGCTACGCGGTTACTCTCGTTGAAGGGAGTGCTTTTTGACTCTGAGGTTGGAATTCCACCCCATTGACCCCTCCTCCCCTATAAAACCCTACCCATTGGTCCTCATTCTTCAACCCCCAACAAATACAGAGTGAAAGCTTTTTGCTCCATTGAAGTCCTCTCCAAGCCCACCACCATGGACTCCATATTTTTCATGCAAGCCTTGAGCATGACCATGGGGACACTTCTCCTCTTCCTTCTGTTTGGGGTGGTTTGCACCTTTTGGGTCTCACCGATGGCCGCGAGGCGTAGGCTTCGGAGGAATGGATTCGATGGCCCTCCCCCGATGTTCCCCTTAGGGAGTTTGATGGAGATGAGTAGGAAGGCGGAGGGAGGTCCTTCCACTCGAGGCTCTTCGACCATCACCCACGATATCCACTCCTTGGTGTCCTCTTATTTTGTTCGATGGAGGAAAACTTATGGTGAGTTACTTGATTTTTTTTTTAGAATGGCCCAAAGCCTACCATAGAGATATCATATGTCCCTTGATGAATGGCCCAAAACTTACCATAGAGATCGATCAAATTTCTCTTTCTAATTTAATGACATACCACATGGCAAACCGTCCCTTTAAGACTTCAATTCCCTTTTAATACTATATTATTATAATATATATATATATATATATATATATATATATATATATATATATATATATATATATATATATATATATATATATATATATATATATATGAGTCCCCCTCTGGTGAGACCATTGATGCGATCCAAGTACTGTGGGCCGCCCGATTTAATTTGTTTGGTTGTGCTGCACTGTTTGGGCGGTGTATGCATCACAACTAACGATGCAGGCCGCAAAAATACGTACATATGTTATTTTGCTTCACTGCATATATTGCAGTCCTTTTAGTGCATATGTTACTGGTTAGGATCGCACCAAGTGATCTCACTTGAGGGATTATATATATATATATATATATATATATATATAGGGGTATGCTAAAATGCGGCATGCGGTGCGTGCGGCATCGCACTGCAGCCGTCTGATGCACGCGCTGCGTGCATGCGATGCACGCAGCAGTGCATCAGACGGTTGCGGTGCGATGCCACACGCACCGCATGCCGCATTCTAGCACTTCCCTATATATATATATATATATATATATATATATATATATATATATATATATATATATATATATATATATATATATATATATATATATAGGGGTGTTAGAATGCGGCGTGCGGTGTGTGCGGCGCACCGCAGCAGCCGTCTGATGCACTGCTGCGTGCATCGCACGCACCGCAGCAGTCCATCAGACGGCTGCGGGCCAACGCCGCACGCACCGCACGCCGCAACTTATCATTCCTCTCTCTCTCTCTCTCTCTCTCTCTCTCTCTCTCTATATATATATATATATATATATATATATATATATATATATATATATATATATATATATATATATATATATATATATATATATATATATATACTCTGAAGTGCTCATCTTTTGTGCGACCCAGACCAGAAACATATGCACTGGAAGTGCTACAACCCCCTTCATGGAGCACAGCAACATATGATGTTTGATGTGCTCTAAGTAACATATGCACTGGAAGCAGTGCAACATATGCAATAGAGCGCCGTAACGTATTGTGTTAGAGAGCAAACATATGTATAGGTGTGATGCATGCACCGAACAAACAATGCATCACAGCCATACAAATTAAATTGGGTGGCCCATAGTGCTCGGATCGATTATATATATATATATATTCTTATTCTAGATTTCACTATGATTCATCGTAAATGTAGATTGGACTTTCTTAGTTGCCAAATTAATCTTGAGTAATGCTATTTGAACATATTGCAGGGCTACCTCACGGACAACCCACGGTAATGTACGGGCGTTAGTGCATCAACATTTGCACCATGCCATGGCCGACACCCCCACATGACCGGGGTTGTCCACGAGGTTGTCCAACAATATTTTCAATTAGCATTACTCAAAAATCTTATAGCTATGAGGACATTTATTAGAGATACTATTAGTATATATACTAGCTCTTTTTTTTTCTCTCTTTCTCACATAATTTTTTATGCCAACACTAACATAGAAAAAGACAAAAGGTTGATTCTTTCAATTCCTTCACCTTTAGATATTCCAAGGCTTTAGGTGGGTTTTGCTTTCAACACCAACACTACAATAAGATGTGCATTTCATTGAATTGCATGCAAGGCTAGTGTGTAAACTATTCAATTATTAGTTCTTGGTGTATTAAATCCACTAATACAATTAGTATACCCTTTTGGATTAAGTGTTTATATGGAATTAATGATAATATGCAGGAAAGGTTTTCATTTATTGGATCGGGACCGAGCCATTCTTGTATATCGCAGAGCCTCAGTTTCTCAAACAAGTGACTTCGGGTGCTTTGGGTATGAAATGGGGCAAGCCAGGCGTTTTCAGACGAGATCGAAAGCCAATGTTCGGGAATGGATTGGTTATGGCCGAGGGGGACAATTGGGCTCATCATCGCCACATTATCGGACCAGCGTTTTCCATGAGCAATTTAAATGTAGGTCGTGGAAGAATGATTTCTCTTTCACCATGGTTATTTTTTTCCTCGCTACAAAACGTTTGTTCACCAACTAGGAAAGGCGTATCTCAACCTTCTTCTTTTTTATTCGCTCTCTTCAAGATAAAATGCCCTAACTATAAATATGTGAAAATTTTTAAAATATATATTTGCAAATTTATAAAGATGTTAATTACTTAAATATATAGTAATTATGCTTAGGGTGTGTATTTTTCCAAGTAGTAAAGTACAATACAATACAATTATGTGAAATTTTAAAAGCACATCCTAATATTTTCCTATTTTTCTATGTTTTTTTAGGGCGTGTTTTTTAAAAGCAGTCCTTTCATCTCTTAGTTTTGCAAAATGCCTCAGTTTGGAGTACACATCTCTTATTTTTTGGTTTTTGCCTTGTCCTGCTCTTATAGTAGTACTACTTGAGTTAGGTTGGCTTCTTTGTAATTCCTTTCGTAAATATTAATAAAATAGCTTAACTTTTTTTTTTAAAAAATATTTTCAAAATAACATCCGAAGTTTTCTATGTTTTACTCTGGGCGTATTTTTTACAAGGCTTGCAAAATGCTACAGTTTTGAGTATAGATCGATCTTTTTGAAAACACATCCCGAGTTTATAATTTTTTTAATATTTTTCTTAGGGCGTGTTTTTAAAAGGGTAGTACCTCAATCTCTTAGTTTGGCATAATGCCTTAATTTAGAGCATATATTTTTAAAATTTCACCCAAATGTATTATATTGTACTTTACTGCTTTGGAATACGGACGCGCCCCTCGGTATTTCTCAACGCGAAATGTCTCCGTATCAACCCATATTACGATTCTGAGCAAAAAAAAAAAAAACATATTACAATAAGTCGGGGATCTAACTCCATATTGATCATACTTACTCGCAGGCCATGACGAAATTAATGGTTGAATCTACATCCAAAATGCTTGATGAGTGGAGCATGAATGTAACAATGGGGGACAAAGAAATTGATGTGGAGAAATACATCATAAGGAATGCAGCTGAAATCATAGCCAAGGCCAGCTTCGGCATCAACCGAGAAGACGGCAAGAAAGTGTTCAAGAAGCTCCAGACCATGCAGGCCATGCTCTTCAGGTCCAACCGCTTGGTGGGAGTCCCATTCAGCAAGCTATTGTACCCCAAGATGACCTATGAGGCATGGAAGCTTGGGAGGGAGATAGACCAACTCCTCCTCTCCATCATCGATTATCGGAGGACCGAAGGATGCGACACCCCGCAGGATTTGCTCGGTCTCTTGCTCGCTGGGAACCAGGACGATGCGCTGCTCGAGCGGAAGCTCACGACTCGAGAGCTCATCGACGAATGCAAGACCTTCTTCTTCGGCGGCCACGAGACCACCGCTCTCGCTCTCACCTGGACTCTGCTCCTCCTGGCCTTGTACCCTGAATGGCAGGAGATCCTGAGGGAGGAGGTCATGGAGGTCTCTGGGGGTGCCCCCCTTGACTCCACTATGCTCACAAATCTAAAAAAAGTAAGCCTTTCATTATTCTTGCAGTGATTCAACAGCTAGAGGTCAGTTCATTGCATGTAATGTAAGTGGAGTTACAGAAGCTAGCCATTCAAGTGTTTGGTAATTACATGTGATTGGCTTCTGAAAGTACTTCACTTGCATGGCATGAAGTCCTTCAAATGAAATTTAAAAAGTCGGAGCGAGATTTCGCCCAGTCAGGTTTAGTCTCACATCTGGTGTCTTCATATACTCTCTGTGAACCTTCCCTTATGACCCGGGTTTTGAAGCTGGAGGGTATTAACAATTGTATAAGAGCTAGCTAGGTTCCGCCCAACCAGGTTTTAGTCGGATCAAGTGTGCCCAGTTTGTGCCCAAGTGCGCTTCTTCCTCCTATGACGCTAATATTATTATGTTGCTTTGGCGCAGATGGAGTGGGTGTTCAACGAGGTCCTACGATTGTACTCACCGGCCCCCAACGTGCAGAGGCAGGCGCGGGAAGATATCCGTGCAGGCGACACCCTCATCCCCAAGGGAACCAACATGTGGGTCGACATCGTGGGGATGCATCGCGATCCAGCATTGTGGGGTGACGACGCGAACGAGTTCAAGCCCGAGAGGTTTAGGGACGGCCTCCCCGGTGGGTGCAGGCATAGGATGGGGTTCTTGCCGTTCGGGTTCGGCGGCCGGATTTGCGTTGGGAGGAACTTGACTGCGATGGAATACAAGACAGTCTTGAGCCTCATCCTCCGCCGGTTCTCCATGACCGTCTCCCCGGCGTACAGACACTCTCCCAAGATTATGCTGTCTCTGAGGCCTTCCCATGGGGTGCCCCTCATCCTTCATCCCATAGGAGAATCTAGTTAGGTATTTAAAAAAAAAATTTACCTTGTGTTTAAAGTGGTAATATGGGCCCCACATGATAGGTTGTGGAATTCGAGGTTTTTGTTTTCGTTTTTTCTTCAATATTTCAAATGCATTGTTTGATTATTCACATTGCCATATCACTTGTAACATTTCATTGGTGTTACTTGAAATGAGATTATTTCGTTTTATTTAAAAAAAATATGTCAAATGCATTGTTTGATGATTCACAGTGCATAGTTCTTTCATCTATTTGTTTTTTTTGTTTTTTTTTTGAGAAATCCCTCTCCAAGAATGGGGGGGGTCGGCCTAGACCCCTACCAGTGGATTAAATAAAGAAATAGTACGAGAGAGAAGGGGGGAGAGGAAGGGGGGATTAGAGAGGAGAGCCTGCCCCTAAACACATCCTACTTACAGAGTTCAAGGGTGGACTCCCTCATCCCCGGCTTCAAGTTACAAGCCCAGAGGTGGATCACGTCCTCGCAAGTGCCCCACTTGTCTTGGAAGTTCCGCTAATTCCGTTCCAGCCAGATCGCCCAGCAAATACCGATGGCGAACACATCCTAGCCTTTGCGTGTAGGTCTGCGGAATCGCCTACGGCACCAGGGACCCCAAAAAGTGACCAAAGACAATGGCGAAGAGGTCATGTTCAGTCTATCGAGGAAGTGGCTCCAGACTCGCCTCGAGAACTCGCACCGTGAAGTAGATGGTCAGTGGACTCTTCCGAAGCTCCACAGAGCGTGCAAGACGGATTCGACACCCCCGGGTGGTTGCGCTTCAACAGATTAACCTTCGTGAGGATACGATCCTAGAATGCAAGAAGCATGAAGATCCTCGTCTTGAGGGAACAATGTGCCTGCCAAATCGCCTTTGTCGGAAGACACCGGACACCCCCGAAATTGAGGAATCCATATAAACTCTTCATCGAAAAATCATCGGAAGAAGTCCACCACCAACCCTCCGAGTTAGGCTTTTCAGTCAAAGTCACCCCATTAAGTACCTCGAGAAGATCACCCAGTTCCCCCAAGTGCTTGGTCGTGAAAGGCTCCGAGAAACACAGTCGTCAGATCGTGATGCCCCCATGACCGACGCCCAGCCTGCAATCTCACAGTGGCCATCCTATGAGGAGTCAACCCATATAGATTAGGAAACAAGGTATGGAATGTCCCCCAGCCAAATATCCTCCCAAAAACGAACCTTCGACCCATTCCCCATGATCAATCAGGAACCGCAACGGTAAATGGAAGCCACTCAGGCGAGTCTAGGGATGTCAACGGTGCGGTTTAAAATCGCAAACCGTGGAAAACCGCACCGCATGGTACGGTTTTGGTTTGCCAAAATATAAAACCGTCGCGGTGAGGTGCGATTTCGGTTTTACCCAAAACCGTAAAAAACCACACCGTTTAGACCACTGTAATGTTAAACCGCGGTGCACCGCACCGTATGGTGCGGTTTCGGTTTTACAAACGGTACACCGTCGCGGTGCGGTGCGGTTTCGGTGTGGCGGTTCGATGTTGCGGTGTGGTTTCGGATTTGCCCAAAACCGCACCGAAACCGCACCGTTGCCATCCCTATAGGTGACCCCCCACCATAAGGTGGAGAGAGATCCTGAGGTGCGAGATATGGAGTGGAGGGGTGAGAAGCGCTGGAAGTACCTGCTCGCCACCACTTCATTCCAGATGTCCCTCAACCCTTTCTGAATTCTCCACCACCACTTGTCGAGCATCGCCTGATTGTAGTCTCACATATTAATGATCCCCAAACCACCCTGCTCCCTGGATTTGCAGGCGTTCCCCCAAAGTGAGGAGGGGGTAAAAGCCCGAGGAACTCGACACCCCACGCTAAAGGAAAAGCCTTTGAAGTCTGTCGATCTGCTTGGAGACCCAAACCGACAGGGAGTAGAAGGAAAGGAAGTAGGAAGGGATAGTCGACATCACCGAGTTGATCAAGGTGAGGCTTTCCCTAATGGATAGATGATTTCCTTTCCAATGGGAGAGGTGCCACTCCACCTTCTAGATAAGCTCCAGCCAAGACTCCTTCGGTAATTTCCTGTCAGAGATTGACAATCCGAGGTATTTGAATGGGACTCTTGCTACAGTGAAATTACTGTAGCATTTTTTTTAGGAATATCGCTGGAATTTTTTTTTAATTACTATTTGTACCGTAGATTGATACTCTTTGTACCACAGATTGTTACTCTTTCTTGGGCAAATCGTTAATCTTTTGCTACAGTGAAATCATTGTAGTATTTTTTTTAAAAAAAATCTCGTTGAAATTTTTTTACTACAGTGATTCTACTGTAGTAGGAGTAACAATCAGTCCGAAAAGAGTATCCATTGCTTTAGTGCTTTGTGTATGTAAATCGGGATTCTATATATTTTCATGCAAAGTCACGTATAAAGGTGTTTTTGTCTTTTGAACGAGTTGATAAGTTAAACTTGGTGGTTGGGGGGACTTCCTATACTATGGTGAATGTTGCATGTCCTTTTGCTCAAAACCACTTCCTAAAAATGACTTCACACAGCCCCAAATAAAATTTTCCAGTCCCATTTATGGAATTTCCTTTCAAACAAGGACTACTCTTTCAGCCCTTACTCTCTTTTGTCCCTTGAGTGGCTAACCAATAGATGCACTGATTTACCAAGCCCTATTGGGGATTAATGACAACCACACCCAATAGCCTTAATAGGACACACCCACATTGTGAAGCTTTACCGATTGATTTGCGAGGTTTTGCCTAAAATGAGCACAAACTTTGTCGTAATGTCCAAACTGAGACTACTCCAAAAGTTGTTGCTTTTCTAGTCATGGTCACGTGAGCAATTAGCCACACACATTTTGGTTTTTTGGATTCATTTTATCCCTAAAATGCAATGCGACCCAATCCGTTATAACGATGGACTTGCAGCCACCGTGATTGCCATCGCAGCCCCCCCCAGCAGTCACCATCATTGGTGTCCGTCGTCACTGCCGGCCAGCACCGCTACCATAGTCAATGTTTAAAAAAGAAAAAAAACAATTTTGCAGCCACCACAAGATTTTGTGGCGACGCAACTTGTGTCGCCATCATGCAAAAATGAGAAGAAAAAAAAAACATGTGCCGCTGCGAGATTTTGCGGTCGGCGCAACTTTGTTGTGGCGAGCGCAACTTGTGCTGCAATCGTTCAAAGGGGAATTTTTTTTTTCAAGTTTGCAGCAGCCGCAACTTTCTTGTAGCGAACGCAAGTTGTGCCACAATTGTTCAAAAAGAAAAAAATGCAGGTTTGTGGCTGCCTTAAGATTTTGCGGGCACCGCATCTTTGTTGCGGCGGGCGTAATTTGTGCCTAATACATTTAAGGTTATCATGGAGGTATTGAAGGGGGGAGGAAAAGGAGTAGCCGTCTTACCTCAATGAGTATGAGAAGCTCGTGATCCGGATAAACAGTCCGAGACAAGTGTTCGTGGAGTTATTTGGATTTCAGTTAGTTTTTTTTTTTTTTTAAATGATCTTAATTCGCTGAAATCTTTGTTTCCCATGAATAATTTGCACTTTTTTTTCTCTTATGTATTTTTTGCTCCCAACTGAAGAAAATCGATCGAAAACAAACTCTTGGGTAGAGGATCGACCATGGGGATGCGGCTTTGAGACGAATGAGAGCGGAGTCGGTAGATCTGCAGGACAAAATACTCTATGGCTGTTTACATGGAATAACATATTGGAAACAATTTGTAGTTAAAATTAAGGGCAATTCAGTCCCAAAAAAAAAAGGTGACTAAAAAGAATAATAACTTTTGGAGTGGGCTCAGTTGGACAATGCATTTTGGGTAAATCCTCTTGATTTGACCAATCGTGATTTGCCACGTCATCAATTAAAAAGGGCGTAATGGTCAGCTGCATTTGGATGCGGTTTCGTTGGTGGTAACTTTGTGTTTGAAGAGCTCCGTTATCCATTTCCCTTTCTATATAAACCCTAGCTCGCCACTTTTTTTTTCCCGGGCGAATCTCTCGCGTCGCGCAGCTGTTGGGCGGGATGGGGAAGAGGCGGTTGCATGTTGTGACCAGCGAGGACGAAGAGGAGCCGAAGCCGGAGCTGGAGGACAAGGAGCGGAAGCTGCGGCGGCTTCTAGACGAGGAGGTGAAAGACGATGAGGGGGGGCGCGGCGGTGGCGGTGGAGGTGGAGAGGAGGGGGAGGCGGAGGCGGAGGCGGAGGACGCTGAGCCGGAGGATGCGAGGCCGATCGGGGAAGTGATCAAGGTCTCAGGGAAGGGGAAGAAGAGGAAGAAGCACCACGGATCCTTCGAGTACGACGGCGGTGTGTTCGAGCTTGTAAGATTTTGGAGATCCCTCTTTGATCTGTGGATTGTCCCTTTTCCACCATGTTCTAGGGTTTTTTCCCTTGTCCTTATTTGCTTTTGAAGTTCGATGCGTGGAAATCGCTGATGTTGGAAATCTGAGGATTATGTACTTTTTTGTAAAAGTGGGAGACATTGTCTTATAATTGTATTGTATTGATTTTTTTTGGATGTTGCATGCAGGAAGATCCTGTGCTCTTGACTCCCGAGGATAAGCACCAAAAGCCTTACGTTGCGATCATTAAGGTGAATCTGCATATCCTGAGTTCTACGGTTTCATAACTTATTTTGATTCCTTCATTTTTTCGACTGTATGATTAGTTTGTTGACTAAGATAGGAGGTGCGTCTATTGGACACTTTCTGCTAAAATTGTTGAAGAATCAGAATTAATCGTACACTAGATGTACTTTTATTAGGTGTGGCCCTGGGTGCATAAAATATGCACCCCTCGCGACATCGAGACTCAAGCTTTCGGAAGAGAAGACTCCGAAAAGCTGGGCGAAGGGGGAAGTGGGAGACAACCCCACCCTTATCCCAGGGTCGCCCCAGCAACAAGCGAGAGAGATAGCAGGAGCGAAAGGCACCCTAACAATGGGTTGGCTCTCCTCGGATGCCTCTCCGTGAGATCCCAGTTCTGATGCAAGGTAGAAAAAAGCTACAATGCCAGAAGAGGGAAAACACCTCGTGGACGACTCACAGGACTACACCCGGATGCTCCCAGGACGCGAGCTCCTAAACCGACTCAAAGAGGAAAACTGTTCATGGATAGGTCGAGCTTGTAACCTGTTAGAACACCCCACATGGGGGACACGTGTTTTGTAATAATAGGCCCTCCTCCTCCAGCTTTTCTATAAAAGGAGTGGGAGTACTAAGAAAAGGGTTGATCATTTGTAAACCTCCAGGTAAAGACTTTAACCCACTTGAGTGAATCAATCATCATGTTCTCAAACTCTCTGTGTCTCTCATTCTCCACCTCCAAAGAACCCTCCACCTAGAGCAGGAAGAGATACCTAAGGGCACCCAATCTAGGGACATCAGACCTTCATGTATCCTTCACTTGAGACCAAGGCCGCTTACAGGGCACCCGAACTCCGCGGGGTCAAAACCCTCGGTGCATCGACCCACTCACCCGAGGCATAGGAGAGGAGTCCGAAGTCGCCACTTTCAAGGAAGGAGGCAACCTTTCTTGTGGATGTGGTCATCCTAAAAAACCGCACCCACATTAGAGACAAAGTTTTGGAGCCTTTCAGTATGGTTGCATGGACTTGTTCGCTGATCTTCTAGTCATTTAGGGTCTGTTCTTTTGGCGAGATATTAATGGGATGGGAAATTCGTTTGCTTGAAACATTCATAGGTAAGGAAAATGATGTCTCGGAAAATTAAACGCCCCATGTTCTTTTCTATTGGGCAAATCATGATATTCAGTATATCAAATAGATCTCCCGAACAAATAATGGCTAGCCCGTGGTGAGCAATCCATGTCCAACCTATTTTGGTGGGGCTTTAATGTGCCACCAAACTTGGAAAAAAATGAATCTTGAAAATCTATTTACCCGGGACATTGGACAAGAGAACATGGCACAAAGTGAGATTATCCGGATAAATCAATGTCCAACTTATTTTACTCACCAAAAGAACGAACCCTTATGGCCAAATGCATGGGCAATGCGCTACAATGGTCCAACCTTGCTAGTGCACCTGAGAGATGCATGAAGTCTTTGTCAGCTACGATCAAGTATGGGATAGTCTATATCGACCAAAATTTTGAGACCACGAATATTGATTATTTTGTGCATATCCGCAAATATTACTCCTAGATATTTTCCTATATCTCACAGCCTGCACTATTACACCATCGTTCCTTGCCTTTTCATTTTTCCAGTTTATAATTGGGTACAATTTGCACCATTAACCCTGAACATGATATGGTATTGAACGATAATGCGGCAATTGGCTACACATAAAAGAGGTGCATGTCCATGCTTCTCTTTTGCCATATAAAGCGTGTAAAAATATATATGCCAACATAGTAAACCTAAACTTACATGCTAAATCAAAATTGACATAGATGCAGGGCTGCAGGCTAATTTTTCATCTATAAAAAGAATGCTAATAAAGAAAGGTGGTGCATATATGTCAAGGTTCTAGGATAGGAGGAAAATCCTACAGAATATGGGAATGATGATGAGAGTGGGGAACGGTTTAAGGATTTAATGTGGATGATGTTATTGATTCAACATTCATATCAATTTCCAGAACAACCCGCACATGAACTATCTTATGTTGGCATGACCTTAAGTTATATCCAGGGAACCACACAATGGATCAAAAGATAGAATAATAACTCTATTTCATCCACCAAAGGATTATTATAATTTTTTTAATTCTGGGATAATATCTTATTGTAGTTGAAATTTAATGCTCAGATCAATTTCTCCTAAGAGCCGTAGGTGGATTCCTCGAGAGAAATCAAGTAATAACCAAATCGAACGCACAAATTTGACCCAAAGAGATAACTATTGGAAAAATAAAAAATAAGACAAATCTCATAGCGAAAGAGGAAGATTAAGAAATTTAGGAGAACAATCAGTTAAGAGGGAGGGCGCATGTGTCTACCAAGCCTCTCTTGGCGTTAGACGTTGATCAGATGAACTCCAAGGACCCTTGGGAGTACACACACACACACACACACACACACACAGAGAGAGAGAGAGAAAGAGAGAGAGAGAGAGAGAGAGAGAGAGAAGGGGGGCTACCGGTTCTTTAAATCCTTTTTTTTCTCAGTAACTTATTTATTGAGTTGTCCAATCTCTGTGAAGAAAATGAAAGAAAATTTGTGATAGACTGCACATTGGGAAAGGATGTGTAGTTGTATAAGAGAGATATTATATATTCAATAATGTGGAGATGCGCACATCAAGGGAAAAAAAAGGGAAGGATTCAACTGTACCACCTTCCATTTCAATAATGGGTCCCATGAGATTATCATTAGATTTCACATGTTTCTTCACTTCATCTTCTAAGGGTACTATAGAAAACATACTAGGTTTTACTTTCATTCGAGCAGATAGTGATTCTTCTGTCGTCGTTTTATATATGGCAAGCAAGGGTACATCTCCTACATGTGCATGCTTAAATAGGTTAACTTGGCCATAATGATGGAGTGGAAGAACAAAGCAACCAAAATTTTATAATGTTAGAGGACGATGATTGCAAGAAGCAAATGAATCCACTACCTCATGGTGAGAGTTTGGTCATCTAGACTATTCTAACATCTACGAAAGCCTAGCACAAGGATGGTTGGAGGAGCATTTTGGGACATGAGTTTTGGGTGGCGGGAAAAAATGTGATGTGATCATAGAAGTTAGAAGAAATGAGATAATGGTTTCCAAATAAGACATGATGAGATCGAAGCTTAATATGGAATCACATCAACTTATAGTAAAGCATGGTTCGGAAAGGTACAGCTATACCCATTATGTCTCTTTGCTTAATCAAATTCAAGATTGAATTAGGATTCATTTCATAGTTTGAGTTAGTCAAATTCAAGATGGGTAAGAAATTTGAAGATGAAGTGTGATGTGGTTGAGGTGGATACTGAACGTATGCCATATTTGCTTGCTATCCCTAGTTTAACTATCACAATATGGTCTACTTCACTAGATCAAACACATTCGTTTCACGATGGTAAGAAAATAACTTTATGTTTAAAGGATAAGATGAGTTCTATAGATTGCTTATGTAGACGGATCAATGTCTACCTCCACTTGATCGTTTTTTTTTTATTGCATATGAGTCCTTTTCTGAGAATGGCTGAATTGGTACTTGGAGGTCTAATGTTTACCTTTTTTCCATGTTTAGAGGAAAATTTTTGTTCTCTTTTGTTGTGTACCGTCATGTTGTTAATTGCCCAGATGTTTTTTGTTTTTACATAGCTCAACTCCATTTTTCAATTATTATGCATGCCAATATGCTCTAGCATGACAAGGAATGGGTACACACCAAGGCGTAGGTTCACGGCAGCGACACTTCCTTGCCCCATTAGAACGATTCTGAGTTCATACACTAACAACCGACATTGCTTAGTTACTATGAGATCTATTAGTTTAGTATAGTAAATAAGGGCAATATCATAGTTATGGAGCTAATAAGCTAGATTAGAATCCATATTGCTCACTTATATTGACTTTCTAAAGGATACAAGTGATACATATTGGAATGCATTCATTAGCCGATCAAACTATTGTACCACATTCCTTACTAAATGATACTTAGGTGGGCTCCCGTATCTCATGCTTGTCGGAGACGCTTGAGCCTCTCGGCGATAGCCTGTTACGTGGCTAGGATCTTCCTGAGGAAGGGGTCTATAAGGGATGGCTGGTGCAGGAGGGGGCGTCAAGGGCCACGCCTAGGGCTCCCGCTCGATGTGGAGCCTGCCTCCGGCTGCGGGCAGGCGTTGCAGCTGCTTGATTAGTCTGGCATTGTTACTAGAAAATGTGACATGCGTATCGTACAAGCTTTATCAATTTTTTTTGTTTTGTTTCTGATGCTGCTGTTACTGCTACTTTTTCGTAGCACCCTTTTCTTTTGGCACCACAACTAAGGCACTTTGCTCTTCAGTCATGTTCACTACCATGTCTGTCATGCAAGACCATATATCGGAACTTAAGCAACTGTCAGCTTTTTTTTTTGTGAAACTATCAGCTTTGTTCAATGTGATGTTTGTTGCCAAGTTTAGTTGGTAACCTGTTAGTTCAAGTCAAAATTGCACTTTTGCATATGTATATATATTTTCTTTTAAGTACACCTGCACATAGCTTTACCATACATTAGAATTTAATCTTCTGTCAGCTTATTTCAATGTGATGTTGTTACCAGTTTCAGTTGGTAACAAGTTCGTTCAAGTCTAAATTTATCTGTATTGATATTTTCTTTGGAATATATCTGCACTCAGCATTTTTCTTTGCAGTGTAATTCTTGTACTCTCCTATAGATGCCCCTATAATCTCCTGCTGGAGGTTTTTGTGATGTTGTATATCCCTAACTTTTCGGTCTTTTTCTTATGTCATATATGCCTTACATTGCTATAGGACATAACACAAGATGTAGGTGGTAGTTTGATGGTTACCGGGCAGTGGTTTTACCGTCCTGAAGAAGCTGAGAAAAAAGGTGGTGGGAGCTGGCAAACACGAGATACAAGGGAACTCTTTTATAGTTTCCATCTTGATGACGTCCCAGCTGAATCAGTGATGCACAAGTGTGTGGTTCATTTTGTTCCTTTACACAAGAAGTTCCCACTTCGATCGCAGCATCCTGGTTTTATCGTGCAAAGGGTTTATGATGCCGTTGAGAAAAAACTTTGGAAACTAACTGATAAAGACTATGAGGACAATAAGCAACATGAGATCGATCTTCTTGTTCAGAAAACAGTAGAACGTATAGGAGAGCTTCCAGATATCGAACCTGAAGATGCTCCTGCTGAGCATGCTGATCAGACAACAAGTAAGTGGAACCTTAGGAGGAAGAATATGCATCCCATTGATGTCTCCAAAGCTGATGATGCAATCACGAGATCCGAACACCTGATAAAAGCAGAAACACCTGGAAGCTGCACGATCGATAGCTCAGAGTACCATGTGATTTTGGCAAAGTTCAAAGCACTAACTGGTGATACATATCGTGATAGGTGGTTAGAAAAACTTCTTCAAGGAATTAAAGCAACATGTGAGTCAAAGCAAGATGCATTGGCAGAGGATAAAAGCAAGGGTACTGCTGTTTCTTCAGATCACACCATAAATGTCAACGGTGCAGGGGCTGTTACTGGATCCAACAATAATATTTCAGAAGTAAATGATGTATGCATTCTCCAACTCATTTTACATTTTTTCAGATCTACTTATAGAATGGGTTATTTTGGTTTGGAATTCTATTCCACTGATAAACATACTTGCTCAAATGCTAGATGATACTTCTTGTTGTTTCTACAAAATTCTTTTTGCCTAGTGTCATAGGTGTAAACTACCACCTTGTCTTTCACCATTTTTCGGTTATGTTTTCAGCCTGACAATTTTTTGGGGCACCTTATGTCATATATGTTAGCCTGTTCACCCACATTTAGACATGTGCTATGTTAAAAAATGTCAATTTTGTAGGCCATAGGTGGACACTTCTATTTTCGTTACGATGTTTGTTGTATTTCTTTTTTTTTAATCTTTGTCATGATAATGAACATGGGTACAAAATTGTCTTTTATAATTCACATGATTTAGTTGTCTTACTCCAACTTTACAGTTTACTCTCTCTCTCTCTCTCTCTCTCTCTCTCTCTCTCTCTCTCTCTCTCTCTCTCTCTCTCTCACACACACACACACACACACACACACACCAGCATTGAAATTTTGAATTAAGTTGTACGCTTAGGCATGTGGGTTTGCATTCAAGACCAGCTTCGGTGTTTGTGCTTTGACATAGAAACATAATTTTAAGATTTGCAGAACAATATTTACCAATTTTTATGATTTGTGTTCCTCCATTATATTTTGGTGGGTTTTTTTTTCCTATTTTCCATTATATATGAGCTATGTTTGTGGTCTTTCCCAATTTCTCTTTTTCATTATATCTTTCTTAGGTCTTTTACTTTTCTTTTATTTATTTAGCTTTTGTCAAAACAATTATTTCCCTTTTTCGTTTGAGATGGTGGGGTTGAATTTGAATACTTTCACTTCAATGTTTCTTGTGTTCTCTAGGACGTCAACAAAATTTGCTGGCCAGACACAGCTGTCATGGCAATAACCGCACTAGAGAAGGCTTCACACGATGCTTTTGGTTCTGATTTCCAAAAGTATAACCAGAAGATGCGAAAGATGGATTTCAATCTCAAGGTAGAGAATTCTTGACATTACATTTTACTATGATCTAGTGTTCCATTATAATCATGTTCCTTAATATAATTTAAAGTGATATTGGCATGGTCCAGATATCAGTCAATATTTATTTATTCAATATGTATTTGTAAGTTGTAACCTTAAACTCCTCTTATTATGTTTGTAATACACTTAATCTTTAAATGAGGTTAACTTATTTTCGTTTCAAATAATAATGGATCAAGCAATTTGAATGCTAGTACCTTTTCCACTTTTATGTACACGTTATGTAAACACACGTGACAAGAATTATTATTTGAGACGTCTCTCGTTAAGTCGTTTATCTTTTAAGCATGGACTGAATTCCATTGTTGTATAGTTTAGGATATATTTAGAATTTTAGATGCAAAATTTCATTGTTCTCAAGTACTTCGACCACCATTCTACGAATCTCCCACGCATTAGCATGCATGTGTATGTTGTATATAGCTATCAGCAAAAGTTGTTCTTTTGGAGCAATTGTGACGAAGTACTAAAGGTTTTGGTTAGTTTGCATGATGTTCATGTAGCTGAAAAAAAATTCCAAACTTTTATTTTAACAGATTATAGAGTACAAGGTCGCTTGTGGCGAACTGAGTACAGAAAATGTCAAGGTGATTGTAGGGACAGTCGTCTGGAAGTCCTTTGATCCTCGATCTCCGTATATACTTGTTGAAGACTCTGAACTAAGAACTTTTAGACTTCAAAAGAAGGGGAGACTGCGTGTGCATGATCCTTCCTGACTTGCTGCTTGGTAGGTCGGACTAGCGATGCTTCACTCTTTAATCTTTCTCGTGTAGTCTTGGTTTTCTTTGAGTCTCTATCTTTCTGAGTCTTTGTCTTCTTCGAATCTCAATGTTGTCTTTGTCTCCTTCACTTGTTGGCAATGATTGTCCACAGATCCAAAAAGATTAAAAGACCATTTTTCTTCATCTTCCCCTCTATTTATAGAGGGTTAAGGAAGGAAGCTATTATAACTTTCTCTGGGAGTTACGCAACCACTTCAAGAGTTACGCAACCACCTCGGAATTCGTAGGGGAAGTTATGGTAACTTCCCTTCGAGTAGTGGGGTAGTTACATAACTTTTTCTGAAAATGACATGACTGGACCTTCCTTAGGGCCTAGCTAGCCATGGTCAAGAGCTTGGCCGGCCTTGGTGCAAGAGATGGTAGAGTCTCTTCTTTTCTTTCTTCTCCCTGGTCGGTCCTACCTTGAGGCTCGGTCAGCCGTGGTCAAAAGCCTAGCCGGCCCTGGTACAGATAAAGCCTGGTCGGCCCTAGTCAAAAGCCTAACCGGCCTTGGTACAGAATCAATTTTAGGGCCTAGAAAACTTTGTTATCTAAGTGTGTAGTTTAACACTTAGAAAAAAATTTGATGCATACAGTTCAGCAGCACATGAATGAAAGGATTAGTTTCTATATTTTTAAAGCAAGATGCGTGATATAACCTTAGAGATAGGAAAATTGACTAGGTACATGACATGGGGTATCGACTTCCTAAATTGAAAAATAGGAAAAATCCATGTATGAGTGTATAAAACAGTGTCACTAATTCACTACAAGGGAGAAGGGCTGCAAGTACCATAGCCATAACCATCAAGCTATGTCCCTTCAGCGAAAGGCTACAAGTGCGGGGGGAAATGACAGCTAATAGCCAGAACCAAGGCTTCCTAATCCCCAATCAGCATGTGCTCAACATAGAATGAAACATGGAAAGCATTTGTAGCTTTTGGTTTTTGAACTTGTTGGACAATATTTTTATTTCATAAGAACGATGACATAAACTGTGCCCTTTTTGTACTTAAAGCAGCTCCTATTCCTTTTTTTTAAGCTCTGATGTTGATGTTGTGGATAGTCGGACTCCATTTCCTTGTGAATCATATCATGAAACAACGCAGTCATGGCTCACTGATACGCCACCCCGGCAAGCTAACCGAATGCCAGCGAGCAAAGTGCTCAATGCCTCTCAAGCAAAACACTTTAACGATAAAGGCATAAACAAAAGAGAGAAAGATAGAAGAACAAGAGAGCTTAATGCTCTTATTTAAACTAAAATCAGCAAAACTCAATTGTTTTCATTAAAAATTTTTATTAGTACAATAATATTTTTATTTTGAAATCAAAACAATGCAAATCTAAGACCAAGTACTATAAGGAATTCAACCTTCATACTTTCCTTGCAACTTCCATATGGTTCCTATACAATTAACAAAAATCCTGATTGCTAGTTGCACCAATAGAATAAAAAAGATAGAAAAGTTATAAATATGGACATGCGTATTAGCATGATGATTCTCCATGGATCAGTAGAGACATAGCAACAAAATAGAAACCAAAAGCCTGGCGGTGGAGGGGAAAATATGCCCAGGGTGGACTATGGTATGTGAAAATAGGAGAAGGGATCACACTACCTGAGAGAGAATCATGGGGTCTCCGCCCCCACAGGTGGGGTCCACAGAGGTAGAATCCATGAGATTCCTAATTCTCGTGGATATGAGCCACTATTTACCTTGATTGCCCACAATTCGTATTTTGAAAAGGAATATAAACTAATGTTGATGATTATCTTGTCTTTTGTTATCTAATCCTCCCCCAAAAGCCCAAAATGCCTCTAACTGATGTCCCAAATTATAAGTATGGCACATTATGCAGAAATTTTTTGAAGATGTTGAAAATTTCTGAAAAAAAAAAGAAACTGTAATTTGAACCAATAATTTATCAACTCTATTATGATAACTAATGGGGCACATGCTATCAATTTAACTTGATTTTAGGTAATTTCTAGACCTAATACCTCCAAATGACTTTTCGAGTTCAAAATTTGTGACTTTACGTGCTCTGTAGATGATCTTACATCGAATTCCCTATGTGGGAAAATTCTTGACTCTGTTAGAGATGGTCTCTATATACTTGATGCCTCTGAATAATGGTGTATGCCGATGTCATAGGGCCGCTTGAACTTCTCTTTTGCTAGCATAGTATAGAAATCTACTCATGTTTCTACTACTCTGAGTGAACTTATCAACGAGATGCTTCAAAAGATATTGGTCGCATGGATCCTATAATTTATGTAGGGCCACCTTCTTTATCCACTACAGAATCCCACATCAAGTAATAATTTGAGAACATGAATTGTCTTTGGCTAATAAATCAGCATCCATGCTACTCGGAGTAGGCATGAAGCTTGCTAAAGGCTTCTTCAATATGACTTTGTCTTTCCTCAACCTCTTCCTTCAAAACTGGAATTGAGATGAGATAGTTTGAAGTGACTACTTGTTCCTTCAAAACTGAAATTGAGATGATATAAGTTGAAATGACTAAGTTGGTTAAGAAAGCATCCATTTTCATGTTCTCACAAAATTGTTCCCTATGGAGTGTGGAGGGCCATCGGCTTGGCTCAATGGCTTCATTCCAATTATGGTAATGTAATTGTTAGACTGAGTTTTCAATAAATCCATTCTTCTCCACTACAGAAAATATTGTAACCATACATGGATCTATCTTTCTGGAAAGGATTTTTGTATCCAACCCCACTTCTCTTGGATGTTAAACCTTTAGATTAACTTTGTTCAATGGTCGATTGGATTAGCTTACGATGGAGATGAAATCTATTATCACTTGAGTTGATTGCATTGGGTGATTTCCCAGTTATACATTTGGCATCATTTTTGGAAATTTCACCGAAGAATTATGTGCTTTTTATGGAATATATATGTGTTTGAAGGGTAGAGATTTTTTTTTTTGGGTAGGTAGAGAAGTTTTTACATGCCCAATCACAAGACTTTCCCCTTGAACATGGAAGATGTCTACTAAAGTTTTTTCATGATCGTCGTAAGGAGCCTCTTCTCATTCTTCTTTATCATCGCTGCTTCAGCAAGCGTCAACTAGACACCCATAGGATGCAATGCTCCATTCCTCTACAAGAGAAACATCGTACAAAAGTAGTGTTGCCCTTCGGGCCTTTGTGTTTGATATTGTAGTCCTCTTGTTACGATCTTCTTTGTTACCACTTACCGCCTTCAGTGGGTTTGGATCATGGCGTAGTAGTGGAAATAAATACTCCGTCAAGCTTATAGTTTTGTACCTCCTTGCATACTTGTAGGTGCCGCCAGTCTCCTAAGAGTAGACCTCCTTTGTGGCCCCAAGCATGAGATCCGCCCTACTCGTATTGCGTACTAGTACGCATCCTTTAGAGTCTATAGTTTTGTACCTCCTTGCATACTTGTAGGTGCCGTCAATCTCCTAATAGTAGACCTCCTTTGTGGCCCCAAGCATGAGATCTGCTCCTCAACTCGTATTGCGTACTAGTACGCATCCTCTAAATTAAGGATCCTTGAGTAACCTCATCATGGATGGACAAACCAAGTTACTTCCGTGGTCTCTGCCAAATGTGTGCGAACTAAGAGGTTACGTTATTTTGTATATTCTTCTACATTCTTTGTGCTATGTTTCAATCTATAAAACATTTCATATGAAAGTATTTAGTAAGAATTTTTAGGTTGGGGTCAAGGACGAACCCCACCCCCCTCAAATAAGAATTTCTAAAAAAAAAAGAATTTGCTTTCTAAGTTTTTGTTTCATGTGCTCCCACGTTTAGCCTTTGATTTGCCTTGATGCCTCCGGTACTCTTCTGACTCTTTTCCACCACTGAGGCCACTTCCATTGGATTTCATATCACGAAAAGAATCTTCTGTGAGTATGCAAAGGGTTTCCTCTCGGAATAACTATCTAGACTGATTTTTCAATCTAGATATCCTTGTGGGTGCATTCAACAGGTGAAATTGGGCACTTTAACCCTACGCCATTGTTGTCAAACTCTACGCTCATAAAATCCAATGCATGGCCTCTCCTTGTTCAAGTCAAATGGGTGTATAGAAAAGGATAATTGATTCCTCCTTGTTCGGAGTCACCTTCCAATCCACCCGAAGTTCAGGAGAAATGGATTCAAGACAACCTTAGTTTTTCATGATCCGGTGACATCGTATATTTGGCATCTTGCGGGAAAGATTTTCAATTTGACTCCTCATTGTAGTAAACTATGTTGGTTGCGCTTGCATAGATTGGGTTACTTGTACCCTCAGAATCCGTCCACACCTTCCCTTCAAGGAACAAGATCTTATTGATAGAACTAAAAAAGAATGGTACCAATTGATGTCGCGGATGTTGGGTTCTCAAGCTAAATACTCAAAGAATCTAAGAGAAACAAAAGAGAAGAAGAAAGCTTAAAGTTTTTCTTTCAACAAAAATCAACCAAGCTGAATTTTTTCCATTAAAAACTTGGATGATCACAATCATAGGACTTCTCTTATGTAGAAAATAAAAATGATGCAAACTAAGTCCTTAAAAAAAATCACATCTTTCTTCGGAAAGAGCAATGCAAAAAATGATGATTGATACTCTCAGTCTCATCTCCACAAAAACTACGGTCGAAGTCCGAAAATTCAAGGTGGTTCTTTTTCTTCAACATCCCAATTAGTTTAAAAGTTTCAGTGCATGGCAAGCCACATAAAAAATCCCAACTTTTAAAGGAGCTTTAAGCTTCCAAATTTTTGAAGCAGTTGAAAAATTATGTTATCACATCTAGAGCCGTTAGTGTGTTTTAGCATAACTTGGTTGATTGGACAACTTGGTAAAGTGTTATAAGTATCAAATTGTAAGTGTGTCTTGAGTTATAGCCCCTGAGTGTCAAAGAACATAGTCCAAGTGACGCTTCAAATAAAGATACAAATGAAAAACTCTATGCTCAAACTTCATCATGCTTATCAGAACATCCTTTAAGGACAAAGGTAAAAGACTTGGTGACTTTAGATAGCCCTATATGCATTTACTTCATATAGGCATTAGGGCTAGCTGATGTGTACTGTGTATCCTAGGTTGAACCGTCGTGCACTTCGCATTTGCATGTTTTCATCGATTGTGCATGCATTGAATTTATCGATCGTATTTTTATCGTGATTTGTGCATCAACATTTGCGGGTTATTCGAAGTGAACCAGCATCACCTGGCAGCCACAATTAGAATTCTTGAAGTGTTGGTGTTGTCATAGGACCGTCCAAACAGTTGTTCAGACTGAGTTATGAGGTTGTCTGAACGACTGTTAGGACGTCTTGGTGTCAGTTCGAACGATCTTTGTTCGTCCGAACAACTTTAGCTGGTTTCCACCGGGAGTTCGAACAGTTGGTCGGACCGCCAAGACTGGGTTGCAAACTCTTCCTGAGTCTGGCATCTGAACTACTGTTCTGACGGCCCCAATTAAGTCGCCTGAAGTTCCAAACAGCTGTTCGAACGATGTTGGGCCATATGCTGTATCAGATTTCTATAAATAGGTTATTTTGCCTCTTTAGGCTTGAATATTTTGGTGGATTCCTTGGGGGAGAGTTTTTGCAGCTACCAAATGAGAGGAAAAATCTCATATTGGGTGTGTCCTTCTAGAGGTAAACCTATAGCTCCATCTCGGGTTTTTATGATTTCTTCTTTTCCGCTCTCTTGATTTATTTGTTGATTCATCTAGAGAGATTCATCCAGGGGCTTTTCTATTACTTCCATTCAGTGTTCTAAAAAGCGGCCCAAGTGACTGCCTAGGCGCTAGGCGGCCCCCCACCGCCCAGCCTAGCCCGTAGGCGCTGCAGAAAAACGGCCAAGCTCCTAGGCGGGGCTAGGCAATGCCTAGGCGGGCCAGCAGGATAGGCGGGCTCAGGCGGGCTGGTTGACAATATTAACAAGTTTCTAATCTTTTCTACAGATTCATACAAAAAATATAAGCGAGCTAGTCTAGCCGGGCTTAGGCGGACTGGTTGACAATATTATATATTATATATAATCAAAATAACAATTAAAAAAAGTCAACGCCTAGGCGCCGCCTAGGCACTAGGCGGCCCCCCACCGCCCGACTAGCGCCATCTCTTTTTAGAACCTTGCTTGCATTTATTTTCATCTATAGGAAACCCTAGGAACCATCACCCGTCACCTTCTTCCGTATCTGAGAATGTGAACGACCGCTTGGAGGGTGGAGCCTCCTTCGAGAGGGAGATCGAAACATCGGGTTCGTGGCATCCAATTCGTGCGTCAAATTTGATTGAGGCCGGTGTTACCGAAGCCGTATTCACAGAAAGGCTCGTGGGCACAAGTGTGTGGAGGAACACACGGTCGGTTAACGGACCGGAGCCGCTAGGCGTAGCGAAGATCGGGCAATGTAATCATGGAAAGACAAAGCGACACAAGTCACACGAAGCTACATAATCATATGTGTTGGATGAGTCGAGTCTTGTAACCTCTTATCTCACATAGTGCATAATCCTAACAAGGGCTCGGGGTGTAGGGAATCGCTTGAACCATCTAAAAATCTCTCGTGTCATTTTGAATGCTCCGTTAATTGTTGGCATGAAAAGATAAAATTCATTGAAGTGCATTTTTAATTGGATATATTTAGTCGTTCCACCTATTCCCCCTCCCTCTAGGTGTTTGTTATATTTGCTTCTACATCGCAGCCCGCGTGATTTCCATTCTTGCCCTCTGAAATAAAGGATCTCTAGAAGGCATTAACTGAGAAGTTGGAGATAATCTTAGTGATCATATAGATCCAATTGAAGAGACCAATAGATCTGTAGTCTGAGATGGACGTTGCCCATGCTTCTTAGGAATGAGAAGGAACTAGGAGGCATATCTTAATGTGCCAAAACTGTATTTTCTGATATGTCAGGACAATTCGTTATAATGGTTTGAAATTTCAGTCGAAATATTTTGGCTTCGATCATGAGCGAAACAAAAAGGGGTTTCGAAACCTGCACCCCTTTCGATTTCGGCGAAGTTTCGGGATTTTGGGGGTATTTCGATCATTTTGTCGAGATTTCGACCGAAACAATAAGGGCCCACCAAAACCACGTGTTGTCCCCCCCAGTTTCGTTGTCCACTTCACTAAAGGTTAGGTTGAAATCCACCTGATTTTCCCCAAAGTTACCATATGTCGCCGGATCTCATTGTTGTACTCGTCGGATTTTACCGGATCTCTCCCCCCCCCCCTCCAAAAAAAAAATTCACCTGATCTCGCCCCCGGATTTGCCGGATTTTTTTTCCTTCAATTTACTGTTGTTCCACATTGGTTATCATGGTCCATGCAAGCTATGTGTTTTGTTTGTGTTTTTTCAAACAATTCATGTAGATAAGTTGCACAATTATATAAGACTAAAATTAAATTTTTCAAAAAATGCTACCAAAACATCCTTTTTTGACCATTTCAATTTTTTCCAACAAATTTTGGTTTCGACGTGGACCGAAACCAAACTAGACACGAAACTGAAGTTTAAAATCATGTTCATTATTAATCCATTTGAGTTGTTGGACCCTAATTAGAAGCCTGATGGAAATCACATGATGCATCCGCATCTTTTTGTTCTGATTTGTGTTTCTGTTTCGTCATGGATTATACAATTAATTCACTCCCAGAAAGACACATTTGGGAGCAATGGTTTCTAGTGATGTTAGTGTTCACGGGTAGTCCCACATCGGTGACGGAGGCACCCATCACCCGCTTCATATACCCGTTGTGGACCTCCCCTTACAACCTGGGTTTTGGGGCGTGAGGGTATCTAACATGGTATCAGAGCTAGGGTTCTCCTGCTTTGAGTGCTCCCCAGTCTCTACCGATCGTGCCTTACCATGCATACTCCACGTGGGAGGATCCTTGCCACGCATGCTCCGTATAAGGGAGAGTGTTAACGAATAGTCTCACATCAGTGAGAGGCACCCATCACCCACTTCATATACCCATTGTGGACCTCCCCTTACAACCCAGGTTTTGGGGCATGAGGATATTTAACATGGTATCAGAGTTGGGCTCACCGTCTCCTGTTCCGAGTGTGCCCCACCAATTGTGCCTTGCCACGCATGCTCCGCGTGAGAGGATCCTTGCCACGTGTACTCTTTGTGAGGAGTGTTAACGAATAGTCCCACATCGATGAGAGAGGCACCCATCACCCGCTTCATATACCTGTTGTGGACCTCCCCTTACAACCCGGGTTTTGGGGTGTGAGGGTATCTAACATGGTATCAGAGCTAGGCCCACCCGTCTCCTGATCCGGGTGCCCCCACCGATCGTGTTTTGCCATGTGTGCTCCGTGTCAGGGGGAGTGTTAACGGATAGTCCTACATCGATGAGGGAGGCATCTATCACCCGCTTCATATACTCGTTGTGAACCTCCTCTTACAACCCGGGTTTTGGTGCGTGAGGATATCTAACATGACACGCCATTTGGTTTATATAATTTAGTTTTATAAGATCAATGCAAGTAATAGATTTATGCTGTACAAATCCTTGATGACGATGGTATAAGTGGGATAGTGATGCAAGTGAAATTTATTACGTGCATAATTAATAATTTGGGTACAATCTGCTAAATAAGTTCTTTCGCTTTAATTGAATTATAAAAAATATGTGAAATACACTATAAATTAATCGAAATTTCGAATCACCCATCGTTTCAAAAGCAAAGAACATGTTATTAGTGTTGAGAGTTCAAAGTAGAAAATCAAAATGCACTGTTAAAAGTCTTCTCAAAATTGACTTTGAGCATGACTTGTGATTCCTTGACGTGGAACAGTGTAAGTGATCTACAAAGCAGTAGTAGCTGAGAAGCTGATTTAAGGTGGAGAAGCGGAAGCTGTGAAATAGAGTGCCATATAGTCGACATGTACTTTAGATAATGGAACGGTAAAGCCATCAGACAGAAGATGCAGGAGCATATTTGACTGCTGAAGTATCTTGAGATAGAAACACACCTGGAATGGAATAGTAGAAGTACAGGGAGAAAGAAAGCTTCAGACCAAACAATACAAAACCTTCTAACCTGAAGGAATTAAAAGCAGATGCACAAACATATGTTTCTCTTGATGGATCAGGGAGTCCTGTTTTCAGTCTTGACTATTATTATTGTACATGTGGTGCAGACTCCAAAGCATCATATTTTAGGTTAACAGCTACTTATTATCTGTTAAATCCTAATTCTCCTTATCACTAAAACAGCCATCTACAGAAACTCCTGTTACTTCCCGAGTTTCTCACGAATTTATACAGAAGAAAACAGTAAAATCTTCTTTTTTCTGTAAAAGGAACCATGTCATCTTTTAGTTTCTTGATTAGCTTATGGCATCATCTGTTGATATCTGGAGTATGCTAATATATGCTCATGGTTGGATTAGAGTTGCATGCCCGCACATGCACCTGCGTAGCACATCTCGTCTGTTTATGTAATGTTTGCATGTTGTAAACAGTATGATTTCTATACCACCGCCTTGCAATTACCATTCAGATACATATAAAATTATCACTGATAAGGAATGCTTATGATCTTTGGGTTGCTGAGTGGTTTGTGTTCTCCACTATATTCTTGCAGAGCAATGTCTTATTAGCTAGACGTTTACTAAATAAAGAATTGGACCCTGTCGTTATTCTGAACATGTCTCCCGATGAACTAAAGGTATGTGTCTGTTCCCATGTTTTATTTCTGAAACTGGTTATTTCATTCATCTTTTTCCCATCATGAACTATTTGCTTTTAAATGTCTTTACATAAGATAAGAGTAATGCATATATTAGTTCATTGTTTGTCCATATTGTGATTGTACTTTATACTTTTTGGAGACATTTTATAGGCGGTACTCTATATTTGAAAGCTGATTATTCTTTCTTTTGTACAATAGAGAACTTGAAGAAACTTTAATTAACTTATCTTAGTACATCATAGTGATATGATGATATTCATGAGATAATTACCAATGAAGCTCTCTTGGAGGCTGGAAGTTTGTGACCATATGTGATGGGGACTAGTTCATCCCTCATCAATATGGTTCTCTATGGTGACTTTAGGGGAGCATTGTCTGATGGTATTTGGAAGCTAAACGTCTAGGATAGTTAGATATATCATATTCTAGAGAACCATATGTTCTCTAGGATTATTATCTTAGCATTTAATGATTTTCTTATTGGAAGCATGCGACTGAATTGTAGTTATGATAGCAATGCCCACAAGAAGCCTGGGAAATGTCAAAAATTGGAAGTCGTAGTAGTAGATTGTGACGAGGCCTCTTGCATAAGGGACTTGATGTCATAGCTTGATTGCACAACAATATTGTTTGTGATTTAAAGCCTTGGGATCAAGTCTGGCTGATCCTGTCAGGGAAAAACAAAAAAAATCTCATGTATGTTAGTGCAATAGGTTTGAATTATTTGGCAAACAGTCTCACACACAGAGGTATACATGCATACTTATGTGTGGGACACCTTCAATTGATAGTGGATATTATTACTTGTATCCTCTCGTGGTTTGAATATATTATGCTTGTTAACTTACTGGCCATTTTGACTGCTGTTTCATTTCACCTCTTTGGCTTAATGAATGGGGCACAAATATGACTGCAGTTTAGCACATCCAATCTTGCCTTCCATCCTCTTTTCTAGTCCAGGGGAACCTTGGAGGGTTATTGCTTATTTGCATGAGCAACTAATAAGGTAGGTCTTTTTTAGATTTCTTAGCTTGCCCCTATCATACCAAGTAGTTTTGTTCAGGTTTTGGCACTACCCGTAGAAGGTTGACGTACAGTTTACTGCATGTCGGAAAATTCTTGTCGACCTTCTATTATTGATCCCATCTGATGTGATAAGATGTGGATGTTGATGATGGAAACTAACTGCCCACTTTGCATTTCAGGATGGATTGACTGCAGACGAGAAAACAATAAAGGAACCTGAAGAGTCAAAACGAATGCAGGTTCTATTTTATTCAATTTAACAGATGGATATAATCTCATGCTCAATTGTTTAATCTTTAAGGAAGTTATTTCATTGAACTTCATATTGCAAGTATAATTGTTGCAATATAAAAAAGGAAGTGCCCTTTTTCCATATATAAATCAAAGGTAACTTGTTTTGGTGGGCAAGTGACAATTCGTGATTTCATTAGCAGGGTTGGAATATTAGCGACAAAGAAATTGAACTCTCATATTACCATCTTACTCTGAACTTGATATTGGCTTGTACAACCAGATGACGGATGCTCGATGTTCAAGGTGCACTGAGAAGAAAGTAGGTGTCGCAGACATCATCCATGCTGGTAGACATGGGGATCGATATCAGGTATGCATATTTTTATTGTTATTGATGGGAAAGATCATTATCCCTTTCACCAAAATACTCCACAATGACTGGTTTTCCCCTGTATAGCTAGGAGCCCTTGTGTTTACCTTGTCCTTGGTTATTTTATTCCCGCTTTTTTCACCTTTAAGTTCTAATCATCTTCGGTATTTATATTTCTATAGATTTGTAGTTCAATCATTAATGTTCCTGGGAATTTTATATAAGATATACTGAGTTTTCCTCCTGAATAGATAGGATCACTTGTGTGTACCTTGTCCTTGTATACTTTATTTATTTTTTGACTTTATCTCCAAGTATGCATCTTAGGTTTTTCTATCTATGAAGTCTAGATGTTCTCTTCGTTAATGGGTTTAGTATTATGGGTACAATACACTAATTAAATGAAATGACAGCACTAATTTCAACTTGTTATGAAAATGGCGAGTGAAAACCCACCCATATTTGTGATGATTCCAAGTCAACAAAAGTAATTATTGTATTGTCTGTATGTGTTGGTGTATGACAGTTTCCTGAATAGGTAGGATACTTGTTGTACCTGTTCCCCGTGTATTATCTGTATTTGTATGTGTTGGCGTATGACAGTTTCATGATTAGGTAGGCCTTTTATTTTCAAAAGGACTCCTTATGAGGGTTGTTTCTATCTATTATACTTGTGTTAACAAACTCGTATTACAAACTCCATCTATAATCAGATTACAGAATAAAACTTATTACCAAGCTTCAGAATCCCTGTTATTATTAAACTTAAGATAAGTTTAACACTACCAAACTTCATATAAGGTTGTAAATGGAACAGTGAAACTTAAATCGTGTTTATGATCTGGTATTGAAAAAAAAAAAAACACCTTGCAAAGTAGACTAATTAAATTACTGCCGCAAAACAGCATACCTAGCTAGGAAACATACAGAGGAAGAGCTAGAGGAGGGATGGAAGTTTAGGTCAGATTCGAGCGAAGGAAGAAGTGGAAGAAAAGAGGGCTGCTGGAAAGAAGAAAATAAAGCTAGTATGACTGAATGAGGAAGAGAAGAAAGCTAGTATGAGGATGAGGAAGAGGAAGAGGAAATGGAAGAAGACAGAGCAAAAGAGTTGAAGACTGAGAACCCTTAATGTTTCCTTGTTTTGGAAGTATGCCAGTTGTCGGCTTGCTGTCTTTCTGGAATCCCATCAAACACTTGTTTCAATTTCGAGTCTTCACTTTTCTCCGTTCAACTTACGCTTTGTTTGATTACTAAGAAAATGAAAGAGAAGGGAGGAATACCTTTTTTCCATGTTTAGTTGTTTAAGAGAAAACTTTGTTATTTTTCTTTAATTTCGTTTTAGCATCAAACAAACAACGTGATACTCTCTGTTGTTAAATAATGAAGTAAAAAATAAAAAAGAAATAGTAAATAGAAAACAAAATAATATTTAGAAAATTTCCTTTGTTTGGTAGATATTTAAATAAGGAAAATTACTTGAGGAAGTTATTCCGCTTCTTTCAGAGGTCTCCACCTTTTTTTTCTTCTAAAATCAGTACCAATAAGGGAAGATAATTGAGGCGTTGTTTTCGGGAATCTTGGTCAAAATTTTCTTTCCACCTTTTTCCTCCTAGGATTTTCTCAACAAGGGTAAGAAGAACTCCTTTGCATAAGTTGTCTTTTTCATTTCCTAAATAACTAAACAGAGCCTTGGTGCTAGGTTAGGGAAAGAGGGAAGAGGTGCACACACCCAAAGAAAAGAAGAAAAAGAGAAAAGCCACCCGCTATGTGACCCGAACCGGTATTTGTCTGGGTTTAAGACTTGCTTTACCCAATACGCCTAAACCCGACTGTAATCAGGTGGCTTCCTTGGTGTCCATTTTAGGTCGGGCACTCACTTGATACCCAGGCCACCCTAGCCTCAGGCAAGGTCCATGGGTAGCGTGCTTCTTCTCGGGAAGTTAGACCCATGTAACCTTTCTTATGGGAAGGAATCATCTTGGACGAGCAATGGACAAAGGGATTGAAGAAAGGCATTACTTTCTTATAGCTATTGTTCAAAGCGATATGGTGGTATATTTGGGAAATATCTAGGCTTTGACGATTGGCAGTTTTCCAAATTGGCATGATGATCTGTAGGTTGCAAACCGCTTTCGAGTTCCCAATTCAAGCATGGAGACAAAGTATGCCATGATTGATTTTCATAAGGTTAGGAGGGAAAGTTTCATTAGATGAAGTCAGTAAAAGTTACTTGTTTGGATAGATCATTCTTTTCGATGGTAAATATGGTAGTATCTCCAGACTCCACTAAGGACCCTCTAATTCGAGAGGTCCCTCTCGTAGTTTATGTTTTCTCCGAATCTCTTTGTTCAGGTTCCATCAGACTGTTTGTGATAATTAGAGAAGTTATTTTGATATTGATGACTATAGAAAATTCAAAATGTATATAAGAAGGGAATATAGAGGGAGGATTATAAAATCATTAGAAGCCAAATTTGCTTGGAGGTTTGTATTTAAATGAGTATGAACTTATAGTCTTAGAGTTGATCCAAGTATTAACACATCTAGTTTGTTTGGAATTGAATGAATGTGAAATTAGAGCTGGTTTCATAATTTGTGATTCTATTAATGAACTAGGTAATTAAATAAGAGTGCTATGCCTGGCCAACATACATCGATTGTTACACACATTTGGGTGGTAAGAGTCTGATGACTCTGATGTCTTGGGTAAAGGTCTTAAAATGTCATGATCATGTTATTCTCGACCAAAAAAAAAAATTATATTCCTTTGGTAATCACGAGATTACTAAAGAACCATAATTTGTTGATTCTTTCTATGGAATGAAAGGTGAATCGTGAATTGCTTCGCTCCTTGCCATCCTGCTGTTTGTAGTGTCATGACGAACTATGTAACCAATCCATGCTTGTCACTGTACAAAGCTGGCATAGAAATGGGAGCGATGGTGGCAGTCGGTGCGGAAAAGCATCCATTTAGCAAAATATAAGTTCTTGTGGCGTCTAACAGACGTCTAAATGGCAAGTGTAAGAAACATCATTCTAGGGTTTTTTCGAAACTGCCTGACTGTTTTTGTTTTGGCCGATCCAAAGCTGAAAGCTGAAACGCTTCCCGGATCTGGAATATGCGTTGATTCGAATTCGATTTGCTGGTTCGTGCAAGTTTGGATCTGGTTCGTCCAGGTTCACTTCCCCTTTGGCTGAATTGGATTAAATAAACCTGAATTCGATCTGATTCAGCTGAATCAATCCCGAATCAGCCGTGAATAAGCCGAATTGGCTGAATCAAACACGAACTTTTGGGGGCTTTTCCCCCTATTTTTGGTGATAACAGCAAAACCTGTTGAATTCGTTTTTCGCCCTGTCCAAACCCGAACCAGAATTCTCAAACCTTTAGTAAGAAACATTCATAAAACACTTATAAACAATATATCTAGATAAAACATGACACTTGATAACCGAGTGGACTTTGAATTTCTGCCCGCTTTTATGATTTGTATTATTAATAATGGAACCATATTAAGATACAAAATTAAAGATATAACAGGAAATGTCCTCTTATTATGCTCAAGACCGAAAAAAAGTTATTTCAATCAGATGTAGTGCAACAGATGATTGTCTTATTGGATGTTGGGCTACATTATAGTGTTTCAATGGGGATAATAGCGGCAAAGTAACTGCCCACCACCCCGCAGCAGCGGGAGGTGGCAAACTGGCAATGGAGGGCGATGGCGGTGGTGGGCAGAGTGAAGTCAAGTGTGGGGAGATTAGGGAGAGAAGTGAAGTGGGTCCCACTAGTGTAGTAATAGATTGTGGTTCTACTTCAAATTTTCTGAAGTAGAATTATTTATAGAGAAGTAAACTAATCAGTTTTCTGAAGCAGATTTGCTTATAGAGAACTAAGAGAAGTAAACTAAAACTTTCAAAAGTCGAGTTTATAACATATACAAACAAGGTAAACTTTTGCCGAATTTACTTTACTGCTCACGGATACAAAGAACCTAATGGTTCTCTTCGCATTGTAACTTTCCTGTGGCTAAGGTCATCCTTGGGTTGTGTGCACTCTGTAGTTTCCCCAATATCATCATCAAGATCATGATTTTCGTCGATTAAAAATGGAAAATATGGATATTGTTTTTACAGCGACTCATCCCTTTTTGTGTCCTAACACACCCAGCTGGAGTGCATGGCGTGTGGCCACACATGGTACGCATCTCGAGACGCCATATCATCGCTGACGATGGACGCACCCAACGTCGCCAGCAACGTCGGCACCGCGCCATGGGCCACCGCCAAATTCGAAGAGGTCGAGAAGAAGAAGCTGGTGAGCCCTCGCGAGCCTGAGAACCCGGACGTCGACATCTTCCAGAAGTCGACTGCCGCGTATATGCCCATGTTGGAGACCCAGAAATCGTTCAACAGGTCGAAGGCCGAGGATCCGCCCGTCGCCGCCGCCGCCGCCGCCGCCGCGAATCACGAGTAGGATCTCTCGATCTGCCGTTTTTATATGCTGATCCTGTTTTTTTGCTGATCATGATCTATAAGATTAGAGTCTTGGATCCCTGTATATAAGTTAAAAGGAGGTGTTGTAATATGATGAGCTTTTACTTAGCTGTGATTAAATTAAGATCTGATCACATGTGGTCTTATATGCCTCAAAATTGATGTTTTATTATCCAAAAAATTGTAAGTTTTTTTTTTAGATCGGCGGGTGTCCCGAAACCTTTCGAACAATGGACCATTTCAGGGTCGGATTAATCCTTCCGGGATTGAACCGCAACCCGCTCAGCAATCCCCACTTCACTCCAGGGTAAATCAAGGGGAGACGGAGTTTGAACCCACAACGTCCTCACCCAAGCAGCAGTTGCTTGTCAACTCTCCTATCCCCTGGTGGGTTAAAAAGAAAATATTTACATGTTAAGCCATGTGTGACAGCAGTTTAAAGAGAGTCCTAGGCTATTATCTTGTTTCTGAGAGTTTTTTCTCCTGTTTCTGGATGTAATGCAGGGTTATCTTCACAGTGAAACCCATCAGTTAGAGAGAGAGAGAGAGAGAGAGAGAGAGAGAGAGAGTATTAGGTGGGTCCGGGGTCCTGATCAATAGGTTAGTTGTCAAAACTTGGTAGACCAAGATTCTTTAATGTGCAGTTAGGCATAGGCAATTCATTCATGGCAAGAATCAAGATAGAAGCAACCCATTTTAGGCTGTATTCTTTCTATGGGACTTGCAACTCCCGTGAATTGGGCACATTCCTATGTGTTCTCTGTTTGCTTGTTCCCTTGGAAAGGAAAGCCCACTCTCAACTAAAACATACCGAGTTATAATTAATGGTTAAATGTTTTTTTGGTAAAATATTTTGGTTTCGGTCATGACCGAAACAAAATGAGGGTCAAAACCAAGATTGAGCATTTCAATCAATTTTTGATAATTTCAGTCGATTTCAATCAATTTCGACTTTAGCTTTCAGAACTAAAACTATAAATTTCAGTCCATCTTGATTAATTTCAGTTCTAGAACTGGAACTATAAATTTCAAATTTCAATCAATTTCAGTTTAGGCTTGGACCGAACCCGACAAGAATCCAAATTTTATAACCTTGGATGGAATGCAAGCAAAATCTAATGTTGAGAAACTCAGGCCCAATTCCTGGGACTTGCAAGTCCCAGGAAAAGAACACAGCTCTAGAGTAATTACCACACCAGTGAAAATTGGGTCATGAGAGAATCAAATAAAAATTAGCAGTAAAAAAGAAAAAACCACACAATAATTAAAAAATAGACTCAAAACCATTATGCAGCTGTACATGTTTCACCAACAAGAACCACACCCACTGTTGTACATGTTCACCAGCAAGATTTGACATCATACATCGGCATGCCTTCTATGGAAACAACAACATTGATCTTGAACAGGGCTGAATGATGATGATGATGATGATGATGATGCATCATGGTTGTTTCCATATATATACATGTAACATACATCGCACGAAGCATTACCGACACTTCACAAAGCTTCAAAGCCCCCTCCAAACTACTGATACCGACCCAAAAAAAATCTGCTCCAATATTCAACAACCCTCTTGTTCATGTGCGCTGAACTCCGAATAGCTTCAATTATATTCAATCCTCGACATTTTCCGATAAAACAGCAGCAGCCAGTAGGCCTGATCCTCTCTTTCATTTTTTTTTTAAATAAACGAGAAACTTTCCGTGTTCTTTTTCTTTGGTTTTAATTAGGGCAATCGCCTCAAAATCCGGGATCACGGTATTGCCCTATCGTGACCTTTCTACCCGTTTCTTTAACGCCCGGGAATGTTTCTGGTTTCAAGGGATGAGCCGTCTTTCAGAGCTTCTCGTGCTTCGTTTTCCATTCCAAGCGCAGAGAGGGCGGCCGCCTGGAGATAGAATGCAGTCGGCCACGTCGGAGATATGACCAGAGCCTGCACCGCGTCGCTAAGGGCTTGCTGCGGCATTTCGCTCATCAGGTAAGACAGGCAACGGCGTGCGAATACAGTTGGAGAGACCATCGTCCCGACATCAATGAACTGAACAATAAAAAAAACAACCATCAATGACACCAACGAAAAAACATCCCTCCATGTTGAATTTAAACGATCGCTTAAGCACAAAATCGATCTCACTGAGCAGAAAATGATGAAACCAATGAAGGTTCACAAGTAAACTTTGACTAAATTTCTTTGACCCTACTCATAAAATCTCAATTTATAGTAATTGCAGAGATAAGACAATAATACACCAGCTTTTTTTTTTATCATAAATGATGCTATTAATAGTTCAGTTAGCATATGAAGTTTTGAAAGGGTAACAATAAAGATCAACCTCAGTAATCATGTCTAGTACAATGTTGGTGATAGAGCGGCACCCTAAACACTTTTATGAACTGAAGGATTCTTGGTGTTCCGTATCTTATGCTTTAGCCTTTTTCATTTTACAAGGGGGTGGCCAATACTGATGAATATTATAAACATTTATGTTTTCCAAGAGCTACAAATGCCATTCAATCATGAAAATTAATGATATTATGTGTGTAATTATACTGCAGAGAATTCATTGTTGCAGATATTTACTGGAAATATTATCCTATTAACATAAGAAGAAATGAAAAGGTAGGGAGCAATTAGTAAACATGAAGTAACCTGGGAGTAGCATTCAATCGCGGTATTGAAGTCTTTATGTCGAAAAGCGGTATCACCCTTTTTTTTCGAGTTCAATGTGTCTTGCATTTGATTGGTCCACATCTGAAATGAGAGCTGACAAATAGAAAGAACAAATGAATAACAAAAGCAAGTCTTATCTGCTTAACTATGAAATATAACTCCAAAAATTATAGAAAAATAAATTTTGAAGGAAGAGGGGGAGGGAGTGAGTGTATGCATGTTAGAGAACCATGAGGTGATTCCTCAACTTCAATAACTAAAAAGACATGACAAAAAAAAAGTAACATAAAAAAATGTTTACCTCTACTTCCAAAAATATGAAAATAAAGCAGTCATCGCCTTCCGTCAAGCCCCTAACGTAAAAGCCAGCAACTCATAGGGACACCTTTTCAAGTAGTTATCCCCATACTTCAACAATAGGTACTAAATAAGTAGTATTCCATTACTTAAATTATTGACCAAATTAACTTAGGGTCCACCAAATGCCTTTTGATACTATCCATCTAATCAACTCCTAAAATAGTAAATGGCCCCCAAGACAATAAAAACTGACCCTATCACTTCTAAATTATAATACATCAAGTTCATCATTTGTTTGTGCCCATTGATTCCCCCCTCCTGCATTCTTCACTGAATCCTCAAACATCAGACAGTAAAGGTTTTTGGCGTGTGCTTTGGCGACTGACCCATAGGGACCCAGTCTATCTCGTACTAGCGCCATATGACTTCCTGATAGTAGTCGAGTTTTCAAGCTGCGATGACTTGATGTAGGGGAGGCCACATCACAGCTGCCACTACAGCCACCAGTTGCACATTTTATTTGTTTATTCATGTCGCATTTATTTTCAGCTTTCCGATGCTATTTTCAGTGCATCAATCGGACTTGTAGACATTGAATTATTAAAGTTTATGTCATTGGCCTGTGATGCGAGGAATGTTCGCACCCGTTTACCCAAAGCTCTCATTAACCGACTAAGCATAAATAAAACAACATTGTAGGATGATATTCATCCAAGGGTTGAGATCAAAAGAGGCATAAATGATGACTGACGATTGCGAAAGCTCATCTGAGCGATCCATCAGAGGTCCCATATCAAATAGAAGTCGGCGGCCCTAAACCTAGTGGCATGGATCCTAAAATACGGAAATCCCTAGGGAAGGACGTCATACAACGCCCCTTCTCTCTCTCTTTCGTTACGTCAAACATGAGGTCTGAAAGGAAGTCCTAAACCCTAATGAGATCAGATTTTGGAAGATTGAAAGCCTTTTCGACGAGCCATCGATGCCCCGGAAACCTTTATCTCATCCCCCCATTCATCTTGCTTCTTCATGTATTCCTCCATCAACAAGTTCTTACCCCTCCACCACCAATCGTCCAACGCCTTCTTTCCCAACATAAATCTCATTAAGTGTCGCTCCCTTTCATCTAAATTATCACCTCCCCCACCACTACTTCGTCAAATTTGAGGAGGCAACTTTGAGCGTTCCAACAACATCAAGGAAAATTCCAAGGAATCTCAACATCCCCCAAGGGTTCCCCAAACGGTAATATCATTATCCATCTCTTTGCCTTGCGCTTACATTGCCAAACTCGCTTTATGCTATCTTTAATGATTGTTGCCCATAAATTTTTGCACTTATTATAATTGTCGTATCACATCATTAAGCCACCGAAAAGCCTCTATTGATTCCATAACTTGGATGATATGATCTTTATAGTGTTTTTCCTTTGGATATCTTTTATTTGTGGACTTTTTTATTGGATTTTTTTTTTTGACAATTTTATTGTCAATTATTCATTGTTTTGTGATGCATGCTAAGCCCTGTTTAGTTTGTTATATTTTTTTGTTTTCTTAAATGTTGGCTTCGTTATCATTGCAAGTTGACAAGTCAATTTATTTGAGGGAGCGATTAGTTTGTTAAAACATATAATCCAAGAGCAAGTTTATTTCATAAATCATCTTCCGATTCATCTCCTCTAGGAGTAGGTTTGCATCGAGTTGCACCAAGTTGGTATCAAATCAATATGACGTCATGTCTTGTCATAGCGTCCGATCTGCTTCATCCTTCTCCCCATTTATCACACCATTCTTTCGTTGAATCTATTATTATATTGCCCATTATTCCTCAAAACCCATCCGCCCTATGACCATGACTATGGCCCACATGCCCATGTTTGACGGAAGGTCATTTCTACATTTTCAAACAATCAAAATATTTTCAACAAGCCTTCCCTTCCAGTTCTGATCTCTAGAGAGATTGCTCATGACATCTTGAGTAGCAAGCCTATGAGTTCAGTCTATCGACTCAGTCATTCCATCACCATCTCCTACGTAAGCATAGTGATGTGATGACACTATGCAATAGATTCGAGTTCATTCATGATATTATGAATAACATTGAGCGCAAGCTACGGTACACATATCAGAGCAGGAGGCGTCCCAAACATCGAAAGCCACTCCCAACTTTAGCAGGGATGCCAGAGGAAACTCCACCTCTTGTGAGGCTTCCCTTACACCAGCACTTTCGGAGGAGAGTATACCACCTTCTGAGGACCTTGCACCACCACCTTCCTTGGAGACTACCTTCAGTGGAGCACTAGTCACCAGCAATGCAGACAACTCTTTCGCATTGGTCCCTCTAGTCGTGCCTCAACACATCAACTTCATTAGTGTAGAGTGTAGATCGACCACCAACAGCTTATGTGCACCTATAGCTTCACCTACACTTGGGCATCCCTTCTTTCAAGCTACCAAACCAGACTGCCCGGTGATCACACTTGTCGGTCCGCATCATCGTCTCCATAGCTTTCGGTCGTCGCTCAATTGCAACACACCTTTTGCGTGGAACCCGAAAGGTGACTACGATGCAATGTGACACGACCTACTCGACCTCCATTACTAGATCTTGGCCGCCTACATGGCTACACCAAGCCATGTGCATCACTCTATACAAAATTAATTTAGATCCAAGTAAGGTTCATATTATAAAGAACAAAGAACTGATTTGATAAAAAAAAATGGGCTAGAAAGCAAGCCAGATCTTGAAAAAAGTTGGGATTAGGTGAAATCAGACAAAAGTTCAATACACATGAGCGTAAGGGCCAACGTCTCGCCCCAAATTGATGGAGAAATTTTAAAAATGAAAAGAAGATGAAGAATAAACTTTATTTCTACTCTAAGGGATGTAAAATTAAAATAATTGCCACCTTCTTTTCAAACCCCTAGCCAAACTTGCCTGAAGAATCCTAGTAGAAAAGAAATTCAATAGAAAGATAACAAGATATGGGAAGATGGAGCAAATAAGGTTGGTTAGCTTAAAGTTGAATTCTTTGTATCTTAAAAAGTACATCCATAAATCCCCTTTCACCAACTCATCTCTTATTCGGAATTATCCTTTCCTTCAAAGGCGAGTTAAGCCTTTTCTTGTAGCAAGGGCACACTACTTAAATAGATAAAACATTAATGAAAGGATCCAACACTACTTGAGTTACAGACTATATTAAGATGTAGGGTTCACCAAACACCATTAATCGTACCCCTACATGAACTCCGAAAACTGCAGACGAACCTCAAAATAGATAAAACATCTACAAGCCCTTGTATATATGGTTCACACGAGAGTAACTTATATTTTCATTTGTCAGCACCCATTTGTTCCCTCCTTTGTCTTCCCCACTGGATTGTCTTCCCATATCACATAAAACTATTAAAGAGGTATAGCCATAATCTTTTCATTATGTCAGGAACTATATTAGAAAGATAGATCTTGTTAACCTTCCTTTTCGAAAATACCAATAGGACAAATCCTACATATCACAATCATTTTCCTACATTTTTTGGTAAATAATGATGAGAAAGAACCAAACACAAGACAGAAGCAAAGTGAGGGAAAAAAGAATAGATCATGAAAGTCTAGACATGCACATACACACACGCGCGCATGTGCGCGCATGCATGTACAACTAAGAAGCACTGACACTGGTACGGGGATACGGGTACAACATGACACGGGTTTGCCGACACGGCAAATCCTAAAAAAGGACACGGGTACGGCAGGGACACGGCAAAATAAATTTATATTTTATGTATGTTTGCAATTCTTATATATTTCAATAACCGAAGAAACCTCATAGAAAACAACTAAAATAAAAATTTAATGCATACTGAATCGCTATCGTTAGCTACATCCAGCCCGATCGGTGAATCGCAGACAGCTCTAAATGGTATGGAAAATAACGGTTGTGTTTCAGTTTTGACTTCAACTTATCTGAAACCTCAGAGGATAAGATAAGTTAAAGCCAAACCTGAATCGTAACCATCCATCATAACATCCTGATAAGTGAATCACACTCAGGCCCAAATGGCATGCAAAAGAACGACTGCGATTCAGTTTTGGTTTCAACCTATCTGATTCTTTGAGGTTATAATCTCAGAGGATCAGATAGGTTGAAGCCAAAACTGAATCACCACAGCTTGTAACCCGATCCTATATCGAACAGTCCGTTAACTCGCAGTGTCTCGAGTGTCCAAGAAGTGTCCGACGAGTGTCCGACCGTGTCCGGCTCCCGGAAGCACGTAGGACACGGCACATGCGTGTCCGGCGAGTGTCCGACGAGTGTCGGTGTCCGACACGGGTACGGGAGGCCTGGGGAAGTGTCCATGCTTCCTAGATGTACAGCCTTGCACGTGCACAAGCAATCATGAAAGTCTAGACATGCACATACACACACACACACACGTGCACGCATGCATGTACGGACTTGCGCGCGTGCACACACACACACACACACAGAGAGAGAGAGAGAGAGAGAGAGAGAGAGAGAGAGAGAGAGAGAGAGAGAGAGAGAGAGAGGTTATATGCATGTTAATATTAGAGTAAAAGGAGAGAGAGGAGCGAAGGGGACATATGATAGGAATATAGGATAGACAAAATAGTTTCACGTCTGCTTTAAAAAAGAAGGAAATATTAAACGCAAACCTCATTTGTCGTTCCCTCGTCATCTTTGTACCCAATCTTTTCTAGGATCTCATGAATTGCTGTTAAATCCGTTCTGAAGCAAGCTTCACCTAGAGGAGAAAGAGATAGTGACTCCACCGAGGATGCACCGCCACGTGGAATATCCATCAAGATATAGGAAGGAACCTAAGTAACATGTAACCAATTGTTATGATTCTGAAAACACAAATCAAGGTATGAGCCATATATTTGACACGATAGATGTTAGTTAGCTAAAGAAACATAAAATGCACCTACGGGTAAGCAGAATTCATGAGTAAAGAGAATAGCTTCAAGAACAATGCACAATGCCAATTAATAATATTATAAAGGAAAAAAAGAAGCCCAAACATGCAGAATTCGAAATAGACATTTGGAGTTGATAGTTAATATCCATGCAGACATTTATATGCATATTCATTTGCACAGACGCTCAGTAAGTCAATATATATGCGCTTGTGTCTAGATTTGGACCACAAATTAAATGTTCATGTACGCGGGCAATAAGTTTAATAACCAGGCAACATATTATCAACAAATCTCATATAGATCACCATTGTTCACTGCTCATCATCGTCAGGTGCATGTACCCAGTCCATTATTGCATTTTAAATAAGATGGTTAAAAATTAGTGATAAATTGTAATACGAGAACTGTGCAATT
This sequence comes from Chamaelirium japonicum, assembly GCA_947650365.1. Classification (NCBI taxonomy): domain Eukaryota; kingdom Viridiplantae; phylum Streptophyta; class Magnoliopsida; order Liliales; family Melanthiaceae; genus Chamaelirium; species Chamaelirium japonicum. The sequence continues at coordinate 15,209,756 of OX393554.1, forward strand.
AAGAATTTGCAAACAAAAGACAAAATATACACAACACTCAACAGTGTATAATGGACACAAATTTCTGATTCAAACACATGTAACCAAGTTTTTGCTGCATTGAAGTAAAAAGAGTAGCTGCTTATAACTATCCTAAAGTAGTAGCCCAGATAACATCACTGCAAGTCTGCAATGGTGATGGAAGAAAACCATGACAAATCACCAGAAATATAAACCAATACACAACAAGGCTGTGATTACCATTTTTGAGTGAATTCCAAATTATTTTAGCAACGAGTATTATGACAACTTGTGGAACACATTTATGGTTAAACTTACTCTAGCAACATAATCTAAACTCAGATCTGGAAGAAAATATTGTCGTTAATGGGATTTGCAGGTTTTATTTCATCTTGACATGCGTGCGTGCACATAGATACACGCACGCGCGCGCATGTGTGTGTGTGTGTGTGAGCATAAAACGCCTCCTATGCATAGCACCCAGAAACAAACAAGGACATACATGATGAAGGCTCCTAGTCGTCACTCCCCAACCCAACGTGAGTATATGGGTGTGTTCTCTGCAAACTACTCTTAATATCTCAAATTTTGCTGTACTAAACACACAGCCCTAATAAACAGGTGTGCATCATTATCCTTCGATTTTCCTTTCAGGACTTGCGATACAAGCAGCCTTCTTTTTTTAGCCAAGTCAGTTAACGACTTATAAGCTCAAGGAACTATATATTTAATCACAAAGGAGGATGGATCAGGTAAGAACCGTGTGAACTTAAATGAGCATAGGAATACTTAAGTGCTTGCTGGATGACAACAGTAGAATTGGCATGGGGGGAGTTTTCAAAAAGAATAAACAATGGTAGGAAATAATATCAGAACTACAAGCAGTAAAAGAAGAAGAAAAAAAGTTCAGCCTACCTTATAGAATAAAAAATATATATTGATAAACTTACTTCGATCTCCTTCTGAAGAGGAGTCAATGCAAGCACTAGTGACTTCACATTAGGCCGCTCACGTTGCTCGTACTGTAAACACCTGGATGCCAAGCGTACTAATTCAGTCCCATCCTCATTTGAAAACTGACCTTCCAAACACGAATCTGTCAGCATATGAAAATTTCGATCTCGTATCAAGTCAAGGGCCTGCACAAAAAACAAATAGAATGAGATATAGCATAATACATCAAATTGACAGGCTGAACTGCACAGTAGTGTTCATAGCATTGATTAGCAGTTCCATTGTACTATTACCAACCACAATACCTAGAAAGTTATATTCCAAATAAGCCAGCCATCACTATATGCGCACTCAAGACCCTGTAAATCATCTTACATTTTTCTTATTTAAAAGAATATATTTTCTTGTTTAAAAACTTGTTCAATATTTAAGCCGATTTTCCAAACTGACCAATTCCATATTTGTGAGTAGCCATAACCATAAAGAACGAGCCATGTCCCATCTAATTGGTGTCGAACCTTGTCCCATCTATTTGGTATCGCTTTATGAATCCTTCCAATCATTTCTATGAAGGGCAACTGAAGCCCAACTTGTCAAAAGTCAACCTTTTAAGTGTCACCAAAACAAATTTTCTCTTGCCCAGCATATATTATGTCAGTCTCAATGACACTGATGTTATTGATTCTTCTCTTTCCATTACCAATTAGATGAAAGAAGGCAGTGCTATAGTGGACTTCATCCACTCAATTCAAGTCATAAATGAAACCAAAAAAATAAGCATCATCCAACAATGGATATGCTTCAAGGAAGTATAAACGGTGGCGAAGAAATTAGAACTTACATGGCTAGGAGGAATATGCTTTCCACTGAGAACATCAAGCAACAATGTGCCAAAACTATATATTACACTTTCTGGTGTAACTCTTCCTACACATCCAATAGAAAGAAGTGAGAATTTATAAACAATTAGCATGTCTACCAAGATTACTTGGACTAAGAATTTTATAATCTAAAAAGTAGATTAAGGCATATGAAACTGTATTTGCTATATGTCAAAAAGATTACCTAAATATCAACCACAAACCATTGGGGCAATGCACGGCACAAATAAATACTCATAAAAGATTGCTGACCAATATGTTCATTTTGATTTGAATCGCAAATAGAGCTTGTACAAACACGGTGTAAGTTCATAACCAACATCGAAAGCAAGCCTTAATCCAACTAAAATGCTACTCCAGGTAACTCAAAGGTTGAAAAAAAATTGATAAGAAGCCCTTACTCTTATAATTTCAATAACTACACTTGAGTTAGGAGAACTACTTAATGGACAGAAAATGGAAACCACATTTTAATAAATTTTATGGCCAAACAATAAACAAGTGACTAGAGCTAAGAGAAATTTTGATGCAAGCATAGATAACAGTTGTCCAAATAAGAACACACATATCTTAAGTCAATCTTTAGTGTTAGAAGTGAGAATTTGCTTGGTGTAAAAAATGCATTCCTATATGGTGACCATTAGTAAGAGGTGTACATGATGACTTTATCGTAATTCAAAGGTGTTGGTAATGAAGGAAAATTGTGTAGACTGATGAAAGAATTATATGGCCTGAAAATATCTCCAAGATCATGATTTGACGGATTTAGCAAGGCATAAAAGACGAATGGGTAGGTTAGGTTGATCGAACTTAATTGTCAAACATACGATCAAGAAGGGATAACTACCTTAAATATTTAAGCAAGAAGCTTGAGATTGAGGATCTAGTTCAACCCAAGTATTTTCTTGGTATTGAAGTGTCAAGGTCAAGTGAGCAGATTTTCATATGTCAAACAGTCAAAGAATGCATGTTCTTGGTATTCTCCAGGACTGAGATGCTTGGATGAAACCAACAAGAACTCCTATAGATGCAAATCAGAAATTGGGTGATAAGAATAGGGAACAGGAGCTACTTAAAGATGCAGGCCGTTATCAAAGAATGGTGAGTGGGTGGGTGGGTATGATAATATACATAACCTTCACTAAACTAGATAAAACTTTCATTGCAAATGTGATAAGCACATGCTTTCTCCCAGGACAAGTCCCTTGAAAGTTGCATATAGGGTGTTAAACCACTTGAAGTCACTTCATGGAAACAAAATTTTATATGTGAGGCATGGGCACGGTAGAATCATTTACATAAGCCGATCGGGTACGGTCTATCTCAGATAGAAGGTCAAGTTATGGGTATTGTACTTTATTAGGTGTTAATCTAGTTACATGGTGAGGTGAGGTGTAAAACAATCAGTGGTGGCAAGGTCTATCACTGAAACAGAATTTAGAATAATAGCCAATGGCATTTGTGAATTAAAATAGTTGAAGATCCTTATAGAACATGGTGTTCAGGTATGAAATTGTACTATGACAACAAAGCAGCCACAAATATAGCTCATAATCCTACTCAACAAGATATAATTACCATATTGAGGTTCATTGGCATTTATTAAGAAGAAACTCAAGTCCGGACATATTTGTACTTCCTTAGTGAAGATAGGAGATTAAATACCAGCTCTCGCTGGAGAAACAGCTAATTCTTTCTTTTCTAGTACTTTGAGCAATTTGGGTTGTGTGATACACATGCACCAACTTGAAGGGGAGTGTTGAGAATAATAAATGTCAGTTCTTTGTGGTCAGTAGAAGCTTACATCCGCGGCATCCTCTCTCTCTCTCTCTCTCTATTTTTCTTCTCTTTTTTCTCTATTGCTCCTTCTATTTCCTCTCTTTCTCTCCTAATAAATCACAACTAGTTTTAGTATATTTTTCTAATGATCAGGTGTATTCCTTCTCATTTGATCTCATTGAAAAGGAGCTTCACCCAAATCAATACAACTTGTCTAAGTTACACACAGTACCCAGTTCATTCTACATCGTCAGCAAAGTTCACCACCAATGTTGACTTGAGTACTTAAATGATGCACCAGCAGCATCACCATTCCCGCCATCTCTTGGGTATGCATGTCCTCCCGAATTTATGTCCATAACGAAGTCTCCATCAAGAAAATTTTGGAGAGATTCCTTCACCTCTTAGCCTCACCAACTTACAATAACATAATAAAAAATCCAGTTTTCTGTCCTCTTAATTTCCTGACTTGTAGGCAACTTCCTCAGGAATCGCACCTTCACTTACGGACTATTATAGAAATCATCATATTTGACATAACAGGCCTTTAGCACCTCATGTCTTTCCAGTACTCCACTTTGCTGGGTATTAGCTAGATCAAGGGCTTAGATCATTTGCAACCATTCTGCTCTGTTAAGAAAATCTTCAGTGGCCACTTTTTTTTTCCACATCATATTTGACACATTTCGCAGGTTTGCTCTCCATCACTTAATGACATATCTATAGTATGTTCTGAATTCTTCCCACTTTTTATTCCAGCAACTCATTCTTCCATTTTTTCTGACCTCGTCCCTTCTATTAATGAGTAATATGCATAAATACCAATGGTGTATGCCAAACTTCTACCCTTATACAACTCTACAGTCTTCGTGCACCATTGGTCAATCCTTTCTATGGAGAATATAATCAATCAACTCAGAAAAGTTGACAGGTACATGTCCCTCCTCTCAAAATATATAATTGAAACTGTCAAAGATCGTAACCACTGCAGAATAAGCAAGTTGCATCTCTCATCTCAATCTTGCCTCCATAATCTTCACTCCATTTACCCCTCTTGCAGCATCTATGTGTTATCATATAGGAGAATATAATTACTCAATTAATAGATAATCCATGACAATTTAGAGGGCTTATAATTGGTGGGGATGCAATTATGCAAACTACATACATATGGATGCCCAACATTAAGTACTTAAATTATGATTACAGTTCTTCTGGTGGTCCAGGAAAGCTCGAGGGAACAAAAAGATAGATGAATGAATATCCTACCGAAAGTGTTTCAATAGCTTCGATGATGGTTATAGAAAGTAAAGTGGTTTTTTGTTTTGTTTGGTACAACAACAAATGTTATTCAAAATTTGAGGCCCACAACCCACTTATTGAGCATCGCAGATGACAAAAAAATCTTCCATAAAGCAGATAACAAGAAATCCGGTGTCTTATCTATTGGCAAGGGGCAAAAACAATGAATATATAAATGGTCGGTTGGTAAGTCACATGCCTACTGAGTCCTGCCTCATCTCAGGATGACCTTACCATGGAGATCAGTCCAAATAGAAGCAACAATAGAAGAAATCCAATGTGCTTTGTGTATATTCTCCAGGAGGGACAATTCATACTTAAAAAAGGGATTTACCAGTTCTCAGATACTCAGGAGGGGTAAATGCAAGATTCGTGCTGTAACTTTTGCCATCCCGACTATTCTTCATCATACCGAAGCATGAAAGCCTAGGATTACAGTCCTGCAAAATGCTAGTCTATGTGAGATACATACTACAAGTGCCGAAAACAAAGAATGCAGAAAATCGAGTAATGGTCTCACACTTACATCATCAAATAAAACTCTATAAGCATTAAGATCGTGATAGAGAGCACGCCCCTTGCCAGTGCAATAGTCTAAGGCTTCAGCTAGATAGAGTACCACCCTAAGTCGCATTGGCCATTTCATTGGTTGTGTTTCCCCTATTTATGAAAGGAATCAAAAGGATGGCATGCAATATGATAGAAATTTCAATTTATAAAGGAGATAAGACAGATAAACAGATAGTGAAAGAGAGTACGAGGCAGATTACTGACATTTATTTTAATAAGCAGAAAAAATGTAAACAATAAAAAAGAAACAAAATATAATGAATAACATGGACAATCAAAGCATGGGATATCCAGGTTAATAATTCCTGATTTTAGAGTTAATGCTGTGAAAATCCTGGAATTGCATATGATATATATTATTCTCTTTTTAAATGCTTACCCAAACAAGATATGATCACTCAATCTCTAAATTAATGTACAAATGTACAATTATACATGTTAACATTTATACATATTTTAACGCAGAACACTGCCAATACCAGCTCCTTGAAGTCCAACTCCAGATGAGCAAGGCTTGTGGCCAAATCTTTCATGATGTGGATAATGCCAATATGACGAGGAAAGTAGGAAGCCGTAGATGTAGTGTTGTCAGATCTTGGTCCTTTACCGATTGACTTCTCGGATAATAAGCATAAACCAGCAACGAAAACAAAATTCTAGTGGAACTTCAGCATTAGAAAGCAAGCATCGAGTAATTTGACTAATATGTAAAATATATTGGTATTGGTAGATTCTATGATATGTGAGATGATAAAAGACATTGAGGATTAGACGATAGTTGAGTAGAAGATTAGACGATAGTTGAGTGGAGGATGTGCTCGCTTAGGAAATACGTGGCTGGTGAGGTTACCACATGAGGGGAGCTTTGGTGGATGGTTGGGATCTAAATGAACAATAAGAGAGCGGTGATCAATCAGTATAGAGATGCGTGGATGCCTGTGATTTCTATCTAGAGAAAAGAGGGATTTGAAGTTGATTGTGCATTCCCACAAGAAAGATGGTGGATGATGAAACATAGAGAGAAGATGGACAAAAGGCAAACACTTGATAAACCAGGTGCAAGTTCATCAAAATGAGCTTCCCAAAAGGGCAGAAGCTGGATTCATTGAAAACAGCAATCTAAAAGGGTTTCCATTATACACTGTGGAGACATCCACTGAGCTTTTCCAATATCAAACATAATCAATTAATAGTATCAGTCTTTTAACATAATTATAAAAAAAGTGCACGCACAAAAACCTTCTAAAGTTCTAATATTTCGGTTCTAGGATGCCTTTCACTTACATTCAAAGCACAGAAGATCATATAATAAATCAAAATTCTGAAACAAGCACAAAGCAATAACATACAAGCTAGGTATTGGCATCACGAGGAACTTACAATGGAAAAGATGTTTTGCAAGTGTATCATTGGGCATATATTCTGCCACGAGCAGCCTCTCTTCACCTTCACAACAACAACCGAGCAAATTTGCCAATCTATGGTTCCGCAGCTGACCAACAGCTTTTGCTTCTTCCTGAATTAATACAGGAAATTCTTGCGTTCATTGATACTGCATACTTAGACAATCGTATCGCAAGGAGCTGAGAAATGCATGCGGCATAATGCCAAAGGTATTATCTTATCATTAAAATAAAAGTTATTAATTTTAATTGCCACAATGGAGCAAATAACTAAAACCATAAAAAGAAAACTAGAAAGGAGAGCAAAGAATACTAAAATAATTGAAGGTAATGCCTAACGCTACCTGAGCGCAAAAAATGGACACTGCAATAATGAATGGATTTACCAAAAGGGGGCCACGTCACAATATGTACAACAAAAGTCGGCAGAAGCACCTCCAGTCTAGCACTTAAATAACGTGTCTGTAATATATGTAAATAGGCCGAATAATATTGTATAATAGCGTACACACTCTTATATTCTTTAGTTGGTATTGTTAGCTGAAGTGATGCCTCCTACATATTCCTTGGCCAGTGTCCTATTAGACAGAGGATTCTCCAGCATCTTCGCCTTCTAAAGTTAACATAGTATCACAGCCCATGTAATGGGTTCCAGTTTTGAATTTAGACACTCAAGAGGGATCGATTAGAACAGAAGTGCCACTGTGCTTTAGCAGTCGGTCCAGATGTGACAATGATAAATCATTATTGCTATCATCATCTTCACTCAATCAGAAAATAAAAATAAAGACCTGGGTTTTGTGCAACAATTTATGAGGTAAAACAGCATCCAACCTGCATCAGTCAGATCGGACTGTCACTAACCTTGGTGCTGGCATGCTTTAGTCACAATCCCAATGAAGTTTGGGCTATCAAAAGCCTCTTACCTCAATGGTTGAACAGTCATCAATCATTGTTTCCATGCATACCTCGTAGCGGGATTTCGTTCTGCACTGGATCAATCGGCGAAAACTCTTTTATTCACCTTTTCACCTCCCTTGGCAGTTTCAACAGCTTCGTAAGTTGAAGCTGAAGGTGGTCATTCCTTGGCAAAGCAGACGGGTAAAGGTATGTCAACTATCTCTGAGGAGCTCTGTTATCCTTCCACGATCTTACTTGAAGCATCAACAAGTCCCTTCTCGCTTCTGTGCATCTTCAGTCCATGGAGTGAACCCTGAAGATGGTCATAATTGCCAGGCTGCCAGCTCGACCAATAAAAAATAAAGTGCCACTTCAAGCATTTGTTTTGATGTAAGTTGTCGGGCTGAATTAGAGTCGGCTTGGTTGGAAAATTGCAATAGCTCAGGTTGGAGCTGGACACCTTGGCTAAGCCGCTAAGGTCAAGTTCAACTAGGTTGAAGTGGGCAAGTTAGGTAGTTTTAGTCATAGTCATGTCAGATCGGATCATACTGGACTAAACTGCGTCGTGTGGGGCTAAATTGGGTTAGTCGTGTGAACCCACCAACCCACACACACCCAAAAAAAAAAAAAGCCAGAGTCCAAAAGTCAGATTGAACCCTTTGAGTTGGGTGGAGCTAAGCTGGTTAGTTGAAACACAATGAAGTGTGACCTCATCCCCACCTCCCCACCCCAAAGACAGTCAATTCGTCGGACCAAACTCCTTCTGAAAGTCCCACTTTCCACTTTGTTGTCTACTTAAGTCGAACTAAAGATCTGAAAGTGGCACGTTGCATCATATTCTTCCACTTTCTGCCACTAGTTACCTAAAACAAATAGGTCGAAAGAAAAATACCATGTTTTCTATTGAGGAAGTTGTGGATGTGAGAATCTAATGTTTGGTTATGATCGAAGCAGGAGAAACCTACCAATAACGTCATCTGGTTCTCATAGTGATTGATTTGCAATATACCCTCCCTTGCCAGTCCCACCTAGGCTATTGTTTGAAATCCTTTGTTCATCATCTCTTCTTGCTCTCTAGATTCTTTCTTGTTGTTTGTGCTTTGCTTATGATAATTGAGGAAAAATGCTAGAAATACGAGCCAAAATATCATAAGTGCATGAAGCCGAATTTATACAAATACAATGGACACACCACAATGAGGCTTTAACAGACAGACAAGTGGTTTAAAAGCCTATAGAGTATAACCCTATATACATAGACTCAGACTCGAGATTGGAAGGATATATTTACACATTATATTGACCTGTCCACCAACCATTGCTACAATGCACATCACCAACCACCACCACCACCAAAATAAAAACTCTGGCCTCCACCAAAAGTTTACCACGACGAGGGCAAACTACGAAATGAGCAGTGCCAGCAGACCCAACAGTGGGAATAGAAAACTTCGTAGAAAAAGTATTGTATATGTATAATGATGGCCACCAAAGTGCAAAGTCAGCTAAATAAGCCAAAAGTTACAATCTCTTGGTCAATGAGATCTCACCAAAGAAATGAATAAATCGATAACTTACGCTAGTTGTGTAATATTTAGTAAATCATGGTACTCCAAATTTCTTAGAAACAAGTACCTTTTGCTACCCCCAACACAAATTAGCCCAAAATAGTCGAAAAGTCGGTGAGTCAACTTGAAACTTGTATGAGTCGATTTGAATAGATTTTTAGAAGTATGTCCTATCAGAATTACCCAAGTTTCTCGGGTAACGTGACCGAACTGAATCAAGTTATTCACTTCGATTGACCTGATCAAGTCACTAAAGGATAGCAAGGTCATTTACTTCTCTTTTTGAACCCAAGTTGCAAACGATTAAGGGTCCGGAGTCCGAACTTCTCCTGTTCGAATGAACCCTAATGGTCTGGGAACCGTTGCCGAATAACAATGCCACTACAACTACCGAGGAGAAAAACCATTGTTACCGACTCTCTCTCTCTCTCTCTCTCTCTCTCTCTCTCTCTCTCTCTCTCTCTCTCTCTCTCTCTCTCTCTCTACGTGTATTCGAAAGCTTATCATGTCGAGTAAATCAATAGAATTGGTATTTGGATTGTCGATATATATTTTTTCAGCTTGAGAGACCATAGTATCACCTAGATTTGGTAATTATGCCAAATATATATTTTTATGACATAGATATACTATTCTTATAATGTTGAGGCCTTTAGTGCCACATGGTAGCCTCCCCACTCTCTCTCTCTCTCTCTCTCTCTCTCTCTCTCTCTGAGGGGATGGATTCGATGCTAGATGTGCGATCCCTTCGAGCGGCATCGCAACTATCCATGCATTTCATTACAAGTGTGTTGTGTGTACGCGTGGTTGGGATCATGGGGCATTGTTTTTGCATTCAATTTTTTACAGCAATTTTCAAATCATTAGATAGAGGTTTTCGAAGTTGATTTTTGCGAGCATAATCACCTTGACTTAGATAGCATAACCACAAAAATTCAGCACATTCTACAACCTCTAGGTACATCAAATCTAAAAGGCTTTTATCGATCGTCTGTTTTAATTAGGGTGGGAATTAGGCGGGTCTGACCCGAACCCGACCCGCCCAACCCGAACAATGGACAAACATGGGCAAAGTTAGTTAAGAACTTGGACGGGTTTGGACAAAAAAAGATCAACCCGATTTCAATTTGGACGGGTTTGGGCACCGATCTTCCCAACCCGAGGAAGTGACACACTAAGGTTGAATGCTTTGGTAGTTTTTTTATGGAAATCAAAGACTGTCTGTTTGATGTTGAATGCTAAGAATTAGTTTGAAATATGTGAGGATATGGGTTGGACTTTATGTTTTCGTTACGCAATTCAAAGATTTTTTTTATCCAATTCAAAAATCTGTTGGGTTTTTTTTTCCATCTATTTATGTGCACAAGCATTTCTAATTGGGCAACCCGCCCATTATTTTGCAAATTGGGCAACCCGAGGAACCCGAGCAACTAGAATGGGCAAGCACGGGTTGGGCTTCAACGGGTTCCCCAGGTTCCACGGGTAAAACGTGTTACGGTTTGTGCAAGTCGGGTTGGGCATTGGCAGACCCTTCAACCCGCCAAAGTCCCACCCCTACTTTTAATCGTTAGTTTGAACTTTGAAGAGCACGTTTGATAAGTCTAGAGGCTTTAGAAAGTGCTGATTTTTTGTGGATGTGCTATCTAAGACAAAGTGATTATGCTCACAAAAAATCAACAACTTCTAAAACCTCTATCTAATTATTTGAAAATCAGGTAAAAATTTGAATGCAAAAACAGTGTCCCCCGATCCTTATATATATATATATATATATATATATATATATATATATATATATATAGAGAGAGAGAGAGAGAGAGAGAGCAGCCAAACTCTAATAAAAAATTAGGCCCCCGTACGTCTGATCGAGAAGGGACGAGTGCGATTCACTGGTTAGGGGGACTTGCCGGAGGGTATGAGTGTGATTCACTGGTCGGGGGTTGGGAGGGGGCTAAGTGTGGTTCACTAGTTGGAGGGGGGGGAGCTGCCGAAGGGATGAATACGATTCACCGGAGCCAATCGGACAGCTAGGAGGCTTGAATCGGATCACGGGCAGCCTAATTTCAAATTAGGCTGACAACCCATATCCCTTATTGTATATATCAGACTGAGTTAAATTGTTTTTAAGTACTTCGATTTACTTGACATGATAAGCTTTCGAGTCGAGTTTTAGCACCATGCTTTTTGATTCTTCAAAAACTGATCGGTGCATAAATGCACCACATTTACTCCCATAAACCTATGTTGTCTCTCCATCTTTCATATCATTATTAGTGCTCTTATACGTGTTATCCTCGCTTGTAGGAAATCAGGTCATTGCACAAACAGTCCAAAAGAAGCAGATTATGAAGACACAAAGATAAAGGAAAATTTTCTTCTATCTTTGGATTGTTGGATGGATAAGTGGATGTTACAGGAAGATCGGGTTCATCAAGAGCTTCGAAACGATCCCAAGAACGCCTAATTTCGACAACCAAGTCAAAAGTTATGGGCTAAACAAGTTGGTGAGCTAGGTTAAAGGTTGTACACAGTCGAAGAGCGATCGATCGCCATTCGTAGCGATCGATCGCCCCCTAAGGAAACAGTAACATATGCACGTTTTCTTGCCTATTTTGATGGGGATTCCTTTGGGAAAATCCTAGTACGACCCCCCACTCTTTAAATATGCATATTTCAACCGTCAAACACATCTTTTGGAGTCAAGAAGCCCTTGTGGAAAGGAGACCGGAGATTGCAGCCATGGCTACATAATGGAAATTCTTTGCCATCATTGTCATGCTCGGCTAAAGGCCAATTCTAGGGCTTCGATGAAGCCCTAGCTTTTGTATTAAACTTTCTTTATTTTTAATTAGGATGTCTTCTTTTTTCGATATGGATCCATGCATGACTATGTGTTTTCATTGCATCAAATATCGTTTGCTCTTATGTCGCATGTTTAGGAAATGAGGCATGTAATGTAGGAGTATACTTTCTTACGTTAAATGTCATGCTCAATGATTAATAGAACCCGTCATCGCATAAGAGATGCACCATGCTTAGGAAGAGTCTGTAAGACTATCTGTGCCCCGAAAGGACAGATCGTGCCAAACGAAGAAGGTGCATGCCACTTGCGTGATAGTAGGGCATCTTGTTTAATATTGATCCTACCTATAGTCATTCAATCAGATGAGTCGTGCCTAGGGAAGACGGTCCGTGCCCTAAAAGGACGGATCGTGCCAACCGAAGGTAACTCATGTTGTTGAAGGTCATAGGAGATCTGAATATAACTTACCTACAACCGATTGATGAGATGAGTTATGCTAAGGGAAGACGGTTCGTGCCCTAAAAGAATGGATCGTGCCAATCGCAGATGACTCATGCAGTCTAGGATTGTAAGATCCTTCTTGAGACTCCATCATGGCTTTTAGTTATGATGGGTTAAAACATCCAATCAGAATAGTGAATCCTAATAAACGTAAAGTACCCTAATACAGAGTTAATGGTAAATTCGTCACCCTAGATCATCTCCAACTGATATTTAGTCTAATCCAATCATTAATTTAGCTTTCCTTAATTGTCGCTTTATTTAGTTAATAATCTAAAACAAAAACCCTACCTCTAAATTGAACCCTACTATAGCCTGACTCTAGATAACCGTTGTGCAATCCCTGAGGACAATATTAGTACCTAGCCCTATAACTACAACACAACCGGCAAACCCTTTATAATCCTGCCACTGATTAATTTCCTCAACAAATCCAATTCTATTCATGACTCATGAGTCTACAAAAGCCATCTTCACATAAAACTAGAGCTAAACTCTGGTTTCTCCTAAGCCCCGAAGAAATTCTTCTTTGGAGAAGATCATGGCACCAATTAATGTCCCCATTTTTAGCTAAACTCTGTGTGTGTGTGTGTGTGTGTGTGTGTGTGTGTGTGTGCGTGTGTGTGTGTGTAGAGATATATAAGCAAACCATCAGTTCTATAGCGCTACAATAATTCAAGGAAGTCAACGAGAACCATTCGATACCCTGCTTACTACAGTGTTACAGTAACTCAGACCTGTTTTTTTTATTTTTGATTCTCTCCCCTAGGGTTCTAGATTTTTTTTTTTTTTGACACTCATCTCCCAGGCATCGTCTGGGGTTTCCACTAGTGTGTGTGTGTGTGTGTGTGTGTGTGTGTGTGTGTGTGTTTCAAACTTCGAAACATTTATGCCTATATCTAAGTTTTATTCTTGATGATCCTTATAGGTAGAAGGGTAAAAACTAAATGATTGGTTAAAAAGTAGAAACACAATGAAACATGTCCTACTCAATAATAACAGGATCAGAAAAGCTTTGGTATCTATGGAAGTCTTCTTTACAAGTATAGGTCAAATTTATAATTGTATATCGTTCTAATTTTTTGATATCGTAAAATGCATTTAGCAAGCTCACAATGTATCGTCCATACTTATATAAGTTGTCTTTGCCGTGAATGAGAAGACAGGCCCTAGTTGGTTTGCTTTCCTAACACTTTCAGGAAAAAAAAAACTCATGATAAGCAGAATTCAAATGGCACCATTTGGAAGATCTTGTAGCTTGCTACCTATGATATTTGCAAATTGGATTCATCACCTAAACCCATCAATACTTGTACTCCAAAAAAAATACAATGGTTAATGATCATGGTCGAACTTAACACATGCAGTTGCAAATAGCTGTGAGGAGTTGCCCCTAGAACCATACTTATGAATTGATGCAAAATTGTTGACTCTAATACCATTTGCTATGATGATTCGAGAGCGGAACTTAGTGGCTTGTTATATGGAACAAGATGAAAACCATTATTAAGAAACACTCAAAAACTAATGGGAAAATACAAAAGACAAGATATATGTGGTTCACCCAAAATCGAGCTACGCGCCCACGGGGAGTGAAAAATCTTCCAATATTTCTTGGTAAATAGTAATGGCACAAATGTTTATTAAAAAAAAAAGATATCACCTTCCTCGCGTTTATCCAAACCTTTCCTCAAGCTTTTTTCAAAAGATTCGGCACACGAGAGAACCTCCTGAGAGATCACACGAGAGACCGGCAAGAAAAGACCCATAGTAGGACTTCAGACAAGATCTCCGCTTTCTAGAATGGAATCCTCAAGGCTGGGGGAAGTTATAAATGTGAAATCATTGGCAATGGTAAATCCATTCTCTTTTGGTAAGATACTTGGCTAGGAGAAGGGTCTTTAAAGAATTTGTTTTCATATCTCTATGCTATAGCTTGGAATAGGAAAGCATCAGTCAGCTAGTAGCGTAAGGTGGCATGTAGTATCACCATTGGGATCTAAAATTCAAAAGGATGGTTCCCCCATTTGTAGCCCACCAGCATCAAGAGCTTATGGTCATTACAGGCAATATTTCAATCAATCACCAGCTTGATCAGTTTTTTGACGGTGGTACTTTTCACATAACTTATCCATAAATGGTTTCTACGACATCATTGACTGGTGGGGTGGTTTGTCCGATAGCTTCAAATCCGGAAGTCTCAAACCCTGTGAAATTGATGATTTTCACGCACGGGGGGTGGGGGGTGGGGGTAGTATCACAAGATAAGTTGTTGACTCGAATCAATCTCAAGCAACAGAAGCATCCAAACATTTATAATTTCTCTTGTATTCCATGCGAGCATTAGAAAGAGAATATCAATCATCTGCTTTTCACGTTACTCTTCCTCAATTGTATTTGGGAGTTTTAAGGATAGCTGCAGACAAGAGGGAAGCCTGGTTTTTTAAATTCCCTATGGAATAACAACATATGAACAAAGTAAAGAAAAAATGGAGATATGTTGGGGATATCCTTGTTATAGCAGTTTATTGGGCTTTTGGCAAGAGAAAAAACATAATATTCTTCAATAAGGTCTCCGACGTGTAAGAGGTGCCGAAATTAGTTGGTATACGCCTAATATAGTGGAAAACGGCTCTACAAGGAGAGGGCACTAATATGGACTATGTAGAATGTATTGTTGTTGATTTTTTGTAATCCTTTTCATTTTATCTAATGAAGTGGCAGGGATCTAAGTTGAACCCTCCCTCAAATCTACAGGGATTTCTCGGGAAAAAAACGAAAGCTCAAAAATCACTGCAAAACAAGATCCAAGATTTTGACGAAAACCCAATAAGAAAACACTCACCCTTTCTTTTCCTTTCTCGCTTTCTTTATATTCTCCTCTTTTTTCCTCTCTTTCAATGTTTTCAGGCTATGTATCAGATATACATAGCATGTGCAACGGGATTGTTTCTTTGGTTTTGTGTGTGTGTTGGGTGTTAGGGGGTGTCTAATAGGACTTTGTTTTCCACTTGAACTCCTTATGTGAGCTAAAAACTAAAAGTCAAGCCCTAACACTTTCTACCTTAGCTTATAAATGCTATGAAAATCGAAAAACAAGTATAAATCTTTAGCTAGCCTCTCCCATAACACCTCATCCCCTAGAATTTAGCTAACTCGGCTCTGAAGATGATGCAAACTCGAGTCTCGCTCGAATCCATTGCTCTGACCTGTAACATTGGCCTTCTAGAGACTCCTTGGAGTACATGCCTACGATGGCGCGAAAACAAAATTCACCCTGGTAAACATCTTATTGCCATTGGACCATCTCGAACAAAGTGTCTCCACCTTGCAGGACATGCCCAATCAAATGTATAGAGTGACGCACTTCTTGACCTTCGTCAGAACCATGATCTCGTCTCACATTTTTAACTTCACATCTTGCTGAATAACACAGCCCTTGAAGTCCATAATCCCAAGTGAGATCAGTTTCCTACGTATCTTAGGGCATGCAACACCCCATTCCAAGTACACATAGCTCCATCAAACACCTTGATTTTCATTATCGCCACACATCAATCTCGCATGTTAAATTGGTACTTAACATAATAGTATATTCCTTCTTGGCCTCGAAGGAAGCAAACCAATACTCTTGGAGCAAATATGGTAGAAGCCTGAATCTGAAATCCACTCATATGAAGAATTGTCAATTTATGGAGATTGAAAGAATACAATCATCAACAATATCATCAATACCCTCGCCTCCACCATTATTCTTCTTTTGCGCACGCTACGAATAGTATTTCCTTCTGTGACCAGATTTTGTGCAACGTTGGTGCTGAATTTTATTTGGACTTTAACAATAACTTTTCCTTACCTCCATCATGTTCATTTCCTCTTCCCCTTTCCTTACCTCTTGCAATCAAACATTGATCCTCCTCTTTGGGATGTAGCTACTCCTAATCTCATTTGATAGGAGAGTTGCGTAGCATTCTTCATTATAAGAGTTCATTTCCCGTAAAGAATATTGGCCGACGAATGCATGTACGACTCCAGAAAAGACGTGAGAAGGACTAGTGTCTTATCATCTTCGTCCAACTCTACATCAATGCTCAAGAGATCATTGATGATTATATCAAAATTATTCAGATGTCATGCAATCTGCATAGATTTCTTCATACGAGATTCCTATAGCTAGTTCTTCAGGTACAGTCTATTGGGCAAAACATAATCAGGTAGTTGTCTCCTCGTCCATCGCATTATAAATCATCTCGCCAACATTGTGCTCATCGCCTTCGGATCTACATCCTACCAGTTTTTGCATTCATCGTTGTTGGCTTTCTGGATATTCCAAAAAGCGCCTCGAACTTGGAAACTATCGAGGATTTTGACATCTTGTTTGTATTGCCTCCTACTCCAATAGCAATTGTTATTGGATCATGGTACTTTGAAACCACCAGCTATGAAAAGCCAACACCAGAACTGGCAATACAAAACAAGATGCAAACCAAGATAGAAAAGCAAACAACAAAAATAATGGGAAATTAAAAAAGATAAGGGCTATATGTTGCTTACCCAAAACCAAGCTACGTGCACGGGGAACGATAGTACAATGGCACAAGAGTTTAACAACTACAAATTAAATAACAAAAGATCACCTTCATTAGCACCGGCTCAAAGAGAACCGCCCGAGAAAAATATCACTCTTAGTGGCTACTCAAACATTTTGACTCGGCTTTGGCTATGAACAGCATGTGCAACGAGTTAGTTTTAGGGGGCGGGAATCTGGATCCCAATAAGACTCCGTTTCCCACCCGGGCCTCTTACATGGGTTGTCTTTCAAAACCCAAGCCCTAACATGGACTTGAATATCATAAAGCAATGCCAAAGTCTAGGTAAACATATAACCTCCTGCAAATTCTAACCTTTTCGGCAAACATAATACCAAAAAAAAGACGAACACCTCCGCATTCTCATTATGCGACAACAAACAAGACGGTTTTCAAAGAGAATAATCTAGTCCAGAGATTCACAAGGGTAAGAAATAGGTACCAGGAATTGGCGGGGATCGGGCCATGCCGATCTGTTGAACCGCTTAACCGCAATCCTCCTCTGCGCATCCAGCTTCCCCTTGTAAACAACATTTGGCGCCTTCTCCCCGTGCTCAGACACAATGTTCTCCGACGCGAAGCCCGACGTCGCAAGCCTCAGCTGCTCGAAAGAAAATTCCTGGAAAGTTGGCAGGTCGTATCCCTCCCCCTTCACCACATTCTCTGCAACAACAACAACAACAAACACCATCATCATCACCCACAAATCCCTACAAGCACCTCCAACAAACCCAGCACCCGAACTCACCGACATCCGGAGCTTCAAGAACGGAGCCCTTGAATTGCGAGCTCCAGCAGCAAGCCTTCAGCTTCGAGGCACGAGCACCCATCTCGAATTATATGTACCGATAGAGAGAGAGAGAGAGAGAGAGAGAGAGAGAGAGAGAGAGAGCAGTGTCTCCACTCACAGCAACACCATACAACCAGCTGCAGTAAGCTGGAATCCAGAAGATTAAATCGAATTAAACGAAACTCAAAAAAAAAAAATTTCTAGGCAAAAATAGAAACATCCACGATATGAAACGATGCTAAACTCGTCCAAATCCAAGATTTTTGGCATCGAAAGATCCCAATCAAATCTCCCAACCTCCTCCGCTCGGATCTGAACCAGATGGGAAAAAAAAATTTAAAAATAAAAAAATCACCTGATCCGGTAGCTGCTGCTGCTGTCTGCTCCGACGGCAACGCATCAGAGCACAAAGATCCAGCTCCAGCCGGGGATCGAGAACCAGTCAAGAGCGCGAAGCATCCACAATCTCCGATCAAACTCCAGCAGAGACGACTGGTCGGATCGAAAACCTAGCCCCGGCTGCCGAATCAAAGACGCGTTGTAGGGGAGGAGGAGGAGGAGGAGGAGGGGGGGGGGATGAAGAGATCGATCGGATCTCGTCGTCAGGGAGGGCGATTTTAAAAATCGGAATTTATACCGACATGCCGTCCTTCGAACCCTAGGAATTATTACGGTTGGCTACTATTCTATTCCGCATCTCTCCTTATATTTATTTATAATTATTTCTTTATTTCTTTTTTCCTCTGAGAATTTCTACAGGCTACAGTAACAGCGGCGCGACGGAGCTCTGTCGTCAGCATCGAGGTGGGTGGTGGGTGGGGGGGGGGGGGGGGGGGAGTGGTGGACTCGGAGCCGTCGTCAGGTCTCTGTGTCACTGTGTGTGAATTCCCGCCGCAAATCGCATGGCGCCCGTTTGTGCGAGCCGGATAGGATAAGCTCGTGCGTTCGTATTTATCTCCGACGACTTTGTCTTCGACCTCTGCCGCCACGTCCATCGTTTCTTCTTTCCCAGCTCGAATCCTCTACGGTTTCCAGGAAACGGTACCCGCCCGATGCTTGCCACGTGGGAGTAACGGCATCGCAGAAGCCGTTACTTCCACGTGGCAAGCATCGGGCGGGTACAGTTTCCAGCTGTAGGTTGCTGGAACCGTAGAGGAAATTTTTTTTTTTTTCCCGGTGGGTCTGTTGGTACTGGCAGGTGTGCAGCGAGCTTCTCACCGCCGGGCTGCCCACCGGCTGTGTTCACACTGCCTGTCCGCCACTTGACCACTGATTGGGTTGGTTAAGTTGGTGAAGATGTGCAAGGCTTGCACTAATGGAGATGGACCCAAATTGGATAGTACAATTTGTCATTGGCTTTATATGACTATTCTTGGTGGGTTCCCTTCGTGCGAGAACGACTCCGGTGGGGACGCCCTATCGCTCCGTGCGGTGGGGATATTTATCAGCGTGTGGCATGCTCTTCAGTACGGAAGTAGTTGCCAAACCCGTTATTGTGCTCGTAGCACGGTGTGCTTTTCCATCTTGGACCACGTGGTGTAATCAACCATGCTCATCAAGTATGTGATGAGAATTTGAGGGTAGCGGAAGTGAACATTTCTGATCACGATCGGTATTTTTACGATTGTGTTAGATACCGGTGTCGTCATCTAGGACTTGGAACAGTAAGACTTAGGTATCAGCTCAGTAGGGTTTCCATTCGGAGGAAAATGGATTTGAGTTCTAACTATAGCAAACTATGTTAAACTAAGAGAAAACGCAGTTCGATCTAGAAGGTTTACCACTAGCCTTGCATCGGTTTACCTTGTGCTAATTAAATTCCATTTGTTTGCCGAATGATGCTCAAGAAATTCCCCGAACCCTCAACTGCACGGGTCATATATGGTTGGCATGGTCCGTCCTTTCTAGGCACGGATCATCTTTCCTAGGCATGGGCCACCTTAGAAGGTTTGTGGGTACGGTTATTATATGTGTAAAAGACCTTATCGTCGCTCACATGGTATCAACCATCTGCGGTTGGCACAATCCATCCTGTAGGGGTACGAATCGTCTTCCCTAGACACGGATCATCTTTGCAAGGCACAAATCACCCTTCGTGCAACAGTAAGTTCGATTACAATAATATATAAAGAATCAAGGTCTAATAAACCTACAACGCTATGCCTAGTTTCCTTAACATAGACATTGCAGGTAATCACAAATATTTCATTCAAGTAAACGATTTTCATATTTAAGTTCAAATCAAACCATAGGAATCTAGTTATGTATAAAGAAAATTTGATACATGGCTAGGGTTTCATCGAAACCCTAGATTGAAGTTCAGTCGCGCATGGTGAGGATGATAGCAATGCTTCCAGTGGTTACTCCTTCCATCTTCCTCGCGCCCGATGCTCAGTTCTCTCCCTTGCTCCCCAAGACGATGCTTCTAAGTTCGGATCCCCTTGACGGCTTATGGAAATGCCTTCTAAATGGCTTTTCCTATCCAAAGATTGAGTCTCCCTGTAATCATATCTCAGCCGTAGAGGTTGATCTATCGAGCGCGATCAATTGACGCGTAATTGTGAACGATCCTGCCCGATAAGGGTACCGGGCCGCTTACGCATGTGGTGGCCACTTAATTGATCGGTGTGATCGGTCACAATCTATAACTTATTTGTTTGACTAATCCTGCAGGTGCCTCAATAGATTGGGTTGATCAATCGAGGGCTGCCTTAAATGGGTTGCTCTTGGAATTATGTGGTTCCTCTTTACTTTGCCCATAATTGCCTCATTTTATGCGGCTTTTGTCGTAATGATACTATTTTATGTAAATGAAAAAACACACAGAAGGCATCGATAATGGTACGGAAGGGGGTGATTAGGTGTAGGTTTATTGACATACTTATAATGCATTTACGCATCGATCAAGAAGCAGATCTCAAACAGTAGGGCTAGAGCAGGTGATCGACCACATCACATAACAAATAGCAAATCGACGGTAATAAACAAGCAAAAAGAAGAACAATCACATATAACAGACATATGTAATAAGGTTCACCCGTAATCAAGACTAATCCACAAATAGGGGCACTGTGGGGGAATGATCTTCGTGCCGACCCGAAGACTCCACCCAACCAATCAATCGAGTCGAGTCGAAGGTCTGATCGAACGTTTGTCTAGTCTGCAGGTTCGGAGATCAATGTCTTTGAGTTGAACTTCTGATCGATCAATAGATTGGCAACACGAGATGTGATCTCGGAGTTCAGTCGAAGCCTACGTCTTCGTGTTATAAGGAGCAACCTCAATTCACTAACACTTGAATTGAAGTGACCTCGACAGGCCGAGTGTCACCGGTTTCTCTTCGTGAGGAAGATCGAAAGGTTGGGAGTCAGAACTCTAGATTTTTCAGAAGTCTGATTCAGAAATCAGATATTCGATCCTATTACATTTGTAAGGTCTGCTATTTATAGAGTTTTTTGGAAGGAAAATAGAGTAGAAGGCGGTTTCTACCGCCGTCGTCCGGGTTTCGACGGAGGACCGGTGGATCCCGCAATTATCTCTGTGGACTCCCAAGCAGGGCTGGTAGGTCTCACTATCACCTCCGTGGACCCCCAGGCAGGGCTGGTGGGTCCCGCTGTCACCTCCGTGGACCCCCAGGCAGGGCTGGTGGGTCCTGTTGTCACCTCCGTGGATCCCCAGGCAGAGCTGGTGGGTCCCACTGTCGCCTCCGTAGACCCCCAGGCAGAGCTGGTGAGTCCGGTTGTCGCCTCCGTGGACCCCTAGGCAGGGCTGGTGGGTTATGTTGTGGGGTTTTGGCCAATATTTGCACCCACAGTACCCCCTCCAAGTTAGCCAGAGGTTGATTTGGATGACTTGGAACCCAGGTGCAAAATTCAAACCCCCTGTCAAGGGTTAGTATCATAAAGTTCTTGTTAAGCAATGCTGGTTGATAAGGCACTAGCAACCAACTTGTCCAATCGGTCAACATTGGCCGATCGGCCAAATTTGTCCGATAGGTCAAAATTGTCCAATCGGCCTAAGTTGTCTAATCGGTCAATTTCAATTGGTGAAGCTTGAGGCGATCGGGCAGAAAACTATGTTTTTTGCTCAATCCTTTGGAAAATCGCCCGATCGTCTGCCTGTCGATTGGGCGATCTTTTGGGCCATCAGTCAAATTTGTCCGATCGGTCAAAATTGTCAGATCGGCCAAAGTTGTCTTATCGGTCAATTTCAACCGGTGGAATTTGGGGTGATCGGGCAAAAAATCATGTTTTTTGCCCGATCCTTTGGAAAATCGTCCGATCATCTGCCTGTCGATTGGGCGAAGTCTTTTGGGCCATTGGTCAAAATTATCTGATCGGTTAAATTTGTTCGATCGGTCAATTTTAACTGGTGGAGCTTGGGACGATCGGGCAAAAAACCATATTTTTTGCCCGATCCTTTAGAAAATTGCCCGATCGTCTATCTGTCGATTGGGCGAAGTCTTTAGGGCCATCGGTCAAAATTATCTGATCGGTCAAATTTGTCCGATCGATCAATTTCAACCGGTGAAGCTTGGGGCGATCGGGCAAAAAACCACATTTTTTGCCCGATCCTTTGAAAAATCGCCCGATCATCTGCCTGTCGATTGGGCGAAGTCTTTTGGGCCATCAGTCAAAATTGTTCGATCGGTTAAATTTGTTTGATCGGTCAATTTCAACCGGTGGAGCTTGGGGCGATCGGGCAAAAAACCACGTTTTTTGCCCGATCTTTTGGAAAATTGCCCGTTCGTCTGCCTGTCGATTGGGCGAAATCTTTTGGGCCATCAGTCAAAATTATCTGATCGGTCAAATTTGTCTGATCGGTCAATTTCAACCGGTGGAGATTGGGGCGATCGGGCAAAAAACCATATTTTTTACCCGATCTTTTGGAAAATCGCCCGATCATCTACTTGTGGATTGGGCGAAGTCTTTTGAGCCATCAATAAAAATTGTCCGATCGATCAATTTCAACCGGTGGAGCTTGGGGCGATCGGGTAAAAAACCATATTTTTTGCCCGATCCTTTAAAAAATCGCCTAATCATCTGCCTATCGATTGGGCGAAGTCTTTTGGGCCATCAGTCAAAATTATTCGATCGGTTAAATTTGTCCGATCGGTCAAATTTGTCCGATCGGTCAATTTCAACCAGTGGAGCTTGGGGCGATCGGGCAAAAAACCACGTTTTTTGCCCGATCCTTTGGAAAATCGCCTGATCGTCTACCTATCGATTGGGCGAAGTCTTTTGGACCATCGGTCCAAATTGTCCGATCAGTCAAATTTATTCGATCAGTCAATTTCAACCGGTGGAGCTTGGGATGATCGGGTAAAAAACCATATTTTTTGCCCGATCCTTTGAAAAATCACCCGATCGTTTGCCTGTCGATTGTGCGAAGTCTTTTGGGCCATCGGTCAAAATTGTCCGATCGGTCAAATTTGTCCGATCAGTCAATTTCAACTGGTGGAGCTTGGGGCGATCGAGCAAAAAACCACGATTTTTGCCCGATCCTTTGGACAATCGCTCGATCGTCTGCCTGTCGATTTGGTGAAGTCTTTTGGACCATCAATCAAAATTGTCCAATCGGTTAAATTTGTCCGATCGATGAATTTCAACCGGTGGAGCTTGGGGCGATCAGGCAAAAAATCACGTTTTTTGCCCGATGCTTTGGAAAATCTCCCGATGGTCTGCCTGTTGATTGGGCGAAGTCTTTTGGGCCATCGATCAAAATTATCCGATCGGTCAATTTCAACCGGTGGAGCTTGGGGCAATCGGGCAAAAAACCATATTTTTTACCTGATCCTTTGGAAAATCACCCGATCGTCTGCCTTTCAATTGGGTAGAGTCTTTTGGTGGCGTTTTGTCTTTCCCGTCGATTCACCTGGTTCGACGTTTCGTCTGGTTGTGCCACATGTCATATTGGTTTTTCCGCCAAATTTTTCGGGTCTTATAAATCCCGTCCCTTAGTTCATTTTTCACTCGCGCTGTTAGAAATTTTTCTGAGTTCCCTGCTTTTGCTCCCGAATTCTTGCTTTATGTTTCCCTCTTTCTTCCGTTCGATTGTGATGGCATCTGCAAGCTGCACCAAGAATATCGTTTCTCCGAATGTGAGGCCGTCGAAGAAAGGAAAGGCCACCGCTGAACCCTCGTCGCCTAAGATTGCAGGCAAAAGCAAGGGCAAGGGCAGCCTCGGCGTCCTTGGTAAGCGGCATCTTGGAGCGGGATTTGCCTCTGCGCCCACCAAGCCGGAGCATATCCCCAAAGCTGAGTTTGTTCTGGGGCTGCTAAAGCCGTTATCCGAGGAGTCTGTCTTCGAGTATGGCATCGGTCGGAAGATCACTGACGTAAAGAGGGCAAAATGGGAGAAGTTGCTCATGTTCTTTACTAAAGGCATCCATCGCCCAGCCCTCGCCGAAGTGCAAGCTGCCTTTGGTATCGACAATCTATCTGTCTATACGGAGGTGGCTAGCAAGGAGAAAATTATGGGCACGATTATAATGATCGGGCAGCTCAACTGCGGGCTGCGTCTGCCCCTTCTACCGTTTGTGGCTCGACTGCTGAACACGTCTGGGCTTTGGCCCGAACAGCTGACGGAAAATGCTTGGAGAATTATCTACGCTTTCTGCCGAGTGGAGTCCGATCACCAGGAGAATCTTAGAGCCTGCTACTCCAGCATCCCCGAAGGCGAGCAAACCCGGATCAAGTTGGGGTATTTCTTCTACCACTATAAGTAGGTTTCAAGAAAACACAGCCCCTTCTTCAACCTGCACGACATTTTTGCCCTCCACCCATCACCGACACGGTCCCCTCCGACAAGCTATACACCGATTGGCCAATCTCCGTCTCAGGGGCATGGACTCCCTTCTCAATGCCCGAGACTCATGCACCCAAGTCCACAAGGAGGTCGAGAGGTAAGGACCGGGAGGGGATCTGTGCTGGTCATCCAATCAGGTCAGAGCGATCGACAACCTGTTCTTGGAGCTGACATGCAGAACCAAGTCATGGAAGCAATTTGCGAACTGCCCGGTCCGTCATGGCAAAGCCAACCTCATGCACCACCTACCAGTCAGGTACGAAGATAATGACACTCTGCACTCTGATTATGAGGAAGATCTTGAGACCGGCAGGATTGTGCGATTTGTACGGGTCGAGAAGAAAATATATGGCAAGAGGAGGTGTTCCGAACCTGGCGAGGAGAAACTAGTCGTGACCAGGCGAGGCAAGGTCAAGAAGAGGAAGGCAGTGAAGGAAGAGAAGGTGGTGAGAGAAGAGGAGGAGGAAAAGAAGAAAGAGAAAGAAGAAGAAGAAGAGAAAGAAGAGGAAGAAGAGGAGAAAGGTAAAGAAGAAAACAGGGAAGAGAGTGGAGAGGAATAAGAATAAAGTGTGGAAGAAGAGGAGGAAAGGAGCGAAGAGGGAGAAGGAGAAGAGGAAGGAGGAGGCGAAGAGGAGGGGGCCAGAGGTCAGGAAGACGTGCCCCCCACCCCACCAGGAGCTAGCCAAGTCCTTCCTATCGACGAGGCTAAGGCCCGTCGAATGGAGGATGACATTAATACGATAGACGACGACAAGAAGGTGCCGCTCGTCTATCACTTTGAGACCTTGAAGCATCCCACATGCATCAGGATCAAGTATTCAGGGCGCGACGTGGTCTATGACCCGACGCCGATCGCGCAGGTGCCGCCCGAAGGCCTCCGGTAAGGTGAGGCCTTGACGGGACAGGCTTAGAGGGGCGGAAGCTGACAAACCGAGGCTAGCGCCTCGAGGCGACGTGGCCAAAGTGGCAGCAGAAGTCGTCGTCCTGATGTCTGCCCTCCTCTAAGGGGCAGACAAGATACGTGGCAAAGGGGAAGATTTGTCTCCTCCCAAAGTCCCTCCTCCCGAACTAAAGGGAGACGAGGGGCAGGGGGAGAAGCAGGTGCCCGAGTAGGTTCCGATCCCCGTCTCTGTAGCGAAGACTCCCACCCCCAAGGGCAAAGGGATCGATCGAGGGAAAGGGCCAGCTCAACCCCTTCACAGAGGCTCTATTGGTAGGAGTAAGTTCCGACTCTTAGCTTCCTCTTATTTGGATTGAATATTGGATATGTCTGAATCCTTGAATGTTTCGTTTGTAGGTGCTCCTGGCAGCCCGCAGCCTGTGCTACGTGATTTGGGTGAGGTTGACATCAACCACCCAACTGGGGCATCGAGGAAGCTTTGCAATCTGCCCGATGCGACCCTCGAAGAAGCCTCTACCAGGCTGGAAGTGATTGTGAGTAGCTTCAAGTTTGTCTTAAGTAGTAGTACTTTCATCTGATATTTCTAACTTGTTCTTGTTGTCATTTAGATGTCGGCCCTACTGAAGTGAAACAGTAGGGTTTTCGCTGCCAATAAAGAACTCCAAGGCCTAAAACATATTCTTCAAGTTGGAGAACATCTCCTTCGAACGTGCTAACGAGATAAAGAGACTGAAGGCAGAGCTCGCAGCAAAAGAGGAGGCCCACGCGCCGGAGATTGAACAGTTGAACGTCGACTTAGCCAGCTTCAAGTCGACAGCTGAAAAAGCCGTGGAAGAGCTCATGGAGGAGGCGCTCAATCTTCAAAGGTGTCTGTGGCCAGCAAAGCCCGCGGCGGAGATAGATCTAGAGCGACCAGTGTTGAGAAGCCTTGATGTATCTTCCTCGTTGTATTTGTACTTTTGAATGAAAGAATATATGATTCTTTTGGAATGAACTGTCTCTCTTTATGCTGAATGTTTTAAATGGAATAGTTAATATCTTGTATTGAATAATCGAAAGAGTATCTGCTAGTTAAACTATTCGTTTCTGCCTATAAGGGGTCGTGTAGCAACATGAACACACAAACTACTACTCGATCTGTCAGCTAAAAGTTGTGCTGTCTCACAACGTTTAAAACTATTTGTTTCTGCCTGTAAGAGGTCATGTCACAACACGAACACCCGAACTATGAATTGATTTGCCAGTTAAAAGTTGTGCTGTCTCTCAACGTTTAAACTATTTATTTCTGCCTGTAAGGGGTCGTGTCGCAACACGAACACCCAAACTATTAGTCGACTTGTCAGTTAAGTATTGTGTTGTCTCACAACATCTAAACTATGTATGATTATGTAAGCTTATAGAATTGAAATGGACAATATTGAAATCGAAACAAACATTCATTCAGTACAGGGTTTACATTAGGGAGAGAATATTTTGAGATGCTTGACATTCCACGCTCTTGGTGGTCTATCTCCTTCTGACGAGATTAGGCAATAGGATCCTTGCCTCCAATTGACTCGATGATATAAGGTCTTTTCCCAGTTAGGAGCTAGTTTTTCGCTGCCACGCTCCCTTGTGTTAGAGAAGACCGCTCTAAGGACTAGATCTCCAATGTGGAACTGTCTTCTCTTAACTTTTCGATCGTAGGCCTACTTGATCTTCTATTGATAGTTGGCGACAAGGACAGCTGCCTAGTTACACAGTTCTTCTGAGAAGTCAAGGTCATTGATACGGAGCTCGTTGTTTATTCCTTCTTCGATCGTCTTAGTCTTCAAAGTCAGAGAGAGAGTCTCGGTTGAAAGAATTGCTTCTAACCCGTAAGTTAGGTGAAAGGGCAAAAATCCAGTCGATCGTCGAGGAATGGTCCGATAGCCCTATAGGACCTCCGGTTGGACTTTCTCCCATAACCCCTTATTGTCTCCCAACTTCTTTTTTAGTAGACCGAGGATTGCTCTGGGCTTGTCCGTTGCATTGTGGATACCTCAGAGTGGAGTAGAAAAACTTGATTTCGTAGTTCTGGCAGAACTCTTGAAATTTATCTGAATCGAATTGAGCTCCGTTGTCGGCGGTAAGTATTTGAGGTGCACCAAAGTTGGAGATGTTATATCTAATGAATTTGATAACCTCTTCGTTTGTTTCTCGGAAGAGTGGCACAGCCTCAACCCACTTGGTGAAGTAGTCGGTGGCCAACAATAAGTACTTCTTCTAGCTTGGCAATAGAGGGAATGGACCCAAGAAGTCTAACCCCAACTGATGGAAAGGCCAGGGACTTGTCAAGGGATGGAGTTCGTCTGCCGGGAGATGAATCGCTCGAGCTTGTCTTTGGCAGAGATCGCATCTTTGAACGAACCGACTTATGTCTTTCGCCATAGTTGGCCAATAATTGCCTTGAAGTTTGACTTTGGCTTCGAGGGATCTTCCGTCAAAGTGATTGCCACAAGCTCCGGAATGGATTTCAGCTAGGATCCCTTCTGTTTTCCCAAGACCAATACATTTGAGAAGTGTCCCTCCATATGATTTGAAGTAGAGATCTTCCTCTCAGAGGCTATAGAACGAAAGCTTTCTTCGAAATGTCTTAGTTTGGGTCAGATCTTTCAGCATTTTTCCTAGTTTGAAGAAGCCAAAGAGTGACTGTCTCCAATCTATAGGTACATCTGCCAAGGTAAGAGTGAAGGTTGGCTGTCTCCAAGCCCCCGAGTCTTTAGTCATGACAACGATTTGTTATTCAATGGTAGTTTTGGGCAACTTTTGATAGTCGATTTGAATTCGCCTTTCTTCGAGGGAGTCTCCAAACACTGAAGCAGCATTGGCTAGAGCATCGGCTTCTCGATTTTCAGCTTGTTGAATTTGCATTCAATGTTTAGGAATCGTTGCTTGTATTGCTGCACCAGAGCTACAATAGTGTTGCATCATCTCTCCTCGCACTTCGTATACTTCGTTGATCTGCCTGATTATTAGCTGGGAGTCGCTATAAACTGTGAGACCGTCTACCCCCAGGGTTTCGGCCATCTCCAGTTCAGAAATTAGTGCTTCGTATTTGGCTTCGTTGTTGATAGTGTTGAATCCGAGAAGAGTGGCCTGTTGGAGATGATCAAGCTCGGGGAATATCAAGAATATCCCAATTCTTGAACCGATCGTGCTTGAGGCTCCAATAGTATTGAGCTTCCATCTAGTTGACAAAGTAGTGGGAACCTTAGGGCTCGAATTGATGGTCTCATGATCGGAATTGAGGGTAGGTTCTTCACCATCGTCGAGGTATATCTCGAAGTCGTTCTCTAAAGTGATGGGATCCTCAACGGGGAAGTCGGCAAGAATTGAAAGTCTGCAATTGCTTGCCCCTTGGCAGAAACTCGAGGTTCGAACTGGATACTGAGAGAGCTCATCTCGATCACCTACTTAGTCATTCAACCAACTTGTCCTGCATTGTCAAGGATGTCTTTGAGTAGGTGCTTTGAGATGACCGTAATCGGGTAGGAAACAAAGTAAGGTTGGAGTCTTCTCGAAGCCGTAAGCAATGTCAACGTAACTTTTTCTATCTTCGAGTAGCGAGTTTCTACCGGAAGAAGGGTATGACTGATGTAGTAGATGGAGAGCTCAATGCCTTCTCTTCTGCTAACCAGAACTACGCTAATGGCTTGATCAGTGACAGCGAGGTAGAGCCAGAGGTCTTCTTTCGACCATGGAGCCGTTAGGATAGGAGCCCGAGCGAGATAGTATTTGACGCTCTGGAAGGTTTGCTTGCAAGTTAGATCCCATCCGGAGGTGTCTGCCTTTCGTAACTTCTCGAAGAGTGGCTTGCACTTGACGGAAGACTTAGAAATAAACCGGTTGAGAGCAGCTAATCTTCCTGTGAGGCGTTACACTTCTTTCCGATTGGAGGGCGAGGGTATTTTGAGAATTGTTCAAATTTGATCAGGATTCGCTTCAATGCCTCTCATATACACCAGGTGACCTAGGAATTTCTTTGATTGAACTTCAAAGGCACACTTGGTTGGATTGAGTTTCATACGGTACTTTCGAAGGACTTGGAATGTTTCTGTCAGATCGGAGAGATAATTCTCATGACTGAGGCTCTTGGTAAGGAGATCATCGACATAGACTTTGATATTACGGTCAATTTGCTCTTTGAATATCTTCGTGACTAACCTCTGATAAGTAGATCCGGCGTTCTTGAGACCAAAAGGCATAACATTGTAGCAGTAGAAGCCTCTGTCTGTCACGAAGCAAGTCTTCTCTTGATCATCGGGATACAGAGGAATTTGATTATACCCAGAGTATCTATCCATGAAAGACAGAAGCTCGTGCCCGCAGTGGCGTCGACGAGTCTGTCTATTCTTGGCATGGAAAATGGGTCTTTAGGGCAAGCTTGGTTGAGGTTGGTGAAGTCGATGCAAACCCTGATCTTTCCATTCTTCTTAGGAACCACGATGATGTTGGAGATCCAATTTGGATACTCTACTTCACGGATGAAGCATGTCGCGAGCAACTTGGCAATCTCCTCTTGAACAGCCGTCGAGCGCTCTGGGCGAATCGTCCAGAGCTTTTGTTTGATAGGTTTTACTCCATCTTTGATGGCGAGCCGATGGCACGCGTCATCTGGATTGATCCCGGGCATATCTTCGAAACACCAAACGAAGATGTCGATGTTGGACTGGAGGAAGGATATCATGTCTCACGCTTCCGCATCGCTGAAACTGGTTCCAACAAATATCTCTCGAAGTAGATCACCACTGCCAATGTTTACTCGGGTGATCTCTTCGATTGAAGGGGAAGACTCACACTCGACAGCCGGAGGTTCTGCCAGTGGGGGCTTCTTTGGTTGCTAGCTCAAGGAAGGGCCAGCTTCTTCTCTTGTATGCTTTGGTGGAACGAGATATATCCGGCGATCTGTCTTTACTACGACAGCTTCACAAGATCGCCCA
Source organism: Chamaelirium japonicum (assembly GCA_947650365.1). Taxonomy (NCBI): domain Eukaryota; kingdom Viridiplantae; phylum Streptophyta; class Magnoliopsida; order Liliales; family Melanthiaceae; genus Chamaelirium; species Chamaelirium japonicum. The sequence goes on from OX393554.1 coordinate 15,240,465, forward strand.
GCTTGTTGATCACCTTGGATGCAGATAATGCCCTCCTCCATTGCGAATTTAAGAAGTTGATGGTACGAGGAGGATATAGCATTGATCTGGTGAAGGAAAGATCGCCCGAGGATGATGTTGTAATTGGAAGTACCTTCAATAACAGCGAATTACACGGAGACTCAAGTCTCTCTGCTAAGGTCCAGGGTGAACCGGGATTTACCCATGGTCATGCTCTGCTCATCGTTGAAGACGGTAATGACCGTAGGAACGACGTCCAGGCTTGAGTACTTATGTCCCAGACGCTTGAAACAATCTGAGAACATAATATCGATCGAGCTGCCGGTGTCGATAAGGATTCGGTTAACAGTACTCCCGTCGATGATAAGCCATAGGACCAGGGGATCCCGGTGTGGAGTATGCACTCCTTGGAGATCAGAGTCGTTGAAAATAATTGATGGCCACGATAAGCCCTTGACAGGTTTCTCGATCCAGGTATCTTCCTTGTTTGCTGCAGAGCGAACATTGAAGATGCGCCGAACTTGTCGATCGACTTCTTTCCCGGTAAGGATTTGATGGTGCAACGCTCTATGAATGCCGAAGACGTTAGCTCATACAACGACTAGCGACGAGTTGATCGAGATGTGGTGGACCCAACAAGCTTCCTTCCCTCTAGATGAGGAAGGTGGGCGTTGGTCCCGTTCGTTCTTAACGAACTCCCGGAGGTGGCCTTCACGCAGCAGGTCTTTCAGGTGATACTTTAGTCGGAAGCATCGAGTGGTTGATAACCGTGGCTGCGATGAAAGTTGCAGTAAACAAAATTGTCAGCGGTGAGTTTGGTATCGGGCTGCAGGGGATTCGGCCGTCGAAGAAATTCTTCATGTTGGATCTGGTCGAGAATCTGCTCGATCGGGAGGGTCCAATTGGTGAATGTTGTTTTCTTCGGTGATGATTTACGACCGTATTCTCTTGGTCACTTGGCTAGCAAAGGGTGCTTCTGCATTATGGGCTTTGGCCGTATGCTTGGGTGTTTCCCTCTTGGCAGGTCACCGTCTGGTCTCACGTCCCTTCCGGGCGATCTGATCATTTTCGACCTTAATCTCCCTCTGGATTCGATCGAACATTGAGTCGAGGAAAGGCAGAGGGTTGCGGACGAAGTCGTTGTAGATGTACAGATCGAATCGAAGGGCATTTTGGAATGCCAGCATAATAGCCTCGTCGTCGAGATATCGTCCGAAAAGGGCAGCATGCTCATTGCGGAATCTTCGCATGAAGTTATGAAGACTCTTATTAGCTCCCATCCTCAAATGATATAGAGAATCCAGCTTCTTCTCTGGTTTGAGGTTGAGTTGATAGTGTTGCACAAAGTGGTTTGAAAGGACTCCGAACTGGGTGATCGATCCAGCGCGAAGGCTGTGATACCAATCGAAAGAGGGCTCGTCAAGGCTTTCGATGAAGGTTTGGCAGAGCACGTTATTTTCTACCTCGTGCGGCATTAAAGTCTACTTGAATGCTAGAATATGGAGAGTTGGATCTCCCTTCAAGCAATTGAACTTCAACAGCGCTTGGGTTCTCCAGCCCTTGGGGAAGGGCACTTGAAATAGACTTCGGTGGAGAGGCCCTACCGAAGAGTATCCTTTCCTACGACCTAGTCCTCGTCCTTACTGTTGGACCAGGGGTAAGATCGAGAGGTCTTGATCTGCATCTTGGATTGTTGCCGGGTTGCTTCAGTAGTGAAAATCAATTTGGGTATCTCGATGAAGGGGAGGGGACACAGAGAAACGGCCTTTCAACGCGGTCTCCTTCGTCCGATGCCTCACTTGTAGATTGGGTTTGGACTATGCCTGCCTAACATAGTTATGGCCCGAAGATGATTGCGAGGATTGATCATCAATCCGATCCCAAACACTCTGCTTCCACTTAGCTGTTGAGGGGGTGGGGTCGTGTTGGCTTCTCTCTCGGTTCGCATGACCGATCTCCTGGCTTATGGACTTCTGTTGCTCAGAGTGGATGGATCGTCGAGGCAGATCGGCCACTTCATTAAGAGAAGGGATAGGAAGAACAACTCCAGCATCAGAGGCTGCCTTCTTAATAGCGTCCCTCTCAGTAATGAGAGTGGCGTTCTGTTTCGCCAGTTGCAGTAGTTGGAAATCGAGCATCGAGATCTGATAAGTTGGTGGAGGATTTTCCATTGGTGTGAGAGTAGTTCGACCGATCGACTGTCGAAGTGGCGGGGGAATCGATCGATCGACCAATCTCCCATTTCCCGAATGAGCTACTATCTCGGGATGAGTAAGAGGAAGTCCAAAGTTGAGTCGCTGACTCATTGATCGGGTTTCTGAGCGAGGTTGGTTCTGCGAGTGTTACTTCCCTCTAGATGATCATGATGCCTTGTCTTCGCCATTTAGTGAAAGCGGAGAAAGCAACCAGATTGCCGAAGTCCGATTGGTTGTCTGCTTAATCGAGGGGGCTGGGAAGTATGGTTATTAAGATCGGTTGTTTGCTCAACCGATCTGATATTGTCGTAGAGCGAAATTAACTTCTTGTCTGATCCCACAGATGGTGCCAAACTATAGGGGAATGTTCTCCGTGCCGACCCGAAGACTCCACCCAACCAGTCAATCGAGTGGAGTCGAAAGTCAGATCGAACGTTTGTCTAGTTTGAAGGTTCGGAGATCAATGTCTTTGAGTTTACCTTCTCATCGATCAATAGATTGGTAACACGAGATGTGATCTCGGAGTTCAGCCGAAGCGTACGTCTCCATGCTATAAGGAGCAACTTGAATTCACTAATACTTGAATTGAAGTGACCTCGACAGGCCGAGTGTCACCGATTTCTCTTCGTAAGGAAGATCAAAAGGTTGGGAGTCAGAGCTCTGGATTTTTCGGAAGTATGATTCAGAAATAAGATATTTGCTCCTGTTACATTTGTATGGTCTGCTATTTATAGAGTTTTTTTGGAAAGAAAATAGAGTTGAAGGCGGTTTCTACCATTGTCGTCCGAGTTTCGACGGAGGACCAGTAGATCCCGTAGTTGTTTATGTGGACTCCCAGGCTGGGATGGTGGGTCCCGCTATCGCCTCTGTGGACCCCTAGGCAGGGTTGGTGGGTCTCGATGTCGCCTCCGTGGACCCCCAGGCAAGGCTGATGGGTCCTGTTGTCACCTCCGTAGACCCCCAGACAAGGCTGGTGGGTCCTGTTGCGTGGTTTATGCCAAAATTTGCACCCACAGGCGCATGTAATCTCTTCTATTAATAATTTAACACCATATGAACGTGTTAACATATATTACAAAGCTTCCATGAAGAGCCAAGGATTAGGAGATGATTCATCAATAACCTGTATCACGAGAAGTAAGGCAAAGCACCTCCATCGGATTCGTCGTTGTTTAATCTTTTTTAATCCTTCTTTGATCAAGCAAGCTCAATCCCAAACCTATCACCAACGGCGTAAAAGGCAATGGCTCTGAATTTCTCTCTCAAGAAACTCTTCATTCACGATTTACAATCTTCATGGGATGACTAGAGCCTCCATGCCCCCCTATAAAGGGGCAAACACATGGCTTTTATTTCCCTAAAACAAACCCAACACGCAACCTGACGTACCCAAATTGTGACCCGAACCTGTGTTCCTAGGCTCGATTCACCCAAGTGAGGCCACAGTTCACCCGAGCCCGGGCCGGGCAAAAATCTGCCAATATTATGTATGCGTTGCTTGTACAGATTTCACCTAGGCGAGCTCGATTTCTCCCGGGCGAAATTTTCTATTTTTTTATCGTTCCACTTTGGGACATGGTTTCAAGGGGTCATTTCTCAACAATCTTCACCTTGGACTTTTGAAACCCAACACCCCAAAATCTCTATCATCGTTATCGTCATCACCGTCGCTACTGCCTAACTCAAGATCTCTCCTTTTTTTCACCCCCTCTTCCCAGGGTCTAGCAAAAACAACACCGCTATATATGTTGGCTTGAGCCATGCTCGATCATACACCTCCTATTTTCCACAGCTGCAGTTTGAGGTCTTCGCTTAGGCCTCCACCTCGCCGTATAATCCATAGAAACTCCACCATGATAGATAGTTCTTATCATCCGATACATGGATTCACACTTCCAAACCTTTAGCAAAACCCTATCGCTCTATGTAACCGTTAAATCTCTACTGCAATCTGGACATCATCATACTCGACCTCACCGGATGCTACCATAGTTTTACCAGAAGATCCCCCATTGTTTGGTTTCTGCATTCACTTTGGCTAGTCTTTTCTCACATGGTCCAACTCATTACAGGTTCAGCACCTTGGCATATAACTGGACTTTCCATCACTTCCAACACATCTGTCACAAACTCCTTTGCTGCCTACGACTATCCTTGCCTTTACCTACTGGGATAGTCGAATCACCAACATGAGTCTATGACTTTCTCATTTGCTCTCTAGCTAGGAGTGCATACTTCACATCATCCAACTTGAGAGTCTCCTTCCCATATGTGATCGTGCTCGTGGGATGAAAGCAATGAATTAAAAAGTATTAGTGCTTTGTCCTCCTCATGCAGTCGTCCATCATCGCTCATGAGGTTCATCAGATCTACCGTGATCTTGTTGAACTCATTTAAGTGCTTCGGTATTGATGCCCCCTCAGCCATACGTACTCTGTATAACTTTTGCTTTAGATATAACTTATATATTGGTTTGGTTCTTTGTCATGTAAATCGACTCTATCTTTGTCTAAAGACCCGTGCCTGTCATCTCGTTCGTAACCTTGTACATCACCTCATCAGTAATGAACATCAAGATCGTATTCAGTGCCTTCAGATTCATGACTTCCTACTCTTCCTCTGTCATTTTCTCGGGTTTCTTGGTCTTTCCCTATAAAGTCTTGTGCAACCCTAGTTAAACTAGCACCATTGTCACCCTTATTTGCCGAAGGCCAAAAATTTTCTTTCCATCGAAGCGATCCACCAATTACTTGGAAGCCATATAGATACTATCTTCCTATAATAACCCAAATGACTCCGATACCAATTTATCGGGAATTAGAGGATTCCCACACAACAAAAGCAGATATCAATCCATAGGGTTAGAGAAGAGGATCTTCCAGTCACAGAACAAATAGTGAATGATAGAAAAAAACAAGCAAAGAGAAGACCAATCACATATAACACACATATGTAACGCGGCTCACCCTAATAAGGGATAATCCATAAACAAGGGGAGCAGAGAATCTCTTCCATTAACAACACAAGAATATGCCTATATGGATTACAAAGCTTCTACGAAGAACCAAGGATGACGAGATGATTCACCAAGAACCTGTACAATAAGAACCGAGGCAAAGTGCCTCTACCAGATCCATCGTTCTTCAATACTTATTCGATCAAGCAATCTTCAAATTCGAAACCAATCTCTAACTTCACAAGAGGCTGTAATTTCAAATCTCTCTTTCAAGAAACTCTACGATTTACGATATACAATCTTCATAGGATGAATCCCAAGAGCCTCCATGCCCCCTCTACAAAGGGGCAAAAGTATGGCTTTAGTTTTTCCAAAACAATCCGAACATGCAAACTAAAACACTAAAATCGTGACTCGCATCCATGCTGTCAGGCCCGATTCACGTGATCGAGATCACAATTCAACTGGGTGTAATCAACCAATGTTCTATCTACGTTGCCTGTACAAATTTTGGTCGGGATAGCCAAATTTTTCCCGGGTGAAATTTACTATTTTTCTACCATTCTACTTTAGGTCAGGGTTTCAAGGGGCCAATTCTCAACAATATGTAACATCCTTTCAAGTGTCTTTGCTGTATTATAGTTCATTAGTTTGGCTCATTAGCACTTCAATATTAGGCACATCGTTGCCACTTCAATATCCCTACAAGCATAATATCCTTTGCCAGAGTGAACTCTATGTACGATAAGAAAAGCTATAACCGAGGTTTGAACATGGACGAACTGAAGGTTGTCACATGGTACGGAAGACACGGGACTCGGATGACCTAAAACAAGAAGGTGGGTAAGGGATAAACGGGCGACTTGAGGTTTGGACGACTTTCATGAGAAGTTTAGGCAATACATGCTCAGGTTGGCTAGTCTAGTCGACATCCATATCGTGGCCGAGTTGGTCCAATTGTTGTCATGGTTACTCGGCAGGAGACAAGACAATAATTAAGCAAACCCACATTTCCCAACATGTGATTTTAAGAAAGGTGTTGCGTCTTCGAAAATCATAGGTTCATCTTGATTTCAAGAGGAGAACAGGGGCAGAACGGACTGCATGGGTGATGTGCTAGTGCATCTCTCCCACCAAATCCGAAATTTGACCCTTGATTAGAAGGGTTACATTTCTTTTTTGTGTAAAATGGATCAATGACATTATCCATGAGGAACACTCGACTCCATGATCATTGGCTGTCTCAATAGTCAGATGAGATCATGGTCTAATCGGAGGCGAAACCCATAGAGCTACTACACAAAGGAAAGGCCAAGTCTCTGTCCTCTTTACAAAAGGGCCGGACAACGCACAGGTAAGTAGATAGTTATAGCATCTAAATTACTAAGGCTTATCTTTGCCAAGCAAAACTTCCTTACGCTTAGGATTTCAGGCTTGAGCATCAAGAGTGTCTTCAGCTCCTCCGAAGGTTCCTTGGCATAATTCAAGTTATTGTAGCAGCTCGAAGCAGTCGGACATCCCTATCATGCATGGTTTATCGTGTCACACCCTAGAAATCTAAAAATCGATCCCTGGGGTGTAATGTGAGAAAAAAGAGAGGGGTTTGGATTTGGTCAAGCAACTACCTCAAATGGGAGTCTCATGGGACTCAATTTACATTCTCATACATATGGCAAAGAAGAAGAAGGGAGAAACAACGAATATTTTTAATTTAATTTTTGTTAAAATAATTTATTAAAAGTAAAGAAAAACAGAAGTTGTCACAGAGAGAAGATTTCTCAAGCAAAACTCGATCTTCAAGAGGGCTATCCTCTTAATATGTGTGGCACGTCAGTGCCACTACATGCCAATAGGAGGCCCTCTAAGGAAGAATGACACTCAGGCTTTTGACAGCAAGCCAGGTAACCTCACCAACTCCCTAACACTCCTGTGGTCCTATCTATAGGGTTGGTCAATTAGACCATTTATGTATACTTATATTTCATTATGATCTATCCTAGGCTTGGGGCATAGAGGAGTGACCTACCCAACAGAATTCAACTGGATCATTACAATACTACTCCAACTAGTCAGAGCACAACTAACGACCTAACATTATTATTACTCGTCCTAAAAATACTAACATCAAATAAACTTATACGAATTAAACCAAGTCTATTATACTAGTACTAACGTGAAAAGAACTAAAATCTACTGCACCCTCCTGATCTCCTACCGGTACTCTGAACTCTGCTATGGATCTGAAACTAGGCCTACTCGTGGAAAAGAGTAGCCCCAAAAAGAGAAATTGAGAGATCAATCAATTTAATGGCTAGCGACATCCTAGAAGCCTTTAATAATTTGAGGTAACAGATCTTAATGAATTAAGATACATTTAGCAATTCTAGTATGATCAATGTTTGCAGAAAGATAACATAAGCCTACCAGTAGTTTATGTTCTCATGCAATTTCTATTGTTACTAGGTTATCTAGCATACACTCCATTCATATTCCACAGTACTTAATTAACAATCAAATAAGTCATATATCATAATGTGAACCCTGAATATTTTGTTTATCTTGCGCCCGATCAGGTATTGCTGTAGGGCATTTTATTTCTATGTAAAGAGCCAACTCTCTCGCAGTACATCCGATGTAATACCCGGTACTCCTGAGTGCTCTCTTTTTCTAAGGCCACCCCCTGTGATTTATTTGATTGTCATTACAAGTAGAATAAATTAATTAAACCTTATTATATGTTGTTTTGAATTTTGTGGTGCCTATGCTATTATTGTAGTAAGACTGAGTAGATCGAACCATGGGTCCTCGGTTCGGGTCGCGAGACGACAATGAAATAATTATATATGGTACTTGAGTGTGAGTACGTATATATCAGTGCAATGCAAAGGAAACACGTTAATATGTTTAATTAATATTATGGTTATAGTGGCAAGTTTGTCAGACTCAAAGAGGTCCATGTGCTAGTCTTTCGCGGCTGGCACGGGTTTGAGTACGAATTGCGCACGGTCTATTTACATATAGGAACCCCTAGTTGTAGCCCCATGAATCACCACCATCTATTCTCCTATCAATTCCTATTAGTGACTACATCAAACCACCATTTTAGACCCCCTGCCTTTGGATCTTCATCGGATCGATGACCCTGATCTCATATAACTGATCACGTCCCTCGCTTCTTTAATTCGACAGCGCATACCTTCGTATCCATATCTATAGGGATAAATCCAAGACTAGTTATGATTTGAAGAAAACCAAATCAAATCCTTAAACTCTAATCCCAACCCTATCTAGCTATCCGAGCTAGATCGGATGAACCCTACCAAAACCCCCAATATCAATATCTCCTTTCTCGGTTTCCTCTCTTCCCTCTCGAGTTCCATCTCAACCCAAATACCCTCAACTATTCCCCTCTTTCTCTCACCCGATCTCAATTCCTCTATATCCCCCTGATCCCCCTATATCTCCCCTTCGAACCTGTAGCCACCACCCCCTTCTCCTATTTAAGAAACCCTAAACCCGATCCCTACCTCTCTCGATCTCTCCCTCTTTCGATCTCTCTCTCTCTCTCTCTCTCTCTCTCTCTCTCTCTCCTTGAACTTTTTCTTTAAGGTGTTCTGCACTCAACGACCAGAGTAAGGAGCAAGGGAGGAGGGCGCGCCGGAGCAGCCGACACCGGGCAGGTGGAGGAGGAGCCGACCAGGTAAGCCCCTCCCCTCTCTTTGTCCCTTTTATTTTTTTGCTTTCTGTATGACCAACCCCACCCCCTTTCGTTTGCCTCCGAAACGGTCATCGGCTGTGCAGCCGACGAGGCCCGACCCAACCAGGCCAGGCCCCCACCGGCCACCCAACCACCAAGCCAACAGCCTCGTTGTTTCCTCCTTTTTGCTACGTCTTATCGCAATAGCGCCCTATTCATGTGATGTTGTCATCAGCCCAAGGCCGACGATCACCAACTGTCGACCAAATGCACCCTTCTAATGTGCTCGATCACAGCAACACCTTCCCCTTATGGGCGACGACAATGCCAACAGCTCTGCGGGAGTAGGAAGCAATCCTCGAAAATTGACCGACACGACTCTTGACTGTCGAGGGCTTCTTTCTCTTTCTCTAGCCGGTTCCAAAGGAAGATGAAGGTAAATTATTGATTGTTGTATTATAGTTCTGTCAAAATTATTAAGTCTTGTATTGATTTAATAGCGACATCATTGTACTCTTGCGCAAGCTATCATCGTGCCGCCAATTTGGTTGTGTAGGTTTGCATGCCTATGACTCCACGATAGCGGCTTCTATCCCTCTTGTGTGCCAATTTTGCGAATCCCATGAGTCAAACAGGTGAGACATAATTTTTCTTGCCAACTCGAGCATAGGCTTGGTAAGGTTTTGTTGTTAGAATTGGTGAGGTCTACAGCTCGTAAAAACCTAGTGTTTAGCTTTGTATGGTTGATAATATAGGATTGCATATTGGTACGTACCTTAGTACGTGTTCTGATTACAGAACAGTGAGCCATGGCTATATGGTAATCCACTTGAGTGGGAGACTCAAGGGACTGGTCCCATATAACCTAAATACGTTCGCAGCTCTGATTAGGGTTGGTTGCCCTATCAGGATAAGCTGTTGGGATGACAGAGCGTGGGTGTCTCCACCACGGTCATTACTAGGCACAGTGTCTGTGGCCGAACGGAACCAACACGGTGCATAGATCGGTGAGCAGACACCGGTGCACTAAACCGTGTTTCTGCTTAGGGTAAAACGATCCTAAACCTTGAGTAACCATGTCTGGTGGACTAACCAGTTGTGTGGTGATTTGGCGCACCAATGTGTGAGGATCCGGATGCAGTGATCCAAAACCACGGTGTACTGGGTTACCCGGCTGGCGTTGCATCAGCATGTCACTCCTACATGCTATCCACACCCCTATCGGGAGGTGCGTTCCTTGGTCTGACCTACGTCGTATTAAACCCTGGCCAGGTGGTCATCAGTTGGACTGGTGACGGATCCGGTTGCTCGTTAGAGTAATCGGAGGTACGATGTATGTGGTTAACCTGGAAGGAACTGAGTCATATGAGCACTCAAGTCTGACGGTATTCTCCACCGCTCGAGTTGCATCATGGCACCAGATGGAGGGACAACGAGTTTACCATACTAAGCGGAGAGCAGGGGTATAAAAGGGAACATAGTAAGTCCGGGGGAATTGGAGTGCAGCCTGCGTCGCACTCTGGGTGGCTACGCAGGTTAACTCGAACTCAGAGGATCGATGGTACACTCGGGTAGTGTGTCGATCCAGTCTAAGTTGGAAGCCATGAACCCTGGTCCCTGAAGGTTCCACCTTATCGACATTATGTATGGTTCTTATACCATCTCATCGAAACATAGAACGCAGTTAGAGGAAGCGAGAAGTCCAAGCCTACGCTCTATGAGTGCTTCGCACTAGTGCAAGGTAGATGCGTAGCTACGTGTGTGCACTAAGGGAAAACCCTAGGTTAGTGCAGAGACGCATGTAGCAATTCCTTGCCATAAGTGGACTTTGCCACATGGGTGCGATGCAGGGGCGGACCTATGTTGGGCCCAGGGGGGGCTCAAGCCCCCCCTCACTTTGGAGAAAAAAAAGAGGGCATATTATACTTTGCCCCTTTGAAGTTTAGCTCAAAAACAATTAACCCCTTGTAGTTTATGTTGTTCCAAATTGCTCCCTACAGTTTGAAACGTTAGCACAATATCCCTTTCGTACCCTACTTGATTTCCTCATTTGGTAATTTTTGTCTGATCGAAATTAAATTGAAGGGAGGCAAAATGTCGCTCTTTAACTATTGGGGGGTTAATTGTTTTTGAGCTAAACTTTAGGGGGTAATGTTTAATTTACCCAAAAAACAATTCTAGCCAACTTGTTTGCAAACTTTTGATTGCCAACTTCGATCACATGGAGGTGGCCACTCGAAAGCTGCTCATTTTCCGGATGTAATTCAGTATTGAGTCTCCTGACATTTAAAATGAGTATGCTATTTGAACAAACTGATTATTGTTATTTAAACAAACTGAGAGATAAACAACAGGACAACTCCACGAATATGTCCAATATATGTTCATTAGGGGGATGCCACTAGGTCCACCACCACCTGCCGCTGCTCACCACCGCCGCCCACCACCTCCCGCTAGCCAATGTCCACCGCCATGTCGTCGATCACCACCCCACTGTCCCATGGGCTACCCATCGCCATCGGTCACCACCCCTATTGACTACTGCTCCGTCGGCCACCACCCGCCACCGTTGCCCGTTCTGGTGACCCATGGCCGGCCCCGTCGCCGTTCACCAGCCACCATCCGTTGCCGGCCACTGACTTCCACCGACGTCAGCCAACACCCACACATGTGGCATCCCCGTAGGTTTCATCCCATATATGGCCCATAGTAAATGAGAATCAGGTGGGAATCGGGGTTTGTTTACATGTTTTTGGGCATATGTATGAAATTTCTCAAAAAATAAGGATCAGGTTTATTATTCACGACCTCGCAACCCGACCGAGCTAGCCAGTTATAGGCCCAAATTTTCGAAGGACTCCAAGGACCGAAATACTTCTCCACGTACTCGAGGCAAAATCCTAATGGGCCTTTTACTGCGTGATCAAAGAAAGGGTAGGGGAGTTGTCACGCTGCTGGTCGAAACCGGCCTCCGACTTTGAGGCAACGACTATAGTTACTTTTTAATAATTATGCCCCCCCTGAAGAAAAATCCTGGGTTCGCCACTGGTGCGATGCACCGGGACATGTTGCGAGTTGACTAGTTGACTTCACTAAGGGCACCCTACGGGAACCTCAGAGAATAGTGAAATCACTGGTGCACTTCACTTATGTGTGCCTTGCAAAGTTTCGTACACGAGGAACGGCCAACTAGTGACATAAGGGTGTTTTGGTCATACCATGCGCCACTATGTACTAAGGGGGCCGGCCCTAAGTGTTGAGAGACTGGTCAAGGCCGGCCCCATAGGCTTTAGGAGGTTGTTGCCTCCGATGAAAGGGCCGGTCATGAGGCGCAGAAAACGGGCTGGTTTTGACCGTTTTCAAAAACAAGGAAAAGATAGAGATAAAGAAGAGATATATAGGGAGAAGGTTTGAATCAGTCAACCCTATCCATCCCATCCCTATCCATATGGATAGGCTGGCCCTATATAAGGGAAATGGGAGAGGGGGGGTTGGCCTACCAAACTATGGGGGGCCGACCAAGCATGGGGAAACCCTAGCCGCCCCCTCTCCTCTTTTCTCTTCTCCTCTCTTGTCTCTCTCTCCTTCGCTTGCGCCATTGGATGGCGACTCGTCTTCCTCGCGTGGTGTTTCGTAAAAGGAGAAGGCTCATCGTATGGAGGCACTCAGCGATCCATCGACGAGGTGTCGTGCATCGTGTGAGATCGGGTGAACTAGAAGGCATCTCCCGCAACCTTTTGCTGTCCAGAATCTGCACAGAAAATCAGTGTTGTTTCTGTGATTTCGGGAGTTACAAAAGTCCAAACAACATGAAATTTGATGCAAAAGTTGTGCCTCGAAGTTGGCTACCTGCAGTCCAAATTTCAGCCCAATAGGAGTTCGGAGCAGAAAGTTATGGCCATCGCACCGAAGCTATATCTAGAAATTCCGAGCCCGTCTCCATCGACAAAGAAGAAACTTGTCGCGGTGAAAGAATCTGCACGCAGGTATGATCTCTAACAAGTAGATCTAACATAATTAGAACATGCATGCATGCTAGATTGTTCTTTTGCGTTATATCGTCGTTAGGGGTTCGCGTAGTTACCATGCTAGATTCATACACGCATATATAGATCGTTTCGATGAAAATTTTGATATGTAATACACACCGCTCACGGTCTTCGGACCTTCTCTTTGCTTCTGCTGAGGGCCTCTACCATGGATTTATTTCCAACATTTGTCACGCCCCAAAAATCTAAAGACCGATCCATAGGGTATGAGGTGAGAAAAAGGGGTTTTTGGGTCTAGTCATTCTTCTACACCAATTAGGTTTCTCACAGGGCTTCTTCTATGCCCTCACACATGGAAAAGAAGGGAGAGGGAGAAACAAGAGGGGATATTTTAAACTTGATTTTTATAAAAATATTTTTATTAAAAAGTAGAGAAAATGAAATTTGTCAACAGAGAGGGCATTATCAAGTCAAGCTCGACCTTCATAAGAGCTATCGTCTCAGTATGGGTAACCTGTCGGTACCACCACAAGCTGACTGAAGTTCCTCTAAGGGAGCACAAGGCTCAAGCCTCCGACGGCAAGCCAAGTGGCCTCACACACTCCCTAACACTCGGATGCACCGGTCATGGGCCATATCTATGGGATTAATCAATTATAACATTTACTTAATTTTCATCGTGATTTATCCTAAACTTGGGACCTTGAGAAGAGGCCTATCTAAAAGAATTTAACTGGAATCACTGCAACTAATAACCATATGGTACTTAACTAAACTAAAGAACTCTTATTCCATTACAATTATATTGTCTGAAAGAAAAATACTACAAGACTAACATACTAAACAAAAAAATACAAAACTGCAACTCTAACTTTGCCTTTGGACTCCTACTGCTACTCCTGAGCCTCTGGACATGCAAGTGAGCCTACTCGTGGGAAAGAGTAGCCCCCAATAGAAAATTGGAAGATTTGCCAAATTAATGGCTAGTGACATCCTAATAGTTTTTAATAATATGAGACAACCGAACTAATTAAATTAAAGATATATTTATCAGCACTAACAAAAGTCAATATTTATAGATAAATATTATAAGCCTACAAGTACTCTACGTTTTCATGCAATTCCTACTGTCAAAGTTATCTAACACACAGTCCATTCAATATTCTATAGTGCTCAAAATAACAATTCAGAAGTCATCTATCCTAATATGAACCCCTGATATTTTGTTCATCCTGTCCTCGATCGGACATTACTATATGGCCTTTTATTTCAATATAGATGGCCAACTATCTCGCTGTGCATCAACCAACACCAGACATAATTCACCCAGATGATCATAAGGGATTTTTCGTCTTTTCATGGTGGAGCTCTACCGCTCAACTCGCTCTACTATGGAGACTTCAACTCCTCGGGAGAGGGTTGTTGGGTCAATCCCTACTTGAGGGCTACTCCTATTAGATTTACCATAATCTTTGGCCGTGACCCCTGACGTACTTATCTTCGGTTGTGCACACAGGGTCGTTCACGGTCCTTGCATGAACGGAGTCCCTACCCTCTAACTAGGTAGATTATCATTTTAGCATATGCACAAAAGTACCGAATAGTCTATAAGGTGATTTATCATTTTTAATAGTTTACCCTGAGATTCACATTGATTCACAACCTAGTAATACATTAAATAAAATAAAATGTTCTCACCTAGAAACCCGTATACTAGGGGGTTGCCATGCTCCTCTCCGGAGGGTGGGTCCCGATATTTATTATTTCATCAATTATTGATTTATTTCAAGGGAATGCCTAATTACAGTATCCAAGTAATTAATAAAATAATTAACTATTAAAGTATTAACGTTTTAAGCATGCATCGTCGGACTCGCGACTCCGCATATAAGGTGGGGTCCACTTGATCACATACGACGATCCCTGGTGGGATCCGCATGCAGTATCATGAATACATACCCTTAGTTATTCTCATTTTCCACTATTAAAGATCACACAAAGGAAGTAGATGTCACCTGGCTGGCGCACATGACTCCTGCTAGTTGCCTTTAATCCGCTTTCGTTACATCACCATGATCAAGATCTGATAAAATACACAACTCTATATCATAATCTATCGATTCAAACAAAAGGATCTACAACGAGGGTTCTATGCAAAGGATAGTCGGGCATCCTTGATAGGGGACCAATATTGAATCGACAGCACAAAAATCCGTGTGACTGAAGACCTCGAACCAAAACAACATTAGGTTAATCAAATAATCAAAGACTGAAACTACTCCATCGAATCAGACTCGAAGAATCCTTTCTGACAGTTTCAGTTTCACTGGAATCCGACATCGGTCGGTGGGTTTTGGTTTGAACCACGTAGAACCGGTAAAACTGATCGTATGACTAGGTTGCTAGGATAGAAGACATTCTAGGGTTATCTTATTGGTTCAGTAGGTAGGTCTCAATGTTCCGAGTATGATGCCGCTTGTTTTGTCCGAATCCAAGTTCAGACAGTAAAACGACGGCCAAACTACGATGACATAACTAGATCGGGCCCAAGGATAAAATAGGGTACTAAACAATATAATTTTTGTACTAAACTATGGCCAACAGGTAGGATTTTTCGAGCTGATCGTAATGGCACTGGTTTCGTCCGATTCCGAGTTCGGTCGGAGAATGGCAGTTGAACTAAATCTGGCTAGTTTACGGGTCTGGTTCAGGTGAACCAGACCGGTTCACTGTGTATGCATAGTCGGGTCTGTATTGTCGGGTCGGGCTTAGGAGGTCGGGTCGGGTCTGCAGTGGGACTATCGGGTCAGGTATGGGTATAAGTTAAAATTAACCTAGGGTAGATCCGTTATTTACATATCTGCCCCCCTGACCTTTTCCTCCACGAGAACCGGTGGGTGGCGATTTCTTTCGCAATGACTACCGGTGGGTGGCAGGCCTGTAGACGTTGGCGAGCGCACGGCCGATCTCCCCCGTACCACCCCCATGAAAGAGACATAGGAGTAATCGACTGGAGCGACCTTCGGAGCCACGGGAGTCCCGGCCGGCGGGGGTCACGTGGTGGTTTGGAGCGACTACGGCCGGGTTTGGGAGCGTCGACGACTATCGGTGACTAGGGTACGGTGGCGGTCTACGCTAGTCAGGCTGCAGTCAATGGAGAAGGCTGGTTCGGGTTTGGTTCAAGTGGAGGAGGGAGGTCGTGGGTTGGATCGCGGAGGAAGAAGAGAGGTGTGCATGCCATGTGAAAATAATTAACAAACCTAGTTAAGAACTAACCTAAGTTAGGGACTAAACTAAGTTAGCTTAAACCCTAACTAGACTTAACTTAAACCTAAAGGAGACTAAATGGCTATAAAGTGGGGCCCACATGACATCATCCCATGTGCTCCCATGATAAAAGAAATTAAGAAATCCTAATTTGGGATTAACCTAACCTAGTAACTAAACTAGGTTTAATTAAGCTATAATCTAGCCTAATTTAGATCCTAATTACCTAACTAAACCTAAACCAAACCTAATCAAACTTGGATGGCAGTAAGGTGGGGCCCATTTGACTTTATTTTCACCCCCCCTATATGCTAAAGAAAGACTTTGAGGAGGATTTAAGTTTGGCCTTTTCAAAACGGACAAAATCCTTTTATTTTTATTTTTTCCTTATCCATTCCCCTCCTCTTTATTAGGCACGAAATTTCTTCATTCATGGCTGACAAAAATAATCCCTTGGTAGTTCTCCCTTACCCAAGAAACCTTAGAGAAAATCCCAAGGAAAAAGATGAAGCTCACTAGTTCCTATTTGCTAAAAAGAGAAGGAAAAGAAGGAGAAGAAGAGAAGGAGAGGAGGGCCAAGGCTTTGAG
Source organism: Chamaelirium japonicum (assembly GCA_947650365.1). NCBI lineage: Eukaryota > Viridiplantae > Streptophyta > Magnoliopsida > Liliales > Melanthiaceae > Chamaelirium > Chamaelirium japonicum. The sequence goes on from OX393554.1 coordinate 15,257,157, forward strand.
GAAGTCACCATATCTACAAAATGTAAGCTACAATAGGTTGGTTTAGGATCCCATGATAGTTTAGATCAAATTTTAGGTGATTTCATCTATGAGTTTTAGGTTTAAATCCATGGTTTTGATGAAAAAGCATGTTAGTTAGTGTTCTTTATTTTTAAACTTACAGCCGATACTTAAAAATGAAATTTGAGCCCATAAGCATCTTCATTAGCATATTAGCACTAAATCGCATGCTTTGCTAAATTCAATTCGGAGAGATTTACTTCTCTGAATCTCGTACGTTCGAAGAACGAGTCATGTTCTTGAGATTTCTCAAATTTTGAGATGAAAACCACACAAATGGTGGATTTCGATCTGAAAAATCTAAATCCTTTCATCCTAACTTGTTTGTGGATTAATTAGGTAAAAGAATAAATGACATCATCATAACATATTTTGGTAAATAGGTAAATAACATTATAATGACATCGTAATGACATATTTTTGCTAAATAACCTAAATAAACCTATTTATGACTCCATAATGACTTCATCACAAATAAATCAATTAAATAAACTTTATGACATCATCCATACTTGTTCAGGAATAGTACGGTATGAAGACGCGTAGAATACGACATATTTATACACGTATTCTGCCCGTATAAAACATATATTATACCATATTTAGTCCGTATAATAACCGTATTAAAATAAATTAAATAAATAATTTAATAGCTATTATGACATCATAATGACCTTACAAAAATAAATACTTAATAAAATAAATTATTTAATAAATAAATTAAATAAATAAATGATTGATTATTTAACTTATTAATTAATTAATTTTGAAAATCAAAATCAAAAATAAAAAAAAAATATTATTTGCCCGAGTCGTATGAAGTCGGCTTAATATAGTGGGGGACCAGTTAGAACGATAAAATAGACTGTTCGGACCACCTGTTCGGGCCGGGAAGGAATTAGGGTTTGAAACCGTAGACGTTAGAGTAAGTGGTCAAACCGTCGTTCAAGACGGTTGAACCCACCATGTAGTCTAACATAAGGAAACCCTATAGATTCTAAGGATAGGTGTGGCTTGACCATAGTCGATGACTGACCTTCGGGTCGGGGACCGCTTTAATATCTGAAAAAGGGGGCGGAAGCTTTGCCCGTTTTTTCCTTCAAGTATTGAGTCAAGTTGTAACATCCGTCCCAAACACACAAGATATTGTCCGTTTTTCCTGTGCTCGCACAAGGAATTCCTAGGGTGGTCACCCATCCTAGTACTACTCTCGCTCGGCATGCTTAACTTCGGAGTTCTTATGAAATCCGTAGCGGTGCATGATTTTAAAACACGTCTTCTATGTTTAGGAGGGGAAATTATATAAGTAGCTTAGGATCTCCTTCTTTCCAGGCGATGTAGGGCTAACTCATGGCCTTATACTTCTCATCTCATCCATCTTGGTATCCCAACCTCAGGAGTCTTGGCTCTTAGATCTTGGTCGTCACAATCCAGCCCCCTTAAGGGCTACACGTCCTCGTGTAGGGTTAGACCCCCCTATCCCAAGGAGAATCGGTTCTGATACCATTTTATAACTCCGCCCCAAACACACAAGATATTGTCCGTTTTGCCCGTGCTCGCACAAGGACTTCCCAGGGTGGTCACCCATCCTAGTACTACTCTCGCCCGAGCACGCTTAACTTCGGAGTTCTTATGAAATCCGTAGCGGCGCACGGTTTTAAAACGCGTCTTCTATGTTTGGGAGGAAAAAATATATAAGTAGCTCAGGATCTCCTTCTCTCTAGGCGATATAGGGCTAACTTGTGGCCTTGTACACCTCACCTTACCTCATCCATCTTGGCATCCTAGCCTCAAGAGTCTTGGCTCTTGGGCCTTGGATCTTGGTCGTCACACAAGTCCTTGGCCTATCTAAAGGCGTCATCCTACTCTCTTTGAAGAGTGTGGCACCTGTAGGTCTAAGGATAGCTGTGGCTTGAGTACAGCCGAGAATCGACCTTCGAGCCGAGGAACGTTTTAATATTCTGGAAAAGGGGTGGAAGTTTTGCCTATTTTTTCAGTTTATATTGAACCAACTCCCTAGACCTATCCAAGGTTCAAAAAATCAAAATATTTCGCGAAATATCGCGAAATATCTCGTTTTTTGGAAAACCCGGCACGAAATCCTGCCTGCGGTTTTGAACGGAATGTAAATCACATATATTTTGCGATATTTCGCGAGATATCGAGCGAAATTTAAAGCTCGCGAAATTTCGCGATATTTCGAGGGGACAGCTGGGGCCCGAGTCACGTGCTGCGCAGAGGGCGACTGACGAAATCGTCGTTGACCAAGATATTTCGCGAAATCTCGCGCTAAAATTAACGTATCGCAAAATCTCGTGAAATATCGCACCGACAGCTGGGGCCCACCCACGTGGTCGACCGAGAGCGACAGCTGACTGACGTTTTTCGGTGCGATATTTCGCGAAATATCGCACGATATTTCACGGTTTTTTTCAGATTTTTGATGAAATCTCGTGCGGCCTGTCTCTTTCGAGACAGCTGGGGCCCACCCACGTGGGGCGGCCGAAAGAGACTGGCCCGGGTCTAATCAGCGCGAGATTTCGCGATTTGGTGAGATATTTCGCGAGATATCGCGAAATTTCACGAAATTTAACCAAGAATTGTGCGAAATCTCATTTTTTAATTTCTATTTAAACCTGTGGGCTTTCGGGCTTGGTTTGCTGAGCGGGTTTGGGGCCAAAATCTCTCTTTCATCTCCCTCTCTCTTTCATCTCCCTCTCTCTTTCGAACGAACTAGTTGTTTTTTCTCTTTTATTTTACCCACTCGGGCCACTCCGATCTCTCTTCCGGTCTCTTTCAGTTGGGGTAAGTTGCACTCTAAACTCTAAAGTAAGTATTTACTCCGATCTCTCTTTCATCTCCCTCTCTCTTCAATGACTCACTAACAATAAAATATGTGTCATAGTCTAATTGAAATTTTGTAGGTGAATGATGGATCCTAGGACCAATTTAATCAATTACGAACATGGGAAAAACTAACGAAGATGATGCTCATTCAACTAAGTCTAGAAAGTTTGATTAAATTTTCATTTTTTACATTAAATTCAAAATCCTGAATCTAATATATGCACTTAATACAAAATACTGAATCATTGTTTAGCAGACTAACTTGCATCTGTTGGAGATACGAGTGTAGAGGTGCTTGGGAAGTTGGGATACATATACGGATATACCTACCACTACATGTATTTTTTCATACTTTTGTCAATGTGTTTCTGTATTTAGTGTTAACTTTGTCTTGAATTTATATGCCCTTTTGTGTTCAGTGGTCTCGTTATGGTCTTAGTCTTGTAAGTATATGATTATCACTTTGTCAGTGTTCCCTTCATGACTTCCTATATACCATTAATCAGTAGATTTCTTGAAGTAGGGTACTAGCGTCACAGTACCTTCCTGACTATTGAATTTCTCCAAGGTCTCACAAGTTCAATGTACCTTTAGATTGGCTCCTTCTAGATTAGCTCCTTTTAGGTTGGCATCCATAAGCTTTGCATTCTAAAAAAATATGGAAGTCATATACCAGATCCGATTTCCAAGTTTAAAAAAAAATCATGGCAACTGGTACAAAGTGAATGTTGATAAACTGTAAAGCGGATTATAAGAATTTTAACATGGGAGTGTAATCAAATACAAGCTCTGTTTTCATTAAATTAGGAGTATTTGTGTCTAGGTTTTAACAGGTTTTCTGGGAATATTGATAGGAATACGGATATCAGAACTTTAGCAAATATATCAGTATATTTGAGCCTCTTGAAGGGCATATTGAAAAATATGGATCCGTATCAGAATTATTTAGGCTTACCTTAGTAACACAAATCTTAGCAAGAATAAGCAAACGAGTGTATTTCGACAGAATTACCAAATGATGAACAATCATGCATGGGACTAGGACATGCTAGAATGTTTTTTAAATGTCGTAGATAGATAGGGGCATTTTTTTTATTACTTTGATTGCTTTAAGGAGTAAGTTCTTTGTGGAACATCGCAGGGGTAAGGCCTATGATTCCAAAGATTATTTAGACAAATTTTCCTTCAATAGTGTCCAGTTATTCTAATGGTGAACTCGATTATTTAGTTGGTGTTCAAATTCTTGTTCAAGAAAAGGTGCGACTTAGGGTGCAGGTGAACACCCTAATTATCTTTCAATGAATCCCTTTCTACGTCTTTGTTATCTTTCTCCATGGAATGTTTTCTAATATAGACTCGTTCTTCAGAATGTATCTAAAATTAATAAAAACTAAAAGAATTGTTTGTTTATTTATTCAATATCATATTTCAACAATAGATTATTAAATGTTATGAAGGGGAGAAAACTCCTGGTATTGAAACTAATCTCAAAGATAATAGATGCAAGAAGAATTGAATGGGAATGTCAGAAAGATAGTGTTGGATATTTCTTTTATTTAAAGTAAAAAAAGATATTGTTATGAATTACTAACTCTATCTTTGGTGTGTTTGTGTGAATGATTGTTATGATTTTTGATGCAAATAAGTTGATTTCGGAGTGCAAACATACCGTGATATTTGCCTAAAAGGTGCTTGTGGTGTCGAATTATTCACTCTTCTAGTTTTCTCTTTCTTCTCCCCTCTCTTACTTACTATCTATTTGGGGTGTGTGCATGGATTTCAGAGTGCAAAGGAATTGATTTCAGAGTGCAAGAAGTGCAAAGGTCTGAGGATTTCGGAGTGTTCGGAGTGCAAATAAGTGTAGGTAATTTTTTTTCAAATAATGTTATTTTTCTTTGACATTAGCAATTAGTAATTTTGAATATAAATTAGTAATATAGCAATAAGTAATATACGTTAGAAATTTTGCATATAAATGAATCTTGCATATAAATGAATTTCTAAAAGTAAAATTGATTCGCAGAAAAATATATTATAAAATCAAAACGTAAAAAATATATTATAAAATCAAAACGTAAAATTGATTCGCATAAAAATAAAAATTATCTAATTTGTTCGAAAACATACGGTGTGCTTGATTATTTGCTTATTTGCGTAGATTTTGGCCGTAGGGATTTCGAGCTCAATAGAACGAAGAACGCCAAAAGTTGAACCAATTCCACTCTTTGATCAAATCGATATCTAGGCTAGCCCTGTCCCTTAAGAGGGTGACAGATTCTGTTCTAAGAGAGTGGTTTTTAAGAGGGACCATTGTGACCCCTCCACTCACCTGGGGGCTTACCTGGTCGAATTGGTTTCATAAGACCGGATTGGAGGCTTAGGTGTACTCTTCAAACAGTTAGGAGCTGTTAAGTTGAAATAGACTGAATCAATAAATTTTTAGATTATTTGTGTACTTGATTGTTACCATGGTTGATAAAATCATATAAATGTTATTTATTTGCAGCAAAATGGGAAAAAAAGATATCGGGTGGGAACATGGTGTCCCTGTTGGTGATGACAAGTCCAAGTCCCAATGTAATTACTGTCAGAAGATTCTTAAGGGTGGAGGGGTATCAAGATTGAAGCAACATTTAGCAGGAGGATTCCCTAATGTGGAGAAATGTATTAAGTGTCCCATAGAGATTAGAGAACTTATGAGGGAGACTTTGAAAGTAAGCAAGGATAAGACACTTGAGAGACGGAGGACTAAGGAGCAGTTTAGGGAGACTCTAGCTGCCCCGATCCATATTGAAGAGGATATCTCTGACGATAATGATCCAGCATTTAACTTAGGAAGAAATATGTCTCGTGCTGAGCAGTGGGACAGGGATCAAAGAGAGAGGTTAGAGCAGACGAGACCAAATTTTGGTCAATCTGTACGGAAGACGGGAGGTGGTTCCGGAGCTAGTGGTACTACCAAAAGGGGGAAGGGTATTAGTAGCTTGTTTCGGTCAAAGTCTACAAGGTCAGGCTCACAGTCAACTTTTGATCCTTATGCTTGTAGAGGACAAGACACAACCCAACCTACAATTCCTCAGATAGTACATAAGAAGGGGATTAAGAATAAGCTGCACAAGTTTATTGCACGGTTTGTACACTACGGGGGTTTGGCACCTAATGCAGTGGCCAATAATCCTTATTACCAGACAATGATTGATGAGGCTGGTAGGTGTGGACCCGGAGTGAAAGCTCCAAGTGCGTACGAGTTGATGAACCCCCTACTTGACCAAGAGGATGAGGACCTCCAGGAATACATGAACTCTTTGAAAAAAAAATAGCCATAGTACGGTGTTACCATCATGTGTGATGGCTGGACAGGTCCTACACGCATGTCATTGATAAATTTTATGGCATGCAGTGATGGTCAAACAATTTTTCTCAAATCAGTTGATGCGTCTGCATATGTGATGGACCATTTATATTTGTATAATTTAATGAAGGAAGTAGTAGATTCTGTTGGGAATGAGTATGTTGTACAGATTGTCACAGACAATGGCAGTGCATATATAAAAGCCGGTAAGGCACTTATGGATACAGAAGGCTATAACTTATTCTGGACCCCCTACGCTGCTCATTGTATAGACTTGATACTTAAGGACATTGGGGAGAGGAAAAGCATGAAGGAGTTGATGAAGAATGCAAGATTAATTACGAATTATATCTACAATCACTCGTTCGTGCTTGCTATGATGAGAGAGAAGTGTGGGGGGGATATTGTAAGACCAGGTTTCACTAGATTTGCAAGTAACTATGTTGCACTACAGAGCTTGCTTGATAAGAAAGATCAACTTAGGGCAATGTTTACTTCTCCTGAGTGGATACAATACCATGGACGATATGCTGCCACAAATATCGAGGACATGGTTGGGAGTTCGACATTTTGGGTTAAAGTCCGTGAAGTTGTCGCTATCTTAGCTCCTATTGTGAAAGTACTGAGGATGGTGGATGGGGATAAGAAACCCACCATGGGGTATCTACATCGTGCTATTGATCTGATGAAAGAAGCTATAAAGAAAGCCGCTCGTTATCCTGACAGGATATTGGGTATTATTGAGAAAAGATGGACAAAGCAGCTGGCACATCCATTACAAAAGGCTGGTAAAAATCACTTCCATTTATCAAGCCATTTATATTTGATGAATTTATACCATTTTAACCACACAAATTATTTAATCCCGCAACGTTCTATCTAAATCCGATGTATTATTATTCCCAAGATCTTGGAATACGTGATGATCTTATTCAGGGGCTTCAAGAAGTGGTAGCCAAGTTGTTATCGAATCCTCAAGAGCAAGCAACATGCCTTAGTGAGGTAAATACCTCTAATTTTCTAAATAGAAATTAAGACAAAAACATGACTGTTAACTTAAATCTTCAAATGCATATGCAGTTGAAGATTTTTAAAGATGTGATGGGTAGCTTTGCAACACCGGCTGCAATAAGCGGGAGACTTCTTTCGCAGTCAGATATAATACTTTAATAGTGAATATAAATTAGGGTGTGAGCGTAATTATCAGCATAATTAATTAACAACATAAATTTTTATTCATGCAGCCGAGTGGTGGGTGACTTATGGCACTTCGGCCCCTAGCCTACGCAAAGTTGCAGTTCGAGTCCTTTCACAAACTGCATCCTCATCAGGGTATGAGCGTAATTGGAGTACATTTGGATTGATCCATAGCAAGAGAAGAAACAGGCTAGGGCATGAGAGGTTGGAAAAGCTTGTACGGGTCCATTACAACTTAAGGCTCATGATAAAGAATATGAGAGAAGGAGAGGAAAGAGATATGACGCCGATCGATCTCAGTAATATTTTTACTGATGATGAAGAGGAGGATCCACTGTATCAGTGGGTTAAGGAGTTAGGATCTCCAACTATGGATACCCCATCAGGAAGACCGAGCATATACATTGCCTCAGAGATGGGTGTTGATATTGATGCTTTATCTACCCATGTGCGGGATGATATAGGCGATAAGGAGACGCAAACTCCTAGTGGCGATGACGATGACGATGACGACGACGACGATGATAGTCATGGTGGTAGTCACGGTGGTGCTGATATTTCTTATGGTGGTAGTGGTGGTGGGGGCAGTGCTAGTCAGGAAAGGCATGACACACAAGGTGCATTGGCATCACAGAGACCGTTGAGCCCATTTACTGCAGAGCCTCACTTCGATCATGCTACTCAGGACACTGATCATGGTGCACCACGAGAGAAAAGACAGAAGCAGTACGAGCGTAGGCGAGGTGGACCTAGGCAAACTGATAGAGGTAGCTCCACATCTACTCGTTGGAGCTATGAGGCTGATTCTTTATCGTCTCAATTTGATGCGATGAGCACGAGCAGTGGCGGATACAATTATGGTCAAGGGCAAGCTAGTGATCCATATTATAGTCATGACCAGTCTAGTGATCCATATTATAGTCATGGCCAGCCATATGGATATCCTGACCAAAGCGATAATTCTTATGTCTCTCAACCTCAGAGCTATGGACTATATCCATATGGGCCATATGGATATCATCAGCCGACGACTGAAAGTGCAGTTGTATATCCTCATGCAGATGGAGGTGTCACAATCGCTGTTTATACACAGTATCCGATGATTGGATATTTGGTTGGTGTGTCGGCACCGGAGTATCAGCAGTATGTGAGAGAGTTTACAGAGTGGCATCATCGATATATGACATGGCATCATTATTGCACGGAATACCTTGCATCGATCTACCGGAGGCAAGATACCAGCAATGATTATGAGCCGGGCCGTCGATCATTTTGGTAATAGATTTTATATTTCTTTATATGTTGATGTATCATTCTTTCTTATGTACGTTTGGTTATTTAGTCTGTATTTTCAGTCAAGTATTTGATGCATCATTTGGATTGTTCCCGTCTTAATCTACACTTTTTTTATTCTTATAAATATTAGAAAGAGATGTATATGTATATCATGTAAAGAAATATATGCTACTTGACTACTTAGAATTCCACAATAATAGATTGTATAGAGTTGTTATTTAACTTTATAAATATTATTTTTTCTTATTTACAGATGGCCTCCCAACCTCCCCCGTATAGGGATTCCAGTTCAAAAGATATAGGTTGGCAGTATGGGTTTCCCTTGGACGAAAAGAAGCAAAAGTCACAGTGTGCATATTGTGGCAAAAAGATCGGTAGTGGAGGTGTTACACGGTTGAAGCAACACCTCGCCGACTGCTTCCCCGATGTCGCAGAGTGCTTGAAGGCTCCTCTTGAAGTCAGAGTAACCATGCGCACTCTATTGAGGAGTGGAGAATATAAAGGAGTTCAGGTTCGAACCCCTAAAAATCTGAAGAAGAAGAAGAAACGGATCGAGGAGTCCAGACATACTACCACTCCATCAACCAGGGGTCGTTCATATGATGATATTGAGTACCCACCAGATATTGAGACAGAAGAGGAGAGAGCGCAATATCGACAGGCGGTCTTAGATTTAAGAAGGACCCAGCGGGAGCGTGCTGAGAGAGAATGGATGCCGACACAATCTGTTCATGATGCTAGTGGCAGTGGACCTAGTCTGTCGGTCGGAGGCTGCAGTGGTGCATCAGGAGCGGCTGATGATGATGACTTTAGTTGGACGAGCGAAGAAGAGATTACTTGGACGAGTGAAGAAGAGTGATGTATTATTCATGATGTAAACAATGTAAATATATGTAAATATATGAAGTTGATGAAGTTTATGTTTTCCAATTTACTGGTTATCAGCCCAATATGTATAGAATACATGTTATATCAAGCTCGAAGCCCATAGATAGGGTGCAAATATTATCTGAGTGTTCTAAAGTGTGTATCTATACTTGGTTTATGACTATCCAGAGTTTCATTCAAAAATTCTATTAAAAAATCAATATTTCCACCATTTCCATCAAATCACAATATTTCCACACTGTCGAAATATTTCCATTTTCCAGAAGGTCGAAATTTCCACCGAAATGGAGATTTCGAACCTTGGACCTATCCATGTTTACCATATTTAGGGTTAGTTTCTATCTGCCGTTTAGAATACCTGGGATGCCTTTATAGGTCATCCGGGTGTTAGCCCTAGCTAAGGAAATCTATGACCATACGTTGTTCCAGTTAAGTCCAATTCATATTATCGCTTATAGCATGGTATGAGGGGGGACTTGGTTATCTTGGACTTGCACGGTTAGTATATTTGACTCAGGAGGTCCTTGTAGCCCTTTGGGCTGGGGCGAGTCGTTTGAATGTTGATGATTCATTGTGGGTACCCTAAACTAGTGGTGTTTAATGTTTTAAGGACTTTTTTCTTATAAGATGAATAATTAAGATGAATGTACCTTTACAACGTGTACAGGATTATCCTCTACCAAGTTTAGGTCGAAATATATTGTGTCGCATTCTCCTTGGGAGCAACTCATTATGTCATCGTTAGTTTAGGATAGATGAGTCATATATTAGGATAAGTAAAGTTGGGTGTACCTATGGTACTGTTATTATGTTGTAGGAGTCGTGTACCTTGTCTCTATTGGGTTAGGGGGATGCCTCTCCTGTTCACTGATGACGATACTTGGCAATGTAGATGATTTAGAAAAGACTAATTGAGAGTAGTATAGGAAAAAAAACCTTGCATAACCTTTGTACTGTTATCGTACTGTAGGAGTCATATTTCCTGTTCTTGTTTGGTTGGGGGAGTGCCTCCTCTGCTCATCGACAATGTTATATGGATATGTAAGCAAATTAGGATAGTTATATAGTACAGGTGGGATAGGAAACCCTGACGTGACGACGGTATCACGATCGTGCTGTAGGAGCCGTGTCCCCTATCCCTTTAGGTTAAGGGGATACCCCTCCTATTCACTGACAGCGATGCACGATCAAATAGTCAGGTTAGAGATTTTTAATATAAAGTATTATATATGGTTATGCGGATATATTAGGAGTTGATTAGATGGTTAAGTAGGTTAGAAGTTTCTTAGCGAGTTTAGAGCAGTATCCGGTGTAGTTAGGGGGCATGTCTCCTGTCCGGACTTGGTTGAGAGGACACGTCATCTAGCCACAAGGTAATTACATATTTAGGTAAGCCATACATTAGCTATTACATTGTGTATGTGATTGAATTATACTTGAGTAACTATGCCATGGAGGGCGACCAGACCCTCGGGTCTGGTATTGGTCTTTAGTCTTTGATTTATGCTAGTAGGGTAGGAGTTGTTTGTAACATAGTAGATCCTAACTAAATATGCGGAAAGCGAGGTAATGATCGCGTGTGGACAGGTGTAAACCTATATCGCACGCAGTTGGTGATCAGTCACCGTATGCTAGGGCAGAATGTACCACGGGTTGCTTGTAAAGTTGAAGGTTCTAACTAAGCATACGGAAAACGAGGTGATAGCCGCGTGCGGATAGGTGTAAACCTATATCGCACGCAGTTGGTGATCCCATCGTCGCATACTAGGACAGAATCTACTACATAAAACTATAAATATATTATACTTAGGCTCTTACGAGTGACTTGGAGGTAGGGTCATCCCCTACTCTCCTTGTTGGTTACACAGACACATAGACGCGTGTTCTGTATTTTTAGCCCTAGTTTAGGGGAATAGTGATACCATAATCATCATCTAATTTGTAATCTTACATTTATAGTGGAGTTGAGATTAACATGGTAGTACCGGACCGTTTTGGTTGACATGGTTGACTCGTGTACGATGCTGACCAACAGTGGGATGAGTCTTTGGGTGGTGGTAGTCTCTTTCTAGTACCCTAATACTAGTGGCGTTTAGCCTTTTAAGGTTTGGTTTTGATTAAGATCAGACCGTTAGCTTGGCAGTAGGAGTTAGGGTTACTTCCTAACCATTGTTTGGATAATCCAGATCACGATTGTGATTATAGGATTAGCCCTGGTTTAGGAAAATAGTGGCACCATAATCGTCGTCTAACTCGTTGTATCATCTTTGATGCGGAGTTAAGATTGACATGGTAACACCGGACCGGTTTGGTTGGTGTGATTGACTCGGGCAAAATCCTGACCAATTAGGGGATGAGTCTTTGGGTGGTAGTAGTCTCCTTTAAGTACCCTAAGTCTAGTGTTTAAATATTGTGATAGTGTGAGTTATTATTCTAGCACTAGATTAGAGAAATCAGGGACACACGGATGCACCAGACTAGTTGGGTTGATATATAGACTTATAGGTCTGGCTGGTAGTCAAATGAGTCTTTGGTTGTAGTGTTCTTTCTTGAGTTTCCTAAGACTGGTGGTTAGATTTATGATATTGATCGTATGATAGAGGCTTCGGTTATAGAAGGCTATGCTAGATCATAATGAGTATAACAGTATTAGCATAACTGATAAAGGTCTTATGACAAGTCAATACTCGATGTTCTCTAAGAGATGACATTTCAAAAGATTCGATATTATTTGAATAATGATATTCTTGTAGTATCTAAGGAACCATATATATGACTTTAATTGAGATACGAGTGAGATTCGATATTATTCAAACAGTGGCATTCATGTAACGTTAAAAGTAATAAAGGTTTGATACTAACCGAAATAAAATTAAGAATTAGTATTAGTCAGATAATATGATTTAAAGTCAATAAATAATAAGAGGTGTAATATAACTCGAAATACTGTGCTAGAAAGAAATGATCTGATTAGGTTGAAACAAATGATGATATAGATTAAAGCAACATTCATTATGTTTATCGGTTTCTTTTTATATAGTTAGCGTGGCTCTCACTGAGTCACTTAGTTTTCTAAGTAACTCAGGGTTTGTGCATATGGTCTTGTTGGGCACAAACCCAGGTATAAGAAAGAGTTGAGTTCGTGGATCAGACGAATGGATGAAGCTGATAGAGTAGGGGAGCTAGGAGCTATGGAGCACCTGTAGAGTGGCTGTGAAGAGCTGGAGTAGGACCATTAGATTCAGTACTGGTTTTAGTTAGACCGGTAGGATATTGTAGTGAATTCCAAATGATGAAATATAAAGACTATTGATACATATATAGAGAGAGAGTTTGCTTTTGGTGGTGTGTTATTCTGGCTCGAGATACCAACTGATTTCATAAAACTGAATTTTAAAATAAATAAGTATGAGGAGCCTCTTAGGCTAATTCAGAGTGACCTGAGGAAAGGCTCTCCTTCTGGGCTCGAGCCTCGTGCTCCTACGAGAGCACCACTCTTAGAAAAGTTGAGGGAGTTATCTTTCTTCTTCCAAGAGTGATGCCCTTAGACAGTCGAGCAATACTACCCTTTCATAAATGATTTTCTTATCTTCCTTGCGAGGGTGGTTGTTCCAATTTTTTCAGGCATTGGGTCGGTCCGAGCAAGAAAAAACAAACTAAACTTAAAACTATTTTATATTTTCTTTCAAAAAAAAAAATGGCAGTGAAATAGTTCATGCCCGGGGGTTCTCGCGCTGCAGAGCGAAAATTCGGGGCGTGACAATAGGAGAAGAGGGGGACTGACTTGGTGTTTGGGTGCTTGCCGGAGCACGGGTCGAGTTCCACATAGCCGGCGGCGCTGCCATTCTACTCTCCCTCATTCTCCTGATCTCTCTCTCGTTCTCTTTCTCTCACTCTCCCGTGCTCTCTCTCGTTCTCTCCCTCTCTCTCGGTTCACGATTCGTGTAAAAAGAAGAGGAGGGTGCAATTATGGTAAGGGGGCTAGGGGATCGGGTTGTTAAAGCCTTCCTAACAAAGAGGGGGGATTATGGAAGGAAAATATTTAGCTTTATAATCTCAAATTTTTTTGATTCTCCCCATCCGAATTTTGAATTTTAAATCTCAAGGAGAAAGATCTAAGAGACCTATAGCCAGCTACAGGGTTAGGAGACAGGTCCTAGGGCTGGTCAGGCTCGATCCCGGACCCTGATTTGGGCTCGGTCGGAACCCGAGTGTGATTCATCTACTAATTGGGCTGAATAGAATAATCAGTCGTAACTATCAAACCAGAAGTCGGAATAGGGTCTTAGAGGATTAGTTGGAAATATCTTGTCGACGTGAACACGTCGGCGCTTGGTACATAATTTTCTGACTTCTAGATCTCCCAAAAAGAAAAAAATACTCTAAAACTTAAAATAATAATAACTCATCACCCGGGTATCAGATCGACTCCAACTCAGGCTCATTGAAAATCTCCCTCAGAGCCTCATCCAATGCATCCAGTCTTATTGCGATCCGATCACATGATATTCTATGATAAACAAAACAGTACCGACCCACCAGGGGATTGGAGAGTTGGCAAAGCAACTGATGCTTTGGTGATGAGGTTGTGGGTTCAACTCTTCCTCCCCTCGATTTACCCAGGAGTGAAGTGGGAATTGCCGAGTGGGTCGGGCTTCACTCCCGGAGGGATTAGTCCGAGCCTGAAGTGGGCCATTGCCCGAAAGGTTTCGGGACACCCGCCGATGTCAAAAAAAAAAAACAGTACCGAAGGTCGATCAATTATCGTTTTTCTAGGTTTTAACTATCGGGCTACCGAAACTAGCTGCGCATATACCCGATTGTTGCACAGAATGCACCATCACGACGTGCTCGAAGTTACGGAGAATGTGAATGTAAAATAATTCATAGATTTATGATTTATTAATCTAGAAAAGGCCTTAAAAAAAATCTGGTTGTAAAAAGATGAAATAGCTATGTGGGATTTTTATTGTTTTCAAATCTAACACCAATGGTATTACAGGCTTGTCAAATTGTCACTATACCAAACCGACTAAATCCATACATAAGTTTGACGTCATCTCGGACAAAGGACTAATCAAACCTCAACCTTAACTTGGGCCCCTTCCTTAGTTATACGTTTACTTGAATTAATAGATTAGTGATATAGATTTGTGCAAATTATCAGTTCATGATCGTGGCAATCCAACAGAGACGGATCAGGAGCAGTTAATAGGAGTCTGCATGATTGCCAACAAGATGACATCTACTTCTTTGATGGTCTTTAATAGTAGAAAATGAAAACAACTGAAATCTAGGATAGGAACTAATGATACAACATGTGGATCCTATCGGATATTGTTGTCTGTTGTCAAGTAGATCTCGCCTTGCATGCGGAGTCACGAGTCTGACGATGCATGCCTAAAGCATTTAATAATAAAAATTATTATTATTATCAATTGCTTGGACATCGTAATTAGGCTTTTCCATAAATTAAATCGATAAAAGAGCCAGTAATAATTATCAGGGCTTACCCTCCTAAAAGGAGTGTGGCAACCTTAGTACACTGGTTTTCAGGGAGGGTAGATCAAATCACTTTAAGAGCGATACGACTTTTAATTGTAGTATTGTTGTAGGTTACGAGAGTAATGCTGAACCAGGGGTAAACTGTTGGAAACCATTAATCATCGATTGAACTCTTTTCACTACTTCAGTATGTATATAAAAAATAATTAATTAAAATTCTACCTGGTTAGAAGATAAGGACCTCGTGCATACAAGGGCTGTGAACAGGGTCAGAACTTTATTTGATAAACTATTTAGAATTTTCTTCTGAATTTTAGGCGATATATACTTCGCATTTTTCGAAGCATTCTGCAAGATAACTCTATCAATATCCTTATTATAAGATGCTAAGATTTTAATTATTTCAATAAAATTGCCATGAAATTTAGAATTTGGTACTTCATCATGTCTTCTAAAAATACATGCTTGGAAAGTTAACCATTAGACTGCATCTATTGATTTGATAAGTCGCAATCTATTATTTACAACTTGTATAGTACTTTGTTTGTGAAATATCTTCTCAATATGCTGAGATTGAAGCATAAGATCCTTAAAAGGTTGTTCAACTGCATTATGTGATGAGTTAGGATCTTTTCCTATATCGCTTAAGAAAGCGCAATCTCTTCCATCATTTACTTTCTTCCGATTATAAAATCATTCAACAGTAAATGCACTTGTTCCCATGCGTCCAACTTAATTTTTACCAAAAATAATAGCATGGTAAATAAGAAGTTGTATCCTTGGTAAGTGAATACGAAAACCATGATTAAAACATTTTGAACCAAGATGATTGAAATCAACGAGGATGCTTCTCTTATCCAGAAAGTGAGTATTCCAATAATATATATTGATATGGTCCGGCTCTAATGTAAGCTTGATGAATTTTTTCTTCCTCATCATGAGGGTAATCCCAAATTGGACATTGCACTTCTGGATCTCATTCTAGCGAATTAATATTAACTCAACCAGAATCAATTCTCAATATTTATAAGGATTGACATCATCAGTTGAAAGGTCGTGTTAAGAAACAACTCTTGTAGAATAAATTCTTAGAGATTTTAAAGATTGAATATTATGAGAATAATTTTCAGGAGTTGATAAAGAGACAAAATCATGATCTTAACTTTGTTGACTTTCTTTTAAATAATGAATCTATAGGAGTTGATTTAACCATATTTTGATTTACAATTTATAAAATCAAATTGTTAGAAATCTAACAGTACCTTTTAAAAAAACTAAATTAGAGATGTCACTAGATGATTCAAATAGTTAAAAATCTATAACTGAGGTAAATATCTTTGAATCAAAATTATCAAATAAATAATATATTTATCAAAAAGAAAGAACAAATTAATGCCTAATGCAATACATATTAAACAATTTAATTTCTCTAGCTAAGTTACCATACACAAAACACATACACATCCAACGATCCACATAATACTTGTAGCAAAGCAAAGCTGAAAATGCTTTGCTAGGAGTGTCTTCTTCCCCCCAATCAAGCCCTCCTCTGGTGGAAGGTAGAAAGGTTGGACTGCCTCAGGGGATCTCATCCAAAAGCCTTCTTGAAGGACGTAATGGGGCTGCAGGTTCGGATTCCTCTGCAGATCTGGAAACTATTCAGGAGTTCTCTCCTCCAAGTGCCCCTATTTTGGGTGGATTTGTCGAAGCCGCAGTTGCCCATTGTGCTACATTAGGTTCTGCTCACGATGTGCTGGGCCCAAGCATTCTTGGAAGAACTGAAGTGGGTTCGGAAGAGATGCTGGGCTTTGGAGATGATGCAGTGGGGAAGTCTAAGGATGAGGGCTCTGGTATGGCCTTGGGTGATGAAGGGGAGTTACCACCCCTTCATTACTCGTAGCACAGCCCCAAATCTAGCATTGTAGCTAGTGCAATCGCAGGGTTGATGTTGATAGCCAAACAAAGCAGCTAAAATTAGTTGGCCGCCAAGTATCTGTTGTAATGTCTGACCTACGTCCAACTTCAGTTCAAGTGTCTGCCAGCAGGTTTGCTACGTCTCATGCCCACCAGGTATTCGCTAATATGACTCCTTATGGCCAATCTTCTAGTCTTGTTGCTGCTGTGCCATTTGGGGATGCCATTGCTGAGGTTGTAAGTGGAGCTAATGTCTGCAGTGCAGCTAATCAGCCCGCCCCACAGGTACCTCAGAAGGTTGGGGGATCCTTCCGTAATGCTTGGGCCCCAAACACATCATCCCTTCCTCCTGAGAAGTTGCGACTTCGTTTCATTGAGCCAGGTATCTATGAAGGGCAAAAAGTGGCTATCTGTCCACGAGTTGAATTGGAAGAAAATGCCAAAAGGTGGGAGCACACTCTGGTGGGCTTTGTTCTAGGGAGAAGGCCCTATTATTTACACCTAAAGAATTTCAGTATGCGAACCTGGCAACCCACAGGATGTTTGGACATTCTTTCGCGAGAGAATGACGTCTTTTGGTTTAAGTTCGAGTTAGAAGCTGATTTTACCCGGATTTTCGAAGGGAAAAATTGGCATTTTGAAGGACGTCCTTTGATAGTGAGAAAATGGGCCCGAGGTATGTGCAGTGATAGGGAGTTGGTATCGAAAATCCCGATTTGGGCAAATTTTCATAATTTAGAAGGGCATTTATGGACTGAACCCATGCTCAGTCTGTTGGGAAGTGTGTTTGGCACTCCTATCTATATGTATCAAGCGACAGCAAGAGGTACTAGAGCCTAATTTGCTTGGATTTATGTGGAGATAAACGTGAAAGATTCCCTTCCAACCAGAGTTCAAGTGAGGAACGACAATGGTGAGTTTCTCTCTTGGCAGCCAATGAAATATGATTGGATCCCTACCCGATGCAAGGCGTGCAAGATCTTTGATCACAGTGATGATGCATGTTCCAAGCATCCTAAAATGGCCCAAGCTCGGATGAGTCAATCATGGCAGCCCAAAGTTTTTTCTGATCCTCAGAATGTGAAAAACTTAGCCCAAGGGAGCAAGCCCCCCTCTTCCAAAGGTAAGGGAACCCTTGTGGATGGGTGGCAATCTATTGGAAAGTTACAGCCCCCTCAGCCGATGGAGCCCTCCTTGGTATTGGTTAAGCCACCAGGATCTAGGTATTCTGTGCTGGGAGAAGATTTGGTTGATGGTGCTATGGGTGGTATAGGGACAGATAGGGGTTGTGATGCTGATGGGGTAAGGGCTGATGTTGCTGATAATAGTGAAGTGATTGGTAGAGTGACAATTGATGGAACTGAAACTGATGTTACACAGCCTGGAGTTGTCGTTACGCTACCTGATGCGGGAGCTGATCCTGAAGTCATTGTTACGCAGTCGGATGCTAATTCACAGGGTG
The DNA here is from genome assembly GCA_947650365.1 of Chamaelirium japonicum. Taxonomy (NCBI): domain Eukaryota; kingdom Viridiplantae; phylum Streptophyta; class Magnoliopsida; order Liliales; family Melanthiaceae; genus Chamaelirium; species Chamaelirium japonicum. The sequence goes on from OX393554.1 coordinate 15,275,678, forward strand.
CTGTTGCGCAACCTGTTACTGTTGTTACGTCACCTGGTGCTGGAGCTGATCCTGATACTATTATTGGCTCAGATGGAGAGGCAGCCATTGCGAGTGTTACGCGAGTTGAGTTTGTGTGTGATATTATGCAAGCTGATGCTAGTGTTGGGTGAGTTGTTGGTGATGTGAGGCATGTTGCAGCTACTGGTATTATTGCTGCATTGGAGGCTGCTGGTAAGGCTGTGGAGCGTGATGCTGGAGAGGCAAAGGTTGATAAATGTAAGTCTCTTTTTTCGAGCACTTCTCACCCGATTGTGCAAGCCTCCGCTCGACCAAAGAAGAATAAGGGATATCGATCTAGTGTTTTCATTCAAGCCCTTCGTCATCGCACTTCTCCTTCTAGGGCGGATTTCTTAGAGGATTCTCTATCTGATTTAGAAGGGGAGATGGAGATGGGGGGGATGTTCCTCCACATATTCCAGACGATCCCTTTGTGGAGTTTAGGGGGGGCAAGTTGCCGGCCCATCTTACTAATTGCCGCTCCATACTCACTATTCCTAATCCTTCTAGAGCAAGGGAGTCACCAGCAGTTGGATCTTCACGTGCCATGGAATCTTTGCCTGAGGCTACCTTAGATAGAGTTACTCGGAGCAAGTGTGCTCGAATTTAGGGAGGGCAAGTTTTATCCCGCATCTTGCTCTAGGCCCAATCCTGCTTATGAGGCGTCTATTAGAGTAAGGGAGAGAGTAATGGAAGCTTGGCTGAAGGGCGCTTCAGACAGAGTGACTCGAAGCAAAGGTGCTAGAGGAGGTGGTGATGGAGTATAAAGCTCGCTTGTTTGGAGGACCCTTGCACTTCTAGTTTCTCCTGCTCTCGGTGCACCGTTCTTGTTGATCGTGTGCAGGTTCTTCTTGTCCTCAGTTCGTGGAGCTTTAGGTGTCTGGTCTAAGTGTGTTGCTCACCTGTTTTGAGCTTTTGTTTTCTTTGGCCAAGTGTTAGGCTGTATCGTGAACCTTTTGGGTCTTGTTCCTGCTTACTCGCCCAGAGATAAGCCGAAATCTGTAACCATTTTTTTATAATAATAGATTAATTTATCGTTCAAAAAAAAAAAAGCAAAGCTGAAAATAATAATTGTATGTAAAATGACAATTGTAAGTTTTCAAGATAATCATGTTGAACTAAAAATAAGATGACTATTAAACTAACCTACTAAAAAATCACTCCAACGTCTAAGGCCTAAGCAGTTCGATAATACACAAAATTTTGAATGTGCACTGATTTCAAGAAAGAACAAAACTCTGATAGTTCCTGCTGCATTGCTATATATAAAAACATAGCCTCAATTTTCAACACTAGGATCCGAAAAAGTATGCACCCATTATGTATAAATATCACACTGATCTTCAAAAAAATATTATTCAATTAAATTATTTACATATCTAGTATACATAGGCTCAATTTTCAGCATAATAACATTTCAATACATTGAAATAACCCATGAGAAACCCTTCTAGTTTTGAGAAAAATGGAATAATTAGAAATAAGAACATATTTATAGTTTCTAAGGTAAGGCTATTTCTCTCTATCGTCATCTCATAGCAGCAAAATAGTGCCCCCCTTTCAACATTATTATCCTCATGAATCATGATCGGATGTAGCTTCTACCGACCTCTTAGTGCTCTCATGATCTTATTCTCTCACGAATCACGATCGGATTAGATTGGCCTACACAGTAAGGCCCCTTCAAAGAGTTTTTTAAATATTTTTTTATTGAATTCTATGGTTTTTTGTATAAATAAAAACAAATCACTAATTTTTTGTTTGAAAATTTTCAGTTTAGTATATTTTTTTTAGAAACTGTGAATACAAATTCCTTTCCCAGCTTATAAATCAAAGCATGGTGTGTTGCCCCTCCTCTCACTAGATATTTCGTCTTACCATCTTACATCTTCTCCAATTTAGAGTCGACTGAGGCGGTTGAGAGAGAGAGGACTCAGAGAAGAAGAATAAGGATCTAATTATAAAAAAATTTCTCAGATACCAACTAAGGGGGTTGAGAGAGAGAGAGGACTCAAAGGAGGAGGAGATTGATCTGATTTTTTTGGGGAGTTAAAGAGTAGGGAATCGATATATAGACTCTAAGTTCGCTCGACGCCCCCAGCCTCCCACAGTCCCACGATCGCATATCTTTTATCTCTCCGCTGTGAGATAGAGAGAGGGGGGAGGAGAGAGATAATATCGAAGAAAGAGAGAGAGAGAGAGAGAAAATTAAATTGATCGAGATTATAAGGGCACTAAAATAGGGGATTACTCATATTGCTCCAGGCATCCCACGATCATGTGATTCCTCTTATTTTTCTATGACCGAGCCAATCAAGACCGTGTATTAGCCTGTGAACGGGGGAGTCTGCTGTGGGTGCAAATTTTGACCAAAACCCCACAAACGGGACCCACTAGCCCTGCCTGGGGGTCCACAAAGGCGACAACGGGACCCACCAGCCCTCCGCCGAAACTAGGACGATGGTAGTAGAAACCACCTTCTACCATATTTTCTTTCAAAAAAACTCTATAAATAGCAGGTCCAGCAAATGTAACAGATCAAAACTCTGATTTCTGAATCAGACTTTCAAAAAAGCCAGAGCTCAGACATCCTAACCCCTCGATCTTCTTTTCGAAGAGATCAGTGATACTCGGCTTGTCGAGGTCACTTTGAGAAACGTGTTAGTGAATTCAGGTTGCACCTTATAGTACGGAGACGTAGGCTTCAACTGAACTCCGAGATCATACCTTGTGTCAATCTGCTCTTTCTTTCTTTTCTTATTCAAAGTTTGTACTCGAAGACATCGACCTCCGAATCTGCAAACTAGACATGTGTTCGATCAAACCTACGACTCGACTCGATTGACAGGTTGGGCGGAGTCTTCGGGTCGTCACGAAGATCATTCCCCACAGTTTGGTGTCGTCCCCACAGTGTGGGATAGATCGAAAAGCTCAGTTTGCTCTATAATAATATCGAATCGGTTGAGCAGACAACCAATCTAGATAACCAAACTTTCCAACCCCCTCAGTTGAGCAGACAACCAATCGGACTCCGGCAATCTGGTTGCTTCCTCCGCTTTCACTAAATTGCGAAGACAAGGCATCAGGATCATCCAGAGGGAAGTAACACCCGCGACGAGTTCTTCATTTTAGTGTGCGACCTACCCACGACGAGTTTGCAGCTCCCGGTAACTTCGTGTTCTCCTGCTTCATTTTAGCGCGCGGCCTACCCGCGACGAGTTTGCAGCTCCCGGTAACTTCACCTTTGCCTTCTTCATTTTAGCGCGCGACCTACCCGCGACGAGTTTGCAGCTCCCGATACCTTCGCCTTCGCCTTCTCCTCTGCTTCGCGCATGGCCGATCCGTGACGAAGTTACGGCCCCCGGTAAGTTCGTCAGGGTACATACAATACCCCCTCCTGATCGGTCGGTTTTCAGCCCCGCCCGATCAGGATTATTTTACCTCGGTTTGCGTATCGATCTCGATTTGTGTGCCATAATGGTGCTAATCTCTATTTTAGTGTTGTTGGAACTTCAAATGGTTGTTCGGATTTTTCTCGGTTTTTTACCACATGGTGTCACCACGCTTTGCCACACAGCCTCCTCCTTTTTCGAAATCCGAACCAACTACCAAAGTTCCAATTTTTTCTATAAATAGGGCTCATAGGGTTCATATTTCTTCCTCTGTTTCATATTTTCTCTAATTCTCTTCTGTTGTTGAAGGCTTGCTCGGGTCGGCGAAGCATTGCGCGAGTCGGTAGCTTCGCTGCAGCTTTCTTTTAGATACACGCCTTGGGGTTGCGTGTAAGAGGTAGCTTCATCGTAGCTCTTTTTGGATATACGTCTCGGGGTTGTGGGTTGGAGGTTGCACGTCTCGTTGCGTGAGTCAGTAACTTCTTCACAGACGATGTCATTCAGTTGGTTCATCGTACCCAAGAAGTTCCCGTTGCTGGAAGATCCAGGCGGCGTACTGCATTCCCAATGATATTTCTCTTTCTTTCGCGACTGGTCCCTTGGACCCTACGGACGACCGCACAATCGTCACTCTGGGATAGCTGCGGTATGGCCTGAGACTTCTGCTTGCCAGTTTCTCGGGTCGTCTATTGGAGCGTATGGGAGTGTCCCCGGGCTAGATTGCCGGCAACGGATGGCGGATACTTCAGTGTATTGAATCGATGGAAGAGATAGCGGGGCAGCAGCTTTGCGTGACCTACCTCATCAAGAAATACTTTATAAAGGACTACAAGATAACCATCGGCAGCGTGTACTCATATTTCAGTTTGCAGGCACGCGTCGGTAGTCGTCCTCCTATTGGGGGCTTGTCCGACTCCATTAGGGGCTGGAAGGAATGTCCCCTTGTGGTTGGAGGACCATGGAGGGGTCGCCATAAAGTCCTCGGAACTGTCTGCCACCTAGCTTATGCTATTGAAGATTTCTACCCATCAGGGCAACTCAAGTGCCCCGAGGGTGTTGAGCAAGACCTGGATGCGCTGATCAAGCGAATCACCCAGGATGACGACAATTGGTGGCAGTTATTTCCGAAGCTCCCGATAGTCAGAGCTCACAACATGCCCAAGAAGGGGAAACAGCCGGCGGCAACTAGTGGAGGAGAGGAGCCATCTGCTCCTTCTACAGAACTTCCCGATAGGTATGTCAGCTCCGTTAAATGCTACAATCCCAACACAGTATCGTTTAAGCTTTGTGTGATCCTCAGGCGCCGTACAAGGTCTACTACAGCTGTGGGTGACGGTAGGCAAACAACTGTCGCTCATGACACAGCGGCGTCAACCGGGAAATCAAGGAGGTGCCTCATTCTGGGCGAGTCTACCAGCGACGTCAGTGAAGATAATGTCCCTGACATTCACATTATGAGACGATCTGATTTCAAGGTGCTGCGCTCCCTTCCCGATGATTGGGTGGAAGATGTGCCCTCCCCTGGTCTGCGCTACGTTAAGGTAGAGGAGTCGAAGATGTCTCGTGGATATACTCCCCCCTTCCTGCGAGAGGAGTCGACGAGTCGTTCCATCCGGCTCAGCCGAGTCACGAGCTCGTACTTCATCTCATATTCGGGCTGCCCCGTCTTCTGCTGTACCGGGGGCCCCTTTGAACATACGCCAGCATGCTCCTTCGCCTTCTTCCTCTGCCTCAATAGGTGCCGCTAGGTCCCCCCTTAGGTCTCCTGGCCAGGCAACGGAGGCTACATCTCACCATCGTTCTAGCTGGACCTCCGCTCACCATAAGATGAAGGAAGAGGGCGTGCTTCCTCCTTTGGGACATGAGGGGGAGGATACGGGAGCCGATGGTGGTAGCTGGCAGGACCCGCTCGTCGACCTCCGCGAGGTGAGTATTATCAGAGTTGATAACTTGCTTACAGTAGTAGCTCCCTCTACCAACTCATTGACACTTATCACTTCCACTCTTGACAGATGGGTAGCCACATCACCATACTGGCCAGTCGAGCTGCAGAAGGGGGCGCTCAAAGGATTGCTCAACTTGAGCTCTCCCTGAGGAATGCTAATCAGGAGTTGGCTAGAACCCGCGAGATGCTGTCAGATGCCAGGAAGCTCCACTCTGAGGAGGTGGCCGAAATCAAGTCCCAAGTTGAACACGCGAAGGCGGACCTTAATGCAGACCGCTTCGATCTTGAGGCGACTCTAGAGACCGTGTGATCCGAGCTCGCTGCGGCGGAGGCTCGATTCAGGAATCAAGCTGCTACAATTAGGATGTAACGAAGTGAGTCACTAGCAGACAAGGCAGCTTTCGAGGCTGAACTAGCGATGTTGCAATCCTCCCTCGAGCTTGCTGCAGAACAGATAGCTGCATCGGAGAAGGCGGCACTTGCTCGGCAGCATGAGCTCTTGAGCAGAGAGGCACAGAGAGCCCTCGACGAGCAGGCAGCGGGATGGTATAAGAAGGTCGACAAGCTACGTAGTCGACTGCCGAAGGGGAAAGGGAAGGCCCCCTCAGAAGATTGACTCCTCACTGTTTATTACCTTACGATGTAATGAAACAATATTTTGGTTTGTACTGGAACTTCTGATGACTATTTGTCTGCATATTTTGGTTGTGTTCTTTCTCTCACCAACCTCATATTTTAATTACATGTCGACGACGTGTCATCTAAATTTGGCTTAGGTAGACTATCCGGTCGTACCCAAGTGGGGATCTAACAACCGATCTTCCTATGTGTTACCCAATCGGTCATGCCCTACGAAGGGACCTATTAACCTGTCGGCCAGGCGGTAGAACTCGCTAGGAGTGTTATGTACCACCTGGTTTAAGTTGGTTAATCGACCGTACCCAAGCGGGGTCTATCGACCAATCTTCCAAGGTGTTTATCGGTTGGTCACACCCTGCGCGGGGATCTGTTGACCGGTCGGCCAAGTGGTAGAACTCGCTCAGAGTATTATGTACCACTTGGCTTAGGTTGGTTAATCGGTCATACCCAAGCGGGGTCTGTCAACCAATCTTCCAAGGCGTTCACCGGCCGATCACGCCCTGCACAGGGACCTATTGACCGGTCGGCCAAGTGGTAGAACTCGCTCGAAGTGTTATGTACCACTTGATTTAGTTTGTGTTAGTTAATCACCACCATCACACATGTACAAAAACACTGAGAAAATGCATCTTTATTAAGTAGAACTCGAGTTACAAAATGATCACATGCGTTCCTCCTGTTCAGCTCCCCTAATAGAACTTGCGCAAGTTGGTTGCATTCCATGGCCTTGCTAGCGCGTCGCCATTTTGGGTCTTCAAGCGATAGGCACCGTTCTTTCCCATACCATCAACGATGTATGGCCCTTCCCAGGTAGCTCCCAGCTTGCCACTTCTTGGCTCCTTAGTATTATCGAAGACTTTTCGCATGACCAGATCCTCTTACTTGAAGATTCGCCTCCTGGCTTTGCGGTCATACGCCATCTTAATGGCCTGATGATAGTTGGCCAAGCGCGCTCTCGCTCTTTTCCTCTTCTCTTCCAGTAGGTCTAGGCCATCAAGCAGGAGTTTGCTATTCACCTCCGGGTCGGCAGCTACAACTGCTCGCAATGTTGGTACCTGTGTTTCCGTAGACAGGACTGCTTCAGAGCCGTATGTGAGGCTAAACAGGGACTCTCCCGTTGGTTGGTTTGGTGTCGTTCGATAAGCCCATAGAACTCCGGGTAAAACCTCTTCCCACAGACCCTTCTTCTGCTCCAGCTTCTTCTTCAGTATGTCCAAAATAGCACGATTCGTCGACTCTACTTGCCCGTTGCTCTGAGGGTACTATGGTGTAGAGAAGAACAACTTGATTTTGTTGTTGGCGCAAAACTTCTTAATTGACTCTGTATCAAACTGTCGCCCGTTCTCCGCAACAAAAGTTCGCGGCAGTCCGAATCGACAAATAATGTTGCTCCATAAGAACTTTCCTACTTGCACTTCTCTAATCTTCAGCAAAGGAATGGCCTCCACCCACTTGGTGAAGTAGTCGGTGGCGACAAGGAGAAACTTTCTTCGGTTGGGCAACGTCAGGAAAGGACCCAAAATATCCAATCCCCACTGCTGGAAGGGCCAAGGGCTGGATATTAGGTGCAGCTCCTCCGCTAGTTGGTGTATGGAGGGAGCATGCTTTTGGCATTGCAGACACCTCTTCACATATCCTTTCGCATCTGCTTCCATGGTGGGCCAGTAGTAGCCCGGTAGCTTTATCTTCCTCGCCAGGGATCTTCCTCTGGAGTGATTCCCGCATCCTCCTTCATGTAACTCCCTCATAATTTCTGCCGCTTGCTCCTTTGTGAGGTATTTGAGGTAAGGTCCACCGAACAAACGCTTGTACAGCTCATCAGCGATGAGGGTGTATCTTGGTGCATGTGCCTTGGTTCTCCTGGAATCGTCGATGTCCTCCGGTAGTATCCCATCAAGTAAATACTTCTTCATATTGACTACCCAATCAGCACTGGCTGCGATAGTGTAGGTTGCTTCGATGGCTTGCGTCCTCCCGGCCGGGCGATTATCTTCTTTACAGTCGGCTGTTCGGGGGTCGACTTGCACCTCGATGACTACCCTTTTTTCTTCATCTCCTCCAAGCACCGATGCTAGATTAGCAAGGGCATCCGCTAGCCTGTTCTCCACTTTGGAGAACTGGTGAAAGTTTATGTTCTCGAACTTAACAATAAGCTCCCGAGCTAGCTCCAGGTAGGCTAGCATTCTCGCATCGCGGGCTTTGTATCTGCCGGTAATCTGATTGATCACCAGTTGGGAGTCGCCATAGACCTGTAAGCTGGTCACCCCCAACGCTTCTGCCATCTCCAGCCCTGCCAGTATTAGGGGTGGCAATGGGTCGGGTCGGGTCGGGTTCGGGTCGGGTTGAGACATATGTATAAGGGCAAAACACCCAACCCGAACCCGACCCGTTTAATAAATGGGTCAAAAACTTAAACCCAAACCCGACCCGCCTAATAAACGGGTTGACCCGACCCGACCCGTTTAACCCGTTTACTAAACGGGTCGGGTCGGGTCGGGTCGGGTTGGCTCGGGTTGGGTCAACAGAACCCATGTAAACTTGTCGGGTTGGGTAAAGACCAGTCGGATTGGGCCGGGTTTGATTGGGTTGGGTCGGGTTGAGTCGGGTTGGCTCGGGTTGGTTCAGGTTGGGTCGGGTCGGGTCGGGTCGGGTTGACACGACCCATTTGTTAAACGGGTCAAGTCGGGTCAATCGGGTTATAAGTACAAACCCGAACCCGACCCATTAAATAAACGGGTCAATCGGGTCGACCCGTTTATGACCCGAACCCGTTTAGGCCAAACCCAAACCCGCTAACTTCGGGTCGGGTTCGGGTCGGGTTGGCGGGTCGGGTTCGGGTCGGGTTGGCGGGTCGGGTCAAGAATTGCCACCCCTAGCCAGTATCGCCTCGTACTCAGCCTCGTTGTTCGTCGTCGGGAAAAGTAGTAGCACTGACTTTTCGAGCTTCGTGTTGTCAGGGGTTATTAGGACTACCCCCATACCACTCCCGATCGCGCATGACAAGCCATCCACGGATAATCTCCAACCATCTTCTCCGTCTTTCCCCTGTTCTGCTATCGCACTGACTCCCATGGGTCGACTGGCAGCTACCGACAGGTCTTCTAACGTTTCTAGCACCGGTGTAGTGTCTTCCGTCAAAAAATCGCTGAGGAAGTCTGCAAGTGCTTGGCCCTTGATTGCTTTCCGAGGTACGCACCGAGGGCCAAATTCTTGCAGTTCAGTTGCCCACTTACTCAGCCGACCTGCCCAAGTAGAGTTGTCCAGAACTTCCTTCAGAGGGTGCTCGGTGATGACCTCGATAGGGTGGGCAATGAAGTACGGGCGGAGCCTTCTTGATACATACAACAACGCCAGTGCCACTTGTTCGATCTGCGCGTATCTAGTTTCAGCTGACGTCATGAAGCGGCTGACATAGTAGACGGGCCTCTCCATTCCGTCTCGCTCGCATATCAGTACTACGCTGATTGCTGACTCAGATACCGAAAGATATACCCCCAGCGTTGCACCAGGCTCAGGGGCTGTCAGAATTGGACGTCGGCCGAGGTATGTCTCAGTTCTCGAAAAGCTTCCTCGCAGCGCTGGTCCCAATCGAAAGGTGCAAGCTTGCTCAGCCTTTCGAACAAGGGTCGACACCGGTCTGAGGACTTGGATATAAAGCGTTTAAGGGCGTTGATCTGACCGGTTAGCTTCTATACTTCCTTTCATGACTTGGGCGATGGCATCTCCTCCAAAGCTCGGATCTGCTCTGGGTTGGCCTCGATCCCCCATCAAGTGACCAAGTAGCCTAGAAATTTTCCCGATGTCACACCAAAGGCGCACTTGGCCGGGTTTAACTTCATGCTATACCATCGCAGGGTTGCAAAGGTTCCCTCCAGGTCTTGCATATGCGTCTCCTCCGCCTGGCTCTTCATGAGTATGTCGTTGACGTAGACCTCCACGTTCTTTCCGATTTGTTCGATGAATATCTTGTTCATCAGCCTTTGGTACATCGCCCCTGCATTCTTCAACCCAAAAGGCATCATCTTGTAGCAGTAGAGCCCTCGACCTGTGACGAAGGTCGTGTGCTCTTGATCCTCTGGGTTCACAGGGATTTGGTGACAACCCGAGTACCCATCCATGAACGAGAGCCTCTCGTGACCCACCGTTGAATCTACCAGGGTATCAATCCGAGGTAGCGGGTAGCTGTCCTTCGGGCATACCTGGTTGAGGTTTGTGAAATCAATACAGACACGTATGACTCCAGACTTCTTGGGGACAACGATCATGTTAGCGATCCACTTCGGATACCGGGCCCTCGGATGATGCCCGCTCGCAATATTTTTTCCACTTCCAAGTTGACAGCAGCTACTTTCTCTGCCTTAGCGACCGGGGCTTCTAGCGGATAGGTGCAGCTCCTTCTCGAATGTTGAGGTGGTGGCAGGCTATCTCAGGGTCGATGCCCGGTATGTCTTCAACTGACCATGCGAACACATCCTGGTTCGCCTTGAGAAAAGTTGTCATTGCTTTGGTATGGGGCTTTGACAGCTGTGACCCAAGAAAAGTTATCTTCGGATGACCCGCTTCTCCTAAGTCCACGGGTAGAATGGGCTCAACTGTAGGTGATTCTTCCCATTCTGTGTTCAGGTTAGTCATTAACTTTTTTGACTCGTCTGGTTCTTTAGATTTAACCGGTCGGTTGGTCGGTCGGTCTTCTGCGGATGCGCTGACTCATTCGGCTCTTTACCTTCAGCTAAGCGGTCAGTCTCCATCAGGTCGCTCGGATCAGTTAGCTCTTTAAGTTCAGCTAACTGACCGGCCTTCTTCAAGTTCCTCGACGAAGTCAGCTCTTTACGTTCAACTGACTGGTCGGTCTTCTTTGGGTTTCCCGACACCGTCAGTTCTTTAAGTTCAACTGACGGGTCGGTCTTCAGCAGGTTCCTTGGTTTAGTTAGCTCTTTACATTCAGCTAACTGGTCGGTCTTCTGGAGGGATCGACTTCCTCATGCTCCTATGTCTGGTTCGGTGAGGTGCTGAATCGTTGGAGCTTTCTGACTCCGCTTCATAGTCCAGAGGTTGAGGATACCGGATTCAGCTCCGTCTTTCACCTGGTTCTCCTCCCTCGATTTGGCACATTGTCTTCAGAGCGCTAAACTCGCACTTGCACTTGGCCGCTGAGGACTGGTCGCCTCAAATGCTCATCACACCCTTGTCAGTCCAAAACTTCACGACTTGATGGGCCGACGAGGGGACCGCATCCAAGTGGTGAAGCCACGGTCTTCCAAGGATGATGTTGTACGCCGAGTTGGCTTCGATCACAATAAACCAGGTAAGGTTGGTGAGATGCCCTGTTGTGATTGGGAGGGTGATCTCACCAACCACCCTTGCAGCCTCTCCCCGTGAAGCCTGTTATCGTTGATGATGATCCAATCATCTGCCCGTGATCTAGCTGCATGGCATCGAAGGCGTTGAGGAAGAGTACATTTATCGAACTCTCAGTATCAACTAGGATCCTCTTCACCAAGCAGTTTGCTATCTGCAAACGTATGACCAGGGGATGTTTGTGAGGCCTCTCTATCCCGACCAGATCGGTCAAAAACTGTACCGCCGCTTCCACTCTTGGCTCGGGGTGAATGATGGGGTCGAGCACCACATGGTGAACTTGCCTTGCTTGCTTAGTACCCGTAGACTGCGTCTGTTGGAATTGGATCCGCTTATCAGAGTCGCAGTGGAAGCAAAAGATAGATTCGAAGATCATACGGTGTATGTTTCATTACAATTAATTCTACAAAACAATCTACATGCAAATCTATGATCTTAGCATATGTGCGGACACCCTAGAGGCATACTACGATCTACGGAAGACATGCATGCATCTAGTTAGGTGTTTAGAATCATTATACCTTTTGGATCTATGATCCGGAGAGAACGGAATGATGATGAAATGCACATGAATCACAAGGGAAGCTGTCGGATAGCACCTTGTCCTTTGCGAATTGAGGAATCCTCGAAATCCCGTCTCTGAGTACAAGGATTACGAGCCGACGGAGGAATTTCGTTGCGAAGATGATGACGAGCTGCGAGATCTCCTCCTCCTCTTTCTCTCTTCTTTCTTCTCCTTCCTTCCTCCTTATTCTCCCTTCTTCTTCCTCTTTCTTCCTTGGCCGAAACCACAAAGAGAGGGAGAGGTTTGGATTTTCTGGAGAGGGGAGACACATAAGGCCGGCCCCTCCCCCTCCATTCTTCATATAGGGCCGGTTTTCTAATGCCATGCGCAAACTAGGACCGGCTCTAATAAGATTAGGATGAGGGGGGGTCGGTTTTAGGGTTTCCAAGTGTCTATCGTGAAGCCTGGACGAAAACGCCCTTCACGAAAAGTGAAAAACTGAAAGAGAGATTGAGTGAGGTGCGCTCCTCGGAATCGAGTTCCGTCAACACCTATGAGCTCTTGGAATTATTCCGCACATTCTAAGATCCATATTCAATATGTTCTGAGCCATATTTTAGTATTTATCAAAATACCCCTACGGCTCCTAACACATGTGAATTAGGTTCTTAGGCTCCGGGCTTGCACTCTATCGCGCTACTTCGCATCCAACGTATCCAACCAGGTTGGGGAACAATTCCTATACACAACGACAGGGTGGAACCTTCAGGGTTCGGGATCTTTAGCTCCAACCGGATCCTTAATTAACTGTTCCGGTGACACACCGAAAGTTCCGTTATAAAACCCTAATCCGATTAACCCACGTAGCCACTCAGAGTGCGATGCAAGTTGAACTCTAGTGATCCTAAACTTATGTTACTCCCTCGTAACCCTGTCCTCTACTATACTCTGATAATCCTTAGTTCCTCCTATGACTGGTACCATGATACAACTCGGGTGGTGGGGAGCATCGTCAGATCCCGATCGATCATCTGACTAGGAATTGATGACTTTTCATCTATAACACCACACATCTTCCGGTGCTATGCCTAGCATCCGGAACATCGTCAGTCATACTGACAACCACCAGGCCTGGGTTAACGGTGTGAACAGATTGACTCATCAAAACGCACCCATCAAACACTGGACGTTGGATAACCTGTAGGGATTACATGTCACTCAAGCGCCAGCCGGGTAACCCAACGTACCGTGGTATTGGACTATGGAAGGTCCGCACACGTTGGCATATCAAAGCACCACTCAACTGGTTGGCCCAGTGTACATGGTCCCTGAGGGTTAAGGACATATTATCTATAGTAGTAAGACGGTTTATGCACCAGTGTCTGAATCACTGAACTGGCACCGTCTTGGTTCCTGTTCAACACGATCATCGTGCTTGGTCAGGTGAATAGGAATCCCACGTTCCCATGGTGGAGACTTCACCACATCCTCTACCTGCCAACAGCTTGTTCTCGGTGAAGCGACCGGCATCACCTAAGCTGTGAACTAGTTCTAGGTCTACACATAACTGGTCAACTGGGTCTCCCAAGCATGGATCCATCATGCGCCTCAGTGGCCTACTGTGTTCCCTAGGGTCCTTTATTATATGTGTATCAACATATACCAAAGTAGTATCCTAATTAAAGCAATAACCAAAGGTATCTTTATTAATGTTAATACATAAAATCCACACTAAGGACACACGAGCTACAACAACGTTTACCTCTCGGAGCTGACGTCTTTCTAGCGAGGGACCCGGTAAGCACGGTGCCGTTTTCCCTCGTTGAACTTCTCCTACGGCCTTGGTCTCCTTACGCTGAGGGAGGTCAATGAAGCAGCCAAGGTGGCTGGCCTCAATGAGATCCTCAATATGATGCTTGAGCACCCGGCACTGCACGGTAGTGTAGCCTTGGCCTTGGTGGTATTCACAATACCTCGATGCATCTCTGGCTCCCCTTTCTCCGGGTTCAAGCGGTGGTACCCACTTGAAGTAGGGTTCACTCTTGATGGCTTCCAAGTTTTGATCTATAGGGGTGTTCAGTACTGTGAACTCCCTATTCCACTACGTGTTAGAATTGGTGAGGTCTACAGCTCGTAAAACCTATAGTTTAGCTATGTATGGTTGATAGTATAAGATTGCATCTAGGTACGTACCTTAGTACGTGTTCTGATAACAGAACAGAGAGCCATGGCTACATGGTAATCCTCTTGAGTGGGAGACTCAAGGGACTGGTCCCATGTAACCTAAATACGTTCGCAGCTCTGATTAGGGTTGGTCGCCCTATCAGGATAAACTGTTGGGATGACAGAGCGTGGGTGTCTCCACCACGGTCATTACCAGGCACAGTGTCTGTGGCCGAACGGAACCAACACGGTGCACAGATCGATGAGCAGACATCGGTGCACTAAACCGTGTTTCTGCTTAGGGTAAAACGGTCCTAAACCCTGAGGAACCATGTCTGGTGGACTAACCAGTTGTGTGGTGCTTTGGCGCACCAATGTGTGAGGATCCGGATGTAGTGATCCAAAACCACGGTGTACTGGGTTACCCGGCTGGCGTTGCATCAGCATGTCACTCCTGCAGGCTATCCACACCCCTAACGGGAGGTGCGTTCCTTGGTTTGACCTACGTCGTATTAAACCCTGGCCAGGTGGTCATCAGTTGGACTGGTGACGGATCCGGTTACTCGAAAGAGTAATCGGAGATACGATGTATGTGGTCAACCTGGAAGGAACCGAGTCATATGAGCACTCGAGTCTGACGGTATTCTCCACCGCTCGAGTTGCGTCATGGCACCAGTGGAGGGACAGCGAGTTTACCATACTAAGTGGAGAGCAGGGGTATGTGGGAGAACATAGTAAGTCCGGGGGGATTGGAGTGCAGTCTGCGTCGCACTCTGGGTGGCTACACAGGTTAACTCGGACTCAGAGGATCGATGGTACACTCGGGTAGTGTGTCGATCGAGTCTGAGTTGGAAGCCATGAACCCTGGTCCCTGAAGGTTCCACCTTATCGATATTATGTACGATTCTTATACCATCTCCTCGAAACACAGAACGTAGTTAGAGGAAGCGAGAAGTCCAAGCATACGCTCCATGAGTGCTTCGCACTAGTGCACGGTAGATACGTAGCTACGTGTGTGCACTAAGGGGAAACCCTAGGTTAGTGCAGAGACGCATGTAGCAATTCCTTGCCATAAGTGGACTTTGCCACATGGGTGCGATGCACCGAGACATGTTGCGAGTTGACTAGTTGACTTCACTAGGGGCACCCTAAGGGAACCTCAGAGAATAGTGAAATCACTGGTGCACTTCACTTATGTGTGCCTTGCAAAGTCTCGTACACGAGGAACGGCCAACTAGTGGCATAAGGGCGTTTTGGTCATACCATGCGCCACTATGCACTAAGGGGGCCGACCCTAAGTGTTGAGAGACTGGTCAAGGCCGGCCCCATTAGTTTCGGGAGGTTGTTGCCTCCGATGAAGAGGCCGGTTATGAGGCGCAGAAAACGGACTGGTTTTGATCGTTTTCGAAAATAAGGAAAGGATAGAGATAAAGAAGAGATATATAGGGATAAGGTTTGAATCAATCATCCTTATCCATACTGTCCTTATCCATATGGATAGGCCGGCCCTATATATGAGAAGGAGAGAGAGAGGGGGCACGAAATTAGTAGCATGGGCAAGCTCTAGGGCCGGCCATGCAAGCCATGGGGAAACCGAAGCCCCTCTTCTCTCTTCGCATCTCCTCTCTCGTCTCTCTCTCCCTCGCTTGCGCCATTGGATGGCGACTCGTCTTCCTCGCATGGTGTTTCGTAGAAGGAGAAGGCTCGTCGTATGGAGGCACTCAGAGATCCATCGACGAGGTCCCGTGCATCGTGTGAGATCGGGTGAACTAGAAGGAGTCTCCCGCAACCTTTTGCTGTCCAGAATCTGCACAGAAAATCAATGTTGTTTCTGCGATTCTGGGAGCTACAGAAGTCCAAACGATGTGAAACTTGTTGGAAAAGTTGCGTCTCGAAGTTGGCTACCTTCAATCCAAATTTCAGCCCAATCGGAGTTCGGAGTAGAAAGTTATGGCCGTCGCACCAAAGCTATATCGAGCAGATCCGTAGCCCGTCTCCATCGACAAAGAAGAAATTTGACGCGGTGAAAGATTCCGCACGCAGGTATGATCTCTAACAAGTAGATCTAACATAATTAGAACATGCATACATGCTAGATTGTTCTTTCGCGTTAGATCGTCGTTAGGGGTTCGCGTAGTTGCCATGCTAGTTTCATGCACGCATATGTAGATGGTTTCGATGAAAATTTTGATATGTAACGCACACCGCTCACGGTCCTTGGACCTATCACTTTGCTTCCGCTGCGGGCCTCTACCATGGATTTGTTTCCAGCAATTGGTATCAGAGCCCGCTAGTGGTGTGCGTTTCATGGTTTTTCATGAAACCGTCATGTGCGCGCATGAATAGTATGTGCCGCCATCGGGGTTCTACGAGTAGATCATGCATAGTATATTTTTTGTGTGTTCTATGAATCGTTCTTGCAGGGCGCCGCTTCTAAAATTATTCTGGATATGTGATTGTTTGCTACCGGGGGTCGGACCCTGTGTTAGCGATTTTGTCTGGATGTTTTTTCTTCTGTGTGTGGATAGATTTTAGAGCCATAGTCGGGCAAGAGGTGAAGATTTACCACCCTTGATTCCCAGGCTTTTGCTAGGTTTGTTTTCCTTTTCTTTCTAGGAAATTATGTACGAGCGAGCACTTGCTCGAAGCGTACTAGATCATTTTTGGTTACAAATTGAAGAGGAGGACTTGCCGTGGAGATCCACCACCGGAAAGATAAGCGGAACCTTGGAGGATGATAGCGATCCGGCGAAGCGTACACGATGACGGCAAAGGGCAGAAAGTGTCAGGAGATCGTATACAGAGACTTGCACCGGATCGAGGAGCCTTGCGAAGGAGATAGAGAGCCTGCGCTGTGCCAGTCAGGTTCAGGGGTCGGACCCTGAACTTGATTCAGTTGTGTGCTTGTTTCTTTCAGTAGTTCTTTATATTTCTGTAGAGAACCCCGATGCGATAATTTGATTATCTATGTTAGAGGGATGCCCTTTCCCCTCGGGTCCTAGCGACCTTATTAGGATAGGATTCCACTAGTGACGCCTATTATTTAATTGACCCTTGATGATAGCATGAATTCCTCACATTTGGTTATGCCCCCATTAGGTCAACACCCGATTAGTCGGGTGTGCCTATTTGGCAAGCATCGAAACCTAGAATGAGTTGGAATTCTACTATGACATCATTCGTCAAATTTATAAGCGAGGCGCCATGGTAGTGGAAGACCTTTCCTGTCAGTATGACCTTAGGCTAGGCTCCAGGGCATTAGCGTAATAGCCAAGTTTGCGAAGCATCGATGTTCTTGGGATATGTAATGTGACCCTTGAGTGGAGAAATCCACTTGAGGCAGGGACTATGATATTCCGAGATCGATTAATGCTTCACGAAAGGCTTGAAACGCTAGTGGGAGCACGGTATGACCAGGGTCTAGTGTATAGGTTGTCGTGACCTTAGTATACACTCATACTTGCATTAAATAACCCTAAAATTTATTAAGGGATGCAAGAGAGGACTTTTAGAGATCCTCTGGCCTCCACGGCCAATCACTTCGTGCTCGGGTGGGAGGGCATAACTCAACAACCCCCTCGGGTGAGAGCTGTGTTTTTCCATACCAAGCTGCTTAGTGATCTCCCTCGGGATATGGAGATTACGGCGCCAAGGGTTCAGGCTTTACTCACCCTCGTGGGGGCCGTTAGAACTTCCGTTCTGTAATTGCCTAGGCTTGTGGTTAAGCATCCGAAGTACACGTGAGGTATTTGTTGCGAAGACAATGGTGATCACGTGGTACTGGCCAAAAGATAACCATGGTTCATCAAAGCCCTTAGTTGGCAGATTTGGATAGGGTCAAGGGAAAGACCCGTGTAAGCGGATGACCTGCACACTTCCCCCTCGGACAGGTGCAGCCTATTCCGAGATCTTACATACATGGTTAATTAATCCATAGAGGTGTCTTCGCTGTGAGGGTAGCGCTGACATTTGGATATAATTAGCTTATTTTCAAAATCCATAAAATAAGTTATTTTGCATTCGTTTTTATTCAACCATATAGTTCCCCTATCCGCTATCCCATAAGAGAACCAGTTATCGGGTCTCTAACTACGTAAAGCGGAAGCGCTATCTTTAGCTTATGCTTAGGGTAGTAAACGTACATTGACTTCCAATCTAAATATCCCTGTACTAGACCTAACGGGTCCAGATATCACTAGGGCACTAACTAGGGCATATGATGACTAGCGAGAGTCTGAGGAGATGTGCAAGTTCTGTGTCATAGCAGACTTGCGGACAACTCCTTAGAAGCAAGTCAGAGATATGCCGGGTCTTCTCAAAATAAGTTTTACTTGCATGAGATGTCTGCTAGGCGAAGTCGGTAGACTCATCGCTTATCCACCAAGATACTTGTCGGTACCAAGATGTCAGAGGAAATGCTTGTTCGGAAACACATCCTTGAGTTCCAGATCGAACTAGATTCCAAAGACATAGTACCAGATGACGAGGTGGTGGAAGACGTCTATCTTGCATCCTTGTCTGGAACCTTCGAAGACGTTATCAGAGACTTTAGCTTTAACAAGTTAGAGATGATAAACGCAGAATTTCTAAGGAGATTTCCAAGAGACAAAGGATGGGATCAAGATTAAAGGCAAAGCCTTTAGTGCTTAACCTAGGTCTTCTATAGAAGAACCTAAGGGAATAACTTATAAGAGATCGAAAACTATTCTAGTGCAGAAACTGGTGTGGAATCCTAAGTCTAGTAACGCCAAGGACGGAAGTATTTTCGCTGTGGCGAGCATAGGGGGTATTTGAAGATTGAGTATGGCCTCAGGATGTTAGGAGTTTAGTCGCTATCTAGTAGCAGTTCTTATGCTTCTTGGAATATAGACTTCGGGTCTACAGAGATTCAAGGAAAGCAGAAGGCTACTTTATAGTGAAGGAATCCTAACATAGGTACTGATGCCATAAGCCGCTGCGGAAGCTGTTAGATATGATTGTCTTAGTTTTTCCGAAACACGGATTTTGATCTTTAGAGATGTAGTTCTGTTTCCTCCTTGGTAAATGAAGTTTTTAGTTTTAGACAGCACCGTTGATGTGTATCTTAAACTGAATAGATAGCTTCATTACTAGAGGAATAGATCAGAATAATCTCTTTGTATTTAATCCTAATTCGGAAATAGATTTCATGACAGCTGTAGCGTCTAATTGAAATTCATCTAAATCCTTCGGAGAAGCTATCCCATTTGTGACCCCTCTGATTTAGATATTTTGCCTCAGATAAATTCAGAGGTAAAAGAAGGACGAGTTTCTGTTCACAGAATCATCGGAGATCCTTCTAACCTATGAGTGTAATCTGGAAGGCAGAATAACTAAAAGGGCCATGAAGGTATGGGAGTTAGTTAATTTTGACGTCGATGGTTCCAAGAGCGTCCAGACGATAGGAGTCTCTTCGACTTATCGAGGAAACAAGAACCTATCGGATGGGTTCCATAGGATCCTGAGGGAGCATGGGATTAGCTCCCAGTTAAATGCTCCAAGGATGACACGTCAGAATAAAGTCTCCGAAAGAAGGAATCGGACCCTGTTTAACATGGTCCGTAGTATGATGAATATTGCCAAGTGTACTACCCATCTTTGGTGGGGTTGTACCTTAAAACAGTAGCTTATATATGAAACTATCTCTCATCTAGATCAGTGCCTCATACCTATAGAGAGCTATGGTCTAAGCGAAAGCTGACACTATAGAGTCTCGAGATATAGGGTTGTCCTGCACTTGAGTAAAGGGACAAGAGGGATGAGATGGAGATGTAGTTCCAGGTATATCTGTTTGTAGGTTACCCTTAGGAGGCATAAGGTGGACTATTCTATGATCTTGAGGTTTGGAAGGTAATCATTTCTACGGATACCATCTACCTAGACAAAGATTATATTATAGACCATAAGTTTATCAGTAAGGTAGTTCTGGGTGAACTACTGGGTACTGGTAGAGAGTGCGCATCTGAAAACGTAGTGGGAGTAGATGATACAAGAAACTAGTATACCAGACACTGTAGAAACAATTCACTTTTGTACCACCACCACCTCATCGTTGTGGGAGCATCAGAGCTCCTGAAAGATACTATGGAGAAACTTCGATAGTTAATCCAGAGTTTCAGGAGGATGATCCTTAGAGCTACGAAGAAGTAGTGGGAGCTTCCTTTGAACCACCACCACCTCGTCGTTGTGGGACCATCAGAGCTCCTGAAAGATACTATGGAGAGACTTTGATAGTTAATCCAGAGTTTCAGGAGGATGATCCCTAGAGCTACGAAGAAGTAGTGGGAGCTTCCGACAGCTCTGACTGACAAAAGACCATGGAGGCAAATTTGCATTAATGTCCCTTGAAACAGTCTTGACACTTATAACACTATCACCCTTCAGGGTGTAGAAGGTGTATTAGAAGAGCACCCGATTAAGACTTAAGTAGCTAGATTAGTTGCCAAAAGAGAAGGGATTGACTATGTCAAAACCATCTCACTGGTAGCTATGCCTAAGTCTATTTCGGATCCTCTTAATCCATCGCAGCCCATTATAGTTGGGAGATCTGGTTGATGGATGCCAAGACAGTTATTCCCTAACGGGAATTTGGAAAGGACATATGGATGATGTAGCTCCAGGGTTTGTGTCAGTAGGTTAGGAAGATATGGAATGATAGTTGCAACGGTCCATTTATGGACTGATGCAAGCATCCAAGTTGGAATATCTATTTTGATCAAGAAAATCCGCTCACACGGATTCGATCAGAATGATGATAAACCAAGTGGGTACAAGAAAGGTGAAAAAGCTACAAGGGTGTACGTAGTACTTTACGTTAACGATATCCTACTGATTGAAAATGACGTAAGAATATTGTTTACGGTAAAGGTTTGTAGTCATCACAATTCGATGTGAAAGACCCTAGTAAGGCGAGTTATGCTCTGGGAATCAAGGTAACTCTAGATAACCAGAGTAAGGTTCTCTTGCTGTCACAGGCTACGCATGAAGATAAGATTCTAGCCAGATTCATTTTACGAGGCTAGATATCTATTGCGTATCAGGAATGATGGGTCGGTTTCAGTTGAACCCGGGTCCAGATCTCTGGACCGATGTGAAGGGTATACTCAGAAATCCTTATTAAGTAAGGATTGTGAGTTAGTTTGCACTTCACAGGTCCTGATATCGATTGGACACACAGGATCTGACTTTGGTGTCAGATGTGCGTTCCAGAAAATCGATTTCAGGAATTATTTTTATCTTGGAATTAGAAGCGGTAGTTGGTAGAGTGTGAAGTAAGTGCATCACAGACTCTACCACAGAGGCTTAGCACGTTATTACGTGCGAAGTAGTATATCAGGTGGTAAGGCTTAGGAAGTTCTTAGAGAACTTGGGACGCGTACCAGAGGCTCAGTTATCTGTTATTACAACAGAAGAGCGGTAAGCAAGGTCCAAGGAGACTAGGCACCGCCGTGAGGGGAAACCCATCAAGTACAAACTCCACTTGATCTGACAGTTATAGGAGGAAATGCAAGTAGCGGTACTGAGGTGGAATCTACAGACAATATTGCCAATTCCTTTAAGGAATTCCTGCAAAAGCTTTTGGGCAGCATGTAGAAGCTACAAAGCTCAACACCGTTATTCCTCGTTAGACCTAGTGGGAGATTGTTAGAATTGGTGAGGTCTACAGCTCGTAAAACCTATAGTTTAGCTATGTATAGTTGATAGTATAAGATTGCATCTAGGTACGTACCTTAGTACGTGTTCTGATAATAGAACAGAGAGCCATGGCTACATGGTAATCCTCTTGAGTGGGAGACTCAAGGGACTGGTCCCATGTAACCTAAATACGTTCGCAGTTCTGATTAGGATTGGTCGCCCTATCAGGATAAGCTGTTGGGATGACAGAGCGTGGGTGTCTCCACCACGGTCATTACCAGGCACAGTGTATGTGGCCGAACGGAACCAACACGGTGCACAGATCGATGAGCAGACATCGGTGCACTAAACCGTGTTTCTGCTTAGGGTAAAACGGTCCTAAACCCTGAGGAACCATGTCTGGTGGACTAACCAGTTGTGTGGTGCTTTGGCGCACCAATGTGTGAGGATCCGGATGCAGTGATCCAAAACCACGGTATACTGGGTTACCCGGCTGGCGTTGCATCAGCATGTCACTCCTGCAGGCTATCCACACCCCTAACGGGAGGTGCGTTCCTTGGTTTGACCTACGTCGTATTAAACCCTGGCCAGGTGGTCATCAGTTGGACTGGTGACGGATCCGGTTACTCGAAAGAGTAATCGGAGATACGATGTATGTGGTCAACCTGGAAGGAACCGAGTCATATGAGCACTCGATTCTGACAGTATTCTCCACCGCTCGAGTTGCGTCATGGCACCAGTGGAGGGACAGCGAGTTTACCATACTAAGCGGAGAGCAGGGGTATGTGGGAGAACATAGTAAGTCCGGGGGGATTGGAGTGCAGCCTGCGTCGCACTCTGGGTGGCTACGCAGGTTAACTCGGACTCAGAGGATCGATGGTACACTCGGGTAGTGTGTCGATCGAGTCTGAGTTGGAAGCCATGGATCCTGGTCCCTGAAGGTTCCACCTTATCGACATTATGTACGATTCTTATACCATCTCCTCGAAACTCAGAACGTAGTTAGAGGAAGCGAGAAGTCCAAGCATACGCTCCGTGAGTGCTTCGCACTAGTGCACGGTAGATGCGTAGCTACGTGTGTGCACTAAGGAGAAACCCTAGGTTAGTGCAGAGACGCATGTAGCAATTCCTTGCCATAAGTGGACTTTGCCACATGGGTGCGATGCACCGGGACATGTTGCGAGTTGACTAGTTGACTTCACTAGGGGCACCCTAAGGGAACCTCAGAGAATAGTGAAATCACTGGTGCACTTCACTTATGTGTGCCTTGCAAAGTCTCGTACACGAGGAACGGCCAACTAGTGGCATAAGGGCGTTTTGGTCATACCATGCGCCACTATGCACTAAGGGGGCCGACCCTAAGTGTTGAGAGACTGGTCAAGGCCGGCCCCATTAGTTTCGGGAGGTTGTTGCCTCCGATGAAGAGGCCGGTTATGAGGCGCAGAAAACGG
This sequence comes from Chamaelirium japonicum, assembly GCA_947650365.1. Lineage (NCBI taxonomy): Eukaryota > Viridiplantae > Streptophyta > Magnoliopsida > Liliales > Melanthiaceae > Chamaelirium > Chamaelirium japonicum. Next base: position 15,298,823 of record OX393554.1, read on the forward strand.
ACTGGTTTTGACCGTTTTCGAAAACAAGGAAAGGATAGAGATAAAGAAGAGATATATAGGGATAAGGTTTGAATCAATCATCCTTATCCATACTGTCCTTATCCATATGGATAGGCCGGCCCTATATATGAGAAGGAGAGAGAGGGGGCACGAAATTAGTAGCATGGGCAAGCCCTAGGGCCGACCATGCAAGCCATGGGGAAACCGAAGCCCCTCTTCTCTCTTCGCATCTCCTCTCTTGTCTCTCTCTCCCTCGCTTGCGCCATTGGATGGCGACTCGTCTTCCTCGCATGGTGTTTCGTAGAAGGAGAAGGCTCGTCGTATGGAGGCACTCAGAGATCCATCGACGAGGTGCCGTGCATCGTGTGAGATCGGGTAAACTAGAAGGAGTCTCCCGCAACCTTTTGCTGTCCAGAATCTGCACAGAAAATCAACGTTGTTTCTGCGATTCCGGGAGCTATAGAAGTCCAAACGACGTGAAACTCGTTGGAAAAGTTGCATCTCGAAGTTGGCTACCTGAAGTCCAAATTTTAGCCCAATCAGAGTTCGGAGCAGAAAGTTATGGCCGTCGCACCGAATCTATGTCGAGCAGATCCGTAGCCCGTCTCCATCGACAAAGAAGAAATTTGACGCGGTGAAAGATTCCGCACGCAGGTATGATCTCTAACAAGTAGATCTAACATAATTAGAACATGCATACATGCTAGATTGTTCTTTCGCGTTAGATCGTCGTTAGGGGTTCGCGTAGTTGCCATGCTAGTTTCATGCACGCATATGTAAATGGTTTCGATGAAAATTTTGATATGTAACGCACACCGCTCACGGTCCTCGGACCTATCACTTTGCTTCCGCTGTGGGCCTCTACCATGGATTTGTTTCCAGCACTACGGCCTTGCTGGCCTATCTTGTCTCTGCTGCTTTGCGTCATACCGTGTCGCCTCCCTATACTGCTTGTTGACGTTCTTCACAGCCGTTGGCTTGGCGTAGCTCTGGTGCGGGACCCTGGTTTCTACTGCCTTCCTCTTGCGGTCCGTGTCTTCTATCTTGATGTACTTCTTAATGCATCACAACAGTTTGTCGATCGTCTCCAGGGTTCGCTTGATGAGTGATGCATTGACAAGCTAGTTGGGTTGAATAACGTTCATGAAAGTTGCGATCACCATATGATCCTGCCCATCAGCGTCTGCCAAGCTCAGGTATTCGGTCCTGAACCTATGGTAGAACTGCCTTAATGTCCCCTTCTGGGTCATACTCATCCCGAAGAGTGACTCCAGAGTCTTCAGCTCCCGGCGGTCGCACCGATATTGGTCGATGAAACGCGTGCTCAGCTCCGAGAAAGAGGAGATGGACGAGGGCCTAAGCTTGTGGAACCATTCGAGGGGGGTTCCCGACAAGTTGTTGGTGAAGGTCCGACAGAGGATATGATTATCCTCGTATGGGACCACAGTATTCCGGAAAGCAAGCACGTGCTCCACCGGGTCCTTCAATCCGTCAAACTTGGGGAGGCGTGGAGGATTCCACCCTCGGGGGAATGGCTCCCTGAGTAGCTTCTCGATGAACGACGACCGTGCAGCTCCTCGGATGACGACCTCCTCTAACCGATCGGGAGCTCGAACCCCTGGTCGGTCTCGTTGGATTCCTTCTTGATTTTCGAGTCGCTCCGATGCATGTACCCGAATAAGATCATGGATGCTTCTCCGATCAGCAGTGTGAGCCGGCTGCCTACTTGGCGGCGTTATCTGAGTGTGATGACTATCACTCGGTTGACGAAGATGCTCGTCCTCTCGCTTTGGGCGGTGAGGTTATGCCGAATCCGTCTTTGAATGGTACTTGGAGGCGGGTGGCTGTCGGGGGTGTGCCCCGAGCTGAGACCAGACATCTGAGCGTGCCGACATTGCTCGAGCTTGTTTGTTTTTTTATGCAGGTTTTGGGCTACTTGAGTCTCGCTCGTAGGGATTCGCGCTTAGGACCTCCACCGAGTGATTAACCCTGACCTCCACCTGAGGCAACAATTACGGCTGCACTTGCCCTGGTTGGGCAACTTGTGTAGGAAGACTTTGTCTCGCTTGGGCCAACATGCCCGGGTTGAGTAGGCCACCAGCTGGTGTGGCCCGCACAAAGTCGCGTAACTCCTCATAGTTGCGTTGCATCATCTGGTGTTAGGCGGTGAGAGTTTGCTGAGTCATCATCATGGTGGCCATGAAAGCTTCCGATAGTCCCCCTCCTAGAGGAGCCATGATTACTACCGGAGCTTGACTGGACTCCCCAACCCCTAGTATGGGATTCACCAGTGGGACCGCGCGCTCCGAGTTCGTTGGTGGTTGCACGAGATGCCCGACGTCATTAACATCTCTGAGTGGAGCAGCATCGGATGGGAGCTGCGAAGTTGAACGGGTACGATACGGTCCACCGGCCATCGTTCTTCAACCTTATGGTCGTAGCGGTGACTTCTAAGTTTGCTGGTCGGTCGACACCCACGGGTCGGTCGGTCAGTAGACTCGTGCTGGTTGCTGGTAGCCTCGGACTGGTTGACACCCAGGGGTCAACAGTCGAAAGCTCTAATTGGAAGTCTCGAAGACAATCCCACAGACGGCGCCAAGATTGTGGGGGTTTTTTACTTGAACCGGGCTGTTCAGGTGGCAAGCACAATCTAACAAGCCAATAAACAAAGAAAACCAGATTTACGTGGAAAAACTCCTTCTCAACGTCGAAGGGGAAAAAACCACGGGTGGGGCGAGAATGCACTAAAACAACAGTAACGGTTACAATCTCTTACCTTAACCCAATTACACCCTGAGGACAGGTCACCAAAAATACCGACCTCTGTAATTTCACTCAAGATACCGACCTCTGTAACTTCGGTCAAGATACCGACCACTACAATCTCAGTTGGGATACCGACCTCTGCAATTTCGGTCTCTCTAGCTTCGCAAAATCTTGGAAGAATCGTGCAACACCTCCTCCAGATTTTCGGTCCCCTCTGCTGAAGGGGTAGGTCCCCTTTCATAGCCCCGGGCTGATGGTTGGCGCGTGCTCCGTACGGGACGAGTTGACGACGTGCCTCCGCAAAGTGCTCAACTGTCGGTGTGGTGGGTACGTGGCACGCAGTCGTCACCCGGTAACTCCGGCGGGGAATCTCGGGAGTGTGGGCTGCACCCCGTAATCGTTGTACACCCAAGATCTCTGGGTTCAACCGTCGCCTTTCACTTCACTTTAATGCATGGCCGACCTCCAGGGGGGGGGGGGGACTTGGACTCCCTCCTCCTTGCTTGTTCTGATGTGCGGCCGACCACCCTTGGGGGGGGGGGGGGGGTTGGACTCCCCCCTCTCCCACTTTGATGCGCGGCCGTAAGGGAGTTGGACTCCCCCTCTCCCACTCTCACTCTGATGCGCGGCCGACCACCTTTGGGTTGGGGGGGGGGGGGGGGGAGGAGTTGGACTCCCCCTCTCCCATTATATTGCGCGGCCGGCCTCCGGGGGGGGGGGGGGGAGGGGGGTTTGGACTCCCCCTCTCCCACTTAATGTGCGGCCGGCCACCCCTTGTGGGGGGGGAGGGGGGTGTGTGTGTGTGTGTGTGTGTGTGTGTTTGGACTCCCCCCTCTCCCACTTAATATTCGGCCGACCCCTTGGGGGGGGGGGGGGGGGGGGGGGGCTTGGACTCCCCCTCTCCCACTTAACGCGCACGACCTACCCGCGACGAGTTTGCAGCTCCCGGTAACTTCGCGTCCTCCTGCTTTATTTTAGCGTGCGACCTACCCGCGACGAGTTTGCAGCTCCTGGTAACTTCGCCTTCGCCTTCTTCATTTTAGCGCGCGAACTACTTGCGACGAGTTTGCAGCTCCCGGTACCTTCGCCTTCGCCTTCTCCTCCGCTTCGCGCTTGGCCGACCCGTGACGAAGTTACGGCCCCCGGTAAGTTCGTCAGAGTACATACAATACAGAATGAAGTTCTGTATTTTCCGATAATGGGGAGGGAGAGAAAAGAAAGGAGAGGGGAGGTAGAAAATTGGGCACGGAGGAGACATCGATGTCGGAGGCGGTGGAGGTTTCAGTGTTAGAGGTGGGCACCAAAGGGGGTGGAGCCCTCAAAATTGGAAGGAGAGGGGTGAGAGAACTTTGTAAAGGCACTGATAACATACATGTCGGCGAGAAGATGATGTGGTATGGAGGTTTGAAGAGGATGTGGTATGAAAAGAGACGATGATAGATGTGTTTGGAAGGAAGAATGTGATAAATGAGTGTCTCTTGTCATGAAAAAGGAGGAAAATCCTATTTGGATACACTCCGATTTCAGGATTCTAGGATTTTGAAAGTCTGGAATCCCTAAAAAAGATAAAGAGCATGTTTGGATACAATCCGATCCCAAAATGTACTTCTGAGAGTCATTTTTCTGGAGCCCAAAATCAAAGCTCCGAACTTCAGAGCCTTTTTTTTGGGATTCCTAGCTCCTAGGATCTTAGAATCAGAATCCTATCCACACATAGCCTAATTTTTCCTTAAGGGTTGGGGTATACTTCACTTTTGAGGTCCAAATAAAGTTTTCCTATTTTTCGGTACTCAAGTGACCTTGTCTAAATCTAAATACAACCGCACCCATTTCAGTGATCACACTCGCTTACCAAACCCCGCCGACCGCCGGCCGATGCACTAGGAAAACCTAACTCCATTTCCAATCGAATTCCCCCGAACCCGCCGCCCAACTTCCACATAAACGCGGCAAGCAGACTCCGCCGCCCCCCCAAGCCCTAGAGAACATCTCCGCCGCCGCCGCACCTCATGCCATCCCTCTCCCAATGGGTAAAGGAAGACCTCGGGCCGTGGAGAAGGGCGTTCTAGGGCACAACTGCGCCGGCCCCTCCTCTGCCGCCGTCGCCGGCGGCGGATTCCCCGTCCTCCCCCAAGCCCCCGTCTTCCACCCCACGGAGGAAGAGTTCCAGGACCCCTTGGAGTTCATCTCCAAGATCCGCCCCCATGCCGAGCCCTTCGGCATCTGTCGCATCGTACCCCCGAAGTCGTGGAACCCGCCCTTCGCCCTCGAACTCCAGTCCTTCACCTTCCCCACCAAATCCCAGGCCATCCACCGACTCCTGGCCCGCCCCGCCTCCTGCGACCCCCGCACTTTCGAGCTGGAGTACGGCCGCTTCCTAGAGGGCCACCTCGGCCGGAAGCCGAAGCGGAGGGCCGTCTTCGAGGGCGAGGAGCTGGATCTCTGCCACCTATTCAATGCCGTGAAGCGTTACGGCAGCTACGACAAGGTCTGCCGCGAGAAGCTTTGGGGGGAGGTGGCTCGGTTCGTGCTTCCTGGCACGAGGATCTCAGAGTGCTCGAAGCACGTCCTGTGCCAGCTGTATCGCGAGCATCTGTACGACTACGAGGAGTACCACAGACGTCCTGATCACGGTACCGAGGGATCTAAGAGGGATGGGGCATCCCAGGAGTTCAAGACCTCGGGGCGGCCCGTAGGCCCCGATCGTAAGAGGAGTAGGAAGAATTCGAGCGTGGAGAGCGTGAAGGAGGTGTCCGGAAATGATCAGGATCAGATTTGTGAGCAATGTAAGAGCGGCTTGCATGGTGAGGTCATGCTCTTGTGCGATCGGTGCGACAAGGGTTGGCACCTGTACTGCCTTTCCCCACCTCTGGAAAGTGTTCCATCCGGGAATTGGTATTGTTTGGATTGCGTGAACTCAGATAAAGATACCTTTGGGTTCGTGCCCGGGAAGCGGTGCTCATTGGAAGCTTTCAGGCGCAGGGACGATCGGGCAAAGAGAAAATGGCTTGGGCAGTCACATACCACGAGATCACAAATTGAGAAGCGGTTTTGGGAAATTGTGGAGGGTAGAGCAGGCGAAGTGGAGGTTAAGTATGGTAGCGATCTGGACACTTCAATGTATGGCAGCGGATTTCCCCGTGCTGATGATACGATCCTGTCATCTGTTAAGCCAGAGGCGTGGAAAGAGTATTCTTCTAGCCCGTGGAATCTCAATAACCTGCCAAAGTTGCAAGGATCGATGCTTCGTGTCGTTCACGACAATATTGCGGGCGTTATGGTTCCATGGCTCTATGTTGGGATGCTATTTTCATCCTTTTGTTGGCATGTTGAGGATCATTGCTTTTATTCAATTAATTATCTACACTGGTATGCTACAATTTATGCATTTTATTCATTCCTCCAATTTAGTTAACTCTCTCTAAAGTATATATGCTCTACCGGAGTCTAAGTGATGTAAGACTTTAACTTGAAATTGATACTGAAGAGTACATAGTTGGTGAAGACAAAGAAGAACAAATCCTTAACAACAATCACTCCTTTTAATACAAAAATAACCATGCTTCTTTTTGTTTGTTGCACATATCCCCCACCATGCTTCATTTTTTTTTGTTCATTATTCATTTGCATAATCAAATTCACAAGTTAGGGATTTAGGAATAATTTATAGGCATGAATTTAGAATGAATTAAAAAAATTAAAGAATAAACAAAAAATAATATGAATTGCTATATAACGTTATTGTTCAATCAGTTTCAAGTATTAGTGAATAAGATGAAGTATGCTATGATCATTGTTGTCACATGCGACTGCATATGTCGATATGCAGTTCATATATACAAAGTTGCATATGCACCCAAAATACTTGGCAGTTGCATATGCGAAAGCACATGTTGTGCGTCGCACAACTACGATGCGACCACACAATCCCATCGATCAAAAAATTGCCCCCCTGTAAAATTTTGTTAATTTTCCTTTCCCTTAACCCTTTCTACCCATTCTTATCCTATGTACTCCATATTCCTAACCTTTTATCCCTTAACTTTTCTTAACCTCTTTTAACTCTTTCCATACTATATTGATTCTTGCAGTTCTCTCCAAGCTTTTTAAGCTCTCTCCAAGCTTTCTCTAAGCTCTTTCCAAGCTTTCACCAAGCTCCCTCTAAGCACCTAAGCTATGCCCCCAAGCTCTCAACAACTTCAACCCCCCCCCCCCCCCTAAAAAAAAAAAAAAGGAGGAAAAAGCTCTCAAGATTGTGGCATGCAATGAATCAAGGCAAGGATATTAAAACTATCAACGTGCCGCTTTATTTATTGCGCTCATAATTTTTACTTTTGTCATTACGTAGTACTTACTATGTTCATATACAGTAAACTCCAGTGTTTTAAAACACAAAAACTCGACTCGACTCGAAACCTTAATGAGTCGAGTTGATTCGACAACTCGGCTAAAACCCGACAAAACTCGATACAAAACACTCGACATTATATAATATATTTTAATATTATATATAATTATTTATATATAAAAATAGCATATTTTTTTGCATTATAGACTCATCCACCATTATCAAAATACTAACAAGACTACAAGAGTATCAAAACGACAGTAGTAACAAACATAAAGATAACCCATCATTCCATAAAGATAATTCATTAGATACTAGCGTACCAAATGTCCAAAACCACAAAACATAATAAATAGTTATTACGAAACACATGTTTAAATGCTTAAAAATTAATCAAATGTCCGAATTAGAATCGGAGCTCGGCCTAGCTGCACTGCTTGTCCCCCGAGAAGAACCCTGTTCGCGATGATTGTCCAATGACTCCAACCAATTGTCATCACCAACATTAGTAGCTCCAACCCCTCCACAATCAGTAATATCACTCGGCTCGTTGGAAACCCATTCATCCTCGCACCCCTCTAGCAAGATGTTTTTCAACAATGATGGATCGTATCTTGATTCATTTCTCCTTAGCTGTCGCTCCCTTAATCTCATATTGTAATGGACGAACACCAATTTGTTCAACTTTTATTGCTTTAGGCGGTTTCTCTTTTTGGTGTGAATTTGATCAAACGTGCTCCAATTCCTTTCGCATGCCGTTGCAGAACAAGTTTGGCTCAAAATGCGGATTGCATTACGTTGGAGAATTGGAGCATCGCCACTATTAGTTCTCCACCAAGGAACTGCATATTTAATTAAAAATCATCTTAATTGACAATTCTATATTTCAAAATTTATTGTTATCCTATTTATATTTAGAAATGATTCATAATTTCATATAAAGCTAAATTGAATTATCAGGAGTAAGTCTATTTCGACTTTGTATTGCAAGGTCTGTCCCAAAGTCTCCTCCAGCCTCATCATATAAATTAACCTAAAAACATACTTGTGAGTCCATTGACTCCATTTACCAAGTTACCAACTAATAAACTTTTTGAATTAAAAAGATGAAAAAATAGACCTCTTGAAATATGTCAATTTGTTTGTCTTCATCTTGCTCCAAAGTGAGTAACACTTTTCGCAATCCACGACGAACTTCTAGATGCTCTGAAAACTCGGGAGTCGGGGCGGAAGCGAAGAGATGGATTAAGAAAGTATCCTGCTGCATAGATCGGAGAGTGGAGAGTGGACTCCCATCTCTCATCAACAATCTTCCAATACTTCATATACTTCTCCTTGTTATTGGCATGGACTTCAGCAATTGCTAATTTTGTTCTATCAATGGCATCATAGATTAGATCCATCGTCTCTTTCTCACTATCAACGAGTCGTAATAACTCTACAAGGGGTGTAACTGTTTTTTGGAGCTTCTCAAGTCTTCTCCAAAAGTTGTTATCCAACACAACTTTTTCTGTTTCTCTTCCGTCTATCGCATTTGCATATTTTGAAGTAACCCACTCTTCAGATAGCATCATACTTTTCAACCCAGCTCTCTACGTCAAAGAGAAAACACAATTACAATAGGCATAACTAAGATTGAGATTTAGCTAATACAATGGAATTGACTAACAACATAAATAAGCATTTACCTGCTCGAGGAGACTACCGGTGAGGATGAAATTTGTTGCAAAACGTGTAGCCCCTGGCCTCAAAATTTCTTTACCCTTGGTATGCTTCCTCATTATACTCAACACAAGGCCATGATTATAAATGAATTTGGCCACTTTCCTTGACATATCAATCAACTTACTTGCACTTTTCAATTGTCCAATCTTCTCTAAAATTAGGTCTACATTGTGAGCAGCACACGAAGACCAGAAGAGATGTTTCCTTTTTGCCATTAGTAACTTACCTGTAGCCACATAATTCGCTGCATTGTCAGTGATTACTTGAACAACATTCGCCTCTCCCACTTCTTCAACAATGTCATCCAGAAGTTTGAAAAGATTATTTGCATCCTTAACAATTCCTGATGCATCCACAGACTTGAGATCGTTCCTCTTGGACATGAGACCATGAAGTTGATGATCGATCTTCCACGTTGGTCAGTCCACCCATCTGATAATATGGAGCAACCTGTTGTAGCCCAAGTATCGTTTAATTTTTTAAGATACAATTCCAAAGACTCCACCTCTTCATCTAATATTGGGCCCGACAGCTTATAAGGAGTTGGAGCCTTCAATCCAGGACCATGTGCTGCAACAACTTCAATAACTTTAGGGAAGTAAATCGAATCAGCTGCATTGAAAGGAATTGCACAATGAAAAAACCACCTTCCAATGATATCAACAACTTTCTTTCTTGCACCCTTATCCATGTATGTTACCAACTTTGTTTGGATGGTACTTGATGATCCTGCTGTCGTTTTTGTCCTTTCTTGTTGCTCGGATATCACATCAAGTTCCTCTTCATCATCATTTGTTTTTCCTTCCAAATTCTCCCCAACTACGTGTCTTGTTTTGCTTAACAGTATTCATCTCTTTTTTTTTCCATCAAAATCCTCTTTATTTGCTGAGAAACATCATTAGGAACTTTATGACATATTTCTGCATCCCCAGGGAGTTTTGCAATATGATGTTTCAGACGGTTAATTCCTCCAAACATTTCTTTTGCACAATAATTGCAACGGATTTTTTTCTTATCCGTTGTGAGAGCTGTGCAATGAGCCCAGCCAGGATCCGTTAGATGAGATGTATTAATAACTGATTGGCTGGATATGTCATCAGCATTTGTGGGTATGAGACTACTATCATCTCCAGTTCCAGATGAAGCCATTGTAAACAAACTGAAACAACAAAGTAACAAACAACAAAAGAACTATAAGTAAAAAAAAAAAAACTAAACATGACATCAAACTTTGTTTGGTTAACTTTTTACAGACATTCATGGCATGATTTACATTTTACATTCAACATTGTTTAGTTAAAATTTCCTACGTACATGGCATCAAACTTATTTTATTTAAAATTGATGTTTTGATTCTTTGATTGAAGGGAGACCTGTATAAAGCTTCACTTTCAAATCAGAGATGAGATGATTGCAGAGGAACCTACCACAAGATTAAGAAAAAAAACCCAGAGAAAAGCAGAGGAAGGATCAGAAAAAACTTCAAAAAAGGAAGAGAGCGAGACTGTTTCACTGTTTTTTAACAGGAAAAAGGAAGAATCAGAAAAAAGAATAAGAAAAGAGGAAGAATCAGAAAAAAAAAGCAGAGATCGGCACTGTTTTTCACTTGTTTTTAACAAAAAAAAGAAAAATTCAATAGGGGGAAAAGAGATCGAACCGAAAGCTGTAGTGTGCTTACCTTTATGGTTTTTTCCTCTTCTTTCTTCCTCCCTCTTCTCTTCTTTCGTCTGCTGAGCTTGAGTTGATGCTCCCGTCGGCGAAAATGAAATTGAAGGCTGCCGATGCTCCCGTCGGCGATCACCAGCGGGCGACGGCGACGGCGCCGTGCGAGACCTCAGAAACCCTAACGGCGACCGGCGACGACGACGGGCGAGACCTCAGAAACTCTAACCCGAGCGGCCTCTGAACAGTCGCCGCTCGGGACTTATAAGAGGAGCTGCGTTTTTTTTTAAAACCCGACTCGGGCGACTACTTCGGGTTTGAAACCCGACCCGACTCGCTGAAAACCCGGCGGGTTTTAACCCAAACCCGACAGTATCGAGTAAGGCAGTCGGGTCGGCTCGATTCCTTGCCGGGTCGGGTTGACTCGGGCGGGTTTTTGGTCGACCCGACGAGTTTTAAAACACTGGTAAACTCCATGTCTTTCGTGGGCTCTTCTAATTTTGACCAATCTAATGATATGGGATGGAAGCATGGCTTCTATAAGGGTCTTACGAAAAAGAATATTTTTAGCTCATGGATTGTGCAGCTTTGCCACCAATGATGCATTGACCGACAAACACAATACTTGACCCATGTTCCCGGGGCTAATACAAGAGCATTCCCTTGGAAAGCTCCTAAATTACAAGGAAAAAAATGGAGTATATGGACAAGACCTTGAAGCAAGCACGATGAAAATGTATTGATTGAAAATACTGAATACATGAATGAGGGTTTCAATTATGAAGTCGATGATAGCAAAAACTATGTCAATGGAATGCACAAGAACACCACCTCCACCACCAAGGAGGTCGAAGGCTCGTGAACCTCTCGATCGCTTGTGTAGACCGTGTCAAGATTATATGATTCACCAAATGGTAAAGGGTAAAGGCCCTTCCTAGCCACACTAGAGAATACATATAACAAGGAAGATAAAAAAATCATAATCCAGGTAGTCAAATGGGCATACGAAGACAGCATGACTTTCATTGCCTTTAGGCTTAAAAAACTTTAAATGTATGGTTGAAGGTACCAACATATATTTCGGACCGAAAACACCCTCCTACGATGAAGTTGGGCAAACTTACTGGTAAAAAGAGTTAAAAACCACACATAATTAATTTTCCAATTAATCATCTGATTGGAATAATGTTCCTTAAATTGTATAGGCTTCCAGTGATTCATACATGACCGACTATGTATTTACTCTTCCAGATAAATCAATATATGAAATAGGAGAGGAATACGATGTCAAGTTGTCAAAGACAACGGGATGACACACGCAGTTGCGAGCACCTCTTTATGGAGAAACATGATATTTTTGGGATGCGTTGTGCTGCATATTGCTTATATTTGATCTGAGAGGATATTGATAAGATGTTTATTTCTACTATTCGTAAGACCAGACAAATTAAATATTTATGTACAAGCACGCGTTCTTAAGTTTGAGGGGATATACTTCATTTAATTTATTTCTCCATACGGTCACTCAATTTGCATAAGAATTTTTGATGCTCCAACTATTGTCATTGAAATGTTAGGACCTCAAAAGTTTCATAGTCTACTCAGAATTCACCAATAAGTTGGTCACTCCTACCATTCTTTCGATCCCCATTTGGTTCAACGTGTCCATAGCATCGATAATTTTGTTACCGGTAATTAATGTATTATGATTGGTGGATGAGGATGAAAAATCATTAATAAGTTATATTTATGATGCAATGAATAAATAAATGTAGAGAGCAAATATATAATTATATAAACAAATTTTGAAACTACAAAAAATAGATAGTCTAACCAAATGTTCGACCCTTTATATTTTGATACATCATATTTATACATAACCATGCCGTGTTCTTCAAAACCAACCTGGAAGGCTGGAACACATAGATATTGTAGTTTTTTGTTTAACTTTTCTTGAGAAAAGATGATTATGGTAATCAAGAATAAGATTCTACAAAGCACAAGAACGTGATTAATTGTTTCTTCTACTTTCAAGATGTGTTGACCAAAAAAAATTTACAAGAAGTGAGCTGGAACTCATAAGAGTTGCTCTTTCAATTATTATTTTTCTGTGAACTGTATTTGCAGCCTTTAATGGAATAACCCTCCCACATTCATGGTTGCATTGCTGTTCGACACCATGGAGATGGAGTTGAAACCATTGAGATGGAGTTGAACAGCTTAAGACTGACAATACATTTAATGAAGGCCCTAAAGGTTTTTTTTTGGAAGTACTTTTACCGAATTCTCTTATCCTCTTATTGTCATATAGAAGCAATTAAAAATTTATGGAAGGTCTAAGTAAGAGTCCATCTTTATCCACAATGCCGTTTTGAATAATATAGGCTCCAAACATTGTCACCAACTTTTTCAAAAATATCCACCACTAGGATGAATTTGTAGTTGACCACCTTCCTGACACAATTAGAGTCGAGGGGGCTATGGGCTCACATAAGGGTACTCAAGTAGCACAATATAATCCAAAACATGGTTAAAGCAGATTATCGTCCAACAAGCAAAGATGTAGATAAGGAGTTGGTCAACTCGAACGATAACTAAATGCTATGAATAAATAAGGTGCACTTCATGCAGATTTAGCTGAAAGAGAAAAAAAGTGTACCAAATTAAACTTAGTCTCTGGTACACATTAACAACCAATAGGTCTTTATGGAATCGAAGGTTGGTCAAGAACTAGTACTAGGCTCACAAAATCAAAAGCTGATTTGAAATTAAGGATATATTTCACAACAATTAGATAGGAAATTGTATAGATGAGATCTAAGGAAGATGTAGTAAAAGGAGGGATTTCCTTGAACATAGAGCTATTGCTAAGGAGGGCACTTTCCACAAACTTTTGAGGTTCGCAGAGCGATGCCGGACCTCAAGAGTCAAGACTAGCTGGATTCTTTGGATGCACCACCAAGGATTTCTCGACAATAGGAATTGGATTCAAGTGCATATAGTGTCCTAATTTGCATATTTTTAAGACTGGACCTGCTCTGATACCAAATCGATGCAATTAGGGATGGACTAGGTAACTTTTGCCTTAATTGAGAGAGTTCCTAGGTCTTAAAAGGGTACTTGAGGGTTTCAATTAGCCAAACAATACCCAAACATCATCTGCAGTAAGAATGAAATTGGCTAGAGTTGGCTGGACGATGTAGATTATCACTTGACAAGTAATGATCTATATGGCTGACTTAATCATTCACATAAATTACTATGTTTTGCACACGCTAAGAGTCGACAAGAATATTTTAGAAATAAAGAAAGTAATAGCACTAAAATTAATTCATCCGAGGCCTTCGATATTCTTTAACAAACAATAAGGCAATAGGCCTTGCAAGATACGTAAATGATTATAGTTGGGGTAACGAGATCATGGTCAAGGTTTAAAATCACGGTATCGGTCGCGGTATCGGTCGGCCCCGAACCGGTATGTACCGGCCGGTACGTACCGGTACCGGCCGGTACGGACCGGTACCGGTTGAGAAAAAAACCTTAAAAAAATCCAAAAAACCAAAAAAAAAAAAAAATTAACCTGTCGGTACCGGTCCGTACCGGCCGTACCGGTCGGTACCGGCCTGTACCGGCCTGAACCGGCCGATACGGACCGGTACGTACCGGTACCGGCCGATACGGGCCAGGTATCGGGATCGGATGCAGTACCGGTCTCGAACCGGCCAAAACCGGTACGTACCGGCCGGTACGTACCGGTATCGGCCGAGATTTAAAACCCTGATCATGGTATATTCCAAAATGAAGGATAAATCTCATAAGAATATGATAGGAAATTGAGTAAAGAATGCAATCTATGCAATACAGAAGGGAAGATAGGATAGGAGGAGAAAAAGTACTTGGATCGTAGAACCTCTGTGGAAGAGGGTCCTTTTTGTAGACTTCTGAGTCTCATAGTGCAATGCCTGATCTTGGGAAGAGCCGGATCCTTCCAACTACACTTATGTGTGAGCAAGGAATAAATACAAATTGGGCAATGACCTGTCATATGTTCAAATCACAATATATCACAATATATTGTTTTTTTTTGTGTGTGTATATTTTAATTTTAAATATTTAAGACTATTTATAGTTATCGCAATCGGATGATCAGTTAGCTAAGATTAGGATCATAATTATTTTCAAGCCTGATAGAGATATTGATGTGAGACCATGCATGCGATGATGATGCCAGTAGCTGGTTGAACTAGCAAGGCTGATTATTAATTATAAGATCCACGTAGGAAAATTAGTTCAAACAGAAGAGATGGAATAATGATTTTTACTAGAACTACTAGCACGAGTTCGCCCATTTCTGATTCCAAGAAATAAAAGAACGATGCTTAAATTATATGGCAATAGTTCAGCTCGCAATATCAAGACTAGTAACTCTACAAGGTAGGTGGGAACACACAAGCTCACAAAAATGGACAGTAGTCGGTACAGATAAAATGCAGGAGATTCAATTACTGGTGTCCACTGATGATACCTTGCCGCGGAAGAGACGTACCTATTGAGGGGCGTGTGGAGCCTCGGGAATCTCCGGTGGTGGTGGGGGTGGTGCAATAGCCTCTGGCGTGGTCGGGGCTGGTGCGAGGAGCAGGAGGGTCATGATGTTCTGATGCACTGGTGCATTTGGATGCCACCGACGGTGCTAGTCACTGATGCCAAGGCGTGCCTCGACGTCACGGGCTACCGTGTAGGTGATGCGATCCACGTACTCCTTCACGTTCTCGCCGGGGTCAAACTGGAAATCAAGGAACATGGATTTGATGTTGAGGTAGCCGTCGTCGTCCTGGATCAGACCGTGGTCAACGTCTGGATCGGCCATGCAAGCATATCAGAGCTCGTTGGGCGGCCCAGACTCGGGTGAGGAAAGGTGATCGGTGACCAAGAATGACCGAGTGGGGCTGGTTGGGACTCAGGAAAGGAGAGAGGGGGTTGGGGTTGGATTGGTGACCAGCTGCGAGGCAAGGGAAGAGAGAGGGATTGGAGATGAAGCGGTTGTTGGCTGCGAGGCAGAGGGAAGGGAGAGAGGGATCGGGGTGGACTGGTTATGGGCTATAGGGGAAGGGAAGCCGGGTGGTGGGCTGTAAGATCCGGAAAAGGGGGAGGGCTGAGTGCAGGTGGGTGGAGGGGTTTGGCTGCGGTTGGGGAGAGGAGGGGAGTCGGGCGCAGGTGGGTAGAGGGGTCGGCTGCCGGTCTGGGAAAGAAGGGGAGGGGGCGACTGTGACTCGGGAGGGGAAGTGGGGTGCGGGTGGGGCTGGCTGCGATGCATGGAGAGAAGGGTGGTCGCGAGAGAAGGAAAGATAGATGGAGCGATCGCGAGAGACAGAGAGGGACGCGGGCGGCGGCCACACGGGTTGGGATTTGGGGGAGGGGTTTGACTAGGGTTTCATACACCTAGCTTATACCTAGGGTTTTTCACACCTAAACTTGGGATTGGGGTTTCACACGCCTCACCCTGATTTCACTCAACAGAAGTAGAGGAATTTTTTTTTTTATTCATTGCATAATCTCAAAATAAAACTTGGGCAGCCTATATAAAGGTTTGTGATAACAATCTAAAGTCACCACCAAATGAGGTAGGACTGAAAAAAGACATGCAGAATGAAAACAACAAAAGTACGAGGTCGGCTTTGAGTGGCCGATCATAACCATAGACTCAAGTGGCGCCTCTTGCGCTGGTACATGCGCCATGGGCGTGGCTCGATGTCCCCATCAGATAATCTCTACATTTGATAACGTTGTCATGAGTTAAGGATGAGAGAGGCTATCAACCATTTGATCTAAAGGCTATCACTAGGTGTGAAAAGCCTTTAGATATTATATGGTTCATTAAATTTATAGTGAACCATCCCCTCATTTTCATTACGAAACCATAACCCTGGCTTCCATTCCCCCACCTCTTAAAGTACACGAGCCTTGAACCCGATAATCATTAACCCAAAGCCATCAAACTTCAAAACCCATACCCATATTCTTGAGCCTAATAACTTGTGAGTCTTGTGACTGATAATCGTTGTTATCAACTTAATTGTTTATTTATTGACTCCCTGAACTATTTCTTTGATCCTATCCTAGGCGCCTTAATCAATTCCGCTCAACCTACAAATAACCATTAAGCCTGTTTAGGCATATCTTAAGTTTTATTAATTTGCTTTCAATAAATTTGCAGTCTATTTGCAACCAACAGAGTGCACGTCATCCCTACATCACTTGTGATATCGATTGGATCGTCTCCTTGAAGACAGCTAAAGGCAAAGCCAGAACTAGAGTCTAAGCCAAAGCATTAGCTAGAATAGTGCCAAAGCTAGAGCCTAAGCCAAAGCCAGATTCCGAGCCAAAGCAAGAGGCAGACTCAGAGCCAAAGGCAAAGCCAGAGGGAGCAACCTATTGTGCAAATTGATAATCACTCATGCCATACTCAATTTGAGAGAGAGAGAGAGAGAGAGAGAGAGAGAGAGAGAGAGAGAGAGAGAGAGAGAGAGAATAATTATTTCTAAATTTGGATAACCTTATCAATGAGATAAGGATGAGAGAGGCCTTCTACTATATGAATCCAAAGGCTTTCCCTACATGTGCAAAGCCTGTAAATATTAGATAGTTCATGAAATCTTTCACTCAGGGGCAAATCGATCTGGTTAGATTATGACGGTCTACCCATTTGAGATTATGAGCAAGTCATCTTGCTAGCTTAAAGTCGAGCTTAAGTATATCTTGCATAGACAGGGAGAAGACCTGGTTATGGTGAACTAAGAAGCACAGACACGGACACGCCATGACACGGATACGCCATGACACGGACACGTCGACACGATATTTTTCAAAAAACCAGGACACGGACACGTTAGGGGACACGCTGAATTATATATATATATATATATATATATATATATATATATATAACAAGTCTTGTATCATGATTTATAATCAAACATAATGCTAATAGTTAACTAAAAAAGTCTCCAACAAACATCATAAATGATTCAAGTGTATAGTTTCAAACTTTCAAAACACAAAAAACAAATAGAACACGCATAAAATCATCATCCATCAAGGCCAACGTCAAGTGTTACCACATCATCTCCATCGACGTGAAGACCACGACCTCCATATCCGGTTCATTGATGGAAAGATTCGCAATCTCAAGAACCCCAACATCTTCAAATGAGAAAAATGTCTCTTCAGTAATATCCGTCACGCTCCAACACGCATCCGATACGCTCCGACACGTGTCGGACAATCTTTCTTCATAGAAGACACGTTTTATGGTGTGTCCAACACGTGTCGGAGGGTGTCGGACGAGTGTCGGTGTCCGACACGTGTCCGACACGGACACGTTGAGGTCCCGAGAGTGTCGGTGCTTCATAGATGGTGAATACTATGCGGGTCGTACGTTTTGTACTGCATGGTAAAGTTTTTGTATTAACTTTTAGGTTGAGTGGGTTCAATCATGGGATTGGATCATTCGAGTTGACGTAGTTGGATCATCCATATGGTGGACAAAATAATATGGGTTGGGCCATGAGGTTTGATTCATATAAGGGTGTCGATCAAGAAGCATCAACCAATTGATAGGTAAGTTCTGGTGTTGGATGAAGTTTATAAAAACTACTACTTCAGGAGTCTACCTTCTTGCTTGAGTGTACTTATTTTGTATTTTTCTTATGCAAGTTGATAATTAGACTTTTGTATCCATAATTTATGTTTTCACAGATTTTAAAGACAAAGATGAATCATCATCATCCAAGTCTTATCCCAATTAAGGAGGGGTCGACTATGAAGCACAACTTTAAGACTCAACAAAATTATGGACATGAATTTCTGATAAGGTGTCAATCTAGCATCAGTTTAGCGCCAGTCCTCTATGATTGGTTCCATAACCCTGAGCAAGGTCATTTGGCAAGAGAAGGGCATATGCCAAGAAACCTAGAAGGTCAAGTGGCGGGTAGAGAGTACTACCTTATTTGTAATGCAATTTAGCTCATGCATCCAAGGAGTGAAATTGTGACCCTCCAGGTTCCCCTAGTCCCTAGATTAGGATAGAGTCTAGAGAAAGAGGATAGAAGGGAGGCTTAATATAGGGAATTGCATATATCTCCGACGCTCCAATTATAAGCCAAAGAACCAAACTGAAAACATTTCAATAAAGATAGTTTCTCTCTCTATTTATTGAGTTCCTAACTTTTTAGCGCATGAGGGATGTACAAGCTTTCTTTGATTGGGAGAGGGATTTAGTCTCTCGTATGGAAACCATTTTACCTTCAAATGTCATATCTCTTGAATAGGACTTCCTTTGGCCAGCCTTATTTTAAAAATAGTTCCTCTTGTTATTATGTTTATCTTAATTCTATAGGAAAAGTTATTGCACACTATATGTGAGGACACCTGATTTGCACATGAAGTGGAAATGAGCAACACACCCATTTTCTGTTCACATAAGACATAACTCAAGGGTTCTTCTATCCACTGTTTTAAAACTCGGAATAACTCGGTCGAGTCGGACCGAGTCGACTCGACTCGGATAGATTTCGAGTCGAGTTATTTGGCCGAGTCAGAACGAGTTTAGAGAAAACTCGGCCGAGTCAGACCGAGTTTACTCGACTCGGCTGACTTTCGAGTCGAGTCCGAGTTTCGAGTTTTTGAACAATGCTTCTATCATTCAATCACATGCAAAATACTCTTTTGGCATTCATATGCTTATGAACAAAACCAAAAGGGTAGTTTTTCTCCATGTTATGTTCGACTGTCTTAACTGTTGTATAGTAAACACGGTTACATCTCTCTCTCTCTCTCTCTTTCCCACTCTATTTTTCTCTTTCTACACACTAAAAGTGAGAGAGGTGGTATTGGTTTTCTAGATAACACTTTTTCTGTCGTTTCCTGCAAAGTTGAACTTATTCTTTCATGTTACCAAAAGTTTACAACTAAAATAATTTCCCCTCTTCGGGCAAAAAAATAAGAACAAAAATAATACCTACTCTGCTAATCTGTAATCAACAGATTCCGGAGTTAAGCAACAGCACGCATTCCACATCAATCATTTTACTTTATTGAAGGTCTTTATATTACTGTTTGGTAGGGTTGTTGAGTGATTGTAATACAACATAGATTAATTGTAGTACTACACACACACAGTACATGTATGGATCGATTTTGATGCTAATTCTTCGTCCTTCATTTTAGGGGAGAGCCAAAGTGTTGGTATGGTGTTCCTGGTACAGCTGCCAATGCTTTTGAGAAGGTAGTTTTTGCAAATGTATTATCAGTTGTGCCATTTCGTTTACTTCTAATTTTATATGTGAATTGTTTGCCTTTGATATGAGGAATACTGAGAGGAGGTGAACATCTTTTCTATTTTAACTATAGGCCCTACTACATTATATCATCTATAATTTTTGCCATTTTTTTAATGGAAATGCATCCATATATGTTACCCTAAATCTATCTCCTTTGCACTTCTTGTACGTGTTGTCCTCTCCCCCCCCCCCCCCCCCCCCCCCCCCCCCTCCCTTCCCCTTTTTCTAATAGACCACTTTACCATATATACTTCCCAAGCTACGCCGTCTTTGTAGTAAACATGGTTGGAAGTCTTGTAGCCAATTGTCACATACTTAAAGTTTTCTCGTTTGTTTCTTAACCAAGTTTTCCTTGCACCACAGACCATACTGCTGTGCGGCACTTGTGCAAGCTTGTGTACAAGTCTGCCTTGCCCAACCCAATACACTCAGATTAAGAGCAAACTCCTCCTTGTTATAAGCTAAGATAACTGCCTTTGGACCTTGATAATGGCATGTAGATGAGGTCGAGCTCTCCAACGTGTTGAATTGCTTGTGACATGTTTGCTAGGAGCATTGGTTACAATAAAGGCTACCTCAAAGGTCTTGAATAGTGCCAGGTGGTATTTATTGAATGCCCTAAAAGAACTTTGAAAATCCTACAAAATTTCTCTCGTTGATACACAACAAGTCCAAGTGTCCAACATATTCTGGATAATTTTATAGTTTTATAGTTGCATACTGTGTTCCTAGCATCATGCCATCATCACAATCTTAGATTACTCTGGAGCTTTCTGGACTCCTCTAGGGTATACCACAAGCACTTCAGCTCCACATTCTCTTCTTTCAGTGTTGTTTGTTCTCTAGACTATAAGATAATTGTTAGTCCTTTGCCATTGTGCACACATGCCAAAGCCCTCTTTGATGCATGTGGGGTCTGACTGTTGCTATGTGAGATTATGCTTTTTCTTTCTTCTCTGTCATGAAAAAATATAAGTATTTGCATTTTTTTTATAGGTTATGCGAAGTACTCTTCCAGATTTATTTGATGCACAACCAGATTTGCTATTCCAGCTTGTCACGATGCTTAGCCCATCTGTTTTGCAAGAAAATGGCGTTCCAGTTTATGGTGTATTGCAGGTTAGTAAGAACCTGATAGCTGTGGTTTTGTAATTGATTTGCTCATTTCACAATCCCTTTATAATATTGTCGTTTATTACGAACAAGATATTTATTTACATTTATTACAGCTTATTGTAGCCAACTCGTGCTTCCTCTCGTCTGTTGCACCTTACAGTGATAGTTTATCCTCTTCTATGTTGATTCAATAATGGAATTTTCCCTTTTGGAATACGAATAATTTTTATGAGACCTATTGAGTTGATGTACTCTTCTTCAGGAGCCTGGAAACTTTGTCATTACTTTCCCTAGGTCTTTTCATGGGGGATTCAATTTTGGTAAGTATACATGTATTTAGTTGGATGAGTATTGATACTTGGCATATTGTATTCTATATAGCCTATACCTATGATGCTGAAGTCTTAAGGTTCTGAATGGACTAACAGGTTTAAATTGTGCCGAGGCTGTCAATTTTGCTACTGCTGACTGGCTGCCTCATGGTGGATTTGGAGCCGAACTATACCGGTTGTATCACAAAGCTGCTGTTTTATCTCATGAAGAGCTTCTTTGTGTGGTTGCCAAGGTTGGCTCTAAACACTTGTTGCCTTCAATCGCTGGAGTTTCTTTTCATGTCTACTTACTAATTAGGTCTAACATTTTGCTATTAATTTGAGGCGGTCTTTGACTGTTTAATTAGCTTTGGTGATCAATACTTCGTATTTTAGCTTGGACAAAATGATGTGTTAAGTACCAATTTGCCACTATCTTGACCATAACCATTGAGTTCTTGTGACATCTCATCGGGGTTGGTGTGACAATAATTTCTAGCTAGGGACATTATTTCCCTAAATGCACTCTAGTAGGTCCATGTTTATGGTTTTTGTTTAAGAGAGTATTCAATCTCTGTCCTTTCTTTTCATGTCTACTTACTAATTAGGTCTAACATTTTGCTATTGATTTGAGGCGGTCTTCTATGGTTTAATTACCTTTGGTGATCAATACTTTGTATTTAAGCTTGGACAAAATGATTTGTCAATTACCAATTTGCCCCTATCTTAACCATAACCATTGAGTTCTTGTGACTTCCCATCGGGGTTGGTGTGGCAGTAATTCCTTGCTAGGGGCATAATTTCCCTAAATGCACTCCAGTGGGTCCAGGTTTATGGTTTTTGTTTAAGAGAGTATTGGTGAGCTGTCAGGCTGATACATTTTGGCGAGAACTGGAACTATACAAATGAGTCCATCAAAACTATTACAAAGGGGATTACTTGGAGAACAAAAAATATTAGATCTATCAAGAAGTTTGTAGAAGATAGCTAAAAGTACATAAAAAAGTTAGGTTTTGAAGACCTTAAGTGAAACCTTTGTTGACATGTATGCATTTCTTCTGGAAAAAAAATGCACTGGGCTGTTACTGTTGGGCATGTGTAGATTAATGACATGACATTTGCATGTAAACTCACTTTATAGGTTAATTTTCCTGGGAGACTGTCATGTATTATTTACACATAACATGCACGCGATAAAAGATAAGTACAACTTGAGTGTTTTAAGTCCCAACACTTTTAGCAATAGTTACTGAGAGCTGGACCAGTTTTGTCGTTCCAGATTCAATATTCTTAGACCCCAATAGTGCAACAGACATTCAACTTTGAATGTTTATATGATGGTGGACACAACTTACATAGCATAAATCCTTTGTATTCCAGAACTGCCGTTATTCGTCATTTTAATGCCCACAGAATGTAATTCATCTAAAGGCAATATTATCCATAGAATGTGGTTTAAGACCCAAGTAATCCAGCTTCTAAAAAATATGATATGGTCATCTATAATTAAAGTGTATTCACAACCTTAAACTCATGTACTTGATAATAACAATTTTTTAAATTACATCTTCTTGTATCTTTTTAGCTTACATATCCTTATTGTCTAGCAAATTGATCGATGGAGCCACTTGGATACATTTTTTGTTGATTAGGCATAATCCCTTCTCACATCAACCTATTTTACCGTTGTTTTTTATTGAATGTGAATGTCTAGCCCTTAAAGATTTTAAACTTGCTCCCAAGGATACTAAAAACTCTTTGATTTCTTTCTATGTTCCGACCTAACAGAATGGTTGTGATGCCAAAGTCTTATCGTACTTGAATGAAGAAATGCACAGAATATTTGTCAGAGAAAAAAAGTGTAGAGAGGAGCTCTGGAGAAATGGTGCAGTCAGATCGTCTCTAATGCCCCCAAAGAAGCAACCGATGTATGTCGGCACTGAGGAGGTAGCTGCTCTACTTTCATGATCATGATCATTTCATGTTTTTAACTTGTTATGAGACTTGAGCTGATGAACTTAGATCTGTGGAAATCGTAGGATCCTACATGCGTTATATGTCAGCAATATCTGTATCTTTCGGCCATTACCTGCAGCTGTAGGCCATCTGCTTTTGTTTGCCTTGAGGTATGCTGTCTATAGGAATATGTTTGAAAATTAGCATATGGCTTAATTTCTGAACTGTTTATATGTGAATTTATGGTATCATTTCAGAACCATCTATATGTGCGTGCATGCATGCATGCATGGCTACACTTCGTCGTGGAGAAACTTTCAATTTCAAAATGAAGATTACAGATCTGCTCTTATCTGACTGGAACATACTAATTTTTTTTCTAATCTTTTCTTTTATTGATATTTGCTCTCTATGTCTTGGAGTTAATTTGATGACATATTTATCACACACGCGCGCGCGCGCACACACACACACAGAGTTCCGCAACATGATAAATGATGCAGGACGATCGTGGCGATATCGTAGGGGAGGGGATGGAAGGGCGAAGGGGGTTGTCAGCCTTGCACCGACGGTAATCCGACCTCACGCTGTCAAGCCTCTCGCTCTTCGATCTCTCTCAGGAACGTAGTACGAAACCTTTCATAGGAATCAAAGCAAATGATTGCCATTTTTTTCCCATCATTATTCAATGCTTACAATGGGGGGCTTCATGACCTTTAAATAAATAATTTTTTTTTAACATATAAGATCATAAGAGATAAGTTCATACCGTTTAATAGAATAACAAGAAATAACAACTTGCCAACCCAACGGATAATGACCATAAGAGATAAGCTCCCTGATTTGAATTCCTAACCGAAGATTTATCCGAATAACAGAAGATAATAACTACTAACCAATCATACTTATTCAAAATCTTAACTTTAAAATACCACAATTAATAAATCTGGAAATAAATATTTTCGGATTAAAATATTTTTCGGAATAAAAATATTATTTTATTCCGAAAATAATATTTTATTCTAAAAATATTAATTCTAGATTTATTCATTTTGAAATTTTTTTTCCATCATCATTCAGTGCTTACAATGGGGGCTTCATTGTCTTTGAATAAATAAAAAAATTCTAACAGATAAGATCATAAGAGATAAGCTCATGCGATTTAACAGAATAACAAGAAATAACAACTTGCCAACCCAACGGATAACGACCCTAAGAGATAAGCTCCCTAATTTGAATTCCTAACTGTAGATTTATCCAAATAACAGAAGATAAGAACTACTAGCCAACCATATTTATTCAAAATCCTAACTTTAAAATACCACCATTAATAAATCCGAAAATAAATATTTTCGGAATAAAAATATTATTTTATTCTAAAAATATTAATTCTAGATTTATTCGTTCCGAAAATTGGTTTATTTTGAAAAATTCTTAATAAAAATCTATTGATTATCCAACAGTATTCCGAGATCCGTGCCATCGAGGGAATAGCCTAATATGATCCGCATCAATATATCTTGAAAAACATAGTAAACAAGAATAAGAGTCTTAAAAGTATTTAGTAGACAATAATGTTACGAGAATTTGGCATGCCTTAAGTTAAAAGGTTTGTAAATATCTACAAATTCCTCATGCTCAATATGAAGCTTATAGGCAACAATTTCGAACTATGGTTTTATCCGTCGTAACCAAATGTACATGACAAGTAATAATTGTTACCATCTACTGCAATTGTTTTTCAGACGCGTTTCAACTGAAGTCCAAGTCATTTCCGTAGGAAACCGATCTGGTATGACCTGAAACAGTCCAACGTGAGGAGGGAAGCGATATTTACCTGTTTCAGCATCTACCTTCACTTTGCTAGGCCAAAAGACTGAAACCTCTGGTCCAAATCATTTTGTTTGGATGATTTCTACACCATGCTAGCTGGTATTCTTTTACTTCTTCGTAGTAGAAAGAGAATCAGCAATCTATAGGGCCAGGGTTCTGTTGATGTTGTTTAAATGTTTCTAGCTAATCTTTAGAATGTCTGATTATATTGATATATCCTGTGAGCTACGTGATTAACTTTGTACTTGTTTGTATCAGTCCATGTTATCACAAAAGTGAAACATATGATCTATCAACCTATGGTTAGGATTAAATTAGTTTTTTTGGCAGTGGAAATTCAACACAGGTGAATTTGGGCAGAGTATTGTTGGATGCATCTTCCAAAATAACTGGACTTTGGAATTCAAATGATTCTACCCATTCCAATACTCAAGACCAAGTCACTCCCAACTTTATGATAAGCTTATAGTTCCAATTAATTGACTAGGGTCTTCAAGATGAACCATGGTTGTGCATTGTTTTTACAGTTTAGGGAAGATGGTTAGGCAGATCTCACTCAAATTACTTGCATTATATGTTTTTTGTGCAGCATTGGAAGCATCTTTGTGAATGTAGTCCCAACAAGCGTCACCTTCTTTATCGTCACACTCTTGCTGAACTTGATGATTTGGTCTGTACTGGCTCTCCTTTATCTGGTGCTATATGCAATGTACCGAGCCCTCGTAGTAGAAATTCTCGATGGCGTCAATTGTTATCTCATGAATCAAGTGCCATGACAAAAAAGGTTTACTCTCATTCTATTGGTTTTGTCTGTACGAAGATAATAGCCTCAACTTGTCAGTTCTTTTTTATTTCCTATGACATTCATGTTTTTCCATTTAGGTTTAAACTTTGAAAATACCTTTACTACTATCAATATGCTTTTGTGTTGAATATTTTCTATGCTTATATTTTTTATTTCCTTGCTGAACCTCCAACCATGAAATATCTTGGGCAAATTTCAGTCACTATTCTAGAACTTTCTGGAGATAAAAAATCTGAATACCTAATATAATGTTTATATTAAACATTAAATGCCTGATATAGTCAAAATAAGTCACATCAATTAGCTCTATTGTGCTTGGTAGGCTAGTTGTGGCCTATATAGGCACACAAAAAGAGGGAATATGATGTAGGGAAAGAGAGAAAGCAAGCGGGATAGAGGACAAGTGCAATTGCGAAAACATTCTAATCTAGGCCTACAAAAATTTAGGACAGATAAAAACTAGTGTGAAATAGTGAAATGTAATTGTGAGGTTGTTTGATTGGAACTTAAAAGAATATTGGTTCAAGAATCAAAGATGTAGCGAAGGGCTATTTAAAAACAAATAGTTGGCACGCCCCCATCAATCCTAGTACTGAAAACCTAAAGTGTTGGATTCAAACTCATCTAAATTAGGATTTCTAAACAATCATAAAATGGTTTTTTTTAATCTCATAAATATAATATTTTTTTCAAATAAAGGAAAGAAAAACAAGGAAGAAGAGGGACGAAAGGACTAACCGTTTAGAGGGCAAGCCTGTGGATAACATACACTTGGTTCCTTACTTTTTTTTTAATCCTAAGCGTACAAGGACATGAGATAGAGAGAGGGCTCCCGCACATGGGGGAGGAGGAACGAACTTAGCTCTTGCCTTTGGTGGGCACTGTGGGGTAGAGGATTCTAGATTTTCTTCCCTCTGTGACAATAGAAACTTTTTTTGTCACCCTATCTGTCTCCTATTAAATCCATTTATCTATACCCCCCATATCAATCTGCAGTTTTGGATCCTTACATTCTTCCATCCTTTTGCATATGTTCCCATTTTGCCCTTCACCTTATATGTTAATCCATACCATTATTTTGAATCCTATGTCATGAAAACAAACTCAAGGGCTAGGACCGTAATAGGGTATATTTTCCCTTCCCGTTTTATCCCTACACAAATCACAAATACCATCCAAGAATATTATCCTTTTGCCACTAATCAATCGAGTCTTATTTATCCATTTAAAAAACCAAGGGCTATTATGGGAATAGCAATCCCACTAATCCACTAACCCATTCTTCCTTCCATCCTACTTTTGTTTCCCATTTTGTCCTTCTCTTCTTTGCAACTAATCAATTGAATCTTATTTATCCAATAAAAAAACAAGGGCTATAATGGGAAGATCAATCCCACTGACCCACGAACCCATTCTTCCTTGCATCCTATATTTTGTTCCCCATTTTACCCTTATCAATCCTATGTTTTAAAACAATATCAAGGGAAATGTTTGAGTAGGGTCTGGACATAGGAACTCTACCCTATTAACTTTTGGATATGGGTATGGATATCCCAATATCCATACCCGAAACCCAATTGCCCCTCTAACTTGTGACCCGACCCCGACCCGAAACATTGGGTATGGTTATGGCCTTATGGGTACAAATGTATTTTCAGGTATAGATATGGGTTGTACAAGGTTTTTACAAGGCTTGGGTAGGGTATGGGTATGGATTGTACAAAGTTTGGGTAGGGTATGGATATAGGAACTCTACCTGGTAGGGTATGGGTATAGGAACTCTACGGTATGAGTATAGGAACTCTACTTGGTAGGGTATGGGTATAGGAACTCTACTCTATTAACTTTCGGGTATGGGTACGTACCTTATTACTTTTTACAAGGCTTGGGTAAGGTATGGGTATATGAACTCTACCCGATTAACTTTCAGGTATGGGCATGGGTATGGGTACCTCAATATCCATATTTGAAACCCAATTGTCTCTTTAACTTGTGTAGATAATATAATTTGACATATATATATATATATATATATATATATATATATATATGTAATTAGTAGTTCTAATAAAGCTTGGGGTATGCTTAACCCCATCCTCTCCTTCTCGGAGAGGAATTGCTCAAAAAAAATAAAAAATAATAAAATAAATAAATAAATAAATATATATATATACACACACCCCATATTTGGATCCTATGCCATTAAAACAAAAGCAAGGAGTGAAGTGTTGTATTCTTGCACTTCCCGTTGTGGCCCTACAAAAATTACCAATATGCCCTTATGCCCCTATCATTATTTCATGTGTCCATACCCTATACTAAAATGGTTATTTTTAATTTGTGTACGTGTAAAAGGGTCCATAGATCAGCAACTATTGCACATGCAACGCAAGTGCCCAATGCACTAGTATTGTATAATTTAACTCAGCTGATCCTTATCCTCCTATTTGTAGTTTATTTCCTTTATTAGGCATCAAGCTAGAATGAACTCACACAAAAAAGTTGCCCAAAATTACAATCATGTCCTATAATGCTGGATTGTTTTGGAAAATCCAGAAAATAACCAAAAATCTAAAATAAATCACATGGCCACAAAACCTAATAAAAAACTAAAAATAAACACAGGTGTTTAAATCTAGACTCAATTCTAAGACGTAAAACAGCGATTTTAAGCTCGTTTGTATGTAATTTTGCTTCTGCATCACATTCCCTACTACCTAACCCCAACAATATCCCTCTCCCTCGCCAAACATGTGTAATGATTTGTCAATCATTGGTGCCAAACATAAGTGATATATAGAAATCGTTTACATACTTTGAATATACGGGTCCTCTTGAACTTATGAATTTTTGCAACCAAACGCTCCTTAGAAAAAAATGGGAGCACCATCTTACGAGGCAACCTCTCTTAGCTCGAAAAGCCCAATGCAACAATTTTATAATCTTTGATTTTACTTGTCCAACTTCCATCTGCCTTAATTAGAGCTTCCTTGGACTTGGAAATTGTCTTTGTTATATGAATTTAACAATTAAAACCTTAGCATTAGGTTTTCATTGACATTTTATTTGTGTTACTGTTATCTCTTGCTCCTTAAAACTGATTTACTATCAATTTATCTAGAATAACTAAAGGTACTTTACTAGTCTTGGGAACTTTAGACCTTCAAGTATTTTTTAATGCTTTAGAGAGAAATAAGTAGTTATTGCCTTATTGGTCAATTGCTTCAGTTAGTGCAAGTCCCTTGGGATCTTGATAGGGTCCTTCATTTTTATTTTTGTAAGGTGCTGTCCTATTCGTACTCTGGTACGAACATCTATTGGAGGAAAATTAGCTAATGGAGAACAGAGATAGACAGCATAAGAAACTTCATATAAATATGACCTTGCATTCAATTAATATTTGCAATCTTTTTCTTTATGTTCATGCATCAGTTGTAAAAGTTTTCTAACTAGTAGCGACACTGTTAAATAATACATTTGTCGGAATTCTTCCTGTTTTCTTTGTCACAACTATATGGTGTCAGCTTTAATCCCTCTACAAGGAAATTGCAAGCTATCATCATGTTGGTGACTAGTTGGTCTTAAGTAACGCTCCAATCCTGCAATGAAGTTTCATTACATTTATGTCTCTTTGTTTTAGATATCATGTTTACATCTTTCTTCAGTTCTAGCTCAATCCACCATGTTCTCACGACATCGTATCAGTTTCCTATTTATCTCTAAAAGATGCTGTCTTTTCTCGTTAGGATTGCACAACCTTATTTTTTGGTTACTCACCCCATCCGTTCTTGTTCACCATCAAGGTATCTATAACTAGACTTTTTCGGATCATCTCACGTGGGATGACTTAAAGTCGTAGCAAGTCTTTTTTTTTCTTCATATTACTCCAAGAGTCCAAGGGAGATGAAGTTCAATTTCTTAGAAGTTTAATCTACTCTTGAAGTGGCCACATCTTCAAATTTTTTTCTGTGTCATAAGACTCTTATCAGAAGCTCTACATATTTCTGATGATTGCATTGTTAGGAATCATTTTTGGTTAAAACTTCCCCCCCTTTTTTGCTTCCGTATACTGAAATGAGACATTTATATTCAGGTAAAGGGACACAACTTTACGTATGAGCAACTTGCTGAAGATTGGCTTTCGAAGTCTTGCCACATTTTTGAGATTTCATTCTCAGTTTCTTCTTATAAGAGAGCCCTGCAGGAAGCTGAACAATTTCTTTGGGCTGATCATAACATGGATCCTGTATGACTTTAAGTTCCATATACAAAATTCCAAAATCAATAAAGTTCATATATCATATCTGAATGCGTCTATGGTACATTTGCTAGGTACGTGATATGGTAAAAAGATTGATTGAAGCTCTGAAGTGGGGAATGAGTGTAAGACACTGTCTCTCTAAATTGGACTACCGCTTTCGTTCGCAGAACACTCCTGTAGAAAAAGTATCTTTGTGTGAGGTTGAGGAGCTGTTGAGTTACGATCCTTTGCCCTGTTATGAGCCTGGGCATGCTAAACTGAAGGTTGAGAAACCTCGAGTACTTGTAGATCTGCTTTATGTGATTGCTCCAGTTGCAAAAATTTCATTCCAGCGTTTTCTTCATGCTACAGGCCTACGCTAAAGATGCAAAATTGTTGACAGCTGAAATGGAGTCTGCTCTTTCATCTCGCTTAGATGTAAGTGAAACACAAACTCATGGAGATGGGAATTTTTATTTATTTTTTCTGTCCCAGATGATATTGCACATAGACATCTATGACAACAGTTTTTCAACTTCATTAGTCTAGTTATATTATTACAAGCATGCTTGAGGATCTAACACGTTTGTCTCCTGTTGTATTTAAAGAAATTTTAAATGGAGCTTCGTACGATCAATAATAGATTCAGTTAGCTGATTTTTTGATTTCATTGTTGCTGTTTAATAATCTGATTGTTGCCAATGCTGCCAAGGTGGTCGGCCAGGCTATTGGTGTCCCACCTCCTTTAGGTGGTAGGCAGGTTAAGGGGATTAGGTGGTAAGGCATGCATATACAACATATATATTTCATATGCCAATGCTGTTTATTTTACATTATATTTACGTATTTAACATCCAAATGTGTTACGAAGATATATCATCAGATACGATACATATGAATACATATGTATCACGATATCTGTGAACTACTATTGTCAGTCATCCCATGATGAGCATTCACATATTACAATAAAGTAAACTATGCCAACATGGATGTACATCATGATCTAAATCTTCTACATCCAGTTTAATTTATGAACATCACCAAACCTACTACATGACCTACAAGTTCAAAACTTTACTGTATGCTTGGCATGTGTACAAGTGAACATAGGGAGTACATGTCATAAATCTCAGGAGTCTAATATCAAATTGAACATTACATTGATTACAAGCTATTTTCTACAAATGACACATTACCAACTCTGTTGGGGTCGTTATCAAAGGAAGCATGCCCACATGAGGTGGCTAGCGGCATGAGAACATTAGCAAGTGGCGGTAGACATGAGAGCTAAGTGTCTCACCCAAAGGTTACAAAAGTTTACAAATTGGGTTTTTCGACTTTTAAGTCATTTGGTTCAGTGATTCCATATAATACTCATGATGACTTAATTTGCAACTCTCCAATAATTAGACAAACATTGTAAACTTATCTTTATGCACAGGCCTCCAGGAAGGATTATAGGGATACTACAACAAAATTACTAAGTCGGACGTTGGTAAAAATTCGGCTAGGCTAGAAGTCAGGAAAATTCGGCAAAATAGGGAAAGTCAGGATGGAGTCTGGAAAAAAATGATATGTTATTACAAAATTTTGATATATATGTTCTAACATATTTTTTAGCAGTATATGTAATTTTTATGCATAACTAATATCAGTATATTACAAATAAAATAAGCAAAACACCAAATACAAATAAACAATGCATACACATTAACAATAAGTAACTAAATTACTAAGCAAGTACAATAGTACAAGTAGAGAATGCATTAAAAAAACTAAGCAAGTATAAAGGCCACATTAGTAACAATAAGTACCCAGTAAAGAGTCTAAGGCTCTAAAGACCACATTATTAACAATAAGAAGCAAGTAAAGAGTCCAAACGCTAAAGACCACATTAATAACAAGAACTAAGCAAGTGAAACCACATTAACACATTGACAATAAGCACCTAAATAAGTACAAGTAAATCATGCATAGACATTAAATATAAACAAATGAACACCACATTAACCATAAGCAAAGGAAAGCAAAAATGTCTAAATCAACAAGCAAAGCAAGTTAATTAAACATCAGATACCATAAGCAAAAAAAAGTAAAGTGGACCCAAATGTCTTTTTTTCTGGACTTGTCATTTTTTTTCAAAAACCACGAATGCAAACGTTGCGTTTTCCCCGATGTGTTGTTTTATTCAGAAAAATATGTTTTATTCCTGTATCAAACATTTACTGATTTAGTCACGTTTTATACTTGTTCTTTTGAAAAAAACCACTGACTTGTTTACATTGCTTGACAGTGTTAGGCGGCCTAGTTAGTGTCTAAACCTACCTTCATTAATTGGTAAGATCTTAATGGGGTTTAGGCACCTTGTTGGGCTACTACCTAGGTGGCCGTCTGGGACAACATTGGTGGATGGCTACTTTTTTTTAATCATATGAAACTATACTGAGATACTTTTATGAATTTAATCCCTTATGTACTTTGGATAAAACTTTTGAGTTGTGTTATGATTTGTAAACATAGACATGCATCACAATATAATTTTGGCCACCCCTTGTTTCCTTGCTTGGCATTTCAACTCCAGATCGGCGAGTTGGAAAGATTGTACTCCAGAGCTATTGAATTTCCCGTAAATCTAGAAGAAACTGGAATATTAGCAAGGGAGATTTCTTCTGCAAAGGTATGGATTTATGATTAAGAGAAACTTACACAATTTTGCTACCCCGCTAGCTTCTGTTGCTTCATCTAAATTGGTTTTTTAATTGTACTTTTTAATTATATTGACCCTTTCTTTGAGCTTGCTTATAGGACTTGTATTGAAATTTGATTTGGTTGTATAATCTTGTACAAATATACCGATGACTGTTGCAAAAAAAAAGTTAGCTACTAGAGATTATTGATACTAGCTCAAATGTATTTTAACTCAAATTCTTATGATGGGTTAATAAGAATTTTAGATTTTTTCAAAATTGAGTTGAATTAACTCAAATTCTTATGATGAGTTCATAATACTTTAGAGTTTTTTCAAAATTGAGTTGAATTAACTCAAAATTGAGTTGAATTAAATCTAAATTTAAACCCTAAACCCTAATATTTTTATTTCTTTTCCTGATTTTAAAGAATTTTCTTGATTATTTTTTATTATTATTTTTGATTCAGTTTATGGCTGCAATACTCTTATACTTTTCAGATAATTTGACTTTTAGGTGGTGAAAATAATAATCTACATGTTACCCTCCCTAAATTTATGTAAAATGGGGACGTGTCATGTGGCTATATTAGTGTTTGGGTATCATATCTTCATGTATTAGTGTTTGGGTATCATATCTTCCGGTATTAGTGCATGGGTATCATGTGCCAGTGACAGATTTCTCTCGAATATGGCGTTATTGATCATTTGATCTATTAACTATCCCATTCTTTTTTTTCTTGAATCTATCTCTATTCACGTACTTTCTATCTCCTACTCATTCTATCAGTTTACCTTCAGTTTTCTCCTTGTTTCTTCAAAACTGTTTGTCATATTCTCTTTCTTTAGATGCCATAGATTTCCAATTCATGATTGCTAGTTCCACTCATCGTTGCCCTTTTTACCTCGCGTGGTGCCATAGGGGAACAACTGGCTAAGAAATCCAGTCTTTTAAAATTCTAGGTTGGGTTTCAAATCAAATTCTTCTTGAATCGAATAGTAGTGCAGAGTTTTATGATTATTGTGTCAAATACTTGTTTCTATTATTTCCTTGACATTTTTAAACTTATCCGATCGATTACAATTGCTGTCCTACAAGATATACTCACAAGTTAGTAGCGTTATCGGAAAAAAGAAGAAAATCTGGTGGGTGTTGGCTCAAAACATTAAGATATGATTTATGTTTTCTACACTAGATTGTTCTAAACTATCTATCATAGGCCTGCTCGTGTGATGCAGAGTTGTGTCCGTCTACATCCGTTTATTGATGCAAAGCCATCTTTGTGTGGATTTCGGAGCATGTCTTTTTTTTAAAATTATTTTTGGATTATTTTCTGGTTATTTTTATTTGGGTTTAGGAGTCTATTTTAGTAGGATCAATTGTAGAAGAATCCTAGTTTAGTGGTAGATTAAGTTAGGGGTGTTTGGACTCGGTTAGAGTTAGTTTATGAGTTGATATCGAGTCCTAATATGCACATGTAGTTGTAGTTACGAATTTCATCTTAAGAATCCTAGTTTGTCAAGGATTGGAAACCCGATATTAATAAAATACTATCGTAATCTATATAAGGATCTCATGGCTCTTTTCATGTGTGATATTATCAATAAAGTTTGGATTTTCTGAAAGGTCTTCGTTTGGCTTGATATGGGCCCTTGTTGTGACTCCGACGAAGGTGTGAAGCCTACATGTATCTCGTCTCATTTCTTTCTCCTTTTCTTTATTTTTCTGCACATTGATTCTTGCAAAACCTGAAACCCATCACCATAGTCATGAATCCAAGCAAATCCATCGATATCCGTTGACTACCCTACCTAAATCTGCAGAAATTGTCATAGATGAACTAAAAACCTTCCAAAACATCATGAAACCATCACCAAATCACCACAAGAACTTTACTTGAGCATCCTCAACTTTCCCACATAATAATCCACTTTTCCCATCTAAATCCACTAAAAGCTGAGTGATAACTGATCCGGACAGCAAGCTGTGATGATCAGATTCTCAACCTTTAATCCCTTTTAAAAAAAAATGGGCCTTTTTCTTGAAGAATCCCAAACATCCATAGACCCCCCTCTCATACCAAAATCCCCAATTTATTGCCTCATATTCTCATCAAATTGTACCAAAACCCAAATCTGGCATGTGCAGTCCAGATCTGGAAAACCCTAGATATCTTCACATTCTACCACCTGATCGTCCCTAAATTTTAATCATAATTTGCTAGCCTATACACCTATCTCACTACGTAGTTTCATTCACATTCGATGCTCAAATCTTCCCCAAACAACTAAAAACTATTGGTGCTGTGAACAAATTTTGCACATTCCTAAACCTCAATCGTTCACATAGAGCAAGATTCTTCCTTTTTTTAGGACCCCCATCCCGTCCTACATCACCGGGTTTTAGGTGCTAGTATTTGAGGGCTTTGGGATTTGAGTTGCGAAGTGCACTTTATTACCGCGTCTACCTTTGATTGTTGATATTGAATCTTGATTGTATTAATTTAAGAGTTTGGATCCATGGCTCAATGCTTGAACCCATTGTGGCATTTCCTTTATGCCAGTGATTGATATCACGTGGTTGCTGGGTATGTCTTTAAAAGGAAACATTAAGCATCTACATTTTCATATCTTTAAAGGAAAACCATAACCATATGTGAGAGGTCGTTCTGTTGTTTAAATTTGATTGGAAATAAGTACAAGAATGTGTAAGAAAACTCAATTTGACTAAGGGTAGGCTTATGAGCATATCCGATCGACAATATCCTTATGGAGATGAGATTTATTTGAAAGGGACATTCAGTAACATTTTAGTTTAGGAAAAGCTTATGGAGGTTGTGCTTGAGGATCTTTTTGCATTCATTTCTGATGTTTGAATATCCTTTGTGAGGTTGACCTTATATTTCCTTCGCGCCCTCCAAATTGATTATGGATATCAATTAAGCTATGTAACACCTATAGTGTCGTCGCCGGTGCGTTTTTGGGTAACACGGTAGGGTAAAGAGAAAGAGAAGGGGGAATCAACTACTCGAGCCGATTAGAAGAGAAATTCGACAAGTTTGATTGAAAAATTACTTTTATAGTGAAGTACATTGAAAACAAAACAATGCTTGCTTGAGTCTTACATAGATCTTAAATTGATATGGCAACCATATTTTGTAAATAAGCTCTTGAAATTATAAATAACTCCTCCGAAGGGCAAAATGAAGGAAAATATACAACACTAGCTACATAACTACTACTATAGTAAAATTAATGCTCCAAAGCCAGTTATGAAAGAAGATTTGGTGCTCTTAGATGCACTATGGATGTCCGACATCAATCCGTTGGAGTTAGAGAAGTCTCTACTCTAATGAGAAAGATTGAACGTATTGGTATTGATCTTCATATTTTTTTAATTGATCAACGTGGTTTCGCTAGGATGCCTTACAAGCTACTTACAAGAAGTTACGGGCAACTATGGGCCAACCTTGATGTAATCTTCCACATGCCATCGAATCACTTCACTTGCTCTTTGTGGAAGTTGATCGGCTCGATTTGATGACCCGTCATCTGTGTTTTTATAAAATCCATGATAGTTATCTAGGTCAGTGACATTGAAAATTAAGGTATTGTTGAGATCGCTTGAGGTCCACCAAGTATCATCTAATCTTTTTGTCAATTTTGCTTGTCCAGATTTTTTTTATTTCAATTTGTGATAGTTTGATAGATATCACATGGATACCTTTTTCCACAAGTACACAGTTATAAGTTCTCCATTGAATATTTGGACCTCCGATGTGCATTTGCTTCCACTTTCTATCTTGTTACTTGACACAAACTTCTTGATGCACACATCACATGTTGTCGGCATAGGCTTCAACATCGTTACTTGATCAGCCATATGATGTGAGAGGCACAAGACAAGTACATGCTGTGGCTTATGCCAATAAGAAGCCATGAATGTCGCCCTTTTGATGGATCGTTTCACAATATTCTAAGCAAACTCTGGTTGGTAGAACCTTGTCCCACTACTTAATGTGATCGCACATGATGCATCCAAAAAAAGATCTCCAAAGGTTTTATTAGTCACCTTCCTTTTGAAGTCGGTTTGCAGGAACTGTGCACTTGGAATATTTAAGCTTGGTATTGAACTTCTTCCATAGAGTTCTCCGAGTCGAGAATCATAGTAGTAGGAAAACCTTTTATTCATTCAATCTCTTTGAAAAAGAGACCGGGCCCATGTAATCCATATGTTGTCTTGGCACACGGGATGAAGTGTGCCATGTTTGATATACACCATCATGATTTGGAAGTAAATCCACGAGCGGTATGTGTTGTCCCAAAACAAAGTCCATGTTAATGTAAATCCATAAAACTTCCAGTATGGTTAGTCATTTTTACTACCCCGTATTTTAGATTTGTCTTTGGCATATTGGTAAATATTTCCTCGAGTTCTCCATCTTGTACTCCTATACGCCAATCATGTTTCGGTTTTGTAGCTTTCACATGAGTTTCTTCAATTGCCTTTTCAATGTTGCCATCTCTGCTTGATTTGGTTGGTTAGCATGTGACTTGATAACCCTCGACATCTATCCTCATTGCACCATCATTACCCCGTCAAGGATCCTAATGAATAAAATGAGAGGATTCATTTGCTCTGTTACTGATTTTATGCAGACCTTTGTTCCTTGCTTTTGCTTTCTTCTATTTCTTTCCTTTCTGTACTTTTCTCGTTTCTTTCACTTGTTTTTATTTTTTCTATATATTTCTGTTTTTTGCGACAAGTATTACCTATAGCTGAAGGAAAAACCACGTGTGGGTGGGTGGGTACGTGCGTGCGTGTGTGTGTGTCGGGAGAGGAATCCTGAGTCCCTTACTAGTTGCTGGTGTGCTCCGCAGTTTGTAATTCGTCCCCCTTTTTATTTCTCTTCCTTCTGGTTCTGAAAAGCCCTATAAAAGTAGGACCATATACTGAAGATAACATGACAGGTGTATTTTGTAAATGGCTCCTTGCAAAACCCGGCTGACAAAAATTATAAAAAGGGCACTCCATGTGCAAATCTAAGGAGAAGTGTAAGTTTACTATCTGAACTTCTATTACCCTAAAACTAAAGTTCCAAATCCAATTATGGGGACAACTTGTTGCTCTCCCATGAATGGTTCGACATGACATATCGTCTTAATCTCGTGCTGTTTGTGCTTTCTTGTTTTCCTCGCTTGCATATGCAGTAGTTTTATTCATGGGACATGTTGAACTGCATGTTCAACCTTTATCTTTGATGGAAAGGCATGGGAAACACAGTTCTTATTCCCAATAAAATGTCCTGTTTTGTCTTTTAGTTTTGTTCTTTATCATCTGTAACTTTTATGTCGTGGAAAATGCCTAAAGGTGAACTTACTGAAATAGCGACCGTCTAGAAGTGAACTTCCTATATATCTAGTTTACACACACTTCAAATTTTCCTGGTGATGCAGGTTTTGATGAACAATGCACGTGAATACCTTTCAGGAAAAAATCCTAGTGCCATTGATATTGATATCCTTAACAAGCTTAAATTAGAGGTTTGTAATGCCCTTATGAGTTTGAATTTAATGCTGATTGTTGAACGTACTGTGCTGTTGTTTCGATAAGTCTGACATAATCTTTAATCTTCTAACCATAATAGATGCTAGAGCTTCGTGTTCAGCTTCCGGAGATGGATATGGTACTGAACTTGTGTAGAGAGGTTGAATTATGGCAAGTTCAATGTAAAGAGATCCTGACAGGTCCCCTTAAAATGAAGGTGGTAATCTTCCAAATGTTGCTAGTTATTTTGTTTGCAGTATATGCATGGGAAGAGAATTCTACCTCTTGTTAAAGTGTATTATACCTTCCTATAATCTCGCCTGTACAGGAACTTGAAGATTTTCTGCTTGAGGCAGATAATGCCACAGTTAGCATTCCAGAGTTGAAACTTCTGAGGCAATGCCTTTGTGATGCTCGCTCGTGGATTTCCCATGTTCATGATATTCTGAAAAACATTAAAAATCGGGAAGACCATGAGAATATTGTTGCAGAACTCTATTGCATCTTGAGGGATGGAGATTTGTTGAGGGTACAAGGTAATAATTCTTTGGATTTCTTACAATTTGTATTGTAATAACAGTTTCTTTTCTTTACAATTGCCCTTGTGTTCCTTCTTTTTCATTTTTTTGAACAGTTGAGGAGTTGCCCCTCGTGGAGGCTGAACTGAAAAGGTCGCTCTGCAGAGAGAAAGCTTTGAAGGTAACCTTGTTAGTTTGTGATTTTTTTCCTTATAAAACCTTTTACTTTGGAGGGATCATTTTGATGTGAACTTGACATTTTACTGTTCTCTTTCTCTTTAGTACTGTGTGGATCATTGTATTTTCTTCTTTTTGTTTGAAAAATATATTACAGTCTTGAGTGGAAGTATGTAAAATTATTGGCACTATAATTTTTCATTGGAGGATCTAACTCTTTGTTCTTAAGTAATCATTATAACTAGTACTGTATATGTGCCTCTAGCATTCTGGTTTAAGCCTTTTTCATCTGCTATATATCATATCTGTAATTCTTGTGCAGGCACTTGCTATTCAAATGCCCCTGGAGTTAATTGAACAATTGGAGATAGAGGCCTCTTTGTATGTTTCACAACCTCAGATAATATGAACATTTGTTCTTTGGAATAGGCTTTGATACCTTATAACTTTCTTTGCAGATTAGAAATTGAAAATGAAAATTTGTTCATGAACATCTCCAAAGTGCATAGAGCAGCTACTTTTTGGGAAGAAAGAGCCAAATTTGTTCTTGGTCATGCAGCTCAGCTGTCAGAGTTTGAGGATCTTGTAAGGTATGTGACATCCTCTAGTCCATATATATTCTTGATTCTAACTAGCTACTGAACTGGATTTGAGTATTACAGGACTTCAGAGAATATATCTGTGATCCTTCCTTCTCTTCCCGACGTCAAGGATGCGATATCAGTGGCACAGTCATGGATAAGTAGATCTCAGTCATATCTGTTGTCCAGTAAACTTGAGGGGGATGTATTTTGTCCTTTGCGTAAAGTTGATGATCTAAAGGTTCATATTGTCTCAAAAATCTGTATTTTTATTTTCAAGACTTATGATCTTTAGTGAACTTCTGAAGGTCACTTTAGTGAACATCTGCATCTCATTATTTTCTTCAGGAATTGGTAGTTCAGTCTAAACTTCTGAAGGTCACTTTAGATGGCTTCCCAGATAGGCTTGAGAGCATTCTGAAGGATGTTGATGAATGGGAACATAATGCAAACTCTCTACTTGAATGCTTGAATTCTTTGTTGTATATGCAAGAAGCTGATCTCGTCTTTGACAACCAACTCTCAATAAATATTAAGGAACTACTAAAAAGAATTGATTCCGCTACAGAAATTGGGCTATCCTTGGGTTTCGAGTTAAATCAGTTGCCAAAACTTCAACATGCATCTTTGACATTGCAATGGTGCTTGAAAGCCCTGTCTTTCTCCTCTAGAATCCCTTTGTTAAAGGTACATGTTCCTGCTTGACTGGCATTAGCATTGTGTGTTTATGACCTTATATTTCATGTGATATGATGTTCAGTAAATTTCTTCCTTTCCAGTGACTTACATGCCCGAGTGATCTTGCTGCTTTTATTTTCCAATTTTCCCAGATGTTCATGATTGCATGTCTTTTGCATGTTGCATTCTTATTGAATTGGATACATGTTGAACAATATTAGTGAGGTGGCATGTTCGCAGCATGCGATCATCTATCTATACCCCATTTCTGTATTACTTTCTTGACTCAATGAGAGTTTTTTTTTGCAGATTTTTTTTTCGAAACGAATTCACAAAATATGGGTTAGGATATTGTGGGAAAGTGGCAAGATGGGACATTATGCAGAATTGAAAATGATTTGGGGTGCAAGAGGACACCAGTCACCATAGAATTTCATATAAACTTATAGAATTAACAACTGTTTTTGTGGATTTCATTATTCCCAACCCCCTTTGTAAACTTCTACCTTTCTTGCCGAAGGATCCCCACAATGAAGATTGCCGAGGCCCCTTAAAAACTGAAAAAAAAAAGAAATTTCCTTCAAAGTTAGCCATCTTTGTTCTATTCCAAGGGGGCCCACTCATAAGCGGTGTTTGGGGTGTGTTTCAACTTACCTCAGGCTCTAATACCCCTGCATCCCCTCAACTCAACACTTTTCCCAGTGTCTCTGTGGCTTTAGTTCTGGCTTTGACACGAAACAATCATGAAACATTATCCTTAACCCATACCTTACATAAAAATTGTCACACCAGGATATTTCAAACAAATCCCAAAAGATTAAAGTAACGCATCTAACTTGCAAAGAACTTAACTAGATTTCTATTGGCCTTCCTATTAACTAGTTTGATATAACTTTAAGGGAATTTTGGTACCTAATGATGCTCGTGTATCAATTTCACAGGGTGGGAAAAGTCTCGACATTTGAGAAGAAGAGCATGTAGCTAGCAAGCGTAAGCAATAAGTGCCTTTCAATAAAACGTTATCGTATTCGGACAAGACCAGTCCCCCTACTAATCAAAGGCTTTCCCGCCTTCTTCTCCTCTCTCTCAACGCAGCTATGTACCCATCCAGTGTTGGTTGTTAGTTCCATCCCTTTTCCTTCACGGAGCAGCGCATCTTGTCGCATTGGATTAGTATTCTTCAACTCCTCATCTATAGATGTACTTTCATTGGGATGTTTTCCAAGCAATTTGATAACAAATCTTCTATACACTTGCCTACACTTTGACTCTATATCCTGCATGTCTACAATTTCTTTAATAATCTACCGCACCGTTCGAAGAATGCGATCATCGCCTTCAAAATAATCGTCGAATAAATGATAGATGCAGAGGGCTGCAACATTATAACAAAAAAGTTTAAGTCATCTGGAAGGTCTACTAAATAAGCATTACTTCCTACCTATCTCAAGATTTTGCATGGATAATCCCCAAAATCCTGGAAAATAACCAAAACACTAAAATAAAGCACAAGGCATATTTTATTTTTCGGGGCGGTGTAGTCTAAACCCGACCCTGTCCCAAACCGGATAGGGGTTTTTCGAATCCGTCCAAACCCATTTAATTCCATCCCAAACTCGTCCCAATAGGGTTAGGTAGGGT
Organism: Chamaelirium japonicum; assembly: GCA_947650365.1. Lineage (NCBI taxonomy): Eukaryota > Viridiplantae > Streptophyta > Magnoliopsida > Liliales > Melanthiaceae > Chamaelirium > Chamaelirium japonicum. Next base: position 15,340,755 of record OX393554.1, read on the forward strand.
GATCCGCTAAATCCATTTAATTGCCATCCCTATATCTAAGGCAAGGTGATAATCCTTACAAAAATCATCAAATTCTAAAAGCTCTATCTGATGATTTTGATAATGGGTGTCTAACTCAGTGGCTAAGTAGCATGTGCATGTGCATGTGCCTAGATCCCTGTCCTCTGTGTGTGTGGTCCACTTGAATTAAGTTTTAAAAGGTCTGAAATTACATGTTCTGTTGTAAATGTTTGTCGGTTTTTGCATAACCCATAACTGTACAGCGGCACTGTCGTTAAGCACTATGATCATGTACTTTTCATCAATTCATCATGCATTTATTGATATTATCCGGGATGGATGCCTAAGTAGTAGACGGTTGATTTTGCATATTTATTGGTCTATTGTAGTTAAGGAAGCCAGTAGAATGGCATTGTTAAGCGCAGGTGCAGGTAGCAACGTCTCATCTGCATGTATCAAGTTACCTTGATGCTAATTCTGGTCCTTACAAAAAGACGAAGCGTGTCACATTAGATTTCATTTTCTGAAGAAAAGTTGCCAGAAAGCTAGTCGGTTATTTCACATTTTTACAGTCAATCAGATTGTTGATTTTTTTTGCATGAATTCTCACTTTAAAAGTTAGCAATGCTCTAGTACTCATCTATTAGACAAGCTTGTCATCTATTCTAGATTGCTATTGATGCAAGAGCAAATAGGGGTACGGTTCATGCTTTTCTTGGGCTCGGAATAACTTTTACTTAAGTTTTAGTGTTTATTTGCTGTACTTCGTTTTATTTATGGTATTTTAGGGTGGTTTCGTAAGTAATCTATGATTCTTATTTCCTACTTTCAATATGATATTCCTTTGTCGTATAGGATTCACAATTTAATTGAGAGAAATCCCTCGAGATGAGTTAGGGTTTGGCCTAGGCCCCGTACTAGCTTGCTGGTTAAGAGAAGCAAAAACAGTACAAAGTACTCCGTCAAATGGTAGGTCAAGGGAAATTACAAAAAACCTCTTCTAACTTCTGCTTGCAATGCGCTTAAAGATCCAGACTCCAGCTAGCAGCTTAGTTTTGATTTGCCAACAATATCATCTGACTGCTCCTTAATGTTAAAAGCACTAGCATTCCTCTCAAACCAGATGTTCCAGCAACCCTCAAAAACCACTATGTCCCACATTGATCTCATCCATGCTGAGACCCAGTAATCCCCCATTTGGTCCAAAGGGAGAAGATGCTCGGCCGACCAAAATATTATTCTTGGATTAATTTTGGACCAGATTGAATTAGCTAACAGGCAATGAATACGGAGCTGGAAAACTATTACCTTGGTTGGAGAAGTGCAATAGGAACAAGAAGGATCAGTAATGCCCAAGTGTCTCCTCTATTTAAGGTTACCTCTACTGAGGATTTTCTCCTGCACTGCGAACCATGTTCATAATGCCCAATTTAGTAAGGATTCATAAGGTTTTCCTGATTTATTTTAGGATACCTACTCAGGATAGGATTCCATTAATTCCCAATTCAGTAAGGATTCATAAGGTTTTCCTGATTTATTTTAGGATACCTACTCAGGATAGGATTCCATAATGAATTAGTTTTCTTAATGGATAATAGTTTCTACTTATGCTGGGATCCCTTATTCCACCCGAGAGTCCTTGTACTTGGTATATTTGGTTTTTTTGACTTTTTTGCTAGTCAATATTCTTAGTAAGTTTAAAGTCATTCTAGTACTGTAAGTGTTTAAAAGAGTCATAGTCATAGTAATTAGGTTAGGGAAGTTTCAGGTTTATCGGAATTGGTTTTTCGGCTAGTTATTACTTATTAGGGTTGCATTAACGCATGTAAGGGGGAGAAAAGACTTAGTTCTCTTTTATTATGGAAAAAATCTCTTTTCTAGACGAACAACCTAAGTGTGTTAAATCTGTTATTGTACTGTCTACTTCCTCTTTACTGGAATTTTACATAATATTATCCAAAAAATATAGAAAAGAGTAGAAAACTATTGAGACGAATAAGGCTGTCGATATTCTGGTTTTACTTAATTTCATGCTTGTATATTTTTGTATTTGAGTCCTAGACATAATCTGAAACATCCAGACAGAATAGGGTTGTAACCTTGAAAAATCAATTTCTACCATTCTTGATTTTCAGTAAACAAGTATTGTTGTTAATTCAAAATTTCAGCCCTTTGCTGGAATTATCTATTTCCCTTTATTTTGTTTTGTGCTTGGATTATTAATTGATCCATCTCGTTGGACCTATTCCGTGCATTATTGTGGTATCGTAGCATATTAATTCTTTATCAGCTAAGATTGCGGGGATTTGATGGAGACATAACTCTCTTATACATTCTATCTAGAAATCACCATAAATTATTTTGTAGCTGCTGTGTTCCAATTTCATATGCGGTTTTTTTTTTTAATATGGTCTTCTTAGCATTCTTTTACTTTTAACATGTTTACTTATATTTATATTTAATAGTGCTCTTTCAATTATAGTTATCATTTGCCCATTTTTAAAGAGAGTTAAATCAGTTTTTGATCATACAGGAGGTTGATAGCCTGTTTGAAGATGCAGATCACTTCCCTCCTTCATTTTGTGGTAATAATTTCACTCAAGTCTTGATTAAAGGATCAAGTTGGCTGAGAAAAGCATTCATCATATTTGAGCTTCAAAGCTCTAAGAGGTGCAAGTTGAAAGATGTTGAACAAATTCTGGATGAAATTCAGGTATCCTTATTCTTTACGAAATTTCATTGAACACAAGAGTGAATGTCTCGATTTTCACAGTTCTAGTATTCTGCTGCTATGCTTTATCTTGATTCTCCCTAGAGAATCTAATGTGTCTATTCCCTGCAAACTGCTGTTTCCCATTGCAGAAAATTACAGTTCCATACCCTGAGATGGTCGGTCGTCTTCGAAATGCAATTGAGAAACATGAGTTAGTTTCCTTAACTCTTTTATTTTTTCTGCTTTCTGTTCTTATGAAGTTGGAGCTTCAACTTTTGATTGACCTCAATGAATGGTTTCTATATCAGGAGCTAGACTGATTAGATATGTTCTTGAAGACGCATTATTTTGTAGAAGGCTAGGTTTGACAAAAACTAAGGCGTGCTTCTTGCCATTTTGTATTACAATTATAATGAGTATGCTGTTGGTTCTACCTTTTCAATGACCTAATCATGTTCTAGAAATTCGTGCGGCTTGTGGTGAGGTGAAAGGCAGTTTTAATACTATAGTGAGGTGGATGTCAAGAATTAGAGAAGATGTCCGAAAGTGTTTAATCCTTTACATGACATTTGAAATTGACTTAATTAGGAGATAAAATGGGGAAAGAAAGGAGACATTTTGTGGGTGGTTAGTTTGTGAGTAATGGCCCTAGTGGGTAGAAGGGATACTTATGATAACTATTTACTGCCTGATTAGCATTGCAATGCTGGGAGGGCCTGTTTATTGTTTAAGTTTTTGTTGTCTCTTTTTTGACATTTGATGCCAGAAAATTGTCATTGCCTTTTATATTCTATTCCTTTTACCTTTTTGCATGTTGCTAATTTTTGTATGGATTGATCGTTGTACAATAACCATAGTGACGTGTGACAAGAAAGGTGTTGATATCGAGGAACAACATTGATAAAAATGGTGACAGGTGTTACAGTCATACTCTATAGATAGTGCTGTTCTTATCAAGTTTTGAGAATTCGGGTTCGGGACAGACGACCGGTTCAGTTCGGGCTTTTGGCCAGTTCAGCTGCTTTGGAAAAAATATTGAAAATGGGATGAAGTCATAAATTCATGACTGATTCAGCTCATTAGGGTCTCAGTCTGATATGATTGATTCATGCCGGATTCATCCAATTTGGTCTAATTCATGTCTGATTCGGCCTATTTGGGCCGGGCTTGATTCAGCCCAATCGATTTAGCCGAATCGGATCCGATTGAAAAGGTTTTGACAATGGTAGTCATGGCTAAGGCATTTTTGTGCCTTGTGAGAAACATAGCAACTATCCCCTCAACGACCATGCTGGATCGATTGGAGCGTATTTCAACACAAGGGAAGAGAGAAAACCATGGGCAATAGAGGCAAAACATTTCATCTTTGATGAATTCTCTTCAAGTATGTAGTCAACTAGTGCGGCTTACAATGCAGCTGATCTCTCCATTCTGGGCCTACAACTCAAAGATCAATGCTTATCTTGAATGTGTACTGCATGTTTTGAAAAGCATTATCAGGCACTTTCTGGGTAAGACAACCTTCAGTGCCTTCTGATTTCTAAAAGGTGTAGTCGGTCTCTAGTTGTGAATATGTTTGGTCCGATATTTTAGGTTCTAGTCACCCTTGGTCCACACTTTCTGCTCTTCTGTTGTCCTCTCCCTTTAACGAAAATATAAGCCAATTTCTTTAGAATGTACCCATTTCCATTCAAGTTGTCTTCTAGACGGTTTCATTCAAAACGATTGGTCTCCAAACAGTAACAATTTTGCCTAAAGAATCTGAAAGAGCTGAAATTGGTTAATCTTATCCAAGCATGTATTCCAATTTCTTACAAGCCCATACCATACTGTGATTATGTTTTGTGGTTATTTGAATAATTCTGCACTAATTACTGAACATTAATTATATCTCACTCAAAAAGGTCCTATCACGCCACATCCTTTATTCTTTTTATTTTCGCACTACATGGTCCATAGTCTGCATCCTAACATCTTACAAGATTGCTAACTTATTTTATAATAGTATAAAGATGTGTTTGGTCCAGTGTATCATGCCAAACATATGTGTCTTTCAACTATTTGTTACATAGCAACTTCTATGGCAACATCTGCTTTTGTTTTACCTTAAATCCGAAAGATACTGAATGATTACTTAATTTTTTGCAGAGTTTGTTCTTAAAGGTTTTTGTACTAGAAAAAACGTAATTCCAGTGAATGGTTACCAATAATAAATCCATGTTATGAATTGACATATTTCAAATGTCACTATGTCAGTAATGAGAAAAATAGAGATTTTGTTAACTTGAAGTCATAGACGGTAGTAATTACGTTCAAAGTGTAAAAACTAAAAAGTACATAAAAGCAAAAAGAAAGAAAAAAAACACACTCAATATTCCTGTCGGATTCGATCAACATCTCCAGATCTTTCCTCTATGGGATGATTTCATTATGCTTGACTCTGGCTGCATGAACAATGTAGCAAATATAGCCTAGAGTCCTTTAGAACTCATTGTGGTTGTCATTTCAATGACCACCTGTGTGTTGGAAATGCTAGTTTCTTCTTCAATGGCATCCATCATCCTCTGCAGTGGACACCAGACTCGCTTGTACAGAACGGGTGTACTATGTACCCTCTTCCATATTGTTCTCATTCTCAGGAGTAGTCGAGTAGATATTGGCCTGAAGAGATCCGGTCGACCTCAGGCACTGGCGATTGGAAGAGGTCGATGGGGTCTTCTATGAATATGGATCCATGTCACCTCCTAAGCATGCAAAATGAAGCTTGATAAGGATTGTTGTGTGTCACGTGCATATTCAAACAGGATAATTCTATGCTAGGAACAGTTATCATTCTTAATATTTTTCTTCATTACTCCAATTTTACGATTTCTGATGAAAAAACATTTGTATTCGGGAAAAAATCTTCATCATGTATCTATCGATTTAGTTTGGAATCCATATATGTACTCTTTTCATGAGAAACCGCTTATAGAAAGTGATTTTTCTATATTGATTCCATGCATATTCAGAAATTCAAGAATAATAAAGTAATGCTGTTGATTTGTTTTGTTGCTGTTTTGATAGGATTTGGTCCACATAATTACTTAAATCATGTTATTTTCACCAATGGGCTAATTTGGAACAAATCAATTCACGAAACAAGAGTTTTTTTTTGCCCTCTGATTTTTACTGTAATAGCGATTTGATTAGTTAGACTTAAATAAAAAATCAGATTGGGCCTATGTTCTATCCGGTCGAATTGGACCATTCTTGTTAGAAATTAACTAGTTTGTGGTGACTGGAAGCATTAGGCAGGTTTCTATGGGCTGTAAGATCATATAGAGCACTCAAATTTATAGATTCTTGCTTACATGAAAATTAAACCACTCTTTTCTTCGCATATTAGTATTGTGCTTATTTAGTGTAGTATGTTATGCATCTCGTGGCATGCACTGTGGTCCGATACTTTCAGCTTTGATGTGTTATCTGAAATTCTGAATAGATGGAGAAAGCTATTCAAATATTTATTTGGACTATAAACATTATAACTTAAATATAGATACCTGGTGACAGATGAATTCTGAATGAGTCAAGCCTTCTCAACCACTAATTCCAATTGCAGTATCATCACTGTTGATTACATATAAATTCAGAGTTAACTCTTATTTGGTTCTCCTTTATCATCATGCATCTTTATATTTATCTTAAGAGCAATGAAAATATGTTCTCGTTATCTTATTTGTCACTATATATTAAATGCAGATCCTGGATAGAGAGAATGCGTGCTTTCTTCAGGCTGCCTGGTGAACAATCTTGGTCCTTATTAGTGAAACTCAAGGTATGCTTATGCCTCACTTTATTATAGAAATAGTGCTATAGATCTCCTTATATAGATATCTATTACTTCTTTCATCTTTTCTGAACCTAATAATTTAGTAATCCTTCTGTGTAAGTTGTTAGGATATCCTTTTACTTTGTGGGTCTAGTAATACACAATTTTCTCCTTCTTTTGGTCCTTGTGGATTATGGTATCAAAAACTAACATTGTGTATTGTGTTTCTATAACACCCTTTAGTATCCCGCCGATGGATGCTTCTTTAGGTCTTGGAGAACAACTTAGAGCTTTCTAAACTATTCAGGGACAATTATTTTGACTAATAGAGCTGAGTCAATTCTGGATGATGAAGCAGAATTGGTTGTGACTATAATGTCTTCCATATATTTGTGGTTGGCTGTAGGAACTCTTCTCTCTTTTTTGATGGATATGTTGTCGATAAATTCAATGCAGCCAAAAGTGCAGGTGGATCACAAGCGTAAGGGATGTGCCTTTGTCTAGACGCAATAGGTGCAAGTTTGGGATTTAAACCTGCATTTTCTGGTTTTTTAGGGGGCTAGAGGCCCCCTGCACGGCTGCAACCTCTCCCTATTTATGATGTATTTAAGCAAAACAAGATAAAAACCACAATATAAAAACTAATAAATAATACAAACATCCTCAAATAGCACAAGCATAACGCCAATTGAAAATTTCCATAAAAAACTGATAGTCTAAAGAACTGAAATATCTAGATTAGGTACTTCAAATAATAAGTTTACAAAATTAGAAATTATATGTTTGGAACTTAAAATGATAAGTCTACCATGACGAGATTAACTTGCACTTAAGCTTTGTCAAAAGCGATCCAACTGGGTTTGGGGATAATCCCAGATTGGAGAAGATTTGAACAAATATCAATTTGGGGAACTTAAATTTCACCAAATCTAGGGTTTTGGAGGGTCTTTTGGGAAAGAAATGTTTTTTTTTTTTTTTTTGGGGGGGGGGGGGGGGGGTTTAGGGTTTTTTAGGGAAGAAGTGGGAAGGTAAAAAGCGAAAGAATACAATAGAAAAAGAACAAAATCTGGGCTTTAAAACGGACGCCCTAGGCGCAAGCTGCGCAGCTAGGCGTGCACGGTGCGCCTCCTCAAGGGACCTGGGAACTGCCTAGGTGAGGTGCTAGGGTTGCGTCATGAGGAGCCTGGTGAACCTAGGTGCGGCTAGGCATCACCTTTGACTACATAGGATACATTAAGATTTTTCCCTAGCCTAGAGTACTATGTTGCTTTCCAGTGATGTATTGACGTGTTCCGAACATTTAATTTGCATGTTTTACTCTAATAGTACTTTCGCATTAATACTCAAAAGTTATAAACATATCTTAAACTATTGTTGTCAGAAAGAGAAACAGGCATGGGGAGTAGGGTATGAAATTCACAGTAAGAAGCACTTTTTATTAGTATTCAATAGTAATTTCACTAGAACCTGATATATGCATCAACAGGAACAAGTTTCAATTTTTTTTGGGTGAGACATGTTTCATGGTAACTATGCTTTGAACACACAGTGCATTATGTCTCTTGTGTTGGTGAATTATTACATAGATGGGAACTTTCCCCTTAAGGTTCTTGTATTCACTGTAGGATTTGAGATCCGCGATGCAGCTGGCCTGTCTATCCCTAACAGGACTTGCAGAAACAAGTAAAGGCTGAAAAGAGAAGGGAGAGAGGATACCTACTGGAAGAATAGGAAGAAAAACAAGGGACCAGACTATCAGACCTTTGCTTACCTATCTCGCATTCATTTGATAGGGAGGCATTTCCGAATGTCCCATGTATTGAAGCTCTAGTTATGATAGGATGACTTTGTAAAGCAAGGCATAAAGCCAAGCCTAATGATCTACTGCAAACATCATAATATGGCCACTTTTACTGGATTAGAAATGAATGCTCAGCAATCTTCACAACTACTGCACGATTAATGTAAAATGCAACTTCAATATAAGACACATAAAAGCAAAATCAAACACATGAAGGTAAAGTGTGTGTTGAACAAAACATTTCGTCCATTAGATGAAGGGTGATGATAGTAGCAATGAAGAGAATTTGGGGAAGAGAGATAGAGAGAGAAAACATGTGTGTGAGAGAGAAAGAGGAATCCTGCTTGGCCAACCTTCGGAGTTGCCTCTCGTTATATGTAGTAAAGGAGTATATAATTGCATTCAAAAAGTACTTAAATACGCCTAGATATGTAATTCTTTACTGTGCTCCCCTCAAACTGAACACAAATATCAGCAACGCCCAGTTTGCCCGATATATAGACTGAACTGAGCTTTAGAGAGGCCTGAAGACACTAGCAAGAATCAAGATGACTAGAAGAATAAACAAATGAAAAATAGGTTTATCCAGAAATGAGTTTTTCTCAAACAAAGTATTGGTCAACTTCACTGTTTGTAGTCCTGTCATACTGAAGTGGGTTGTTAGCAATACTGATAGTATCTTTGTTATCACAATACATCTTTATAGGTAGGAACTTGATGCCAAGATCCTAAAGGATAATTCGAACACATAATAGTTAAAAACCCAAAGCCATAGCTAGATATTCAACTTTAGCGCTAGGTCGAGTACAAACAGTTTGCTTTTTACTCAATCATTTATTTACCCCAAGAAAGTTGTAGTAACCTAAGGCAGATCTATTGTCATTAACTGAGCCTGCCCAATCTACATCTGCATAGGCTTTCATTTGGAGTAAGGCTTGAAAATCCACGTTTGAGTTAGGGGTTGGGTTGGACTGGGCAAAAAATGAGCGGGTTAGGGTTCGGATCCAGGCTCCAATTCGATCCATTCGGCAAAAAATACTAAAATAAAAAAGATTTAGAAACTAGGGTATGATTCTCCTGATTCGATCCTAGTCGACCATTTCAAATCCAAGTCTTATGATTTGACTCATGGAATAACTATAAATTCATATATTATTCAAACTAATAGAATGATGATGTGTACCAAACCCAAATCAGGCCCAGTTCAGGGTCATAGTGCGGGTTCGAGGGTTCGGATCCACCAAAATCTGAACCGGTTCAGGTGAACTGGTTCTAGTTCGTACGAACCCTCAAACATTGATTTGGAAATTATTACTCTTTTAGAATAGAATACCATTCTTTGGAAATGTCTTTGATTACCACAAGATTCTCTCAGCAGCCTTCAAATGTGGTACACAAGAAGCAGGCATTGAAAATCCTTGCACTTTCTTTGATTGGAACGTGGAAGTGGAACCTTTTGTTTGTAGTAGAGATTCATATTCCAAAGAGCAAGGTGATTGTGAGATGAAGAACTCTCTAGATTGTTCAGTCGAGCGGATCCGATCTGCTGCTACTCTTTTACTCGTTGATGCTGATTCGTAACCTGAAATATATATTGATCCCACCTACGCCCTAAACAGATGCCTTACCTGATCCATTGAAAATCTTGCCACTAGTCATGCTTGAATCCTAGTAACATGCTGCTTATCATTGGGTCAGAGAGATGGAGAAGCCTACAAACAATCGTATGTTGCATCCCTTTATCAAGAATATTTCCTTCATAATCACTTAATTTTGATTAATGAGAGTGTCTGCTAGTCTACAACTAAGCTTCCCTACATCCCAGAGAAGATCCAAGCCATGATTAGCTGACAAGTGAAGGTTTCATCCTTGGATCTAGACACCCCTATACCAAGGAAATAACAAAGGTTGTTTGTGTCTTTTATCTTAAATTCCATGGCTAAGTTGGACTTAAAGCTAGCAACCTTAGACTTGTAGTTACCTGTGCTGATCACATCAACATATACAAACAAGGATAGTGGGTTTCCCATCTTGTGTCTGCTTGATAAATATAGTGTGATCAACATTACCTCGAATGCCCTCATTCCGAATCCTAGCCTAAATAACTAAATCAGGATGGAGGAGATTGCTTGAGCCCATACAAGGCCCTACCCAAGGTCTCTTTATAATCAAAACCATAAATTTGAATAACCCCTTTACATGCTCAATAGAGACATCAACCCTATGCTTTATAGTGAAAATCCAATTGCAACCAAGCAAGTTCTTTCTTATAGGTTTTTGGTTAGTCCTTTTATCTCATCATTCACGACCATCTAGTTCGTATCAGTAAAAAAGATGTGAGAACGTGAGACCTAAAGACACAATAGGCAAAGCAAACACGGAAACCAAATAGGATAGAGGTGAGACTTAAAGGTAAAGTAGACAAAGCAAACCCGAAAACAAAATAAGGTGGAGGCAAACAAGCGTAAAAAGTATACCAAAAATTTTTGGATATTTTTGGTTCTCAATCAATCAACACATGGATTATGACGGCGATAGTTTTTTAGACAATCATGGTTTTCTATAAATGCAAACATGATTCTGATATCCTCACTCTCTTTGGGAATCTCTCAACTTAAAAAACATAGCCTTGTAAGATCTTTTATTCTAAATAACAAATTATTTGGACCATTTACGAAGGAATTAGCATGAGTGTATGAGCCCCTATAGAGAATAAGGGAACCAAATGAGGATCGGTGAGGGATGAGAAGAGGAAATAATGTGGAATGTACACTTAATGTGTTTTTTATTTTCATCTGCTGAAAAATCTTATGCTTCGTAATATTTATATAACCTGCATGGTAAACCCAAATCCCATGCTTTTTTTCCCTTATTCAGTAAAAACTAATCCCCCTTATGCCTCAACCATCGTATTAATTATATAACTTGCATGGTAAACCCAAATTCCATGATATTTTCCCATTATTTAGAAAACAAATCACCCTTATGTCTCGATCATGGTCGATTGCAACAATATCAGTTGTGTTTCAAGAACTTTTGAACTGAATCAAAGGAAGTGCAGGACATCCAAACCAAGATGGATTACAGGTCATGTGGGAAATTTTTTACTGGCGGAAGTAATAAGTGCAGACCCTTTTGCTGAATGCACTTTTTTCTAGATTCTTTTGAGAAGATTTTGAATGTTTCAACTGATTTTCAGATTTTCTTCTCATGGTTTTAAATTCTTTTGGTTATTTGCAATCCTTTGGTGTTTGGTCATTTTATGAATATTTTGTTTATCCATAAGCTAGACTGTTTTGTTGACCTTTTCGAGATACAAGCAAGAAAGGAAAATTCTTCATGAATCTAGTTTCCTCGGAACGAAGGATGTTAATAAAATTTGTTATGCAAAGTTGAAATGCTTAACAATCATTTGTTGAATTATTCCAATTGATGAAGAATGGTACTGCTATTTCTTCGCATAAACCTTAACCTTTAATATTTTTTTGAATCTTCTCTGATAGCTAATATGATCTAATGTTGCTCCATTGCAGGAACACGGTCAATCTGATGCCTTTGATTGTCCAGAGCTGCATAAGGTTGCATTCAAAATTGAAAAGGTTGAGAAATGGATGCTCCAGTGCCATGCTGTTGTTGAGCCTTTAGTTGGTGACCTTGGTTCTCTGTTTACTGAGCTTGTAAAAGTGAGTCTCTTTCATTTTCTATTTAATGCTATCGCTGAATATATATTGATGTGTCGATCATCATTCTTCCTCAGATCAAAGGTACAATGGAAAGAGCTCTGTGCATTTATCGCAGTTCAAGAGGGTATAGGACAAGTACATTCTGTGTCTGTTGCCCCAATGATTCTGAAAATGAACAAGTATATACTTGCTTGACATGTGAGGACCGGTAAGGTACTTGTTTTAGTTTCTAACATTCCCACTTACTACTAATTTCTCTAATTGAAAATCATATTAATTCGAAACTACGACGCTGTTAATTAATTTTGTATTTATGAATTGACATGGATATAAAGCATAGGGCCTATTAAGTATTGGGCTACATGATTTAGATGATGTGGTAAGTGTTTGCTCCATTTGGCATTACAAGGAAGTTGCGCCTGTTTTTGGAGAATGCTATTCTGGGAGTTGTTTCAGTATAAAATAATATAACACGGCCTTTAGACTGATTTTAATATCCAAATTATTTTTTTAGAAGTCCAATAAATGTAAACTAGAAACTAACAGTTCAGGGGACATAACTAGTCAAATTGTTCTTATGAATAGTGTGGACATGCTATATAGGGTATTATGTGTCAATTTGGCCCTTCGGCTTATTATTTGTGCAATAAACTAAATGTAGTTCCCTATACCAAGGTTTTCAGTCTACCCTGCTCATCTCAAAGGTTTCCATGTCTTGAGGAACCTAGAGGGTTGATTCCCAGCTATATGAGCTTAAATTGACAAGGAAGGTCTATCTATCCATTATACAACCTTCTAGGTTTCAATGATGACCCCCTCTTTCCCAAGGTGCTTCCACCTTGAATTTACTAATTTAGCACCATTCTATAGGGGGTTTGTTGTTAGGTTGAGAGCCTATCATAGAGTATTCTCAAACCTAAAGGGATCAAAGCATAAATTAAGTCGACCATATTACTGAGACACAATTTAGTGATGTTGTGGACTGGCTATGGAGTTGACTTGAAAATTTGATTTCCAGTAGGAAATCTAAGAAGCACTGACACTGGTACGGGGACACGGGTACGAAATGACACGGGTTCGCCGACACGGCAAATCCTAAAAAAGGAGGCACGGGTACGGCGGGGACACGGCAAAATAAATTTATATTTTTAAATTTATATTTTATATATGTTTGCAATTCATATATATTTCGATAACTGAAAAAACCTCATAGAAAACAACTAAAATAAAAATTTAATGCATACTGCATCGCTATCGTTAGTTACATCCAGCCCAATCGGTGAATCACAGACAGTTCTAAATGATATAGAAAATAACGGTTGTGTTTCAGTTTTGACTTCAACCTATCCGAAACCTCAGAGGATAAGATAAGTTAAAGCCAAACCTAAATCGTAACCGTTCATCATAACCATCTTGACAAGTGAATCACACTCAGGCCCAAATGGCATGCAAAAGAACGGCTGCGATTCAGCTTTGGCTTCAACCTATCTGATTCTCTGAGGTTATAATCTCAGAGGATCAGATAGGTTGAAACCAAAACTGAATCACCACAGTTTGTAACCCGACCCTATATCGAACAGTCCGTCAACCCGCAGTGTCCCGAGTGTCCGAGGAGTGTCCGACAGTGTCCGGCTCCCGGAAGCACGTAGGACACGGCACATGCGTGTCCGGCGAGTGTCCGACGAGTGTCGGTGTCCGACACGGGTACGGAAGGCCTGGGGAAGTGTCCATGCTTCCTAGTAGGAAATACTCATTCCTTTTGAAGGTTAGGGTGGATGATAATTGAATTATCTATATTACTTGAAATACATATACATAATAATGTATAACATAAGTAATTAATATAAATAACTTTTTTTCACATGTCCTTGACAGTTTGCAACTTTGCACTTTTAATTCAGCATTTGTAGCTTTTAGGGAATTTGTTACAATTTGGATATGCTATTTGGTATTAAAAGAACAAGTTTTGTTTGAACACTCACAGATCCAATTGACCTAAATTCATAAGATCCTGAAGTTGAAAGGGAAGTTGGAAAAAAGGGAACTATGCGCGTAGGGCCGTCCCACACTCCCGGCTCAATGTGCTAAGGGGTTTTGTTTTTTGGAATAGATGACAATGTTGTTTTGTTGTCGCCTCGAATCGATGTTTTTATCATGCTATGTTTTCTCCCCTAGGTGGCTTTTCAAGTTAGTCGTCAAATCAAGGGCTCAACCCTGGACATGCGTTGGAAACTACCAAGCTGGAGTACAATAGGGGCAAAGGGAATTTCTAGTGGAGTGATGAAATGCGTAGAGATCATAAAGAACACCAATGACGAAAGCGTTGACACTGACATTGACAAAAGATAGGGGAGCAAGATCGTCTTGTTTGAAATTGTTGTATTTTATTATGCAAAAAAGTTGCGGTTCTAATGCATTCGCCCCAAGAAATCTTCGGTTCGGAACTCCCTTGGCCTGTAACATGGCCTGACCCTACAAGACCTCACTGGTGTCGATTCTTTTTTTCAGACACCCCATTTTGTAGTGGAATATGAGCACATGACAGCTCACGTTGATTCGTGCCGCCTTAGGTTAGGAAGCTGGGTGGTAATGGCTCCTCTGCATCCCCAAGTGCATTGCCCACCTAGGCGCAAGTGGACCACATTATAACAGCTGGAACAATAACAATGAAGATGGCTCCCTCTTTAGGAATTGATAAAACATTCATTTTAAAAAAGTTCTGCCATGAATTAGACATTTTCTCCATTAGTAATCTAATAGTATAATACTAAAATGAAGCCCTCTTTCTCGTGTTTTGACACGTGGACCTCTTTTGAAAAGCTAGAATCCTTCTCTTGTGTGTGAACAAGGCTCTCTCATAAATCATATTAAAACCCTACTATTAAAATGATAAATACCCATTCAATGACATTTAATGGCCATTTGATGTTAATTAGGAAAATCATCTGTACTATATCTCCCTCTCTAAAGAGTGAATCACACCCACCGACGAGTGAATAACACACTTCAGATTGCACACTTCTTCGGATGGCTGTGATGTCGTTTGTGCAAAGTGGCGTGCATTGCCCGGTTTTCTTACTAGTTAATTTACAAAAGCTAAAGTAGAAACTATTTCAATTTTTTTTACATTACAAGAGATTTAAAATGGAAACTTATTTTTAGGTAAATCGATTGCGAAATGCTTTTTTAGGCTAACCAATATTTGTTTTACATCTCTGCGAAAATATGCAATTCTCATAAAGTCCTCTTGATTGTTGCTCATAAAGCCTTAAATGAAATAAAACCTACCAATTGAATTGGCTAGTTTGCCCACTGAGGCCGAACCTAAACCTGTGCTCGAGAGATAACTGTCCATACACTGAGGTGTTATCAATGATGTCTTTTTTTTTACATCTCAGATATCATCATTGCTTCTTCTCCGAGAAAAGAAGTGACCCGTGGGCCTTTTACCTTCACGTAGCATTGTTTCGTCAGGGTTTCGCCCATTGCGGAAAATTCCCCGCTGCTGCCTCCCTTAGGAGTTTGGACCGTGTCTTAGTTCCAGTGTGGTTGATCATCCTAATGGACCAACTATTGATCATCGTCTTCTTCATTACCCATGATAAAATAACCACTTAGAATAGCGGAACATATTATATTTGTCGAATAATGCAAAATGATATGTAGATACTCATTGTGTGTTTTGATCAATTGTATTGTTTATGTGTGGGCATTATATATATGTAACGTGTGGATATGTATGAAATACATATTTTATATATATCTATTTCTTTCATTCCTTTGATTCTTTCTCGAGCCAGATGATGAAAAATTTTCATATCCGATTTTTTCGGGGGATGGAGATGCAAATGAAACGCTTCTATAAAAATGTGCCAATTGCCATTTAGCTAATAAGCTTGTGCATATTGAAGTTCCGCAAACTGTGCTTTCTGATACACAAACCTCGAACCAACACTTACCTCGTCAGCAGCAAGATGAGCGACAACAAAGGGAACAACCACTGGAGTTGTTGGCCACACAATAGGCTTGGCAACAAAATTTGTATCACTCTAACTATAGTCTATATTCCTATGCATATGTTTCCCCCGTTGTTACATTCTATTTAGGATTAGAAATAGACGTAATCGGACCTGCTTTTGACATATATGTCATTATTTGGGTACCATATCCACTAATACTTGTTTGGGCTTTGTTGAATGTTGAATTGAGAAATATGTTTGATTGTACATCTTTTTATATATGGTAGTCCGCATCTTCACAAACTTGTCTATTTCACTGAGCCTCTCTCTCCGAGATAGGCCCAGATTGTATTGCCTTTCGTACAGGTCGGAACTTACCCGACATGGAATTTTTCTTCGCTCTTCCGGAACGGGTACATAAGTTGGTGCCTTTTCTACTTTGTTTACCTTAGTGACTGGGTGGTTTTGGGGAAGGCCTATGTGGGGTACCTTTTGGGTGTGGTATGCTCGTTTAACTGCTGTATTAATTTTCGTCCTTATTTACATGGGTGCACTGCATTTTCAAAAGCTTCCTGGTTTACCGGCTCCTATTTGAATCGGATCAATCTATTAAGAATAAGTCTACGCAGCTATTGTTCACGTTAACATAAGTCTAATGTAATAAACTACAGGAATTATAAATAAGAAGATTGTCTCATATTTTTATATATAACAAAAGCTTGTGCACATTTTTTTAAAACCCTTTGATGGATTTAATGTAAGACTCTAGTCAATATGACTGGCAGGTATCACTTCTCATGCATGGGACCACCACTTGCTACTGCAGGCATGACACATGAGTATGCATGTCCATTCTGCCTTTGTATGGAAAGTGGAGCAATTTCTCGAAATGGGGGGCATGCATTGGTAAATGTCTTGGTTTAATATTCTCATGTAGTAGAAGAAGGTGCTTTTCTTTTGCATAATATTGAGATTGCTTGTTTCAGATATGTAGAGAGAATCGGCCCGAACTGAAGTCATTCATTGAGCTTCTATCCAATTCAGAGGATCTCTGTGCAGAGTAATAAGAAACATGTCTTTTGCATTACTAGTTGAATGATGTTTTTTGTTACATTAGAAGCATTTCATGAAATAATACTGTAGCATGCTGGAAAAATTTAGACTTTGCTATAACTATTATTATGTATATGATTTGTTAATAAACTGAAATAAAGAGAAAGAGCAGTCGTGCCATATAATTATGACAAGATATGTAACATACATGTAATAGGTTTGTTGTTTGTAATGGATCTTAAAACATGGATAAATTTGCTGTGATATAGTTTACAGCAGCTCATAAAAGCTTCATTTTATATAACTATAAACATCACCAACGGAATTCAGATTTTATGTTTGGGTTTGGCGGTATGTGGATTATAGTCTCCACCAACATATGTTAGGTTGGGCTATGTTACATTTTTTTTGTTCCTGTGCCATAACAAGCTTCTTAACTTATTTATTACAATTAACCTCTGCCTTCTCTTCCCATCAAATCAAGGTCATCAATTATGCTGCATTCCATTAATTCGAGGCCATCAATACTGTCATGCATATGAGCTAAGGATCTCCATCAATTCTTAGTCACCTTCTTTTCCACTACTCTTGCATTAGCCAAGCTTCCTAATTGGTGTCCCTTCTGTATGTTTGAGCTAAGGATCTCAATATCATTTTATATTTAACTAAAATGACATTCTATGTTCAAGGGAAAGGTTTTAAAATGGGGTATCGGTCGCGGTGTCGACCTGGACCAAACATTGTGTTCTCTTCCTTAACCTTTTCTGGATCCGCTTCAGTTGCGAAGAGACATGAACTCAGCCAAGAACATGCATTTATTAAAGTTGACAAAAATCTTGTTGCGTATAGTGGTTGTCACTTGCCGAAGATGCTTCCTATGCTCCCACTTGATTCTACTATAGATTAGGATGCTATCAAACAAGAATGCAAGATTGTCCCAGTTTAAGGACACAACCACTGTGGCATCACTATAATGAAAGTATTGGGATTTTTGGATTGGCCTAAAGGCATAAGCCGCATAACCAACCACTCATAGCATCCATTCTTCATGGGGTGAGTTGTTTTCCACTTTTCTTTAGATTTGATACAGATTTGGTGATATCTGTTTATCAGCTCGATCTTCGAGCAGATGGTTGATCATAAAATCATGTCAAGCATATCTTCCAATTAAGGGATGAGGAAACTATATTGAATGATGATTGTGTTGATAGCACTTGTCCACAAAAAGTCTCAAGTTCTTGTCCTTCGGTATCAGCAACACGGATACTATACAATTGTAACTCTTTCGGATGAGTTATTTCCTTAGATTCTCTTTGTACTATCTTTTGAGTTTTGCATTTTCTGTAACATTTTCTCGATGGGTTGGATGATAAGACAACTTCTCTGGGCACTCTAGGTCATCGGCGTTTTGGATGGCCCGTGATGGTGTCAACTTGTTAGGCGACTCCTCTAGAACCACATCTAATAAATCAGGAAGTAATTCCTAGGTGGTTAGATCCTTTGGACACTCTTCTTGCTCTTCGTTCATCCTCCCTTCTCGAGTTAGTATGGCATATACCTTATCAGTCTCCTTGCTTTCAGCTTCGAATCACTTCGCGGACAACTGGTTGGGTTCAAAGGGTAGCTTTCTCGGTCTCAATAAATTTCAGGTAGGTTCATGTGGCCTCCTTTTAACTTGAAAAGATAAATATTTTCCTTGTCGTCATGAAAAATATCTAAATCGTAGAATTAAGGCTGCCTCAATTAGATTTTTTATCTTCACAATGATGGTGTCACATCATGGCATCCTCGTAAGCATTAAGCTTGAACTTGACCAAGCATCATCGGGTAAATTGATGATTCAATCAATATTTCATATCTCGATCGAGGAAGAGAACGGGTAAGCCCAATATGTCTGACAAGTCACACTATACGTTAACCCAAATTGCATCTTCTTCTCCAAACTCCGAAAAGATACTTTTGAAACACCAACGGACATAAAATTAAGTACTATATTTCACTTTAATATGAAAAATGTGACAATGGCTTTATTGTCTTCATAAGTTTTATTCCTTTTTGTTCTATTTTATACATATTATACATAATTGTAAGGTTCATATAAGAAGACAATGAATAAAGAACAAATTTTAACGGATGGGTTGATCATGAGAATGACAAACAAATATCTATGCATGCATTCCCTAAAAATGGGATACATCCCCATTGCATGTTGGTAATTATTGGGTATAGAATAAATCAGTTTCTCTTTGTTCTTACTGTTCCCTTATTTTCAATGGAGCTGAATAAATAGTCATATTTTTTGATACCAATCTTAGAGGGTTGACCTCAGATTGATAAATGATTAGAAAATTATTGTCAATCGTCGGTGTAGTTGACCCCCTCTTGACAGGAACAAGGACCCTTGGGTGTCAGAATTAGTACTAGTTTGTTTCAAAAAAAAAAAAATGCAAGTTGGCAAGTTGGGTGCATGGTTCGGTATCCATACCTTTAGCCCTTAGGTGGTTTATAAAGGAGATAAGTCTTACTGTTTGTAATCGTTGTCGCCACATGCGCCATGTTTTGCTCATTATGGTTGATTGTTATCCGCTGATAATGCACATGTTCTCCACTGTCCCAAGAAATTGTGTCACTGTCATTACTGGATAGTCGTCGTTTGATCCTTGGGGCCCACCACATAGATGCAGGTCTGTCTCTGTCTTATGCTTGACCTTCCTTCTCTCCATGGAAGGTTTAATCGTCGTGGAACGTCCATTGCGCCTCGGTCATCTTTCATGATTTGAGCTTATCCCACGATCTGGAGAGTTGATGCACATGAGTCGTAATGCCTAGGGATAGGCTCGGTTTGGCTGTAGATGAGCTTGTGAAGTGGTGTCAACTTGAGGGAGCCTTGAAGGATCCGTAGGTAGATCGTGCAACGGAAGACGATGAAAATCTTTGTTTTCTTGACGGATCGTGGTCGTACTTTCTACTTTAGGATTATAAAACTACATGCATCGTAAATAAATTCACATGCAATACAACCTACGGATTATCTGAATTTACCTCACATGATTTAGAATCATCTGTGAAGATCGCATCGATAAACTTGTTGATGAAATCGGGATGAAGCCTCGCTTCCCTCGAGTAACAATGTCTATTCCACGACGCAACCGACAATGGATGGACTTGTGGGACAGTGGGAGTCCCCTTCATCTTGCTTTCATCTTGATCGTCTCAAAAAGTTGTAGGAGAAACCCTTATGGTGAGAGTTGGAGAAGATCTAGTCGTTTCCCTCTCTTTTTCTTTCTCTAATCTTCTTTCACCATTGCCAAAACCCCACTTATATTCACAACATAGACACGAAAACCCCCTCCCCTTATCTGGCCGAAATCCATAGGGAAAGAGGGGAAGAGGTTTGGTTTCTATATCATGCATAAAGCCGCACAACAATATGGGAGGACTCCTAATGAATAACCTTCTATAGGAGTCCCTCCTATATAAGGAAACCCATTGGAGGGTGTCTCCAACTTTAGGGTAGCAGCATTAAGTGATTAGAGGGGCACCCCACATAAGAAAAAGGCACCCATTGGAGCATGTTGACTGAAGTCAACCTTGACATTATCGGTCAAGGCTACTCCTAATCCCATTAGAAAACCTACCAAGAGAAAAATATATTTAATTTAATAAATTAAATATATGTAATTATCCCTATAGACAATTACAGTAATACCCTTGCACCAATGTTATTAAAACCGGACCGGATCGGCCGGCCCGGACCGGGAACCGGCGAACCGATAGGGAAACCGGTCCGTATGCGATATGAACCGGTGTTGGAAAACGAACCGGTATTGAACCGTCGGGTTGGGTGGTTTTAGGTATAAACCAGACCGGGCCGGGCGGTTTTAGGTATAAACGAACCGGTTTTTTTTTTTGGTGCACAAATACTCTCTCGCTCTCTCTATCTCTCTCTGGGTTTGACTGTGTTTGTTGGGCCGGTGAATCGGACCGGACCGACCGGCCGAACCGAACTGGTACACAAACCGGTTCGTCCTCCGGTTCGGTTCTGACAACATTGCCTTGCACATAGAGGTAATCTCTTTAGTCCAATCAGATGTTGACCAGAGAGAGAGAGAGAGTCCTGCTTCAACTAAGACACCTATGGCACCTCCTATATTTTGGGGAAGTCAACTTACTCCATCAAATGGACTTTAACGATTCCTCCTAGAATACCGAGGACCAACTTAATCTATATTTAGGGTGGACCCGCCTGGTGAATCCTAGTCAATAGTCATACTAGGAGTCTTCGACTAGAGAGCATCCAGAAGGTGCCACCTAGGTTAGTGAGTCTCCTATTTCACCTGTGCTGGGTGTCCTAGTCATCATAGAATCACCACTGCTAGTAACCTTAATTGTACTAGGATTAGGTCAGCTCGGCCCTTAGAGGTGGTTAGGAGTTGGAATTTTCGGAACCCATATAACCTTGGCTCCAATTGGAGGCTCCAACTGGATATATGATCATAATCATCTCATGACTAAGACCATGAACCAGTTAGCTATGGCTACAACCACTATTAAGCCATAATTGCACTCTGAGGTTATTAAATAAATTATGTGGGTATTCTTACCCTACCATGTTGCACTTGACCTCTCATTATTTCGGTGTCCGTGAAGCTGTCTGGGATCATCCTCACTGTTCTTCCTAGTACAACTCATCCAATTGACTTCGTACTTCTCATTTCCTTATGATCGCCATCTTTGATTGATTGTATTCGACTGGACTTAGTGATCAAACCTATATGAGAGTCACTCAAGGAGACACCATGTTCCCCTCAGGGAATTATGAAATTCCTACGGACTGACTATGTTCCCCAATATGCAATGCAAGCCACCCAACCTACCCAGGTTTTGATCTGTGATAGGCCTCACTAATTGGCAGATCAAAGTGACAGACACTAAACCTAGAGTCCATAGCGCATCCTAGGATTTAGGATCCAAGCAACTAGTAGTAGAGCTACCTTTGGTCTTGGGTGACGGTGCTTAAAGACCATGTATGCTTCATTGATTTCGTTTAGTGCATTCCAAATGTACCAACACTACCTAACTTAGAAAACACATTCCATGGCCAGGATAGACCATCTCTCTCCATTGAGAAGGTTACGGTGTTACAGTATTTAACATACTGGATGTCTAGTCCAGTCATTGATTGTGAACCTATTTCGGTGTGTATGGTGAACTCATATCTTCCACGTGGTCCATCATACATGAGTTATCTAAACTACATCAAAGTGGACTAGTGGATTTATTTATCTCATGCAATAGGGTTTGTGAGTATTAGTAAAGTAAACATAATTAGAATCAGGCATGTTGGAATTGGCATGTAGGACACCTATCCCAACCCAGACTTCCGTTGGGAGTCGGCCTCCTCTAGAGTCGATTTCTTATCTTCTTGGGGTCGAACTCCGACTTGAAGTTGCCAACCCAGGTCTCCCTCTTGAATCTGTTGGTCCTCATTTCGGTCTCTTAGTATACTTTGTCAATGTCATGTGTTGATTTGTTGTCCGTCCATGTGTTTGAATTGGGTAGGTGCATATTTCACTGCCCACATATACAGTAACTGTCTTGCATATGAGTATGAAACCTATAATACATTGGACATATGTTACTTTGGTGCAAAGTTATTGGGTTTAAAATTGTTTATTCATGCAATATATTAACTTTGGTGCAAAGCAGAAATTTGTATTATATTGTCAATTTTCTGCACAATTTATCATCTTAGTTTAAACAAATTGACTAGTTTATTTTTCTTTGATAGCATTGAAGAGAGAGCTTTGGTTCAAGAAATTGTTATCCAGGCTTTGGAGTGCAGGAAATATTTAACTCAAATAGTGAATCACACCTTTTCTCTTCATGGCAAAGATCTGAACCCTATCTCAGAAAATCTACTGTGTGCTTTGAAGGTATTTGTTTTAATATTACACATTGTATTGTGTAATATCTCAGAAAATCTACTGTGTGATTTTCATTGACTGGACTAGACATCCAGTATGTTAAATATTGTTACACCCTAACCTTATCAAGAGAGAGAGAGATGGTCTATCCCGACCATTGAAATCTGAACCCTATAGAAATAGCTGTACTCTCTTATAGTGGTCACATTAGTCATTGTGGTTGTACTTTTCCTTAATGAATTGCTTTGTTATTGCACAGGCAATAGCAGTAGCCGGAGTGTATGATCACCAAGATGGCTGCAAGCTTGAAGCAGCATGGTCTAGAAATGCATGGAAGATTAGAGTGATGAAGTTATTGAGGGGATCAAAAAAACCAGCTATTCAACAAGTTCAGCAGCTACTGAAAGAGGTAGGCACTTATAAATGTTAGATATACTCAGATATTCATTTGCTGATTGTGCGACCTTGACTCCAAATGGTTGTTTATGAATAGAATTTTCCCATTCCTTTATTATTTTTATATGTTTTCCACAGCATGAATCATTGTGTTTCCCTCGATAAAAACTATTTATCAATGGTCATTTTTTCTTCATAATATTCTTGGTCAACAGGTTAAATTTATTGACATACTCTTCCTTGTATGTCCAAGATAATTATATATGACAAGGTATATACATAACTGCTTAGAGTTCATTCAGCATGCATTTCTTCTGTGAATCAGTACTTAGAATCCGGCCTCTTGATTGCATCATGTATTTTTAAGTTTATTTACTTGGGCTTGGTTTAAGCCGTAAATCAATATTTTATGTTGCGAGCTTGTCTAAAATATATTGTCAGTACTGTGAATTAGTAAAAATATCAACTTTTGGATTAGGTATTTAGGGTGAAGGTCTATGGAGACCCAGTAAAAATATCAATTTGTGGATTAGGTTGAAGGTTCAAAAAAGTGGTGGGAAAGATCTTAAAATGGGCTTTGTGAGTATGGTTTTGGAGATGCTGGCAGTAACAAAGGATGTGGTTATTCATTCTACTGAATGGTGCAGGATGGATGCTTGAAGCCTGACCCAAATAGTAGTGGATAAGGTTTGTTGGTTCATGCATAACGTTACGATACCTTTTCATGTTCATTGCGGGTTGGTTATTCGTCAGTACGGGTTTAACTTACGATGTGTTTGGAAGTCCTCGACCAAACAAATTTTCACAGAGCTGAGAAGAGATTCCATTAATAACTGGCCATTGTGAATCTTTGGAACAACTCGATGAATTTAATATATCCTTTTAGGCGTTCTTTGTGTATTAATCAGCGTATCATATTATTCCACTCAAACTGGTTGTACACGAATTCAAATATCTTCCTTGCTTTAAGAAAGATATCCCTGAATGTGTGATGGTTTGCCGATGCTGATGTTGCAGGGTTTGGCAATAGGTATACCATCTGAAGATTATTTCATGCAGGAAATTACAAAAGTAAAGCAGATCAGCCTGCAATGGGCAGCTACTGCCAAGAAGGTCAAATATGAGCTTCCAATCTTCACCTTTCGAACTTAAACTTTCGAGATTGCTGATAAAGTTAGGATCTGTCTCCTCTTTTGATGCAGGTTGCTTCCGATTCAGGGGCACTTGAGTTAAGTGAAGTATTTAAACTTATAATTGAGGGTGAAACTTTACCCGTTGAATTTGAGAAGGAGATGAAGGTACATTCACATTTATTCTGTCGACACTTGTTTTTTTTTTTTTTATGTGTGTGTTCAAACCCTCGTTTCTCTTGTAATGCAGTTATTAAGGGAGCGAAGCGTACTTTATTGCATCTGCCGGAAGCCTTATGATCAGAGGGCCATGATTGCTTGTGACCAGTGTGATGAGTGGTATCACTTTGACTGCATCGATCTCAATGGTCCACCTCCCAAGATCTTCTTTTGCCCCGCTTGCAAGCCACTGAACGGCGAATTCATCTCGCTTCCACGTCCAACATATATCGAGGAGAGGTAAAGTAGAAAATTTTCATCGAGTTCTTTGGTTTGCTATCCTCCTACATTTTTTGTACCCATCTTGTTCCGTGATTCCACCTCTGTACAAGTATTCCAATTCTCGAGAAAGTATAAGGATTTGTTAGAGCATCTCCCTCGTGTTGATTTCATAGTATAATGTGTGAATCATAGTTCGATCCAACGGTTGCAGCTGATGATTTCTTTTATTTCTGGCAGATTGAACACCGACGAGGAGCCTCACACCCCCCCAGCTTGCCACAATGAATCGAAAGTAAGGTGTTCCAAAAGGGTTAGGTCTAGTTTGCATCAGAAGATGGAAAGTGCTGTTGATCTGGGCAACATCTTGAGGTGCTACAGTGAAATCGATCATTTGTGGAGAGAGAACAGGAGGCCTCTCCAAAGGACAGCTAGGAAACGTAGCGAGTTCGAGAGCCTCTCTCGGATTTTCCATATTTAACATGTACATGAATAATCCCCAATCGTTTATTATTTCATTTGTTCTTATTTCCTTTTTTGCCCTACAATTCGTATCCCACTGGTTCAATAATCAATAGATCATGGCATCTCCCAAATGATCTGGGTTAGGAATGTGCTGGTCACTTGTATCCCTAGAATCTCACTTTTTTTAGCAACCCACTCCTTTTATTACCTGATATTACACTTTAGTCCCCTATAAGGCATGTTTATTTGTTAAAAGATTCTTAGAAATAGGGGTTTTTTAAAGGAAATTATATAATAAAGGGTGCTTCATATGTTTTTGCATGTTATATGGGTAAAATGGTACTTAAAACTCAACTTTATTATATTTCCAGTCTTTAGATAAGCCATGTTTAGTAAAATTTTAACCAAAAAACATGTCTGACAAGGGTCAAAGTGTAATTTTAGAAACGTCAGGGGGTATGTAAGCATAAACCTTCAGTGGCCAATGTGTAATTTTCCCTTTTTTTTTTGTTTGAATTCGCACAACCCTCATTGTAGCTTATACTGATTTTGGGATACTTGGAGCCCATAATCCCAAAAAAGGGCTGTGGAGTCGCTCCCAGAATCTCAGATCCGGAGCATATGGATATACTCCGGATCTGGGATTTTGGGAGCCAGAAACCCTAAAAAAGACGAAGAGCCTGTTTAGGTACGCCCGGATCATGAGTTTCTTTGGAGAGCTCAAAACGTGCACTTAGGAGTCATTTTCCCTGAGCCCAAAATCGGGACTCCACAACCCTTTTCTGGGATTATGGGCTCCAAGAATCCCAGAATCAGTCAAGAATCCCAGAATCCTATCCAAACAGGGCCTGCATACCACCACTTTGTACTACACCGAAACCCTCCTTTTGGTTTTCTTAGTTTCAGTCTATATTCAGATTTTGAACAGACTGCTTTATTTTTTTTTTTTTCCTCTTTATTTCTCTCTTAAATCTGTCGCATCCATCGGCCGAAATTCTATGGAAAGTGTAAGGATTCGATGTATTCTGAGTTGTTCCAGCTGATTGCCATCTTGTTTCAGGATCAGGGATTTGATGATGACTGTCTCTTGCTGTCTCCCCCCCCCCCACTATAATGCACATCATCATAGGACTCAGCATACACTAATTATTCTTCCGCCGTCCGATCCGAGGTGAACTTGCAGCTGCAGTAAGGGCTTGGCTTCACTGGATATCCTCATGGTGAAAGCATGTGCCTAGAGAGAATCTAGATGTTTGAAGATTTGTAGATCCCTTGATACCTGGCAGTTTTATGGAAAGAATATAGAATGAGCCCATTTTCCTCGGAATTCCATTTCCTAGCAATAGAACACTACCCTTGGGGGTCGTTTGGTTCAAGAAATACACCCTTGGTACATTCTATTTCGAGGAAACGGCCGCAGGGGTGGTGGTGGTGAGGGGGTCTTATTCCTAGAGCCACGCAAGAAGTCGGAGCCAGTTGCAGGTGGCAGAGCAGGGGGGCAACAAAGGGAGAGACGATGAGAACTAGGGGTGGGACTTATTGGGCGGGTTGAAGGGTCTGCCCATGCCCAAACCGATTTGCAAAAATCTTAACCCGTTTTGTCCTTGGATGCCGCGGAACCCGTGCTTGCCCGTTCAAGTTGCTCGGGTTGCTTATGGTTGCATAATTTGCAAAAAAAAAAAAAAAGACGGATTGGGCAGGTTGTCCAATTAGAAATACTTGTGAAACATAAGTAGATGGAAAAAAATAACCAACAGATCTTTAATTTTTATTAAAAAAACCCAACATATCTTTGATTTGCATAGAGAAAACATAAACTCAAACCTATATCCTCACATATTTCAAACGAATTCTTAGCACTCAATATCAAACAGACAGTCTTTGATTTGCATAACGAAAACTACCAAAGCATAGAAATATAACAAGGAGTTCCTCGGCATGCAAGTATGCCAATGTACTTGTGTTCCTTGGGTTGCTCAGGTTCCTCAGGTTAGGTAAGACCAGTGCCCAAACCCGTCTAAATTGAAATCGGATTTATTTTTTTTTATCCAAATAAGTTTTTAACCAGCTTTGCTCATGCTTGTCCATTGTTCGGGTTGGGCAGGTCGGGTTCGGGTCGAACCCTACCAAGTCCCACCCCTAATGAGAACAGAGGGGTAAGGCCGTTCGATTATTAGCTTGCAACATAAATTATAAAGTTAAGCACATATATTAGTAGAACAAGAAAAGATGTGGTAACAAGCTTGATTGAGACTTATAACACCCTACTGAAGAAATTGTGCTATTGGACGTTTTCGGGCTGCGGCCCGGCCCAGGTCTGGATCCTCGATATCTGGTCATGGACCATAAATGGGTCCTACTTGAGCCGGAGAAAAGAATATGGGCCCGGTGGACTGAACCCAAGCTTGATCCATGTCGGTCCAGGTGAGTACCTTCGTTCGCCTTTACCTGATTTAACATTCAGCTCTTGGGCTTCTAGGGTTTGTGGGAGCGATCGAGACATCGAGAGGAAGAAAATGTCGAAGAAGAACAATTTGGCGAAGAGGAAGAGGCAGTACGAGTTCGAGCTCCAGAGTAAAACTCTTCAAACCCGTGTATTTTGATTCTCGATAACCTATGAATGTTCTTTTTTTTTTTTGTAATTTTCTGTTCTTCGGCGAAATCAGAAGAGAAGCAGGAGAGGGAAAAGAGGGAGAAGAAGCTTCAGGCGAAGAAGTCCAAGATGAAGGTGAGAGAATCTCTCTCTCTCTCTCTCTCTCTCTCTCTCTCTCTCTCTCTCTCTCTCTAAGCAACTAGATATGAATTAATTGAAAGAAATTTAAAATTCTCCACTTTCAAATTCTGGGCGAAGAGCGCTTTGATCCAATTGAATGAACGATTTGATGTGTTTTTTTGCTGATTTTATCTCTCTCAATTAGTGTTAGATCGCAGATCTAATACCTCTAAATAATTTTTTGAAGACAAATCACACCGGAGAAGTGGAAAAGGCTCTTTGGAGGGTTTAAGGTTTAGAATTAGGATTTAAAATTTGAGAAAAATTAGGAACTTTTCTGACCTCCACATTTTTTTTCGAGGGTACAGAAAATTAAGAGATTTCATGAAATTTTGAGCCATGATTACATTATACTCCTCAGACAACATCATCCACATCAAAGACCTCAATACATATGCTGAATATGCACAATATAAGATATTAGAAATCTTGGAAATAAGACTAGAGCACCTTTGCTATTGGTTTCTGTATGCACATGCATCATATGAAATCATCTGCATCAAGGGTTTGAGCACAAATGCACGATACCGAATATTAGGATTTTTGGAAGTAACACTAGATCATGTTCCCTGATGGTTTCCGAATCTGAAGCATCAAATGGGGTTTGCAGAGTTGAAGCGATGGGTGTTTTGCAAGGGTCGTGCAGCTGCTAAGTGTCGGACCTTTGAACCTATAGCGGTCATTTTATGAAGTGTTCTTCATTTGCTCAAGTTACATGCCTTTAAAAGTTCTCTTTTAACCCTCTTTTAACCCTACTACGAAGGTCTTCACAAAAGAAAACAAACCGGTAAAACTTGAAGCCATTTTTACTTTAGTGGCTAAAGGATTTATGTCTCGTGTAATGGACATAGAAGTAGAATATGTCTAAAAGAATACATAGCCCAATTATCAATAAATATTCCTCTTAATCCTTCAAGCAAATTCATGATGTGGGATTATGATGATGACTGTAGGATTGGATTGGTAAAGTGACTTATTTTAATTCCATTATGTTTACTCTTATTTCTGTAGTTATTTATTTTGGTCTTTAAGAATAAGCTTCAGAATTTTTACGGGCTTACTGTTAAAAGATAAACATGAAATCATATTGGAAGGGAAAGATGAGGACCGACTTTGTACTGTCCCATATGTAGCCTTTGGAAAGAAAAGAGTGGGGGGGGGGGGGCGAACGGATGTGAGATCCTATATTTTATGATCTGGCATACTATCCTACAGATCAATTTAGAAGAAAAAAACCCCCGCAGAGGTCAATTTAGAAACCGAAACGACTGATTGTGGGATTTTCTCTTCATAGAGTTTTAACTCATTAAATCTATGTAAAAAGAATGAGAAATGATGTAACGAGATGATAAGATGAGTGAAAATGTGTGTTTTAGTTTTCTTTTTCCTCTAGTTAATTAGTTGATAACTTGGCTTGTTTGCATGTGGATCTCAAGCCTTGATCGTGGAAATAATAGTTGGATTACTGGATTGAGCTTGGGTGTCCTCTGAAACCAAAATCCTCTAAGAGACGAAGCCAATCTGGCATATTGGTTTTAATAAGAGATCTTGATGTACTCTTGTGTCTCCTATGGGGGGAAAACAAAAAGGAGGGATATAATCAAGGGGTGGAGAGTTGAGATGTTATAAGTGCAATGGTTCTCATTGGTTTGTCGGTTACCATCTAGAAGAAGCAGTGTTCAAAAACCCGAAACTCGGATTTGACTCGAAAGTCCACCGAGTCGAGTAACTCGAAGACTCGACTCGAAACTCAACTTATGTGTGTGTGTTTTCAAAACTCAAAATATTAAATAGACCGAGTCGGACCGAGTCACAGCTGGTCCGAGTTTCGGGCTGAGTCGGCTCGATTTTTGGCCGAGTCGAGTCGAGTCGGGCCAAGTCGAGATGTTATAAGAGCAATCGTTCTCATTGGTTTGTCGGTAATATTGAGATTTCAAGGGGACAGTTTGAGAAGTACTGTTGAGATTTCAAGGATTTCATTATGGAAATTTCCAAGAACACCTATAGAGTAATTTACTTAAACTTACCTTAAAAGGGTAAAATTGGCCTAATACATATTTTGGTTTAGTGAAGATTTAGAAGTTTGAAGTTTATATCGAACTTGCACTAAATAAGATGGAAAATTAGTATGCTTCATTGTCTTCCATTCAAATATTAAAATTATTCACAACTTTTCATCTCCGTGGTCTTTCTAATGCAAGTTTACAAGAATCAATGACAACACGTCTTCGTAGGAAGCGGAAGGAGGGTACACTTGAATTGATCTATTTCTGATCTATATATAGAAGCCATATACAGATATTGAAAAGTATTCTCACATGCGAAACTCCATGCTTTTTATAATGCAAGTTTACAAAGAATCAAAGCCAATCCGTCTCGTGATCGAATTATTGTGGGACAAAGATACTAGCCTCCAAAAGTGATTGTTCTATAAATTCTAGGCTATTCTTTAGTATGTCTTTTCATTGCATCCCTGCATTTCTATCCTGCTTTGATGTTGTTTTCTACTTCACTCATGTTCAATTTTTCTTGTTCTTTATTATTTTAGGGTAAATTACATGAAACCCCCTGAACTATTACCCATTTTCATGTTACTCCCTTAAACTAAAAAATCAAACAAAATACCCCATGTAGTATGGAATATCTTTATTTAGCCCCCTCCGTACAAGTTTAATTTGTTCAGAAAATGGTAAACGATCATGTTTTCTGTCAATGTTTTACCCCCCTAGATAGTTCAGGGGGTATTTTGCTTGTTTTTTTTTTTTTTTTTAGTTCGGTGGGGTAACGTGAAAATAAGCAATAGTTTTGGAGGGTTTCTTGTAATTTACCCCCCCCCCCCCCCCCCCCCCCCCCCCTTTTTTTTTTTGTAACATTGAGTTTACTCTGATATGAGAGAGAAACAAGATCATTTTGTATGTTTTGCGCTTACATTTAATAGTATATTGTTGGTGTGTAATTTGGGTTTTCTTTGCTTCGCCTGATCGGCTGATCCAGATTGACGGCGTCGGGAAGAAGAGAGGGAAGAGTTCGGGTGGATATCAGGTCGGGAAGAAGAAGCTAAAGACTAAACTGTCGGCACTGGCAAAGGCTAAAGCAGCCCAAGCAATGGAGATCGACAAATGAAATCTTAGTTACTGTGTGTAACTGGTGCCTTAGATTATTTGTTAGAACTGAAACCTTGGCCTTCTATCAGTGTATTTCCTGTAGTGTCAATCTATTGTGTGTGTGTGCGCACGTGCACGTGCTTGTTTTTATTGGATGACGTCATGAACACCCTGTGACTTGGGCTGTGAATGGGTTTGGGCCAGGCTGAGGCCCATTTAATGTGAATCGGTATAGCTGCCAAAACGGACTGAATTAACACCAATCTGCCCGCCTGTGACGACATTTTTGCCTTCCAGCCAGATAGCCGAGCCTCAAGCCTATTTAGCAGAAACTGATACTGATGGGCGAGGACTCGTCTACCATTTATAAGGGCCCCCAAATGCATCCAAGGACTGTCAACCTCTTGCATACTCAGCGTACGATCCACCCGCTCACGCATTGAGGATGAGACCGAGTTGGGAGCAGGTCAGCAGTAACATGAAGGTACTAAGGATCCCGAACGAGAAATTCAGCGATCTACCACTTCGGGGGAAAGAAGAGTGTGAAAAGCAAAATCATCCGCACCTCTTTAGCTTGCACTGTCTACACAATTTGGTTAGAGAGCAATGAACACACTTTCGGAGAAAGAGAGAGTTCCATCCGGCAAATCCTACAAACCATCTACTCTCAATTAGGAGGATTGTTCGAGGGAGCAGAGCAAAAAATCAGTAAGGAGAGTAATCTTGAGGGATTGGAAAGATAGGCTTCGATGTTAGATTCTCTTTATTTTTATCATCTTTTTGGGGGAGGACTATTTACTTTGTACCGGGTACAATACGTATAGGGATAATGCCCTCTTGTAAACCATTTTGATGTAATAATATTTTCTTACCTTTCAAAAAAAAAAAATATAAGATCCATTAAGAGAATTTGACATTAGACTTGTGTGGATTAATGCATAACCCTGTGCATTTACCAACTCTCTCAAACATAGCACTCAAATAACGTGGCTCGCACACAAAAAAAAAAAATCATCAGCATACGCAAGAGTGGTGACCGGATATTGATGCCTCTTCGTAGTAAACCCTTCAATATCCCCCTCGGCAAGACTCCTATCCAACTCCCAATGGATCATCTACATAACCAACAAAAATAAATATGGTGATAACGGATCTCCCTACCTTAACCCACAACTCGGAAAAAATGATTGGGTCTCTTCCCCGTTAACCAACGCCTTGTTCTGGAGTTTGCAGAGATCAGATCGAGGCTATGCGCGGTCAACTTTTCATGGATTACTTTGGTGCCTAAGAAGGACACTCATGTCTCTCTTTTGGATTTTAGGCCTATTAGCCTCACGAATTGCGTGTATCAGATCATTTTCAAGATGTTGGCTTGTAGGGTAGCAGCTGTGTTAAAGGGGATTATTTCTCCCTCCCAGTCTGCATTTATTGGTGGGCGAAATATTTTTGATGGGGTGGCCTCGGCACAAGAGGCGATTTATCATCTCAAGGAAGCGGGTCGACCTGGCATTCTGCTGAAGTTGGATTTTGAGAAAGCTTTCGACCATGTCCGTTCGGATTTCCTCTTGGATGTTTTGGTAGCGAAGGGGTTTTCTCATGATTGGATCATGTGGATCGAGGCGTGTTTGTCTTCTTCACGCCTTATTTGTAGGATCAACGGTGAGACGGAGCAGTTCTTTAAGATGCGTCGGGGCCTTAAACAAGGTTCCCCTCTCTCACCGTACCTTTTCATTTTGGTGATGGATGACTTCGACGGAGTTCTTCAACGTGCGGCGAGGCTTGGCTACATCCAAGGGATCAGACGGGGATCATGGAGACTTACGAACTTGCATTTTGCTGATGATACGTTGCTATTTTGTGAGGCAGACGTGGCTCAGGTAATTACTCTTAAGGCCATTTTGTATGCTTATGAGCTTGTATTGGACCTTAAGATTAATTTTGCCAAGAGTTCACTGTTCTTGGTGGGGGAGAGGGAGTCAGTGGGTCCTTTCTTTGCCAGGTTGCTGAATTGTAAATTTGAGAGTCTTCCAACACGATATCTGGGCCTGCCTTTGGGAGACAGATCCCTCGGTAAGGCGCAATGGTGTGGCTTGATTGAGAGGGTGGATAGGCGGCTTGCGAGATGGAAGGGCAGGTCATTGTCAATTGAGGGGAGGCTGATTCTTGTTAATTCGGTGCTCATGGCATTGCCCAACTTCTTCCTTGACTTTTATCTTCTCCAGGCTTGGGTGGTTAAGCGAGTTGATCGTATTCGGAGGGACTTCCTTTGAAGAGGCACAGAGGGCTTGTCTGGCTCATACAATCTGGTAAGCTGGAAGATAGTTTGCAAATCTAGGAAACAAAGGGGCCTTGGTGTTTTGGATCTGCGGGATTTCAACAGGGTGATGCTAGGAAAGTGGTAGTGGCGACCTCAGTCTGATTGTGGAGACTCTTGGAGTGCTATTGTACGGGAGTGTTACTTTCGTTGCACCTCCTCGCTGCAGTCCCAAGAGAGGATTTCTGGGCGTGTCTTTCCGTTTTGACGAGGGGTATCAAAGACCTTTAACGTTTATCGTTGTGGATGTCACTATTCCTTAGGAGATGGCAAGGATATTCGCTTTTGGCTGGATCGTTAAACCTAGGAACTGCCACTCAACGTTCTATTCTCAGACTTGTTTGACTTGGCATGGGCTCCTGACGCTTCAGTCCAATCCCAATGTGACACTAGGGGCGGGTCTATGTCTTGGTGGGTGTCCTTCCAAAGGGTGATCCCACAACTTTTTCAGCCGATGTTAGAATTGTATGAGATTTTGGGCCACTTCTCGGTTTCGGATGTGAGGGATTCTGTTTGTTAGCGTTGGGACCGAGGGGGTAGCTTCTCAGTTCGATCGTTCTACATATTTATAAACAATGGGAGGCTCGTTTACCCAGTGGCGAGCAGTTTGTGGAAGGCAAGGGTTCTGTTGAAGATTCGTATTTTTATGTGGATAGCACTCAAGGACCGCATCCTGACGAGGGTCAATCTTCAACGACGCAGGCACCCTGGCATTGTAGATCTGTCTTGTCCTTGTTGTGGCTTGGGCTCAAGAGAGACCATCGCACAGCTGTTGCTTCGTTGCCCGCTAGAGAGGGAGGTGTGGAGGCGTGTCTGTGCAGCTGCAGGAGTGCGAGGGCGACCACCCCCATCTCTACAGGTTTTGTGGATATCTTGGCGCCAGATGTTCATCGTACCACATCAGCCTCAGTAACATTGCAAAACTCCTTATAGAATTCCCCATTGAATCCATTTGAGCTAGAAGATTTATTTCCCAGAGCAGCAAAAACTACTTGCCGGATCTCACCGACATCAGGAATCCTGATGAGGAACTCATTCACCACTGGAGAAATAACCAACGGACCCTCAACGTGTAGATCATCATCGAGCATCTGTAGCTACACCTCATCGGCCCGAGTCCACCGCTGCCGAAAGAAGTTCACCAATTCTTCTTTGATACCTTGGGAATCCGAGACCAAACGGCCACCAATCCAAAAGAAATATCAATACCTTGGCTTGAAGAGCATTGCTTGATATAGATCCTTTTTTAAAGTGCCACAAAAATATAATTCTTTTATTTTATTGTGATCGAAAGCTTATAAAAAAACATAGTTGACTGGTACGGGGAACCGGGCCCGGCCTTTTGTGATCGTCTCGCCGGAGAGGCGCGGCAATCTGCCTGCTTGGCTCGTCGTCCGCTGCTTGATGTTGGGGGAGCGCATCAGGCTGTAGCGATGTGTTAGATCTGACCCCCGGCCCGCCTCAGCAGAAGTTCCGACAGGGGTTTGCAGATTGCCCCGGTTGCTCGGAGGAGCGGATCCCGATAATTTATGGCGGCGGGGGTCATTGGGTGATAGATCGGATCGTTCGTGCGGCTCCATCTTCTTCGGCCGGGTTGCTGGAGTTGGATCGGCTTCGGGTGTCGCCAGCGGCTATGGAGGTCCTTTTTTTGGTTTGTTTTTGTGGGTGGTTAGTTTCTATATTGTTCCCTCTTTGTACCCGCCGGTCTGTGGTTTTTTCGTCTTGTGCGGCGGAGTGCAGTCGGGGGTAGGTTTTAGGCCTTGTTTTCTAAGGTGATCATGTTGTGATTTGTTGATTCATTGCTGGAGTGAGTCTGAATGTTTACGCCAGGCTGTGGTATCTCCTGGAGTTCTGTTGACCTCCCTCTTTCCATGAATCTATGGTGAGGAAAAAAAAACATAAAAAATAAGTTGTTATAAACTAGGTAGTTAATGCTTAATTTGGGCCGGATTTGAGCACATAATTCATAATTAACTTTTTCGGTGGGTTTCGACGGCTACGGGTTTCCACGGCTACCTTTCTTTATTTTAAAATCCATTTATTATCCCTAATATTTTAATTTAATTTTTTAGAATTATCCACTTCGGCTAGCCTCTCGGCTCCAGCCAGCCCAACCTCGTCCTCTAGGCTCTGTTTGTTTTTTTGCAAAGATAGTAAATCGGTTATGAATTAGTAAATCTTCTAAATCGACTAGTAAATTTAATTTAGTTTTTGATATTTGTATTGATTAGTAAAGTAAATCATTGCTTTTGGACGACTGGTTGAATTGACCAATGAAATAAATCAGAAATTAAATCTATCGATCGCTTGTCGTCGTCGTCATCTAGCACCCCCCATCGGCCACTGACAATCTGTCACCGCTTCGTCAGCCATTGTTCACCACCCACCGCCAGCCACCTCCCTCACCGACCACCAGTCGTCCGTTGCACTGTCGGCTACCACCCGTCGCCGCTCGCTGGCCGTACAATGGAGGGCGGTGGCAAGTGGTGGCAGACGGACGACAACGGGTGGTTGGCGGAGTGGAGGGCGGCGGGAGAACGATTTTGTTCCAACCTCCTTGAAGAGGTTGAAACATCATTTGCTCTCTCATTGGTCCATTTCAAGGGCTTTTGGTCATTTCACCATGGTTAAAAGCATGAAATGACAAGCATGCCCTTGAAATGGACCAATGAGAGAGCAAAGGATGTTGGAACAAACTCGTTCTCGGGGCGGTATTGGATGTTGGACAACAGGGTGGTGATCGGTGATGGTGGTGCAAGTCAGTCGGTGAGGCAACAAGATAGCGGCGGTATCCCGTTGATTCACCCATTACCCATAGATGAAACTGGGACCGCCACACATCACATCCAAAATAGTCGAATCCATCATGAGGTGCCTCTCTTGATTATACCATTGGTTGACATGGCAGGATCAACCGTTCCTACTAATAATAAATCAAAAATTTTATTTGGCTTTTCAAAATAAATTTTGTTGGCTACCAGTAAACCTCCTATCATTTAGTTTACAATAACTTTTTAAATCAAAAAAACATCAAAGTAAAAATTCTGCCAGATTTACTTTGCTAATTAGTCTGTTGATCAACTCACGTGCTCGGGTGATTTTTTACGTTGCACACGTGATTCACATGGTTCTCGTTCCGATCCGGTACGATCGATGAGGGTGTTCACATGGGTACAGGAAACGTACCGTACAACCACGGGGTCCACTGTGATTAAATTGACATGGGGTAACGGCCCCAGCACATGTGTAGTGGCCCCCAGCACTCAGAGGCGTTGGTACAATGAAGGTAGTGGGCCCCGCAATTGTATGGTACGAAGGATGAAGGAAAAATTCTTTTTCACTTGGCCCGTTAGCTTACATTAGATACCAATGTTCCTAAAATGTAGGCATGGACTGATATCAGTATTACAAAGCAACATTAATGCATCTGGATAGTTGGAATTGAGAGATAGAGATGCCACTTTTATTCCTTGTCTAGCAAGTCAATCAGTCGTTCGATTTCCTTCTCTAAAGATATGAGACACATGCATGGATGGAACACACTGTGTCAATTCGATGATGTCCTTCAGTAGCGCATAGTCACCCTCATCCGTCTTGATTCAATTAATAACTGTAAGAGAGCCACCCTTGATCCACAGTTTGGATTATGGGTAATACCGAGTAGCCATCCACAATCCTCCCCAGACAACTCTGGTTTCCGCATCAATCATCGACATCATGTTGAAATGAACAGCCCCTGTTTGTAGAATCACTTCCCTCTGATCCTGTAGAATGAAGCCCGCCCCGGCGTCTCCGCTCCTTTGGTTCACAGCACCATCAAAGTTAAGTTTGATCTCCCTTGGCATAGGAGCTTCCCACTTGATTGCAATTGTAACGTTGGTAGGAACCTACATCATTCCAATTTCATTAGCTTTCCTAAACTCATTGATGGCCCAAAAAGTTCTACGAATAATAGTAGGGGCTTTAGTTTTGCTTCCCTCGAAGACTTCCTCATTCATAGTCTTCCATAGGTTCCACGCAGTTTGAATGAGGAGAGCACCTTTGGTATCGACCCCAAGGCCTCCCACCTAGCAGCAAAAAACATTTGGCTCCACTCGTTCACTCCATCCAATAGTGTTGTCACTCTGATTCTGCTAGTCAAGGAGGCCCACACCTCCACTGAAAGCGGGCATCTGAAGATGGCATGGTCAGCTATTTCTTCCTCAACAACACATTTAGAAGAAAGAGGCAAAACATAAATACCCTTCGTAATCAAGAGATCCTTGGTGGGTATCCTCCGCCTAAATAATTTCCACACGAAGGCTATGGCCCTAGGAGGAGGACTGCAGTTTCATAGGAGTTTCCATGGTGGATCAGTTAGAGCAAGATTAATATCATCATTGCCATTCCAAAAGGGCTCAGAGGTGCCCTCATTCTTGCCCAGTTGAAGCAACTGCATCGTAGTCTTCGAAGAAAATTTTGCCGACCTATTTGGCCCCCATGAATAATCCACTACCGCCGAACCGACCAAGACCGGAACCTGGGCAATCGGGGCCACAACAACATATCCGAAGAGCTGGAAGAGCAGGTCCCATTTCCACTAGCCGTGTTGGTCCAACAACTCACCAACCGTACCGATCGGCAACTCAGCAATAGTGGGAATTGGCATTAGCCTCAGCGGGGTAGCCCTAAACCACGGTTTAATTCCTCATCACATTAAGATTAGAGTTAGTATGAGCACACACTGATAGGTTGTTTCAGACAATGAACATTCCTTGTAAGATAGCTCGCCAAGGCCACAAAAAGTTCTTAGGAGAGACTCACTCCCGTAGGTTATTGTTGAGCTCAAACTTCCTCTTGCAAAATTGGCTCCATAGGCCCAAACCACTCGTTGCAATATCAAAGAGTTTTTTTTCCCATAAGAAGCTATCGACCATGTCCAAAGTTTCGAATGCCCAACCCCCCCCTCGGAAGTTGGACAACACACGTGCTTCCAACTAACAAGGTTAAAGCTCTTGCCTGACTCATTGTTGCTCCACATGAAATCCTGCATCGCTTTCTCAATAGCATTTGTAGGCAAGGAAGGGCAGTCCCTCCACATCAACCCTCGATTGAATACCAGTCAATAGCCTAGTCCAATGTTGATCACAGATTCTACGATTGAGGACCTCATTTCCCAACAAGAATAAGTAGGGAGCGAGGGGATCACCTTGCCGTAAGCCACGGGTTCCTCCAAACCACAGAGTCGGGGAGCCATTAAGGAGGATCGAGAAAAAAGGATTAGTAATACAGCCCATAAGCCAGTGAATCCACTGATTGCAAAAACCAAAGCGGTGTAAGACATCCGCAATAAGCTTCCAAGACATCCGATCATAAGCCTGTTCCATGTCATCTTGAGGCCAAAGAGCGGCCGTTCAATCGATCCTACTCCAAGGAGTGCAAAGCTTCCTGGGCAAGCAATATATTATTTTCGGTTCTACCATATTGAAATCCAAACCAACCCGAGCCAACACTAAGGTCAGGCTGGTTCGGGTCGGTTCTTGGATTAGGTTTTGGTCGAAAAAAATAAGGGGGGGCTTAGCTGTCTGTCCCTGGTCAAAAGTTCAAATGGTTTAAATGATAGTCAAACTTTAGGACAAAAATATCTCTCGTCTCATTTCAAATTTTCATTTGATGCCATTTCATTCAAAACAAAACATAATGATCTACTGCCCATGGGATGAACTCTGGATCTAATCTGAACCAAACTGAATTGCTCGTCGTCGCAATTGAACCAAACCTAAACCAAACCCTAAACCCAAGATCTAGAAGCCATGGGATGAACTCTAGACCTAGGAGTTCTAAACTAACTGAACCGCTCTGTCTCTAATTCTTCTCGTGTCCGGCACTTATCGTTGCCGACTAACCGAACCTAAACCCAAGATCTATAGGCCATGGGATGAACAAAACCTCTAATGAATTATAGTTAGAAAGTTAAAATTATTCATCTATTTAACAACTAATTCCTCTTATTAGAATGGAACCAAACTTTAACGATATAATAGCCTCAGCTCTCCCAACTAAAATTATTTGATATCCACCCAGCCAAACCAACCAAAGAATGCCTACTTCTCTCCAAGCTCAGTTGGTAGGGCATGCAATTCGCAACCTTTGTCAAGGGTTTGAATAAATGCGTGCTGGGTTCCCACTCGCCTTAGTGGCGATGTAACGACCGTGAATTTTAAAAATATTATAAATTATAATTTTATCTTTGTGATGAGATAATATTTAATATTAGCTTTTTAGTGTCAGCAACATCGAGAGGATGCCAACTGATCTTGTTTCAATCAAATCCAACTTCCGGATCAATAGTTTTGGTCATTTAAATATTCTCTATAAAGACGACGATGATTTGAATTTTTTTTTATTTAAATCGGATATGAACCTTTTCACTAGACACGGAGTGCGACTCATAACAACAGTTTTAATTTTTCTGGATTTTAGAAACAAAAATCACAATTTTTGGATGCCAAACGGATTCATTATGTATTTATAAATGTTTAAAGAAGTTTAAAAATATAAATAAAATAATAATAGAGAAGATAAAACTATGTGCAGGAAAGTGAAGAAGAAGCTACGACCCAACGTCAGCCTAACCTCATCTCCCCTTTCACCAAATCCCAGTCGTCCACTTGACCCCGATCCAACGGCCCAAAATTCTCCTCCATCCTTTAAATGCCCTTCAGCCCCTCCACTCATCCCGCGCTCCTCTCTCTCTCTCTCTCTCTCTCTCTCTCTCTCTCTCTCTCTCTCTCTCTCTCTCTCTCTCTCTCTCTCCTCTGCATCTCCTTCTCACTCCCTCCCCTCCTTCTCGAGGGCGTCGGCCGATGGCACCACCCCATTACCTCTCTTCCGGGCCGCACGACCCGACGGCCAGATCGCCGATTTCCCTTTCCCCGTCACCGGCGCACCATCACCCTCAATCGGCCCGATCCGGTGCCGATTTGACGGCCGTAACCTGACGTCCGCCACCCGATCGCCGGTGCCCCATCGCCGTTCACCATCGCCGACAACCCGACGATCCGATTCCCGGTGCCCCGTTGCCGATCACCCAAACCGGCCGGACCTCCGGCGCCCCCCACAGTCCGATACGGCCCGATTCCCCTTGCGCCGTCATCGGCGCACCAACGCCATGAACCGATCTGACCGAAGCCTCTCCTTCCAGCTCTTTCTTGTTGGAAATTAATCGTCCTAAATTAGCAAACTTAGGAATTAATCAAATTCTGAATATTAAACGATTGGTTGTTTAGCAATTATAATATTTGCAAGCAAAGACACATCACAAATTTTCTTTTAGAAATTGTTTGCCAAGGCAGAGCGGGTTCTATGGAACCATCATTCATCTTGCCGAACTTTTCTAAAAGAGAGAAATAGACTATCTAAATTATCTCTAATTGTTTAGTATTTAGAATTAGATGCAAATCATTTTTCAATAGATCTACTAACAGCAAGAAATTAGAGTTAGAAACTCTAGTCTGATTGTCGAAGCATGTTAGGCGCTGTCCTAAGAAACTTATTGCCCCCCTCGTGCGGGTCTTGTGGCAATGGTTCTCGGAGATACGACGACCCCAGTCAGGCGACCTCCTTCTCGTCGGCACGACTCCAAGAAGGCTTTGCGAACCTCGATGTACTTTCAGGAACCCAGCGACTCGATGAAGAACTTCTCGAAGCAGGGAGGCAGCACTGCAGCAGAGGTTTGATCCAAGAGAGGGAGTCTTCTCGGAGCAAAGGGGCAGCACCACAGCACCACAACACGAAAGAATGGGAGAGGGAGAGGTAGAGATTAGAGAACAATTCCGATATTCGGACTGTACCTTCTCTATGGCTGCGCTGGGCCTTATATAGACCTCGGGTAGTTAATAGAGGGCTGAAAGAGGGGAGCGGTTCATGGGCTGCGATTAAGCCCATTAACCCCGCCCGTTACAACTCGTATGTCCGTAACGGCTAGCATGTAGCGCTTCTCGCGTAACGACTAGTGTCCCAAATAGAAAATAATAAATGGTGGAGGACTTAAAAGCAAAAAACAAAAATAGGGCAGGTGCGGACCAGCCCATTTCGGAGGTTATATCGTGTCCGGGTCCGCGGGCGCACACACACGCGCCGTCCAGCCCATGCCCAAGCCCAAGCCCAAGCCCGGCCCGGCTAGGCTCGGCACGGCACGGCACGTTACGGCACGCACGCGCGCGCATGTGTGAGCTAGTGGAGCCCCTCCTCTAGTGTGATGACTAATGGGAGGAAGTGGGCAAACCCTTTTAAGTTGGTAGGGGATTTCTCCCTTTACCGATATGTGACTAAAATTGTTTGGTTTTGTGTGGTTTTAAAACACACACCCAACAATCCCCCACATGTGTTTAAAACCACTAAATATTAAATAATTAATAAAAATTTCAAAATATAAAAGGAAAAAGACTTTGCTGGATTCCTTATATTACGCAGTAGGTGTAGGTACCTTCCGATTTGAACCTCCACTTAGTACAGTTGTTTACATCCGTGAGGACTTGGTGGACTACGCCTTGAAGCTGCCTCATTTATCGGGTTTCTACAAGTAGTACACGTAGTACAGTTTTCGATAGTTCTAAGCGAGTTGTGCTATTAATGGCCTTGCGCAGATATCTTTTCATATATGTTTCTAGGGAGCAGCCTTGGTCCCAGAGTTGCGGCCTCACAACGATATACATATAGGTAAGTCCTAATAGGGGTGTGAGCAAGGCGACACCCCGTCTCATGGGTCTTAGACTTATTAAGAGTTTTAAACTCATCATATCCTTTGCTTTTAATAAGCACTGACATCATAGGGACGGGAGCATTATTCAGTGCTCCTCATTTTTAATCACTACTACAGGTTGTTTCTACCCATTGAACCTCCGTGAGGTTGGGTTCCCACTGCGGTGATCTTTCTTATGGGTTTAATCACATCCCCCTCGACGATTCTAAGACCACTGTCCTAGAAAGGCCCTTAGTTAGATGATCCGTCAAATTCTTTTCGGATCTAACAAAGTCTAGGGCAATTATTTGATTTTTTATCTTATATCTGAGAGATCTATGTCTCACTTTCAGATGTCGATTTATTTTCACATCAGTGTTTTCTTGATTACATTTATCAATAGCTGATCGACAATCACAATGGATAGATATAGCCGGTAAAGGCTTTTCTATCAGTGGGATCTCATATAGGAGATCTTGAAGTCATTCTGCTTCTGTGCTAGTGGTATCTAGCTATATCTTTTCTGATTCCATAGTACTCCTAGTTATAACAGTCTGTTTGGTGGATTTCTA
Organism: Chamaelirium japonicum; assembly: GCA_947650365.1. Lineage (NCBI taxonomy): Eukaryota > Viridiplantae > Streptophyta > Magnoliopsida > Liliales > Melanthiaceae > Chamaelirium > Chamaelirium japonicum. The sequence continues at coordinate 15,383,619 of OX393554.1, forward strand.
AGAAATAGGTCCACCTCCTAGTAGGAATACATATCCGATTGTGGACTTAACATCTATTGAGTCACTAATCCAGTTAGCATCAGAGTATCCCTCTAATAAAGCTGGATATCCACTATAGTGGAGACCATATGATATGGTTCCCTTAAGGTATCTAAAAACTCTTTCTAACGCATTCCAATGAGACTCATTCGGGTTAGGTGTATAACGACTAAGTCTATTTACCGCGTAAGCGATATCGGGTCGAGTATAGTTTGCTAGAAAATCTAGCGATCCTATGATTTGAGCATACTCGCTCTGTAGTCTAGGAAGTCCAGTGTTCTTTGTCTGATGGGTCTTTGGATCATATGGTGTGGATACCGGTTGGCAATCGGGGTCGTAAAATTTCCTAAGGATTTTCTCGACATAGTGGGATTGGGATAGCACTAAACCATTGTCCTTCCTAATGATCTTAGTGTTCAAAATAACATCGGCTTGTCCTAGATCTTTCATGTCGAAGTTTTGGGACAAAAAGTGTTTGATATCATTTATGATTTGTATGTTTGAACCGAATATTAGGATATCGTCAATATACAAACATAAGATGATGACATTACTACGATTTACTTTATGGTATACACATTCATCCGTTGTATTGATATCAAATCCATAGGATAAGATAACTTTATCAAATTTCATGTGCCATTGTTTTGGGACTTGTTTAAGTCCATAGGGGGTTCGAATTAACTTACACATCTTTTCCTCTTGTTCAGGTGCAGTAAATCCCTCGGGTTGGTCCATATATATTTTCTCATTAAGGCCGTCATTCAAGAAAGCAGTCTTAACATCCATTTGATGTATGACTAGCTTATAGATTGAAGTTAAGGCGATGAGGATCCTAATTGTGGTTATCCTAGCGACAGGTGAGTAGACATCAAAGTAGTCTATCCTAGGTTTTTGGATAAAGCCCTTGGCTATAAGTCATGCCTTAAATTTATCTATGGTGCCGTCGGATCTAAGTTTCTTCTTAAATACCCATTTACATCCTATGGTTTTGCAACCGGGAGGTAAATTGGTGAGTTCCCAGGTATGGTTTTGAAGTATGGATTGGATCTCATTATCTATGGCTTCCTTCCAAAAGGGTAAGTCTATGGACTTCATTGCATCTGTATAGGTGGAGGGAAAGTTTTCCACCAGAAGTGCATAGAAGTCATCAAAGACTTTTTCTACATGGGCACGTTTACTTCTCCTAGGTTCGGTTTGGGTTACCGATTCAGTCTGGTCTTCAGGTTCTAATTAGACTTCGGGTTCGATCTGAGTTACCTGATTAGAATTGGAGGCCTGGTTATTGGTATTAATCCTAGTGTTGATCATAGTCTTATAAGGAAAGATGTTTTCGAAGTATGAGGCATCTCTAGCTTCGATTATGGTGTTATTGGCTTTTTCGCTTATTTCAGAGTTAAACATTAAAACTCGTTTAGCGTTACTGTCTGAAACATAGCCGATAAAGATACCATCTACAGTCTTAGGTCCTATCTTCTTCCTTTTGTTATAGGGGATTTTTACCTTAGCTAGGCACCCCCATACTTTTAGATATTCTAAGTTAGGTTTTCTATGTTTCCATACTTCGTATGGGGTCAAGTCATTGTGTTTGAAGGGAATACGGTTAAGAATAAAACAGGCTGTCATCAGGGCTTCCCCCCACAAGTTCTCTGGCGCTCCAGAGCTTAGTAACATGGAATTGACCATGTTTATTAGGGTCCTGTTTTTTCTCTCCGCTACACCATTGGATTGGGGAGTGTAAGGAACTGTGACTTCATGGAGTATTCCATAGTCTTCATAGTACTCACTTAACTCATTTGAGGTGTACTCCCCTCCTCGGTCTAACCTAAGGATCTTAATATTTTCGTCTAATTGGTTCTCAACCTGAGCTCTGTAAATTTTAAATTTACTTTGTACTTCATCCTTAGTCTTAATAAGGTATAGGTGGCAATATTTTGAAGCGTCATCTATGAACGTTACAAAGTATCTATTGCCACCTCTCAAGGTTCTTCCAGAATCACAGACATCGCTGTGAATTAGTTCAAGTATCTTGGAGTCTCGATCGATGGTTTTAAATGGTTTCTTTGGTTGTTTGGCTTCTACGCATATCTTGCACTTATCGAGATTCCTAGTATCGGATTTAAGAATAATGTTTAAGATCATGAGTTTCTTGATAGAATTATAGTTCACATGACCTAATCTTTTATGCCAAGTGACCGAAAACTCAACATTCAGAATTGTAGACGAAGGGTTAAAAATATTCAATTTAAAAAGACCATCATAAAGAAATCATTTTCCAATAAAATTTGTTCCCTTAGTTATTACAACTTTATTGGACTCGAATACAAGCTTGTACCCATGTTGTACTAACAAAGACCAATTAATTAGATTCCTCTGAATCTCCGGAATGTGGTGGACTCCGCGTAGGGTTAAGGTCTTCTCCGATGTCAGCTTCATATCGATCCGTCCTATCTCTAGTACACGAGCCTCAGCATTATTCCCTATGCTTACAGCTCCTCCATCTGAGACCTGATAGGTAAAAAACAAAGATTGATCGGAGCAAACATGAATGTTAGCTCCTGTGTAAATCCACCAATCAAATGCTTGAAAGGTCATGTTAACTTCAGGGGTGAAGAGAACAGACCTGAAAGCAGTCCAAGAAGAGCCAGTTCCAGGGTCACCATGTTGACTTGGGAGCTGGGTGGCATTGGACCATTCCTTCTTGGATTTGGAGGTGGTGCTGTCTTCTTGTAGAATCATTGGTTGGCCATGTGATTGGTCCGATCGCAGACGTAGCAGCAACACACTCCTTCCTTCTTTTGGTCCTTGGGATGGTTTGGGTTATGGTTGCTATGGTAGGGCTTCATGGTATATGGCTTAGGCTTAGGGTGGAAGAGTTTCTTTTGGAACTTATGTCTAGGTTTTTAGAATGGCTTGGATGGTTGACTCTCTATGTTGTTGACCTTGGGTTTGGATTTAGAAGATCCCTTTTCCCTGAGCCTATTTGCTCCTCAATTCTAATAGAGTTTAGAACTTGAGTTAGGGTTAGGTCACCTTGGGTATGACTTAGGTGCTTAGAAAACTCGGACCAAGAAGTAGGTAGTTTATCTATAAGGCAGGCTATTTGGAAGATTTCATCAAGAGTGGAACCATTAGTCTTCAGATATTGGACTAGGTTCTCAAAATCATGAATCTGATCATTCATGGGTTTGGAGTCAACCATTTTGAAGCTATTGAAGTCTGACGCTTCGAAGCGTTTTACTCCAGTATCATCTAGGCCATACTTATGTTCTAGGGTATCCCATAGGTCCTTAGGGTTTTGGATGGTATAATAGATATCATAGAGTCTATCAGATAATGCCCCTAGGATCCTATGAAGGCCATGGTAGTTGATTTCTTTTGGGGTCCTAGTGGGAATGTCAGAAGTTGGTTCAATTTTAGGTTGAGAAGTGGAGGCTCGGGGACGACGAGTTTGGCTAGACCCATTGGATACTCTTGGTGCGGTTTCACCTATGGCTGACAGTAACCCAAGTGTGATTAGCCAGAATCGCATCTGGTTTTGCCACCTCTTGAAGTTAGACTCGTCAAACTTCTCGGGTTTGGCACTAAGGGTTTCACGGTTTGGTGAGGCTATTTCGGACCAAAGTAAGGAGTTGAAATCTGAGGATCGAAAAATAAGTTTTGTCAATTTTAAAGCACACTTAGATAGATTTGACTTTTAGAAGTCCAAGTGAAACTTTCAAATCCTAACGGCTAGATGGGCTCCAGGTAGGAGGTGGAGCACTAGGCTTGCTCAAATACCAAGCTACCTTGGGCAATTTAATACCGGTTTGTCAAGCCTTTCTAGACACCCTAGGTAGTGGAATATTCCAATGACGACTTTTAGTCTTTTCTATAATCTATGCTTCTAATTAACTTTTGTAAAAAATAATTTTACAAGTATTAACTACCGCGCAACTTTTGAAGACTAATGAGCAAGCTACGATAACAAACGTAATAAAGCTAACAATTTATTTTAGTGAGCACAAGTGAAAATGATAAATGTTCCTTTTAGCTATGATGAACGATTAACTATTAAATAAGTTTCTTGGATTGTTGGAAATTAATCGTCCTAAACTAGCAAACTTAGAAATTAATCAAATTCTTAATATTAAATGATTGGTTGTTTAGCAATTATAATATTTGCAAGCAAAGGCACATCACAAATTTCTTTTAGAAATTGTTTGCCAAGGCAGAGCAGGTTCTATGAAACCGTCATTCACCTTGCCGAACTTTTCTAAAAGAGAGAAATAGACTATCTAAATTATCTCTAATTATTTAGTATTTAGAGTTAGATGCAAATAGTTTTTCAATAGATCTACTAATAGCAAGAAATTAGAGTTAGAAACTCTAGCCTGATTGTCGAAGCACGCTAGGTGCTGTCCCAAGAAACTTATTGCCCCCCTCGTGCGGGTCTCGTGGCAATGGTTCTCGGAGATACGACGACCCCGGTCAGGCGACCTCCTTCTTGTCGGCACGATTCCAAGAAGGCTTTGCGAACCTCGATGTACTTTCAGGAACCCAGCGACTCGATGAAGAACTTCTCAAAGCAGGGAGGCAGCACCGCAGCAGAGCTTTGATCCGAGAGAGGGAGTCTTCTCGGAGCAAAGGGGCAGCACCACAACACCACAATACGAAAGAATGGTAAAGGGAGGGCCAGAGATTAGAGAACAATTCCGATATTCAGACTGTACCTTCTCTATGGCTGCACTGGGCCTTATATAGGTCTCGGGCAGTTAATAGAGGGCTGAAAGAGGGGAGCGGTTCATGGGCTGCGATTAAGCCCATTAACCCCGCACATTACAACTCGTAGAGAGCCTATCTGTAACGGATAGCATGCAGCGCTTCTCGCGTAACGGCTAGTGTCCCAAATAAAAAATAATAAATAATGGAGGACTTAAAAGTAAAAAACAAAAATAGGGCAGGTGCGGACCAGCCCATTTCGGAGGTGCTATCGTGTCCGGGTCTGCGGGCGCACACACACGCGCCGCCCAGCCCAATCCCAAGCCCGGCCCGGCCCGGCTCGGCACGCACGCGCGCGCGTGTGTGAGCTAGTGGAGCCCCTCCTCTAGTGTGATGACTAGTGGGAGGAAGTGGGCAAACCCTTTTAAGTTGGTAAGGGATTTGTCCCCTTACCGATATGGGACTAAAATTGTTTGGATTTGTGTGGTTTTAAAACACACACCCAACATCTCTCTCTCTCTCTCTCTCTCTCTCTCTCTCTCTTGTGTATGACCACTGGCCCCCACCCGGGCAGGCTGCCTAGCCATGGCCCGACCTCGGAGGCCCTTCCTCTGCCTCTATCCCTCTCTTTCTATGTGTGGTGAGTGTATGTGACTTCGAGCGTGAGCGAGTGGGTGCCAGCACTTGACCACTGTGAGCCTTTGGTCGGTCGATGCCGACAACCCCATCAGCGACCACGGTGGAAACCACCTCGCCATGGACTCACCCTCCGAGCGTCACTCTCATCCTCTCTCGAATAGTATGCATGTGTGAGTACGTGTGATCGTTTGAGCGCATGTGGGCTCATATATGATCATGAGAGCATATCGAGCGATGAGCCTATTCACCCTGAATCACTATGACCCCCCACTCATTTTCTTTCTAAAAGAGTGTGCCATGAGTGTGTAAAGATGATGATGGTGACTATAAGCCGCTCTGTTAAACTGCACCTCTCTCCTCACTCTCTTTCTCTGACTCTCCTTCACTCCTATCGAGTAGCATGCGAGGATAGGGAGTGCGAGTGTGTTTAGGAGTAGTGTGCAGAATCAACTAACTTACTAACCGTTGACTGATTTACTTATTAAATTATTTTATTATTATCCATTTATTTATTTAATTGTGTTAATATCCACAATAGTGATCATCCATCAATAATAGTCAGACAGCACAATGGTCGGCAAAGCCGCCTGCATTCTGATGATCATTGGAAGTTGTCGTCATAACTGATGGTCCCGGAAAAATATCACCGGCTCGACGGCCACGTGGCAGCAGCAGAGAAAAAGCACAACGAGACGACAGAGGTCCCCAGGGAGGTCGCCCTTGTCTTGGGGTGCACCTAGGGCGACCTTGGGAGATTAGAGTAGGAAGCCCCCCCAGGGGTGAGCTCGAGATTCAAGACCAATCCCGACTTTTAGGTAAGCAGCTTTGTGGCTTGAATAGGTCTTGGAGTTTAAAGAACATTCCTGGGTAACCCGCGTCGTGATCAGATCGCACGCGAAAGAGGCCGCCCGTGGCTGACGCCCGTAGCTCGTCAAGGAGCTTGCCCAGGAGATCGCCTGTGGCTGGTGCTTACAGCCCGCTTGGAGTTTACCCTGACCGCATACGACCAACTCGCACGTGGAAGTGTCGCCCATGGACGGTGCTAACAGCTCGCCCAAAGCTTATAGTAGCGAATCGTTACGTCCCTTAGCTCCTTGAGGCCTCATTCATGTGGTACTGCGAGTCAAAGTTCTCGACACAGCTCGCCAGGGAGCTCGCTCTGTTCGCACGCGATCGGCTCGCCCGCGGAAGAGATTGCTCCTGGTAGAATTCAAAGAACACTTCGAGAGGCTCAAGCATCCACAGCTCACTCAGAAGCTCGCCTGATCATGCCACACCCAAAGAATTTGCCTGTTAACAATAGGAAGAAGTGGGCGAAGCAACGACACCAAGGGGGTCACCAAGCTGCCGTGCTAACCCTTTCGCCCGCATAGCAGCCATCTCAGAGAAGAGCAACTGGGTTAAGAAAGAGAGGTTATGAAGGTCCCCCCATGACCAAGAGCTCGCCCAAACATACAACGACCAAGAAGTTCGGCCCCTTTTCTACAGAGATCGCCTACAGTAAGGCGATACCAAATCGACAGGTGTCACCACCCTCGTGGAACTACGTGGGCCATTGCAAGCTACGGGAGTCGGCCAGAGTCGGTCTAGAACACCCCCTACTGGAGCTTTCCAGATGGTCCACCTGGAGTGGACAAGACCGGTGCATTCCCCCTTTCCACCCCTTGGCTAGCTAAACGACAAAGGCCATTGAGAGCCCATGTGGACTGGCACGTGGAGGTGTAGAAGATGCTGGAAAGAGCCGCCATGTGTCCATCTCTGGTGATCCGCAAGAGTCTATAAAGGTACGACCCCCGGCTCCAAAGTACAGGTTCGAAACTCGAAGACCCTGGCCATTTCCTACTACTATAGTTCTCCCCTGATCGAACCTTGACTGACTTGAGCATTGGAGGTCGGGTCTGCGCTTCTAAGGGAGCCAGCCGTTCTCACATGTCTTTTGTCTTGCAGGTCAAGTGCTTGAACCAACGAAAATTATCCCCAAACATTTAGCGCCGTATGTGGGATCTTTCGACCAGTTCCTGCGAGAATGACCACGACCACACGATCGAAAGCCGTGCTTCCAGAAGGTACCCTGATAGCTCCAGCCACACGGGGATAGAGGCAGGCGAAAGCCCGCGCCGAGTATGCGCAAAGCGGGCCGCCTAGGCCTGTCAATCGGGCCGGGTCAGGTTGGGCCAAGCCTTGCCCGAACTCGGCCCGTATATGAATCGGCTATCCCAAGCCCGAACTCAGCCCAAAATTTTTTCACTTTATTCAACCCAAACTCAGCCCAATTTGTTTTTCGGGCTTCGAGCCAAGTTCGGGCCAGCCCAATTAAGATTTGCAGTGAATCAAAATGCAAAAAAAATTGGACATCTAGTATTACAAGTATAGATGTAAAAGAAGATTGGGAATCTGGGATGGAGCCATGGAGGGCGTCCGACTTCGATCGATTAGGTGCTTTAGTACAAAAAAGAGATTTTTTTTTTTGTTTGGAAGGAAGTGAAACAGAAGATTGGGAATCTGGGATAGTATTAGTGGGATTCCCAAATTGGGAAAGGGTATATTGACCATTGAATTAGTGCTGGCTGTCAGTCAACTATGGAAAGAAGATGTTGGACGGTCAGAGCGACTCTTGGTTAATCAATATGCTCGGGTAGTACAGACTGTACAGAGGATTCAATGCTTCATGGGTTTTTTAATTTAATATATAAGCATTCGGGTTTAGGCTGAATATGGGCTGGGCTGAACTTGGCCCGAGCCCAGCCCGAATTAATTTTCGGGTATAAAATTATGTCCGAACTCGGCCCAGCCCAAAACCATTTTAGGCTCAGCCCAAATTTTTTCGGGTCGGACGGGCGGGTATCGGGCTAGCCCGACCCAATTGACAGTCTTAGGGCTGCCCACTCAAGTCTCCCAACCCCATTCCCGCTCAGTGACCAGCTCCTTTTGGAGATGTTGGCCACCCAGCGGGCCATGATGGATGAACTGGCGCAACTGTGCTAGGTTTCGTCGGCTAGCAGAAGGACTGACCTCCCTTCCCACGGGCTCGACCCGAGGAGGGAGGGATCAGAGATTCAGAGCCGGCGCCCAAGAGTGTCGGCGGGGATCGCTCCCCCTGCGCGACCTCCTCCGGCCCCGACTTCGAATCAACCCATGTTGGTACTCATGAGGCGGGCATCCCATCAGGAGCCCCTTGTGGAGGACACAGTGGCAAGCAAGGCGAGAGGGTCAGCTCTCGAACGACTGCAGTGACTGGTCACCTAGCGCTCCAGCAATGAGCCCACCCCGCCTACGGCCCCTCATCGTCGACGAAGCCGAAGTGCGGACTCAGACGAGTCGGAGGCGAGGTCCCGAGGGCGAGATCGCAACCCGCGCCTTCAGCGCGAGGAGTCCATGGAGGAGCTGCCTCGTGTGGACACCCGGTAGGTGATGGCCTCGCACCGGCCCTTCCCAGGGCCAAGGTGACTGCTTGAGAAGCGGATGAGCAATCGCCAGGATCCCATCTCTGAGTACCATCGCAGCGAGGTTGCGGACCGACCTAGAGGGAGTGTGCATGATCGGTTTGGGCCTGCGCAACCATTTTTGGGAAACCACCCCGAGCCCTAACAGTTGCCCAACATGCCGGTCGACCTCCTGGAAGACCTCGACGCTCGTGGAGGTAGCTCGCCCTTCACGAACGAGGTGCCCCAAGGGGGTTTTCCTTTGCATTGGACCCCGCCGAAGTTCGTGTTGTTCGACGGATCCCAAGATCGCGTGGACCACCTTCTGACGTACTGGAAGTTGTTATTCTTCCGGGACCAGGACCACGTCTTGTGCCAAGTGTTCCCGAGCAATTTAACCGGTTCAGCTTTGAACTGGTTCCACAAGTTACCTTCTCGTTCCATTCCAAACTTCACCACCCTATCCAGGCTGTTCCTGAAACAATACCACTACAATCGGCAACCGCCGAAGAGGATCGAATCGTTGTTCACCCTGACCATGGGAGCTCAGGAGACCCTTTGATGCTTCTCGACATAGTTTCACAGCATGTACCTTGCCCTAGAGGACTCAGCGGGGCAAGATCGTATAGCAGTGAGTGTCTTCAGAAGCGCGCTTCCCGAAGGAAGCAAGCTCCATGACGCGCTCGTTATCTCCAACCCCCGCACAATGGTCGAGTTCTTCGCCCTCGTCCAGCAACACATCAAGCTCAAAGATGTGGTGCTTGACTGAAAGGGAAAGGCTATCGAGCAGCGACCTCCCCCCGCTTTACGACCCCTCATTGTTAAAGCCATGGAGCGACGCGAGGTGTCCCCTGCGGTGCCTGCCGCCAATCCTCCAGCAACTCCGGCTGTGCCACCCACGGAGGCACAATTGCGGCAACTGGAAGACCGACGAACTAGCGTCTGCCTCATGGTCCAGGGGAGCGGGACTTCACCGTGATGACCCTCTCTCCTGGGTAAATACTGCACTAGGTCCAGAACGAGCCGTTTGTGCAGTACCCTCCTCCCCTTCAGCAGAGACCGATAATACTCGGCGGTGTGCATTCCACAGAGGTGTTGGGTACTATACCAATCGTTGCCGAGCTCTAAGGAATCACTTGGAAGACCTCGTTGCCCAAGGTTATTTTGACCAGTTCATCTCGCAACCGCAACGAGTCGAGGTCATCCTCACATGAGTCTCGAGAGAAGGAGATCGGCCAGGACCAGCAGAGCCTGCGCTACCTCAACCTCCTCCGGGCGGGCCAATGATCTGCCACACCATTACCGGATACCTGGGTGATCCGAAGTCCAGCAATGAAGTCCGACGACAAGTAAGGGAGGTGGAACGAACGCAAAAGGTGCACATACTCTATCTCGCTCCTCCCTACTTTGCTTCAAACCCCTCGTCTGGAAGACCATGATTTCGTATGGTTTTCGGAGGATGATATGGTCGGGGTCGTTACTCGACATAACGGCCCCCTCGTCATACGTCTCATGATGGCCAATATTGAGGTGCGGCATATTTTAGTAGATTCGGGGAGTGTCGTGGACATCCTCTTCTTATCAGCTTTCCAATGAATGGGATTGTGACAAGTCGATTTGTCTCCAGCAACGGGCTCCCTTAGCGGCTTCACAGGCGAAGTCGCAAAAGTAGTAGGGGAGATTACGCTGACCATAATGGCGGGTCCCGAAGTTTGACAAGCCCGTTTTGCCGTGGTCGATGGGCAGTCCGCTTTTAATGCTATCTTTGGGCGACCTTGGCTAAGGTAGATGAATGTGGTGTCCTCGCCCAACCACCAGGCCCTAAAATTCCCTACTCCAATGGGAGTTATGATCATCCGGGGTGATCAGGTCACTGCCACCAGATGCGAGCAGGACGTTCACCATCTCACTACCATCGGCGCTTCTGAGGCCAAGGGACCGGCACCCTCCTAGCAGTTAGCTGCCTCTTTGCGCCAGCTTCCTGACAATCCAAGAGTTGTGACCCCCCGACCTTGTAAGATACCCACTTTACCCCTCGTGGATAGACGGTATGGGTGAAAGCGGCGTTAGTCAAGAGCACGGTGCGGGTGGTCACCCAGTAGATGTTGTGAAGGGAAAACTCCCTGCTGTGGAGCCCCTCCAAGAGATAGATATCAGAGATGATAGGATTCTAAGGGTTATCCACCTTAGGACATCATTGACCGAAGCCGAGGTCTTTGCCTTGATAAAGATTACCGGGACGTGTTCGCATAGAGCTTTACCGACATGCCCGGGATCGACCCAGAGATCGCCTTCCACTGTTTGCACACTCTGCGTGACTTCCCTTAAGACAAACAGAAGGCTTGGCATATCTCAGCTGCAAAGGCCGCCGCAGTAGTGATAGAGATTGAAAAGCTAGAGCGAGTTGGCTTCATTTAAGAGGCGCATTTCTCTGAGTGGATCTCCAACATCGTAGTGGTGCCAATGAAGAGCAGAGCCGTCCTGGTATGCATAGACTTCTCCGACCTCAACAAAGCATGCCCAAAAGATGGATTTCCGCTACCTAGGATCGGAGCTCTGGTAGATTCGACCGTCGGGTTCCGGGCTCTCTTATTCATGGATGTGTACTATGGATATAACCAGATACCTCTTCATCCCGACGACCAAGGGAAGACTGCTTTCTACTCCGGAGCGTGGTACCAAAAGCTGTTCTACTACCGGGTGATTCCTTTCGGACTCAAGAACGCCGGGACGACCTACCAAAGGTTAGTCACTCACATGTTCAAAGATCAGACCGGCAAGAATGTCGAAGTATAAGTAGAAGATCTCTTGGTGAAGAGCCAGGAACGAGAGGGGCATGTTACCGACCTCAAAGAAGTGTTTGACGTCTTGAGGAAATTCCAAATGAAGTTGAACCCGGTGAAGTGTGCATTCAGAGTAACCTCTAAAAAGTTCTTGGGGTACCTGGTCACCCATCGTGGGATCGAGGCCGACCCCGAACAAATCAGAGCGCTCGTCGAGATGCCCCCGCCGAGGATGCGGTAGGAAGTCCAGAGGTTGAGCAGGCGAATCACGGCGCTGAATCGCTTCATCTCGAAGTCCTCTGACAGATGCCGGTCTTTGTTCGAATTAATTCGAAAGGGAGCCGACATTCGTTGGGATGAGAAATGCGAGCTCACATTTAAGAACGTCAAAGACTACCTGGCCAGTCCCCCCATTTTGGCCACACCCAAAGCGGGAGATAAGCTCGACGTCTATCTCTCTGTCACCAAGAGTGCGTTAAGCGGGGTCCTTGTTTTGGAAGAGGCAAAACTAGAGAGGCCCGTGTACTTCGTGAGTCACACCATGCTCTATGCCGAGCTCCGGTATCGACCAATCGAGAAGGTCGCCCTGGCCTTGTTGGTCTTGACTGCGAGGAAGCTCCATCCTTATTATCAAAGTCATGATGGAGCTCCCTAAAGATTGACCAAGCTTGCGTGCCGGCTCATCAGGAACCAACCAGTCTGACCGCTACCTATGTCGGGACAACCTTGCTAGACTCCTGAGCGAGCAGGGCTATACTTAGCCACTCCCTCAGGAGGGGGTAATGATGGTCCTGGAAAAATATCTCCGGCTAGACAGTCATGTGGCAGCAGCAGAGGAAAAGCACAATGAGATGACAAAGGTCCCCAGGGAGGTCGCCCCTGTCTCGAGGCGCACCCAGGGCTACCTTGGGAGATCGGATTAGGAAGGCCCCCCCCCCAGGGGTGAGCTTGAGATTCAAGGCCAACCCGACTTTTGGGTAAGCAGCTTTGTGGCCTGAATTGGTCTTGGAGTTTAAATAACATTCCCAAGTAACCCGCCCTGGCCGCCACAATAAGATCGCACGCGGAAGAGGCCGCCCATGTCTAACGCTCACAGCTCGCCTGGGAGCTCACCGAGGAGATCGCCCGTGGCTGGTGCTCACAGCCCGCCTGGAGGTTACCCTGACCGCATGCGACCAGCTTGCACGCGGAAGAGGTTGCCCGCGGCCGGTGCTCACAGCCCGCCCGGAACTTATAGTAGCGGATCATTGCGTCCCTTGGACAGAGCATCCTCCTCCTCGAGACCTCATTCATGAGGTACTGCGAGTCAAAGTTCTCGACACAGCTCGCTAGGGAGCTCGCTCTGTTCGCATGCGATCGGCTCGCCCGCGGAAGAGATTGCTCCTAGCATAATTCAAAGAAAATTTCGAGAGGCTCAAGCACCCACAGCTCGCTCAGGAGCTCGCCCGATCATGCGACACCCAAAGAATTTGCCTGTTAACAATAGGAAGAAGTGGGCGGATCAACGACATTAAGGGGGTCTCCCCCCATGACCAGGAGCTCGCCTGAACATACAACAGCCAAGGAGTTCGGCCCCTTTTCCACAGAGGTCGCCTACAGTAAGGCGGTACCAAATCGATAAGTGTCACCACCCTCGTGGAACTACGTGGGCCATTGCAAGCCACGGGAGCTGGCTAGAGTCGGTCTAGAACGCCCCCTACTGGAGCTTTCTTGATGGTCCACTTGGCGCGGACAAGACCTGTGCATTCCCCCTTTCCACCGCCTGGTAGGCTAAACGACAAAGGCCATTGAGACCCCATATGGGTTGGCACGTGGAGGTGTAGAAGGTACTGGAAAGAGTCGCCACATGTCCATATCTGGTGGTCCGCAAGAGTCTATAAAGGTACGACCCCGGCTCCAAAGTACATGTTCAAAACTCGAAAACCCTGGCCATTTTCTACTACTACAGCTCTCCCCTGATCAAACCTTGACTAACTTGAACGTCAAAGGGTCTGCGCTCCTAAGGGAACCAGTTGTTCTCATGTGCCTTTTGTTTTGCAAGTCAAGTGCTCGAACCTGTGAAAATTATCCCCTAACAATAACCATCTGATTATTTTCACGAACTTATTTTAAATTATTCTTATTTGTAAATTATTATACTTCTGATAGCGATTACCCATTAATGACAGTCAGACAAAGCAATGGACGACCGAGTCACCAACAACATCCAACGATCATTAAGAGTGGTCTTCATCTGAAGAAACAATGAACTAATCCGCTTTTCAATTAAATATTATAATATTCATTTCAGTACTTCGTTTATACTAGTCCATTTCTAGTACCTTTTATATTTTTATACTGGTCCATTTCCAGTGCCTTTTATATTTTTATACTGATCAATTTCCAGTGCCTTTTATATTTTTATACTGGTCCACTTCCAGTGCCGTTTTTTATACTATTGTAAATTATTAACAATTGGTCCTTCCTCCAGTTGTGCATGTTGTAATTTGTTAAATTATTATAAATATGAGAGAGTGATGATGAGAATGAGTGCGAACATAAGTACATCGAGGAGTCCCAGAGCAACACAGCTCCTTCCCTCTCTCTAAGTTTCTCTTTAGACCTTTATCCTCGGGAGTGCGAACAAGAGATACCGTGCGACTAGAACAATACAATACCCTTAAAACAAGTCATCTTTCTAGACCTATCGGTGCAACATGGTGGTGTGGGAGCCATTAGGTGCCACAACTCCTTTATTTTAGATGTCCCTCTTCCACTTCCTCTACATAAGAGCGCATGCACACTTAAGGCAACTCGGCTCCTCATTTTTCTCTAATTCTCTAACAAGATATGAAGTTGAATCGAGGTGTGGCACTACCTCTCACATGAACTTTGGGCTGGATGTGGGGCATGACATTGTTCCTTAGGTTAACTGGAAGCCAGATACACACCAGAACTGTTTACACGGTACGGGAGATCACTACCCTGGCCAAGATAAGTTTCATTAGATTATACTAATTTGGCACCACCAGATTAAACAAATTATAGTTTAACGATAAATATAACATCCATAAGATTGAATTACATTTTATTGAGGCATCTTAAATTATTTGTTTTAGTATATGTTATCATTAAATCTTACTCATATTGTGAACAATGAAAATTGTATGATAAATGAGTGAAAATACTCGATGAAAGTAACTAGCATCGGTTGAAATAAAATTCTAGAGAAGTGTGACTACCCACTGATTGGGTAAGGGTCCAGCATGCATGATATGGGGCCGTGAACCCACTCATGCATAATCTGAATAAAATAGGTAGGGCAACAGGGTTGGGCTGCGATAAAGCCAAGGCCTAGTAGTCCACCCCTGGGTAATGACTCCGAAAAGGAAAACCTCGGTTGAGGTAAAATTCTAGAAAAGTGTAACTACCCACTGATTGGGTAGGGGGAAAGTGTGCATGATATGGGACCATGAACCTCCGCTTATGCATAATCCGAATAAAGTAGGTAGGGCAACAGGGTTGGGCTGCGGTAAAGCCAAGGCCTAGGAGTCCACTCCTGGGTAATGACCCCGAAAGGCAAGATGGACATAATACCTCCGTGATGAAAGACCAAGCCCCCTTTTGATCAAATGGATTTACTGGCTGTGCCAGGGTTATCAGTTGCCGGATCTGGTAGAAAACCGACAGATTCACAAGTCATTACAATTACATAAAATTTTTATGTTTCCTGTTATTGTTATTTCTCTGCAAATCTTTTAAGTTATTTTCTATTATATAGTCTGTTAATTAATTTAAATATCTTGATTGATATTATTTAAGATATATATATTTAACGTTATTACGATTTGTTTAGTTTGATGGTGGTTGTGGGTTTACAAAACCGCTTTGATTTTTGAGACCTTTTTATCCTTGTGAAAATGTCTTAGGTTGCAATGGATGATCCGATGCCCAAAGAAAAGGTTCGGAGTGGAGAGTCATGCACGGCAATTAATCGACAAGAATGCTATATTCATTGATGTAAATAATAAACATGTATAAATATTATGATGTATTGAGGATTCTTCTTGTTGTGACATAGATAGAAAAGAGTTGCTCAGAACTGCTGCTTACTCCATTTCTCTTTATATTAAAAAATATATATATATTAATCTATTAACAATCCATTTTTTTTTTTTGGGAAGTCCTAGGTGCAGGGGCGTTGCAAGCGAGCCCATCCAACTGTTGGTTTAATAAATATCGGGGCCTTGGGGCCTTTCTCTTGCTCTTGTGGTGAGTTTCAATCCTTGGTCTATGTTGTGCCAGTGCAAATAGGTGATGTACTTACCACTCGGTCCCTGCCAAAGAGAAAAAAAAAACTACTACTACTCTGTTTCTATCAAGCCCGTCATAAAATTATAAACCAAGAAAAGATGACTGGACCTGACCAATGAGCGCACCTGCATCAGCGGGGTATAGTCCACTTCAACTCGGGAGCAAGCAAACTTTATTCGAACTTATTGAACTACATAGAGAGTTGCATCATACTCAATAGAAAGACATAGTTCTAACACACAACATAGAAGACATGATCTGGTAGCGAAGACCAAGAAACAACATCAAGTCCTAACATCCTGATCCACATCCAACGATGACCGAAGCAAGTGCAGATCGCTTAGGAGACTTCTAGCAGCTTCTTAATATCCTTCTGCAAAACACCAAGTCACACTGTATCAGACAAACAATCAGAGATGCCGGAGATGGGGGTGGAGTTTGGAGCTTCACCTCGATGCTCAGCGGGGATGTGGTCGGGGCGTAGCGATCCACAACGTGCCCGTCCTTGCCCACCAAGAACTTTGCGAAGTTCCATTTGATGCCGTCCCCGAAGAGACCGCCCTTGCTGGATTTCAGGAACTTATACACAGGGGCGGTACTGTCTCCGTTCACATCGACCTGGTACGGAGAGATTGATATCACAAACGAGGAAAACAGGCAATGGGTACAATGAAAATGTGATTCGATGATGAACGGGGCTTACCTTATCGAAGATGGGGTACTCGGCTTTGAAGCGGGTGCAAGCGAATTCAAGGATCTCTTCGTTGCTACCCGGCTCTTGCCCCCCAAACTGATTGCATGGGAAAGCTAGTATCTCAAAATCTGCATTGCAACAAAAGGTCCGTTTGGTTTCAAAAAAAAAAAAAAAAGATCCGTTAAGTTGGCAAAAAAATGATCGAGCTGAACCTGGCTTTTCAGAAATTGTTATTTACGAGCACCATAGCTTTTCAGAAATAGTTATTCAGAAATCCTTTTGGGGAGGGTTTAATGAATTCTTCTTCAGCATTCAATTCTATAAAATCGTTTCTAATAGGTAAAGATATAAATTTACTTTTTAAAAAACAGTGTTTTCTGATAAGAAACTCTCGAGAAGATTTTTGAACAACATTTAACTTTTGACCCTGTCGTTTCCAAAAACATGTCAACATGTTAGGGATGCGATCCAAACAAAACTGGCCGATTTTGATGGATTTTGACACTCAATGGATTGTTTGACGGATTTGTAAATTTAAAACCGACCTAAACCTGACATATGTATGTATATACATATAATATTTTATTAAATATACCATATGTCCTCATATAGCCTTTCTTCTAACAACCTCTGCAAATCTGTAGGATAACTCAGCATTAGTTAAAAATAATATTTAGGCCTAAAGATTTGAAAACAATTATTACTTTTTATGTTGAAACTAGGTCCTAATAAAAGAAAAAAAAACCCAATAAGCATATAGGTCAAAGCCCAAACCGATCATCCAAGCCAATCCTAACCGACTTAATTGGATTGGATTCCAATCTCAGTTTGGTTGGATCGGATTGAAAATCCTCAAAACCGACCTAGGTTGGATTGGTTTGGGTTTTGCCTAAATAGGTTGGTTTTGAACCGATACACACCCCTACCACATGTGCCTTGAGGTGTTTGTCACGTGTCCAAGCCATATCCAGTAAAAAATATTATTAGAAAATATTGGACACTTAGGGAATGTGTTCGAGTGTCCAACATGAGTCGGATATGGACACATCATCTCTAAGGATTAAGGAAGTACCCATGCTTCCTAGGTTATTACCTAGCGTTGATTATCATTTCAGCAATGATTTACAGATTTTGTTGAATCAATTCCATTGTCGAGCATAACACAATAAAGAATCTTGAAAATTACACTTAAATTCCATACCAATTACTCCCCCTCGTTCCAGTATTATACTGCAGTTTTTTGTTTCGTTTACCATACTATAGAACATAAAGTGACCTTGCTTTGTTAGTCCAGCATGTTATGCACTTGTATTTCTTCCATATACGAAAAAAGTGGGATCTTATTATTTTCAAAACTTAAAACATTCCTGGAATCCACTTTTTCAGGTTCCAAAGAATCGAACACCTCATTGGTGTACATATCAAACATAGCACCTCAGGCATAAAATATTCAGTTTTCCAAATAATTCAATACAACCTTTCATGTAGTTTGCGATAAATCAAGTTTCTATTGGCTCCATAGAAGAGAGGAGTTAACTGAAGTATAGAGCATCAAAAACTTACAAATGCAAAGATAAAAGAAAAAGAACAGCCCAACGAGGCACAAACAGCGAGGCCCTTACCTTTGTCCTTGTACTTCTCATACAACTGACTCAGCTCCGTGTAGTTAGAATTAGTCAGCCCACTGCAACAAGTATAAATAGAAAACGAGCGCATATGTGAGAGAATGGCTTGTTAAAAAGGTCTAATTACAGGGAGCAACAATGGCTACGGTCATTACATCAAAGCAATTAAACTAGAAGCACTTGGTGACTTAATAGATCGACAATGTCTAAACCATTGATCGGTTACGAAGCAGGCATCCCGAAACCGTCCCGGTCAAAATATGTCTTTCAAATTAAGTTCCAGATTAGTGGATGCTACCAAAGGGAGTGGCGATTCCATACGAAAATTCATCAAACAATGGGGAAAAAAACACAAACCATTGGGATGCAACATTCACAATCAGGAGGACCTTTCCCTTGTAGACACTGAGATCGACATCAGTTCCCTTGGCATCCTGCAAGTAAAAGGAAACCCAAGAAACAATTACTTTTGTTCATATCTCAATCCTCTCAGATCCAACAGATGAACTATTTACTAAATAAATCTCAGAAAAATAAATAAATAATAATAACAACAACAACAATGATGTAGGATCAGAGAAACCTTTCACGAGATCTATCATAACAAGAACTCAATACACCCACAGAGTTTTTATACCCATGTAAAATAATTGCAACAGTACTCCAATAGAAAGAGCCTGATCTAATTCAAGTGAAGAAATTGCAAAATAAAAAAAAATTCAAATGAAGTACAAAAAATCTGATAACCCATGAACCACCCACCATGAACACAAGAAAACTCACGAAACCCTCATCCAAAAATCCAAGATGGACCCAAACCAACGAAATTTCCTCACTAATCGCCCAAATCTCATAAACCCATTTCAAAAACAGATAAGAATCTCCTAAAATTCAACCCAAAATGTTAGCTTGATGCATATTCAATCGGATCTCATGTATTAGAACAACTTCAAAGAACCTAGAAACAGGGAAATTTTGGGAACATTCACAGATTTGAGAAGGGGATCAGAGTGGGCTGACCTTCACGGTGAAGTCATGGATGGATCCGGCGGAGGTGGAGGACGCCATTTGGGAAACGGACCTCGAGAACAGAGCACGGGGCTCGGGCGGAGGCGGAGGCGGAGGCGGAGGGGACGGGAAGCTGGCCCTAGAGCTGAGATCCCTCGATGGCGGGAGAGAAGAGGTCTTGGATGGGGATGACTGGGGGGTCTTCGAAGGAGGTGAGAGACGATTCGGGAGACGGAAGCAGGGGGAGAGCCTCGGATTCCTGAAGCAGACGAAGCGAGAGAGGGCGAAGGAGTGAGAAGAGAGCATGAAGAGCGATGAGAGAGCATCGAGCAGCTCACCCTCATCCTTAAGAACAGTCTCTCTCTCTCTCTCTCTCTAAATGTGGTGGGGCCACGTTGAGGGATTAGATGACACACACGTGGGACACGTGTGCACCTATGTAACCCATGGTCCAGCGTTCGCGTTTGGACTTGGAAAACCTGGCTCCAACAGTTGTTGGACAGACGGGCTCCAACAAGCTGATGTGGCAATAAATTATTGGACCATACTCTAATATCATAAAATTGCTGAAATTTTTTCCCGAGTAGTAGACCCCACAGGTTATGAAGTTGGAGCCAAGCATTGTCCATTCATTTGTGATCAGTGTCAAGGCTAGAACAGCAGACACGGTTCTCAAAAAATATCCTTGCTTCAAGAATTATCCTTTCCCCCAGGACGTTTTTTTGCTAATAAAGAACCACTATTTTTTTTTTTGAAAGATTAAAGGTCCACTACAGTGCTCACTAATGTTTGCACCCACAATATCACTAACACCCAAGCCCAGTTTTTATTTGGATGATTTGATGAAAAGCCTTTAATCTCCTGTGCTGATAATGTTTTGGTTTGAGCTCAAATCCACCCTGAAAAGATATTTTTATATTAAATCCTTGTTGATTTGTTCAATCCCTATCAAATGACTGAAATACCTCTTTCATTACCCCTCTGTAGCAACCGAATGTATATTTTGCTAATCTGAATTTATACTCCAAAATAATTACTGCTATAGTGAAATCACTGTAGAAGCTACAATGTTTTGGCTCTATTATTAGGATTTCACTGTACAATGTATGTTGAAAAAAAGAATGTACAATAGTTTGTTCTCACTATACAGCTGCTATAGGGGCAAAATAACCAATTAAAAAAGGGAGTAAGGGAGAGACTTAATGCTCTATGCAAAAGGTAGATGAGTTTATCAAACTACCGGGTTAGTTAGAGGGGCTTCAAACTAATTACCCCTTTTTACTTTTACTATTACACCATTTTGATGGTGCACCCCACATATGGGTTTGCCTCTCCCTCCCTCGCCTCCTTGCTCCACCCACCGTCGTCGTTCCCCTTCCTTTCTTTATTTCTTCCTCCCCCTCTTCCTCCTCTCCACTCTTATTACCTCGTTGGAGCTGCCGGTTCTGTGGGGGAGGATTTCGGTCGTCATACGTGACCCTCCTCCAACAGTCGATTGAAGGTTTTACCCTTCGGGATGTGGCGTACTTCAAAGTACTGAGTTGTGACTTGCTAGACTGTCACACAAGCACTATAGAGTCGATAGACAATTAACACTGAATGTGGTGACGAAGTTCGGCTAAAGCCTACGTCTCCGTGCGGTAAGACGCAACCTTTGAATCTACTACTTCTGAGTAAACAGTAGAGCTATTCTCGACATGCCGAGGAGTGCTTCTTATAAGTAATCAAAAGGTGAAGGAGTCTAAAACTAGAAAGCTTGAGGAGCTCTGGAAAACAGAAAGTGGGATTATGGTCTTGATTTTTGGATTTAGAATCATTTGCAGGGTCATCTATTTATAAGGATTTGGTTTGTCTAGAGAATATTCAAGAAATATTCTCAGGAATATCCGGGGTTTGCTAAATACCTGGGGGGAATTTACCAGACCCCAGATAGTGTAAGCGGGCCCCAGGTAGGGCTGCGGGTCCCACCACTGTATTCGTGGGCCTAGGCAGGGATGCGGGTCCCATCGTTGTACTCGTGGGTCTTAGGCAGGGCTACGGGTTCCACTATTGTACAAGTGGATCCCAAGCAGGACTAGGGGTCCCACTGTCGTACAAGTGGATCCAAGTGTGGGAGAAAATCTTCGTGCCGACCCAAAGACTTCTCCGCACCAGTCAATTGAAGTTTTGAGTCGAAGATAGTTGTTCGATCTGTCGATTGGAGTTGGAGCTTTCAATATGCAAACAGAGAAAGTTGGACACGAGAGATGTGATCTCGGAGTTCAGCCGAAGCCTACGTCTCCGTGCTATAGGGAGGAACCCGAATTTACTAATACTTGTATCGAAGTGATCTCGACAGGCCGAGTATCACTGAAACCACTCTGATCTCTTCAAAGGAGAGAAGAAGATCAAAGAGAGGTGGAAGAGGGAAAGCTAAGAAATTCCAGAGCTCTGGGTTCTGAAAATTAGATCTCAGAACTGGAAATCAGATTTTCGATCCTTTTACATTCAAAGGTTCTGCTATTTATAGAATTTATGGGGAGGAACTCCGGGGTAAATGGCGGTTTCTGCTGACGTATCTGGGGATCCTCCAGGTAAAGCAGGTAGACCCCGCTACCGTCTCCTGGGGGGATTCCACAGGCTCTTGGGCCCACCAGGCAGGGCCGGTGGGTCCCGCTGTAGTCTTCGGGGGTCCACCAGGCAGGGCCGGTGGATCCTGCTGTAGTCTTCGGGGGCCCACCAGGCAGGGCCGGTGGATCCCGCTGTAGTCTTCGGGGGGCCACCAGGCAGGGCCGGTGGGTCCCGCTGTAGTCTTCGGGGGCCCACCGGGCAGGGCCGGTGGGTCCCGCTGTAGTCTTCGGGGGCCCACCAGGCAGGGCCGGTGGGTCCCGCTGATTTGCAGATTTCTTGCCAAAATTTGCACCCACAGTTACCCCCTCCAAGTTAGCTAAGAGGTCACTTTGGCTGGCTTGGATTCGTAGTGCAAAGCTAATGACCCCTGTTACACACGTAGAGGAGCTTTTGTCGAGTGTTAGTGTTTTTTGAAAATAAGATTTTCATAGGTCAACTTCTGACTGATCGGTCAAAATTGACCGATCGGTCAAATTTGACCGATCGGTTGAATTTGACCGATCGGTCAAGTTTGACCGATCGGTTAAATTCAACCGGTCGAGGTTGGAGTGATCGGTCAGAAAACACAGTTTTCTGACCGATCCAGTAGAAATTCGACCGATCGGTTGAATTTGACCGATCGGCCAATTTTGACTGATCGGTTAAGTTCAACCGGTCGAATTTGGAGTGATCGGTCAGGAAACACAGTTTTCTGACCGATCCAATAGAAATTCGACCGATCGGTTGAATTTGACCGATCGGTCAAGTTTGACCGATCGATTAAATTCAATCGGTCGAGTTTGGTGTGATCGGTCAAGAAACACAGTTTTCTGACCGATCCAGTAGAAATTCGACCGATCCATTGAATTTGACCGATCGGTCAAGTTTGACCGATCAGTTAAATTTCAACCGGTCGAGTTTGGTGTGATCGGTCAGAAAACACAGTTTTCTAACCGATCCAGTAGAAATTCAATCGATCGATTGAATTTGACCGATCGGTCAAGTTTGACCGATCGGTTAAATTCAACCGATCGAGTTTGGTGGGATCGGGCAAAAAACCAAGTTTTTTGCCTGATCTAGTAGAAAATCGACCGATCGGATGAATTTGACCGATCGGTCGAGTCTGACCGATCGGTTAAATTCAACCGGTCGAGGTTGGCGGGATCGGGCAAAAAACCAAGGTTTTTGCCTGATCCAGTAGAAAATCGACCGATCGGATGAATTTGACCGATCGGTCAAGTCTGACTGATCGGATAAATTCAACCGGTCAAGATTGGCAAGATCAGGCAAAAAGTCAAGTTTTTTGCCTGATCCAGTAGAAAATCGACCGATCGGATGAATTTGACCGATCGGTCAAGTTTGACTGATCGGATAAATTCAACCGGTCAAGATTGGCGGGATCGAGCAAAAAGTCAAGTTTTTTGCCTGATCCAGTAAAAAATCGACTGATCGGATGAATTTGACCGATCGGTCAAGTCTGACTGATCGGATAAATTCAACCGGTCAAGATTGGCGAGATCGAGCAAAAAGCCAAGTTTTTTGCCTGATCCAGTAGAAAATCAACCGATCGGATGAATTTGACCGATCGGTCAAGTCTGACCGATCGGATAAATTCAACCGGTCAAGGTTGGCGGGATCGGGCAAAAAGCCAAGTTTTTTTGCCTGATCCAGTAGAAAATCAACCGATCGGATGAATTTGACCGATCGGTCAAGTCTGACCGATCGGATAAATTCAACCGGTCAAGGTTGGCGTGATCGGGCAAAAAGCCAAGTTTTTTTGCCTGATCCAGTAGAAAATCAACCGATCGGATGAATTTGACCGATCGGTCAAGTCTGACCGATCGGATAAATTTAACCGGTCAAGGTTGGCGGGATCGGGCAAAAAGCCAAGTTTTTTGCCTGATCCAGTAGAAAATCGACCGATCGGATGAAGTTAACCGATCGGTCAAGCCTGACCGATCGATTAAATTCAACTGGTCGAGGTTAGGTTTCGAACCTGCCCATTCGAGGCGGCAGTATAGCATGTTCTTCTTCGTGATCTTCGGGCAGAGTTTTGAACATTGATGGAGTTTGATTTTTTCTGTTTCGAATCTTTGGTTTGTCTGAATGGGTTTTTTGAATCGGCGGTCCGGTTCATTTGGACCGGTGGTTCGCTTGGACCGGTGGCTTACTCGGACCGGCGGTCTGACGCTTCGTCTGGTCCGACAGTTCGCCTGGTTTTGCGCTTGCTACGGATAGATGCCACGTGTACCTGCAAAAACACACGATTTGATATGGTGATGACACGTGTCCTCTCGATTTGTGCGCCAATTCCCTCAAGATACTTAAGCTTCTCTGGTTGTCATTTTCGCCTCACGCTTTCAGAAATTTTTCAAAGTCCAGAACTTTTGCTCCCAATATCTCGTTCTCTGTTTCCTTTCGATCGGTCAAATGGCGTCTTCTGGCAGTTTGAAGAAGAACGCAGTTCCTTCCAAGAGGAAGGGGAAGGAGATTGCTGAAGAATCATCCCCCCCAAAGGTCGCGGCAATGGCAAAGCAGTGCTCGTGGAGTTGGGTCAACTAGGCAAAAGACACACTGGAGTTGGATTCGCTTCTGCTCCATCAAGGCCGAAGCATATTCCGAAGGCGAAGTTCGTCTTGGGCCCTTTGATGTCTCTGGCGGAGGAGCCTGCCTATGTCTACAACATAGGTGGCCAGCTCACTGACTCGAAGAGGGCAAAGTGGCAAAAGCTGCTGGCGTGCTTCACAGAGGGGAAGAACCGGCCGTCACTGTCAGGGGTTCTATCTGGTTTTGGCATCGACAAACAGACAGTGTTTGTGAATGTTGCCAGTATGGAGCAGGTGATGGGGACAGTGGTCTCAGTAGGCCAGTTGAACTGTGGACTTCGTCTTCCGCTGCTGCCGTTTGCTGCAAGGCTGCTCAATACCTCCGGCCTTTGCCCAGGACAGCTCACTGGAAATGCATGGAGGATAATCTACGCCTTCTGCCGCGTAGAATCTGATTTCCAGAAGGAGCTGAGGGAGTGCTACTCCAGCATCCCGGACGACGAAGAGGCCCAGATCGAATTGGGTTACTTCTTCTACCATTACAGATGAGCTTCAAGGAAAGACAACCCTTTCTTCAACCTAACAGGTGTTTCTGCTCTACGCCCCCTCGCCGACATGGTTGCCTCCGATAAACTATACACTGAGTGGCCGCTCTCAGTTGCTGGTGCCTGGACTCCACTCTCAGTGCCAGAGACTCCTCGCGCTGACGTGAACAAGGAGATCAAGATGTACTATACAGGAGGTGAGCTGGCTTGGCCTTCGGAGTGGGTTGGGGCCATCGACAACCTTTTCCTGGAGTTGACCTGCGGTACCAGATCATGGAAGCAGTTTTCGAACTGCCCAGTCAGGTATGGCAACGCCAATCTCCTCCACCGATTACAGGCCAGATACGAAGACAACGAAGTCTTATACTCAGACTACGAGGAGGATCCTCAGTCTGGCAAGATTACCATAAAGATTTGAATCGAGAAGAAGGCCTATGGTGCAAGGCGCCGATTGCCCACCAATGAGGAGAAGTTGGTGATACACCGGGGTCCAGCGAAGAAGAAGAGGAAAATCTTCATCAAGCAGAAGGAAGATGAGGACCAAGAAAAGAAGGAAGAAGATGAAGAAGAAGAGGAAGAAGAAAAGAAGGAAGACGAGGAAGAAGAAGAGGCTGAAAATGGCAGCAACGGCAACGACGACAACGACGATGATGAGGAAGATGGGGGTAGTGAGGATGATCTTCCTCCCACCCTCACTGGTGGGGATGGTGGAAACGGGGGTGGTGAGGAAGAAATTCCTCCCACCCCCACTGGTGGTGACCAAGTACAGGGGGGTGGTGGGGATGACCTTCCTCCCACCCCCACTAGTGGTACAGAAAAAGAAGACTCTCAGCCTATCCCCATCGATGAGGCTAAGGCCCGTCGCATGGAGGGGGTTATGGATGCGGAGGGCGACGGCCACAAGGTGGTTCCCGCCTACCACTTCGAGGAGCTGAAGAAGCGCCCGGTGCGCTTGAAGATCAAATTCTCGGGGAGTGGAGGGGTTGGAAGCAACCCCACGCCCCTCGATCAAATGCCTCCCGAAGTTCCTCGTATCGAAGGAGCGACTACGAGCGGGGGTTTGGAGGTTGAGCAACCTCCACCCCCCTCGCGCTCTTTGGCTGAGGAGGTGGCTGCTCTCATGGCGGGGCTCGATCAGCCAAGCGGGCAGCAAGAGGAAGGGGGTGTCTCACCTCCCCAGGGTGCTCCTTCTCCTATTCACTTGAAGAGAGAGAGTCGTGTGGGCGATGGGGCTCCCCAACCCCAGCCAGAGCCAACTCCCACTAAGGAGAATTCGACCCCTCGGGGTAAGAGCTCCGACCGTGGGAAGGGAAAGGCTCCTCGAGTCGATGTCTCAGGTATCTGCACTAATTTGCCTCGATTGCCTTGCCTTCGAAGTTTGAATTTATTCTAACTCTTTGAACTTTTGTTGATTGTATGTACACCTGCTGGCTCGACTCAGAAAATAAAGAACTTGGGTGAGGTTGACATCAACCACCCAACGACTGTGATCCGGAAACTCTGCAACCTTCCGGAGGCTACTCTGGATGAAGCCTTTGACAGGCTTGAAGTAGTGGTATGTGCATCTGCTTGATCGATCATTTGAGTTGTATCTTCAAAATAATTCTAACTCTTTTGTTTCTTTGCAGAACTCAGCAGTTTTGAAATTCGCGAGCAAGCTCTTCAGGAAGGCAGGAGAACGGGAAGCTTCATCTGAAGTATCTCGTTTGACTGCTGAATTGGAGGCTGCAAACGAAGAGAAAGACAAGCTGAGGGAACTTCTCTTCTCCAAGAAGGAGGCCTTGAAAGCCAAGATCGAGGCTCTTCGCAAGGAGAAGCTCAAAAGCAAGGATTGGCAGAACGGATACGAGACCCGGGGTCACGAGCTCGAGGAGTTGAAGAATCGACTTTTCAAGATCGAGAACTTATCCTTTGATCGCGTGGCCCGAATAAAGGAGTTGGAGGCTGAACTTGCTGCAAGGGATGCCGCTCTTGCTGCTAAGGAGACAGCCTCAGCTGCCAAGGAGGAGGCTCTAAAAAAGGAGCTGGATCATATGCGTGCTGAATGCACGAGTTACAGGGAGACGGCCGAGAAGGCGGTGGAAGCCCTCAGGGTCCATGCTAGCAGCGTCCGATCTTCCAAGGCTTCAGTGGCGAGCAAAGCTCGTGGTGGATCTGAAAGAGAGAAGTCGCGTGCTCATAGTGTGGCGAAACCCTGATGTATTCTATCTTCTTTTTTTTGCTTGTTGTACCTGTAAACTCTTCACACAAAAGCTCACTCTTTGTATTTGATCCTTTTTTATAATGAAGATATCTTTTTGGTTGTTCGAAATTGAATGTCTCTGGTATTGAATCCTTTGAATGTTATGTTCTGAATGGTATTGAAATAATTGAATATTCGTACACTTGAAAAGAAGGGGTCGAGTCGCAACTCAATCACCCGAACTTGTTAAGTAACTCGAAAATTGAAGGTTGTTGCAACGCAACTTGAAATCGTTAACATTTATATGTGAGGGGTTGAGTCGCAACTCAAGCACCCAAACCTGTTAGACGATATTGAATTTGAAATTGAAGGTCATTTGAATTTGAAATTGAAAGTCATTTAACAGTTGTAAGTAAGGGTTAGTGTCGCAACACAAAACTCCCAAACCTGTTAAATAGACGTAGTAATTTGAAGGTTGTATTGTAGCACAACCCGAAACCGTTTTAATATTTGCCTGTAAGGGGTTGAGTCGCAACTCAAACACCCAAACTTGTTAAACGACCTAGTAATTTGAATGTAGACGATTTGAAACTGCTTCAGAACTTGAATTGAAAAGCTGAACATTTGCACACTTGAACATTTGAAAGAGAACTTTATTCATCATGGTATTTACATCATGGATAGAACAATTTAAGGTGCCTAGCATTCCAAGCTTGTGACAGTCTTTCTCCTTCTGGTGAAATCAGTCGGTAAGACCCTTTGCCTCCTACTGATTCCACAATGTAGGGTCCTTCCTAGTTGGGAGCTAGTTTCCCGCTACTGTGCTCCTTCGTGTTGTAGAAGACTGCTCTGAGGACCAGACTGCCAATTGGGAATTGTCGTTTGTAGATCTTTAGATCGTAGGTGTGGGCATCGAAATTAGCCCACGGGTCGAACCCGATTTTTACACAAAAAAATAGGCCCGCACCCAACGGCCTTCGGGTCGAACCCGATTTGTACACGAAAAATGGGCTTGCACTCGATGACCTTCGGGTCGAACCCGACTCGCTCATGCAACTTGGGCCCGCACACAACGGCCCGCATGCGAAACTCGGCCCGCACACAACGGCCCGCATGCGAAACTCGGCCCGCACACAACGGCCCGCATGCGAAACTCGGCCCGCACACAACGGCCCGTATGCGAAACTCGGCCCGCACACAACGGCCCGCGTGCGAACTAGGCCCACGTGCGAACTCAATTCACGCGCCATGGCCCGACCCAAAGCAAACGGGTCCCACCGGACCCGCAACTCGGACACAAAGAGGGGGGCCCACCGGCCCCCCCTTCTAGAAAACCGTGCCCCCTCTTCATGGAGAGGTGGGGCCGGCCCTTCTAGAAAACCGTGCCCCCCACTTCATGGAGAGGTGGGGCCGGCCCTAAAAGAAAAAGAAAAGAAAAAAAAAGGAAAAAGAAAAAGAAAAGAAAAAGAAAAGAAAAAAAAAAAAAGAAATCAAAACCGCCTCGATGCGGGGGGAGGTGGCGTGGACGTCTACGTAGCCGTAGATCCGCGACGATCCCTCGATCCAACGGACAAGATGACGTTGTGTCGCCACCCGATCCAAAAGTGCAACAAGAATAACAACTCAATCTTTAAAAGATCGAGTCACATCTAGCCCGTAACCACCCCAACTAAAAGGGAGGGGGTTGAGTTTGTTTCCCCGAATCAAGGAACAAAATCTCGATGGTTATGGGGAGAGATATTGGAGGAAACAAAAAGATTTCAGCAATATCTCCCCCAACCGCCCCCCTTTGCCTATAAATAGAAGGGGTGGGGGAAGGCACAAAGGGTCCGAAAGCCGAAGACGAAAGAGCTTCGCAAGAGAAGCTCCAACGCTCGAAGACCGAAGGCTTCACGAGGCACGGCAAGCATATCCTACGGGAGTCCTTGGCCCTTCAAGTCCTCATCAACGTGAAGACCTTGCACTCGGAGATCAAAGCTTCGACTCCTCGCACGAAGAAGAAAGCGTGGAGAAGAAGACCCGGAGCTGTCATCACCCGATTGCTCCAACGATCTTCATCAGCTCCGAAGACGCCATAAGCAAAGGCCGGAGAAGAAGATCGAAGCCGACAACACCCGTCGTCTTCAATCAAGGCATCAACTCCTCGCACGAAGAAGAAAGCCGGGAGAAGAAGGCCTGAAGCCGGTGCTACCCCTGCCTCCTTCGTCAACCAAAAGCCGACGCTACAACCGTCGTGCCGAAGCCGGTGCTACCCCCGCCGTCTTCATCAACAAAAGCCGACGCTACAACCGTCGCACGAAGATCGGCGCCATACCCCCCGTCTTCATCAACGAAAGCCGACGCCACAACCGTCGCACGACCATCGGTGCTACCCCCGCCGAAAAGCCAAGACCGACGCCACAACCGTCGAGGAAGCCGGAAGAATAAAGAAGCCTTGAAGAAGTAACGCCAGTCGTTCGAGAAGAAGATCGAGTCTAAGCTAAAGTCAAAGCCGACGCCAGAAGCCAAAGCAGACGCACCGGTAAAGCCTGCGCTAAAGCAACGCACGTGCCAAAGCCAAGCTACTACGACGGTCACGAGCAAAGCACCGCACGTTCTAGCCGATACGACGCAAAGTCCAGAAGAACTAAAGCATCGCAAGTCTCTACCCGTCTACGTTCAAGCGCAAGCGCCAAAGCAAAGCAAACGCCAGAGCCACGCCAAAGCAACGCCAAAGCCGAAAGCTAAAGCCAAAGCTGACGCCAAAAACACGATCGACGCCGCGAACCGACGATCAAGGACGTCGAGGTCGAGCAAGGATCGAGGAAGATACGAAGACCGAGGAACGAAGCCCAAAGCCTCCCTAGCCGAGAAAGCGCGAAGCACGGAAGGGACAAAATCAACGGCGGAAACTCCTTAGCCTTTCAAAAACCCTCACCCTGTAAAGACCTCTGTCCTGGGCAACCCCTTCAGAGCTCTCGCACGAACACCACGTGGAGACGTGGATCAAAGGGACCCTCCAGAGGATCTCTCCCACAATCTCCTGATCAAAGAACATTTGTAATCTCGTGTGATCCGCAGTAAAGACGACCCGAATCTTTTTCTGCCTCCACAGATTTCTGGCACGCCCGGTGGGACCTCCTCTCCTTTCATCCGTACGTTTGAAGGAGTTGCTTCAAGTTCGCCATGGCCGGAACGAACGACGATACGTTTGCTCCAACAAGCCTCTTACCTATCGCCGAGTCTCCACTACTCCGACGCGGCGATCCAGAAAACCCGGTGGATAACGTTCCCCCGGTAGTACGCGTTTACACTCGGCGTACTCGAACTCTTGCGGACTTCTTCACGCCAGAAACTGCTGCCGAAGATGCTCGCCAAAGCGCCAATGAGGCCTTGGTGCATGAAGAAACGAGCCTCGATCCTGGAACATATGTCCAGAAATTTGGGGAGGACCAGCCCCAACCCCGAGCCCGTTCGGGTTCTCCAGCGGACTTTGCACCTCCTTTGCCGGGGGCAAACATCCGTCATCAAGCAGAAGCAAGGCAGTGTAACTACGTCTCCGACGATGATGGCGAGGGTGCGGGTATGCAACATCGGGACGTCCTGCGACATCACCCTCCGTCCGCTCTCCAGCTCCAAGTCATGCAAATGGGTGAACACATGGCTCAGCTCACCCGACTAATGGAAGAGAAGGATCGTCACATCAACACCTTGCTTCAGAGGCTGAGTGCCAGGGATGTCGCAACATTCGGTCAACCTCCTGCTTCTCCAGTAGCTGCTCCAGCCCCGTCTCCAACTCCTGCTCTTGCAGAAGTTGGCCCGGCAACACTAGCAATTACTCCTGCACTTTCCTCGGCTCCCGTGCCGGTCTCGGTAGCCGTGCAACCTTCAGTGGCAGCAACGATGAATGCCCAGCAAATACAAGCATTAGTGGCTGACATGATGCGTTCCCACGGCGGCAACCTACCTCCGATTACGGCAGCATATTCGAAGCCTTACACTACAAGGATCCAGCAGCTGCGCTTCCCTACCGGGTTCCAGCCACCAAAGTTTCAGCACTTCGACGGGAAGGGGAATCCGAGGCAACACATTGCCCACTTCGTCGAGACCTGCAACAACGCCGGCACATACGGCGATGAGATGGTGAAGCAGTTCATTCGCACCCTCAAAGGTAATGCTTTTGACTGGTATGTTGACCTCCCTCCAGGATCCATTGACAGCTGGGATCAGATGGAAAGAGAATTCCTCAACCGCTTCTATAGTACTCGGCGCATCGTTAGCATGACCGAGCTTACTACCGTCAAGCAAAGGAAGGACGAATCAGTAATCGACTACATCGATCGATGGAGGAATCTCGCCCTGAATTCACGAGACCGTTTGTCGGAAGACTCGGCTATCGAGATGTGCACCCAAGGCATGCACTGGGGCTTACTCTACATCCTCAAGGGGATTAAGCCTCGATCCTTCGAAGAACTTGCAACTCGAGCCCACGACATGGAGCTCAGCTTAGCAAATCGCGGGGACTCGAAGACCAAAGACTTCCTGAAGGTGGAAAAGAAAGACAAACCGCCGGCACCCAAATCAAAGCAAGTTAACATTGCCGACATCGCCTCGGCCTCCAAGCCACTCAAAATCAGTGGTAAGTCGGATCAAGAAAAGGGAGCTGCCATACCACCGCCTCCACCCCAAAGACAGTCGAAGATGACTCTAGAAGAACTCGAGGCCAAAGAGTATCCCTTTCCAGACTCGGAAGTCTCCTCCATGTTCGATCAACTGCTACAAGAAAAGATGATCGAGCTTCCTCCTTCCAAAAGGCCCGAACAAATGCATCGTGTCAACGATCCGCTCTTCTGCAAATACCATCGACTGGTTAGCCATCCTATTGAGAAGTGTTTCGTTTTCAAAGAAAAGATCATGGCACTCGCAAAGCAAGGAAAATTTGAGATCGACTCCAGCGATGTTGCAACGGCAAACATGACGTCCATCACCTTCGGTTTGTTTCAACCGGTACTCGTTGCTACCCACCAGAGAAGGCCCAAGTTGCGCATCAATCGCCAACGGCCAATTGCAAAGTCAGCTCCACGACGGAAAGTCTCAAGACGACAGCAGTACGCTCCTAAGCTCGCTGAGGAAGAAACGTCACTGCCCTGGGAGCAACCGTCGTCTACATCAATATCTCTCTCAAACAAAGCTATGTCCCAACGGAATCTCCAGACGAGGTACGAGGAAGGAGACCCGGAGGTCGGTCTGTTAGGCCAGCCTTCAGGTAAATTCGACTACTACGTCCTCTATTCCAGACCTTCGTCTGTCTCGATGGAAGAAATCAAGCCCACCGGCTGGGAGTCAGAAGGCGAACCACCAAGGTCCCCAGAGGAGCAAGACTCCCCGAATCATGGAGAACCCACAAATCTCCAGACAAGGTACGAGCAACAAGACCCGGAGGTCGGCCTGTTAGGACAGCCTTCAGGTAAATTCGACTACTACGTCCTTTATTCCAGACCTTCGTCTGTCTCGATGGAAGAAATCAAGCCCACCGGCTGGGAGTCAGAAGGTGAACCACCAAGGTCCCCAAAGGAGCAGGTCTCCCCGACCCATGAAGAACCTACAGCTACCATTCCAGACCTTCACCTTGGTAGCGGAGAATCCACTGATGAAGGTGCCTGGGTCATGTTGCCTCGCAGACGAAGGCTATGGATGCCAAGAAGTCGCAAGCTCGATCGGGTAACAAGAAAGCTTCCGGAACGAAGAACTTATAAAAAGAAAAGCAAAGCTCCAGGAAGAAAGGCGTTCAAAGTACTACCAGCAGATCCTGATGATCTCCTCCTGCAAAACCCTCCAGAACCGACAACGTTGCAAGAGTTCTTCCCTGATTACTTCCTCCCGGCTAATCAGCAGCACGAAGCTTCCTGTTGCATGGTTGAGATTCGCATGGCGCCAGAAGAAGAAGATAGGATCAAGCCTTCTGAAGAAAGCAACACCGATAACGAGGAGGATGATTCCGACAAAGCCATTACTGCTGCTTACGATGAGGCAATCCTGCACTTGCCACTCATAGAAGCACTACACCTCCCAGAGAAAGCTCGCCTAGCAATGGCCGAGGCTTTGACAGACCCAGATAGTTACAAAAGAAAGAAGAAAAACGCCGAGAAGGACAAAACTATTGTCTCATGTAACGCGGCAGTAACTTTCTCGAACGAAGATCTCCAGCTCGGACCACGACTGCACAATCGACCTGTCTATGTCTCGGGATACATCAACGAGAAGCCGGTAAATCGAATCCTGTTGGACTGCGGCTCCGCCGTCAACATCATGCCTATCCAAACAATGCGCCAGCTCGGCATCACCACCGACCAGCTCTCGCAAAGCCAGCTGGTCATCCAAGGGTTCAACCAAGGAGGGCAGTCCACCATAGAGATCATTCGTCTAAAACTCTCTATCAGCCAGCTTGACACGACGGTTCTTTTCCATGTCATTGACTGTCAGACATCATATCACCTTTTGCTGGGAAGACCGTGGCTGCACGAAAACGGTGTCGTAGTGTCTACCTGGCACCAATGCCTCAAGTACTACGAGGAAGGTCTGGAAAAGTGTATTGTTGCAGACGACAAGCCATTCAATGAGGCTGAAGCGCACCTCGCCGATGCCAAGTTTTACCAAGCAAAGGACCTTGTTGCGGAAGTCCTTCCAGCTAAAACTCCTCGAACTCAGAAAGCTAAAAGGATGGAGCAGGACGAAGCTCTGCCAACTCCAAATCCAGTACCATCATCTAAGGCGATACACGAAGTCAAAGAAGTGCTAGCGCCAAGACGAAGAATGCGCATCAGCTCCAAGCCAAGATCCATGAAGCATACTCCATTACCTGTCAAAGCTACAACAGTCTTACGCCTCACGCCTCAGTGGCTTCGCAAAGATAAACCACCACCTTTTGCCTCGCCAAAAGGGATAGTCCAGCCGCTATCGGAAGCTAACGTCATCACTCTGCAAGAGATGACACTGCCACTACCCAGCCTGGGGCAAGCTTCAAGCTCGCCAAGATCCATCAATCCCTTCGAATCCAGCCAACTCACATTCAAGCCAAAAGGAAGTTGGGGGCAAAATGCCGCCAAGCTGCTGTTCAAAGCCGGCTACGACAAAGACAGTGCTGCATATATGAGTACGCTCCTGCCAGCTCCAATACCACACGGGATGACTAAGACTCAAGCCCATTTACTCCAGGGCGGCGAGCAGATCCCACCAAATCGGCGAGGCATCGGCTCCCGTCAAACCCCGATGGTCATCAAGATAACAGGAGAGAAGACCTTCACCTCTAACTACATTGAGGTGAAGTTGGTAGATGAAGCGGAAGAGGGATCGTTAGCCTCCAATGCACGCTCCACCAATGTCATTCATCCCGCTATAAAGGGCGCCAAAAGAAGACGATATCGAGCTCGGCGTCAGACCGTACCTCGAAAGCAAAAGAAGAGCGTCAAAAATCAGGCAAGTCAAAATCCCATATCAGTATTCAAAAGACTTGGGCCAATTAGACAAGCAAAGCGAAGGTCAGTATTCGACCGTTTGGGAAAGCCACCCACTGAGGTGAGAAAAATCATTCCCACCCACCCACCCTTATCATTCTATGAAACTGGCAACTTCACCGACATTATCCTGGTCTCTGTTAATCATATCACCATTTCTGACTCTCCAATCGACGCGTCTTCTACTTCGGACGACGAGTTGCCCGACGCCCCACCAGTCCTCGAAGAAGGGGGGCAATCTACCGTCGACGAGTTGAAAGAAATCAACTTGGGTACGCAAGAGGATCCTCAGCCTACATTCGTAAGTGCACTCCTGACTCCCGAAGAGGAGGCCGCATACATCAAGCTACTCCGAGAATATAGAGATGTCTTCGCATGGTCCTACAAGAAAATGCCCGGACTTGACCCCAAGATCGCAGTACACCAGCTTGCTGTCAGACATGGAGCTAGCGCCATCAAGCAAGGACAAAGACGCTACCGGCCGGAACTAGTGCCTCAAATAGAAGGTGAAGTCAACAAGCTCATTGAAGCCGGCTTTATCCGAGAAGTGAAATATCCAACATGGATCTCTAGCGTGGTCCCGGTCAAGAAGAAGAACGGCCAGATCAGAGTATGCGTGGACTTCAGGGACTTAAACAATGCATGCCCCAAAGATGACTTCCCACTGCCAATCACAGAACTAATGGTGGACGCGACAACAGGCCATGAAGCACTAACCTTCATGGATGGATCCTCAGGCTACAACCAGATCCGGATGGCGCCCAAAGACGAAGAGCTTACGGCATTCCGCACGCCAAAAGGGATCTACTGCTACAAAGTCATGCCTTTCGGCTTGAAAAATGCAGGAGCCACTTACCAACGAGCCATGCAAAAAATTTTCGACGATATCCTTCATCAGAATGTAGAATGCTACGTCGACGACCTCGTGGTAAAATCAAGACAAAAGTCAACACATCTTCAAGACCTCGAGTTAATCTTCAAGCGACTCCGAAGGTACTAGCTCCGCATGAACCCACTTAAATGCACATTTGGGGTCTCCTCGGGAAAGTTTCTCGGCTTTGTCGTACGCCATCGAGGCATCGAGATAGATCAAACTAAGATAGATGCTATCCTCAATATGCCAATCCCGAAAACCGTACGAGACCTCCGAGGTCTCCAGGGCCACCTAGCATATATCAGAAGGTTCATCGCCAACTTAGCTGGAAAATGCAGGCCCTTCAGTCGCCTCATGAAGAAAGGGGCAGCATTCAAGTGGGATGAAGCTTGTCAGGAAGCCCTCCAAAACATCAGGGATTACTTACTCAAGCCCCCGGTTCTGACAGCACCAGTCCAAGGGAAGCCATTGGTCCTTTACATCAGCGCCCAGGAGCAGTCCTTGGGGGCACTCCTGGCTCAAGACAACGAGCTAGGCAAGGAAACAGCATGCTACTATTTGAGCCGCACTCTCATCGGCGCGGAGCTAAACTACTCCCCGATCGAGAAGGTCTGTCTGGCGCTCATCTTCGCTACAAAAAAGCTGCGACACTATATGTTAGCTCATGCCATCAGGCTCATCTCGAAAGCCGACCCGCTCAAATACATCATGTCAAGACCATTGCTCTCTGGATGTCTGGCCAAGTGGGCTTTGCTCCTCCTCGAGTTTGACATCACCTTTGTCCCTCGTAAAGCGGTCAAAGGCCAAGCTCTCGCAGACTTCCTAGCAGAATACCCCCTTCCAACAGAACGGGAACTATCGGAAAATCTCCCAGACAAAGAAGTATTCTGCATCGACATCGCCCCTTCTTGGAAAATGTTCTTCGACGGTGCGGCCAGGCAAAACGTAGCAGGAGCGGGAGTTATCTTCGTCACACCAAACGACGAAGTACTTCCCTTCTCGTTTCTACTATCAGAGCCATGCTCCAACAACAAGGCGGAATATCAAGCTCTGATCATTGGCCTCGAACTCGCCAATGATATGAAACTTCAAGGGCTCACAGTTTTCGGCGACTCCCAACTCGTCATTCAGCAAATATTGGGAGCATACGAGGTCAACAAAGAAGATCTCGTGCCATTGCACCTACGAGCTCTGAAACTCCTTGGTACACTCAAAGATGCTTCGATCCAGCATGTTCCCAGAAACCTTAATCAGCAGGCTGATGCGTTTGCAAATTTAGCAGCTACACTTCCTTTCCCAGAAAAAAGCCAACTCATCATCCCTATCTGTAAGAGGATGGTGATCAACGAGGAAGACCTCCCTATGGGGATCCCGGACCAAGTCAACGCAGTACACGTTCTCATGACCGACGAGCTAGATTGGAGACAACCATTCATAGATTTTCTTGTCCACGGGAAGCTCCCTGAAGATCCGAAGCGTAAAATCGACATTCGCAGGCGATCTCTAAAATTCTTCCACTTCAACAACGAGTTATACCGTCGAAGCTATGATGGTGCGCTCCTAAGGTGTCTTGCAAAAGAAGAAGCAGAAACAGCACTAGAAGAAGTCCATGCCGGGATCTGTGGCTCACATCAGTCCGGTCCAAAGCTGCACTTTCGCATCAGGCGGATGGGGTACTACTGGCCCACTATGATCAAGGACTCCCTCGAGTTTGCAAAAAGATGTCACACTTGCCAGCTGCATGGCGACTACATCCGTCAGCCTCCGGAACCTTTGCATCCAACCATCGCATCATGGCCCTTCGATGGATGGGGACTCGATATTGTCGGTCCGCTACCCAAGTCATCCAAGCAGCACCTTTATATTCTGGCGGCAACAGATTACTTCTCCAAGTGGGCTGAGGCAGTACCATTGCGAGAAGTCACCAGGCACTCTGTCATCAATTTCATCCAAAACAACATCATCTTCCGGTACGGCATCCCTCGCTATATCGTTACAGACAACGGAAAGCAATTCAAGAACGCCGCTGTCAGCCAATTTTGCGCTAAGTTCGATATCAAGCAAAGGTGTTCAACCATGTACAACGCCTCTGCCAACGGTCTAGCTGAAGCTTTCAACAAAACACTCTGCAAACTTTTGAAGAAAGTCGTCTCAAAATCGAAGAAAGACTGGCATGAACGCATGGGTGAAGCGCTATGGGCATATCGCACCTCTTTTCGCACGCCGACACAGGCGACTCCGTACTCGCTGGTCTACGGAGTAGAAGCTGTCCTCCCGCTTGAACTCCAGATCCCGTCACTCAGGATAGCCGTCCAGGAAGGCCTCGTCAACGGCGACAACACTCAACTTCGCCTAGCAGAATTAGAAGCCCTAGATGAAAAGCGCCTCGAAGCCCAGCAACGCCTGGAATGCTACCAAGCTAGGCTAACCCGAGCCTTCAACAAAAGGATTCGCCCTCGATCCTTCCAAGAAGGAGAATTGGTGCTCGCAGTCAAACGCCCCATCATCCTTTCGCATCGAGGAGGAAAGAAGTTCGACGCCAAGTGGGATGGGCCGCACATTGTCAAAGAGGTCTACTCCAACGGCGCATACCTTCTCACCACGCAAGAAGGGCTTACACTCGGCCCCATCAACGGCAAGTACCTCAAAAGGTATTATGCCTAAAAGCAGGGCTATATTCCTTGCTCAAAAAAAAAAAAAAAAAAAAAAAAAAAAAAGGAACTACGTGTGACTTGATCCCTCTCAGTAGGGTACGTAGGCAGCCTGTAAAGGTTCAGTCCAAACAAAAAAAAACACAACCAAACTCCGCCATTCCAGAAGACAAGTCAAAAAAAAAAATAGAGGCATAATATTAAGTTATCACCGGATAAAGAAAGGCAGAACTATAAGCCTGTTCAGCAAAAATGACAAGAAAGAAAAGGAAATGCGACATTGCTAGTAAAGCGAATTAAGTTCTTTGAGACGTTGGAGTAGCTCGCCGTCAGTAACCTCCATACGCTCCAACTCTGAAGACCGAGAAGCTACCCGCTCCCGATGCATCGCCAGCTCGATACGCTGCTTCGCCAGATCCGCTCCA
Organism: Chamaelirium japonicum; assembly: GCA_947650365.1. Lineage (NCBI taxonomy): Eukaryota > Viridiplantae > Streptophyta > Magnoliopsida > Liliales > Melanthiaceae > Chamaelirium > Chamaelirium japonicum. Next base: position 15,422,128 of record OX393554.1, read on the forward strand.
GAAGACTTCTCGATCATCTCAGCTTTCTCAAAAGATACGCGAGCAGCCTCCAGCGTCTTCCGTGCCCGAACAAGGCTCGCGGTAGCAAGTGCATGCTGCTCCTCCAGTAGGCGCTCCTCATTCTCAGCTGTTGCTAGTGTTGAAGAAAGGTCATCTTCCATCGAAGCCCGCTTCAAACAATGAGCTTCACTATCTGCCAAGAGAACACGCATTTGCGCCTCAAACAAAGAGCCATCTACCTGGAAGGCCGCCAGGTTCTTGCAAAATTCAGGCCCCTCAAGAACCCACCAGCTGCTCAAAGCGTCAAAGCCCTCTTCCTGGAAGGGTGCGAGCGTCGTCTGGATATACTTCCGACAGCTCTCCAAAAGAAGTACAGAAACAAGGTCTCGAGAACTGCACTTCCTCCTGACAGCCTCTGAATGCGCAGGCAAAGTAGGCTCCGGCCCTGAAGGCTCAAGAGTAGGAACCACCTCCTGAACCATCGTTGTGATAACAGTCAGCGGAACCACCGAAGCCGAAGGAGGAGGCACCGACAAAACGACTACGGGAGTAGCCTCTGCCGGAGTACCGGACCTAGCTGAAGGAGTCTGTTCTCTCCCTACACTGGAGACCTCACCCTCCTCCCCAAAGCCCAACTGCCCCACGTCAATATCATCCAGGTTGACAGCACTGCCGGCAAAATCTGCTCCACACGCTCTCAAAAGCTCCAAGTTATCCCAGGGAACGTCCAGCCCGCCACCTTCAATTAACGTTGCTCTGAGGGGAGAGCACTCCTGCCTAACTCCCTTCGGGGCAGACTCGCAGTCCGGTCCAGCAGACCCTGCCAAAATGAGAGCTGGGCAACTCAGTCAACAAAGTAAGAGTACAAGCACAGAGATTTATGAAACATTAGAAACAAGGCATACCTGCAGCTTCCGATGAAGATGCCCCAAAAGGAGGGATCACCTCATCGGCAAAAAGCCCTGGCTCTCCCTCTCGAGCTGGCCCTTCCTCGCCAGCACCAGTCAAAGCCGCCTCACACAAGAGGTCCAGCTTTCTCCTCTTGGGAGAAGCACGCCCACTCCAAGAAGCCTGAGTCTCAGGAAGATTCTGAATCTTGGAGGACGGAGCCATCTCAACTTCTTGCACAGAAAGTGAAGCCTGGGAAGTACTCTCCCGACGGCCACAAGATTTCTCTGACCATCGGTCCTCGGACCAGAGACGGCGATCCTCTGACCCCGCCAAAGGGTCAAAAGGAAAGTCAGCCCGCTCACTGCTAGCAAGGACGTCTAGCGGAAGGTTAGCCAAGAGGGGAAGCACTGACCCGTTGACCCAGCGGCGATACTCAGGAGTTGCAGCATCCTTGCCGCCCGACTTAATCCCCGGTGAGAAAGTACACCCAGTAAATCGAGCGTAAAGTGCTCCCCAGAGGCGGTACGCCTCCTGCAGAGTGTAACGTGACCGCAGGTGCAAAGGAGTCCCAGGCAACTACTGCCGAAAACCCTGCTGGCGAGCAAACCGGTGGGGAGAGTACCGTGCCACCTCCACTACATCCCCACGACGCCAAACAAGATACCCAGGCCTGCAACTCACCATGCTCCAGTACAAAGGCTCGGGCATCTCCGCCCCATCACACACCAGGGATTTCATAGAAGGCACAAGTGCATTTTCCGATACAAACTCGAAGTCAGAAGGGCCCATGCGCCGTAAACACTCTCGGGCACTAGGCTTCGGACGCTCCCATGCATAAAGAGCGTTCATTGCACCTCCCACACAAGGAAGAAAGGGCACCGAGGTCGAAGGTCCACGCGCCGCAAAGATCCCCTTCGGAAAGTGAAGCCCAATCCAACCATAGAGGTAATGCAGGGGGCAAAAAGAACTAGCTCTGCCTACCTCCCCTCTTGCATTACCCGCACTCGATAAACTTCAGTAGGTGCCGCTAAGCCCACCGTACAACGAGCAGAGGATCGCCGGTGCCAGGTTAAGAAACTCTCCAGTCACCATCCGAGCAGCTGTAAGGAAGGTCCCAGGGCGTATCATATCCCCTTCCCAAGGTAAAGCAAAGCGGCAGAGAAAAAGTACCAACCCCGCTGACCAGTAAATAGCACGCCAGTCGTCGCTGCATTCTTCAAGTCCCAAAACTTCCCAGGGACGTTGCGCCCCGGCCATCGAGCACCACTCTTTCTTCAGAGAGTCAATCGGTCGCCGGAAGGTGCCAGGCGCCGGTTTCTTTGACGAAGCATATCTCCACATCGGGTGACTCGAAGGGGGAGCGTGACGATACTCTCCTCGAAACCAGAAGTCCACCCAATCCGAGTGAAGTACCCGGTCTGACCTCTCGCGCGCCGCTATAATAGCATACGCCTTAAAAAGCAAAAGGCAGAAGCTAGGAGATTCGTCTGGGTCCATCAAAACCTCCAGAGAAGGAACCTCCTCCTGATAGTAGCTCCGAACTTCTGGACACCCGGAGATGACATGCACGTCTCGAAGGGTGATCCCAATCTCACCAGCTCCGGTCAAGAAGGTGTTGGTCTCAGGGCACCACTGCTCACACAGAGCCCGGTACATACCATCCGGACGACTGTACTCCCAACAAGCTGGCTCCACAAACCTCGCCAGACGCTCCATCCCTGGCTCTGCCTCCAACGCGCTGGATAACTCTTTCATCCAGTCCCGGAAACCTCCCAGATAGGTGACATCTCCACGCAATTGAATCACCACACCCCATCGCCTACGGCGGGAGCATATCTTCAAAGCAACAACAGGGACCGGAACTGACTCATCTCCAGTATGGTGAAACGGTAACCCCAAGCTCGGCCGGACAATTTGCCGGGAAGATCCTTCGTCAGTAAGGATGCGCTCGCCAAGTTTTAACACTCGACAAGAGCCGTCGGTCACGCCATCCTTGCAAACTCGCTCGTGCGTCAAAAGCTGAAGCACTGACAGCCCGGTCTCCTGTCTCGAAGCACGGTGATGGGAGACTTGCGCGAAGGGGAAGCGAAGGTACGTACTCCCGTGGAAGACCGCATCAACGATCCAGCCGGAACTCGGAAAGCTCTCGTAACAACGAGACCTGAAAAAGAAAGAACACAAAGCCCAAGTCAGATGGATTCCGGGTACAGAAACAAAGAAATTAAAGGGGGGGGGCCTTCAGCAAATAAAGAAAGACAGAGGGGGGTCATGGCAAAAAGCCACGACCCCCCTATCTCTCCTACTAAACATGCAGGGGGGGCCTTCAGCAAATAAAGAAAGACAGAGGGGGGTCATGGCAAAAAAAAAGCCACGACCCCCCCTATCTCTCCTACTAAACATGCAGGGGGGGGCCTTCAGCAAATAAAGAAAGACAGAGGGGGGTCATGGCAAAAAAGACACGACCCCCCCCTTCTCTCTCCTGTTAAAAATAGCAGGGGGGGGCTTCAAGCGAATAAAGAAAATAGAGGGGGGTCATGGCAAAAAGCCACGACCCCCTCTCTCTATCTCTTATATTTTTGCATGCAGGGGGGGGGGGGTGCGTCGTCCCCGACCAGCACCGCCCATGCCGCACCCCGCCGGACTCCGCAGCCCCGGCCGCCTACGCCGCCGACCTCCGTGCGCCCGCGCCCTCCTCCGCGCCCTGCCGCTCCGGTCCACGGCCCCCGCGCCCGGCTCCGGCTCCCGCGCTAGACCGCTCCGGCCTCCCCGCGCCCGGCTCCGGCCCCCGCGCTGTGCCGCTCCGGCCTCTCCGCGCCCTGCCGCTCCCGCGCTGGCCCCCGCGCCGGCCGCCCACGCCGCCCGCCCGCTGCGCCCACGCCCCGGCCCCCGCGCTGCCCGCCCGCACCGCCCGCCCGCTGCGCCTACACCCCGGCCACCCGCCCGCTGCGCCTCGGCCCCCGTGCCGGCCCCGGCCCCGCACGCTGCACCCGCAGCCCCGGCTGCCTCCGGCCCCCGCACCGCCCGCTGCGCCCACGCCTCCGGCCCCCGCGTGCTGCGCCCACGCCCCGCGCCTCCAGGCCATGCGCCGGCCGCCACAGCAGCCCCCGGCCGCGCCCGTCGCGCCCTCCCGCACCATGCGAAGAAGAAGAAGAAGAAGAAGAGGAAGAAGAAGAAGAAGAAGAAGAAGGAGGAGGAGAAGGATCACCTCGCCGGCAACCCTCCGCCCACCACGGGCCGGCGATCTTCCCTCCTCCGTGAACCCCATGGCGTCACCATCTTCATCCTCCGCGGCATCGTTGCGAAGCAAGAAACCCTAGCAGAGCTCTCGACTCCAAGCCGCCGAGAATCGCTGATAATGAAGAGAAACGAAAAACAGGGGTCCTTTTAAAGACCTAATCCCACGAATACGCGACTCAAGTCCAACCGCTACGCGTTTCCCGCGGGCGCACCCGAACTTGAGGGGGCACTTGTGGGCATCGAAATTAGCCCACGGGTCGAACCCGATTTTTACACAAAAAAATAGGCCCGCACCCAACGGCCTTCGGGTCGAACCCGATTTGTACACGAAAAATGGGCTTGCACTCGATGACCTTCGGGTCGAACCCGACTCGCTCATGCAACTTGGGCGCACACAACGGCCCGCATGCGAAACTCGGCCCGCACACAACGGCCCGCATGCGAAACTCGGCCCGCACACAACGGCCCGTATGCGAAACTCGGCCCGCACACAACGGCCCGCGTGCGAACTAGGCCCACGTGCGAACTCAATTCGCGCGCCATGGCCTGACCCAAAGCAAACGGGTCCCACCGGACCCGCAACTCGGACACAAAGAGGGGGGCCCACCGGCCCCCCCTTCTAGAAAACCGTGCCCCCTCTTCATGGAGAGGTGGGGCCGGCCCTTCTAGAAAACCGTGCCCCCCTCTTCATGGAGAGGTGGGGCCGGCCCTAAAAGAAAAAGAAAAGAAAAAAAAGGAAAAAGAAAAAGAAAAGAAAAAGAAAAGAAAAAAAAAAAAAGAAATCAAAACCGCCTCGATGCGGGGGGAGGTGGCGTGGACGTCTACGTAGCCGTAGATCCGCGACGATCCCTCGATCCAACGGACAAGATGACGTTGTGTCGCCACCCGATCCAAAAGTGCAACAAGAATAACAACTCAATCTTTAAAAGATCGAGTCACATCTAGCCCGTAACCACCCCAACTAAAAGGGAGGGGGTTGAGTTTGTTTCCCCGAATCAAGGAACAAAATCTCGATGGTTATGGGGAGAGATATTGGAGGAAACAAAAAGATTTCAGCAATATCTCCCCCAACCGCCCCCCTTTGCCTATAAATAGAAGGGGTGGGGGAAGGCACAAAGGGTCCGAAAGCCGAAGACGAAAGAGCTTCGCAAGAGAAGCTCCAACGCTCGAAGACCGAAAGCTTCACGAGGCACGGCAAGCATATCCTACGGGAGTCCTTGGCCCTTCAAGTCCTCATCAACGTGAAGACCTTGCACTCGGAGATCAAAGCTTCGACTCCTCGCACGAAGAAGAAAGCGTGGAGAAGAAGACCCGGAGCCGTCATCACCCGATTGCTCCAACGATCTTCATCAGCTCCGAAGACGCCATAAGCAAAGGCCGGAGAAGAAGATCGAAGCCGACAACACCCGTCGTCTTCAATCAAGGCATCAACTCCTCGCACGAAGAAGAAAGCCGGGAGAAGAAGGCCTGAAGCCGGTGCTACCCCTGCCGCCTTCGTCAACCAAAAGCCGACGCTACAACCGTCGTGCCGAAGCCGGTGCTACCCCCGCCGTCTTCATCAACAAAAGCCGACGCTACAACCGTCGCACGAAGATCGGCGCCATACCCCCCGTCTTCATCAACGAAAGCCGACGCCACAACCGTCGCACGACCATCGGTGCTACCCCCGCCGAAAAGCCAAGACCGACGCCACAACCGTCGAGGAAGCCGGAAGAATAAAGAAGCCTTGAAGAAGTAACGCCAGTCGTTCAAGAAGAAGATCGAGTCTAAGCTAAAGTCAAAGCCGACGCCAGAAGCCAAAGCAGACGCACCGGTAAAGCCTGCGCTAAAGCAACGCACGTGCCAAAGCCAAGCTACTACGACGGTCACGAGCAAAGCACCGCACGTTCTAGCCGATACGACGCAAAGTCCGGAAGAACTAAAGCATCGCAAGTCTCTACCCGTCTACGTTCAAGCGCAAGCGCCAAAGCAAAGCAAACGCCAGAGCCACGCCAAAGCAACGCCAAAGCCGAAAGCTAAAGCCAAAGCTGACGCCAAAAACACAATCGACACCGCGAACCGACGATCAAGGACGTCGAGGTCGAGCAAGGATCGAGGAAGATACGAAGACCGAGGAACGAAGCCCAAAGCCTCCCTAGCCGAGAAAGCGCGAAGCACGGAAGGGACAAAATCAACGGCGGAAACTCCTTAGCCTCTCAAAAACCCTCACCCTGTAAAGACCTCTGTCCTGGGCAACCCCTTCAGAGCTCTCGCACGAACACCACGTGGAGACGCGGATCAAAGGGACCCTCCAGAGGATCTCTCCCACAATCTCCTGATCAAAGAACATTTGTAATCTCGTGTGATCCGCAGTAAAGACGACCCGAATCTTTTTCTGCCTCCACAGTAGGCTTGCTTGATCTTTTGCTGATATTTGGCTACACGAAGGGATGCTTGATCTCGTAGTTCTTCAGAGAAATCCAGATCATCGACGCGAAGCTCTTCATTGATCCCTTCTTCAACTGCCCTGGTCTTCAAAGTATTTGATATATACTCTGTCGGGAGTACTGCTTCCGATCCATATGTCAGACGGAAAGGTGAGAACCCTGTGGATCTTCTCGGAGTTGTGCGTGTGGGGGAAAATCTTCGTGCCGACCCGAAGACCTTCGCAGCACCAGTCAATTGGAGTCGAAGTTAATGTCGAAGATCGTTGGTCGATCGGTTGGTTGAAGTTGTTGCTTTTTTGATATGTAAACAGAAAAGCAATCAGAGAGAGAGAGATTTTGACACAAGAGAAGTGATCTCGGAGTTCAGCCGAAGCCTACGTCTCCGTGCTATAGGGAGCAACCCGAATTCACTAACACTTATGCTGAAGTGACCTCGACAGGCCGAGTATCACTGAAAGCTCCCTGATCTCTTCGAAAGAGAGAAGAAGATCGAAGAGAGATGATAGATCAGAAGTTGAAAATCTTAGAGCTCTAGTTTTTAGAACTGAGAATTCGATCCATTTACATCCAAAGTCTCTGCTATTTATAGGCATTCCGGGTGGCGAATGGCGGTTTCCGCTGCAGTATCTGGGGATCCTCCAGGTAAAGTTGCGGGCCCTGCGGTTGTCTTCGGGGGTCCACCAGGCAGGGCTGGTGGGTCCCGCTGTAGTCCTCGTGGGTCCACCAGGCAGGGCCGGTGGGTCCCGCTATAGCCCTCGTGGGCCCACCAGGCAGGGCCGGTGGGTCCCGCTGTAGTCTTGGTGGGCCCACCAGGCAGGGCCGGTGGGTCCCTCTGTAGTTTTCGTGGGCCCACCAGGCAGGGCCGGTGGGTCCCACTGTAGTTTTCGTGGGCCCACCAGGCAGGGCCGGTGGGTCCCGCTGTAGTCTTCGTGGGCCCACCAGGCAGGGCCGGTGGGTCCCGTTGTAGTCTTCGTGGGCCCACCAGGCAGGGCCGGTGGGTCCCACTGTAGTTTTCGTGGGCCCACCAGGCAGGGCCGGTGGGTCCCGCTGTAGTCTTCGTGGGCCCACCAGGCAGGGCCGGTGGGTCCCGTGGTAGTTGGTAAACTCTCGCCAAAATTTGCACCCACAGTTACCCCCTCCAAGTTAGCTAGAGGCCGATCTAGCTGGCTTGGACTCGTGGTGCAAAGCTAACGACCCCCTGTCACACATGAAGAGGAGCTTTTTGTCGAGTGTTAAGCGTTTGAAAATAGACTGATCGGTCAAATTTGATCGATCGGACAAATTTTGACCGATCAGTTAAAATTTGGCCGATCGGACAAATTTGACTGATCGGTCAAATTTTGACCGATCGGTCAAATTTGACCGATCGGTCAAATTTTGACTGATCAGTCAAAATTCAACCGGTCAAGGATCGGGTGATCGGTCAAAAAACATGGTTTTTTGACCGATCCAGTAGAGATTTTGACCGATCGATTGATTTCTGTTCGATCGGACAAATTTGACTGATCGGTCAAATTTTGACCGATCGGTTAAATTTTGGCCGATCGGTCAAATTTTGACCGATCGGACAAATTTGACCGATCGGTCAAAATTTGACTGATCAGTCAAAATTCAACCGGTCAAGGATCGGGTGATCGGTCAAAAAACATGGTTTTTTGACCGATCTAGTAGAAAATCGACCGATCAGTCGAATTCGACTGGTCAAGTCTGACCGATCAGTCAAAGTGTTTGGTCGAAGTGATCGGTCAAATTTGATCGGTCAAATTTGATCGGTCAAAAAGTGATCGGTCAAATTTGATCGGTCAAATTTTGATCGGTCAAAGAGTGATCGGTCAAATTTGATCGGTCAAATTTTGATCGGTCAAAGTTTGATCGGTCAAAAAAGTGATCGGTCAATTTCGACCTATCGATCGAGGTGATCGGGTGCAACTCGCCAATGGAAGGGGAGGGTGGTATGGTATGTTTGATCAGGTAAAGATTAGATTTGAGAGAAGAAGGTTGTTTGATCGGCTAAATGTTTAGAGAAGTAGCTGTTGAGTTGCCGATCTTTGATCTGCTGCTCGCCGTTCGGGTGCCCGTTCAAGTAGAGGGAGAAAGGGCTGCTGTCGGAGAAGCCAATCGGGTATGTGTTGCTGCGCCGATCGGGTAAATTTGTCCGATCGGGCGATTTTGTCCGATCGGACAAAATCGACAGATCGGGCAAATTCGTCCGATCGAAACTGAGCTGATCGGTTGGAAAAAACACTTCTAGCCCAAGATTCAAATGGATTTTTGGCCGATCAGTCGAGGGCGAAGGACTGCTGCCGGTCGTCGATCAGGCGCCACCAGCCGGTGTCTGGGAAGAAGAAAATCGCCGATCGGCTAAAAAATGCACTGGATCGGGAAGAACACCCCTCGTGGGGACCGATCGCATGAATCTTGACCGGTTGCCAGTGACCGATCGGTCGCTGGCAACCGATCATCGGTCTCGCACCCGAACACCATCTGGATCGGAGATGGGCGGGGTTACTGTTGTCGTTGCCGGTGAAGGGGGGAGAAAGCTGCAGCGGGCTCGATCGGGTTCGTGCAGCCGATCGGAGCCGAGGATGGCGTAGAGGTGGCCGTCGAAGTAGATCGCAGGGGGTCCTCTATCGATCGGTCGCCGATAAGGTCGAGGGAGCTTCGCCGGCCGATTGGGGGTAATGATGTGCTGCGATCGGGAGAGATGACGAGGAGTCCGCAGGTTAAGTTGCCCGAGAACCTTGTGATCGGATGCCACGTCAATGAGAGCAAATTATAGCCGTTGATTATGGTGTTTGCTGTTCAAATCACGCAGGGAAAATTAACTTAACTGACAACACACGTGAATTTGTGTAAGATGGTTTCTCACGTGAAGGCCTCGCTGACTGCACAGTGGGATTGAAAAGTGGGTAGCTCACGTGAAGGTCTTGCTGACTGTACAATGGAGGTGAAATTGGGTCACTCACGTGAAGGTCTCTGTTGACTGAATCAAATATTAAATTTCAAACAAACTTTGTACCCAACGTTTCCCTCCACATTCAAATCAAACCTCTAGATGGCATCCTCTCTCACTCACATTGGATGAAATGCTTTTTAGCCAACCCAGTTGCTGGTGGTTGTGATCAAGTGGGAATGAGAGGTGGTGGATCGGTGCATATACATGCATGCTTGCATGGGAGTTCCATGCATTATGGAAGGGAAGGCTGTGATGGCATTGTTGTTGTGATGACATTGATGCACAAATGATGGCATTGATTATGGTCGTTGATTCACACCTTTGATGTTTGCTTCAAAGGTCAAAAGTTGACAACCCAGGTGAAGGCCATGCAAAAGTTTGATTCACCGATCGAATGATTTTAGCCGATCGGACAAGTTTGTCCGATCGGTAAAAAATTATCCGGTCAAGGTTCGAGTGATCGGCAAAAAACCTCGGTTTTTTGCTAGATCCAGTAGAAAATCGACCGATCGAATGATTTTAGCCGATCGGACAAGTTTGTCCGATCGGTAAAAAATTATCCGGTCAAGGTTCGAGTGATCGGCAAAAAACCTCGGTTTTTTGCCAGATCCAGTAGAAAATCGACCGATCGAATGATTTTAGCCGATCGGACAAGTTTGTCCGATCGGTAAAAAATTATCCGGTTAAGGTTCGAGTGATCGGCAAAAAACCTCAGTTTTTTGCCAGATCCAGTAGAAAATCGACCGATCGAATGATTTTAGCCGATCGGACAAGTTTGTCCGATCGGTAAAAAATTATCCGGTCAAGGTTCGAGTGAGGCCACGAGCGAAGACTTCGATTTGAATGCTGAGACTCAGGTCTCGGACTTTGCTGCCTCGTGCCAAGGTTGCGAGCTTGGACTTTCGACCAAATGCCAAGATGTCGGTCTCAGACTTTGACTAAATTTGGACTTTGTTCGAATGCTGCGGTTCATGCCTCAGACTTTGCCCTTGAATGGTTGATGAGTCCGTCTGTAAGTTGTTGGAGGATTGTTTCTCCGATCTCCTTAGTTTGACAGAAATTAGGCCGAAACGTTCTCTCAACTAATTTGGAGCGTGGAGCACGTCTTTGTATGTTGATGCTGGCTATAGAAGATTGTAGATTCACCCCCTCATCGATGGTGGATTTCCAGAACGAGTCTTCCTCGAGCATGAGAGCACGTGATGCTCTCTTATGAGTGTCGAATGGTAGAAGTCTTCTGTAGTGACTTGGTAAGTTTGAGAGATGTCCTGCCTCTGGAGTGACATTGGCTGAATGCTGCTCGACGCGTGGGACCTTGATCTTCATGTCGAGATGTGTTGAGGCAAAGAGCTTTAGGCTTTGCTAGGGTGCCGAGAGCAGGTCTCGGATTTTGGACTTGCTGCACGTCGAGGCAGCGAAGGTGTCTTGGATTATGTATCTGAGTGTTGATATTCTGGTAGCTTGAAATTGAGAGTTGTGCTGTTTCACAACCCGAAACCGTTTAACATTTGCACGTAAAGAGTCGTGTCGCAACATGAGGCCCTAAACTTGTTAAACGACCTGGTAGCTTGAAATTGAGAGTTGTGCTGTTTCACAACCCGAAACCGTTTAACATTTGCACGTAAAGGGTCGTGTCGCAACACGAGGCCCTAAACTTGTTAAACGACCTGGTAGTTTGAAATTGAGAGTTGTGCTGTTTCACAACCCGAAATCGTTTAACATTTGCACGTAAAGGGTCGTGTCGCAACACGAGGCCCTAAACTTGTTAAACGACCTGGTAGCTTGAAGGTTGAGCTGGCTCAACTTGAATTTGCTTGACGGTTTGACACTGAATATTGCGCTGTCTCATAACTCAGAATTTGAACGGACAAGTAGACGTTTGAAAGCAATCTTTATTCAACATAGAATTTACATCATAGATAGAACAATTTAAGATTTCGAGCATTCCAAGCCCGTGGCAATCGATAGAATCCTTGGCCTCCTTCTGATTTGACTTTGTATAGACCTTCCCAGTTGGGATCTAGTTTCCAGCTGCTGCGTTCTCTGACGATACAAATGGTCGCTTGAAAGTTGATCATCTCCAACCCCCCAGATTTTTCCATCTCGAGGGAGATCTTCACTAGTGATGTTCGAAGGAATGATTTTGCCTGCCTTTGAGAAACTCTTGGAGATGTCCTACACGTAGCAGATCTTCCAAATGATGCCTTAGCCGGTGGCACTGATCAGTTGAATGACCATGACTGCGATGGAAATCACAGTAGACGGTTTTGTCTGCAGTGGCCTTAGTGTCGGGCTGCAGTGGATTAGGCCATCGGAGGAACTCTTCATGCTGAATTCGATCGAGGATCTGTTCGATTGGTAGATTCCATTTGGTAAAAGTAGTCTTCTTTGGAGGAGATCGGCGTCCATCGTTTCTTAATCGCTTGGGTGCGAGAGGAACTTCTGCTTCTGCATTGTAGGCTCTGGTAGCATATTTTGTGGTTTCCCTTTCGGCGGGTCGCCTCTTCGTCTCTCGCCCCTTTCGGGCAACTTGATCATCCTCAACCTCAATTTCCCGTTGGATTCGATCAAACATTGAACCTAGGGAAAGAGGAGGATTGCGAATGAAGTCGTTGTAAATGTGCATGTCGAAGCGGAGTGCATTCTGAAATGCCAACATGATAGCTTCATCATCCAGATGCCTCCCAGAGAGGGCAGCGTGCTCATTGCGAAATCTCCTTGTGAAGCTGCGAAGACTCTCATCCGAACCCATCCTTAGCCGATAGAGGGAATCGAGCTTCTTCTCTGGCTTCAAATTAAGTTGATAATGTTGCACAAAGAGATTGGCTAAGACGCTGAACTGAGTAATGGATCCAGCTCGAAGGTTGTGGTACCAATCGAGGGATGGCTCATCGAGGCTCCCGGCGAAGGTGCGGCAGAGCACGTTGTTCTCTTCTTCATGCGGTGTCAGGGATTGTTTGAAAGAGAGTATATGGAGAGTTGGATCTCCTTTGACGCAATTGAATTTGGGTAGAGTGGGTGTTCTCCATCCCCTTGGAAATGCTGACTCGAATAAGCTTCGATGGAGGGGTCCGACGGAGGAGTATCCATCCCTACGACCCTGCCCTCGACTTAGATGGAGATCGAGGGGTAAGATCGAGAGGTCCTGTTCGGCAGGTTGGAGTCGATGACGAAGGTCCGATCCGAGCCCACGTTGAAGCGGATCGGATGGTGAAACTCTATTCTTCGAGGGCGCACCTTTCATCTGACATCTTCTCGAGTCATCTTGCTTTGAAGGGACTCTTTTGTTGAAGTTGCTACCAGGAGTGGATTGAGAGGATTCGTCGTCGAGGCGGTCCCAAACACTCTGCTTCCACAGGGCAGCAGAGGGAGTTGGATCGCGTCGAACCCTTTCGAGGGTAGTAGTGCCCATTGACCTCTGTTGCTCAGAGTAGATTGAATGTTGCGGAAGATCGACCCTCTCATTTGTAGAGGGGATAGGAAGAGCGATCCCAGCCTCAGAAGCTGCCCTCCTGAGAGCATCCCTCTCAGCGGTGAGGGTGGCGTTTTGCTTTGCAAATTGAAGCAGTTGAAAGTCGACCGCTGAAATTTGATATGTCGAAGGAGGGTCTTTAGCAGGAGTGGGGGTTGTTTGACCAATTGATTGTCGCGCAGGGTGGATGATCGGTCGATCGACAGATCTTCCACTCCCTGAATGAACCCCCATCTCTGGGACAGCAAGGGGCTGTCCGAAATTGAGCCTTTGACTCATTGATCGAGTCTCAGGACGAGCTTGTTGTTGAGTATAACTTCCTTCTGGTTGACCCTGGTGTTTGGTTCTCGCCATTCAGAGTGCGAAGGGTACAACGAGATTGCCGATGTCCGATCAGTTGTCTGATCAACCGAGGGGGCGAGGAAGTTTGGCTATTTGATCTGGTAGTCGAAGTAGAGAGGACACGGCTTCTCGCTCGGATCCCACAGACGGCGCCAAACTGTGGGGGAAAATCTTCGTGCCGACCCGAAGACCTTCGCAGCACCAGTCAATTGGAGTCGAAGTTAATGTCGAAGATCGTTGGTCGATCGGTTGGTTGAAGTTGTTGCTTTTTTGATATGTAAACAGAAAAGCAATCAGAGAGAGAGAGATTTTGACACAAGAGAAGTGATCTCGGAGTTCAGCCGAAGCCTACGTCTCCGTGCTATAGGGAGCAACCCGAATTCACTAACACTTATGCTGAAGTGACCTCGACAGGCCGAGTATCACTGAAAGCTCCCTGATCTCTTCGAAAGAGAGAAGAAGATCGAAGAGAGATGATAGATCAGAAGTTGAAAATCTTAGAGCTCTAGTTTTTAGAACTGAGAATTCGATCCATTTACATCCAAAGTCTCTGCTATTTATAGGCATTCCGGGTGGCGAATGGCGGTTTCCGCTGCAGTATCTGGGGATCCTCCAGGTAAAGTTGCGGGCCCTGCGGTTGTCTTCGGGGGTCCACCAGGCAGGGCTGGTGGGTCCCGCTGTAGTCCTCGTGGGTCCACCAGGCAGGGCCGGTGGGTCCCGCTATAGCCCTCGTGGGCCCACCAGGCAGGGCCGGTGGGTCCCGCTGTAGTCTTCGTGGGCCCACCAGGCAGGGCCGGTGGGTCCCTCTGTAGTTTTCGTGGGCCCACCAGGCAGGGCCGGTGGGTCCCACTGTAGTTTTCGTGGGCCCACCAGGCAGGGCCGGTGGGTCCCGCTGTAGTCTTCGTGGGCCCACCAGGCAGGGCCGGTGGGTCCCGTTGTAGTCTTCGTGGGCCCACCAGGCAGGGCCGGTGGGTCCCACTGTAGTTTTCGTGGGCCCACCAGGCAGGGCCGGTGGGTCCCGCTGTAGTCTTCGTGGGCCCACCAGGCAGGGCCGGTGGGTCCCGTGGTAGTTGGTAAACTCTCGCCAAAATTTGCACCCACAGTTACCCCCTCCAAGTTAGCTAGAGGCCGATCTAGCTGGCTTGGACTCGTGGTGCAAAGCTAACGACCCCCTGTCACACATGAAGAGGAGCTTTTTGTCGAGTGTTAAGCGTTTGAAAATAGACTGATCGGTCAAATTTGATCGATCGGACAAATTTTGACCGATCAGTTAAAATTTGGCCGATCGGACAAATTTGACTGATCGGTCAAATTTTGACCGATCGGTCAAATTTGACCGATCGGTCAAATTTTGACTGATCAGTCAAAATTCAACCGGTCAAGGATCGGGTGATCGGTCAAAAAACATGGTTTTTTGACCGATCCAGTAGAGATTTTGACCGATCGATTGATTTCTGTTCGATCGGACAAATTTGACTGATCGGTCAAATTTTGACCGATCGGTTAAATTTTGGCCGATCGGTCAAATTTTGACCGATCGGACAAATTTGACCGATCGGTCAAAATTTGACTGATCAGTCAAAATTCAACCGGTCAAGGATCGGGTGATCGGTCAAAAAACATGGTTTTTTGACCGATCTAGTAGAAAATCGACCGATCAGTCGAATTCGACTGGTCAAGTCTGACCGATCAGTCAAAGTGTTTGGTCGAAGTGATCGGTCAAATTTGATCGGTCAAATTTGATCGGTCAAAAAGTGATCGGTCAAATTTGATCGGTCAAATTTTGATCGGTCAAAGAGTGATCGGTCAAATTTGATCGGTCAAATTTTGATCGGTCAAAGTTTGATCGGTCAAAAAAGTGATCGGTCAATTTCGACCTATCGATCGAGGTGATCGGGTGCAACTCGCCAATGGAAGGGGAGGGTGGTATGGTATGTTTGATCAGGTAAAGATTTGATTTGAGAGAAGAAGGTTGTTTGATCGGCTAAATGTTTAGAGAAGTAGCTGTTGAGTTGCCGATCTTTGATCTGCTGCTCGCCGTTCGGGTGCCCGTTCAAGTAGAGGGAGAAAGGGCTGCTGTCGGAGAAGCCAATCGGGTATGTGTTGCTGCGCCGATCGGGTAAATTTGTCCGATCGGGCGATTTTGTCCGATCGGACAAAATCGACAGATCGGGCAAATTCGTCCGATCGAAACTGAGCTGATCGGTTGGAAAAAACACTTCTAGCCCAAGATTCAAATGGATTTTTGGCCGATCAGTCGAGGGCGAAGGACTGCTGCCGGTCGTCGATCAGGCGCCACCAGCCGGTGTCTGGGAAGAAGAAAATCGCCGATCGGCTAAAAAATGCACTGGATCGGGAAGAACACCCCTCGTGGGGACCGATCGCATGAATCTTGACCGGTTGCCAGTGACCGATCGGTCGCTGGCAACCGATCATCGGTCTCGCACCCGAACACCATCTGGATCGGAGATGGGCGGGGTTACTGTTGTCGTTGCCGGTGAAGGGGGGAGAAAGCTGCAGCGGGCTCGATCGGGTTCGTGCAGCCGATCGGAGCCGAGGATGGCGTAGAGGTGGCCGTCGAAGTAGATCGCAGGGGGTCCTCTATCGATCGGTCGCCGATAAGGTCGAGGGAGCTTCGCCGGCCGATTGGGGGTAATGATGTGCTGCGATCGGGAGAGATGACGAGGAGTCCGCAGGTTAAGTTGCCCGAGAACCTTGTGATCGGATGCCACGTCAATGAGAGCAAATTATAGCCGTTGATTATGGTGTTTGCTGTTCAAATCACGCAGGGAAAATTAACTTAACTGACAACACACGTGAATTTGTGTAAGATGGTTTCTCACGTGAAGGCCTCGCTGACTGCACAGTGGGATTGAAAAGTGGGTAGCTCACGTGAAGGTCTTGCTGACTGTACAATGGAGGTGAAATTGGGTCACTCACGTGAAGGTCTCTGTTGACTGAATCAAATATTAAATTTCAAACAAACTTTGTACCCAACGTTTCCCTCCACATTCAAATCAAACCTCTAGATGGCATCCTCTCTCACTCACATTGGATGAAATGCTTTTTAGCCAACCCAGTTGCTGGTGGTTGTGATCAAGTGGGAATGAGAGGTGGTGGATCGGTGCATATACATGCATGCTTGCATGGGAGTTCCATGCATTATGGAAGGGAAGGCTGTGATGGCATTGTTGTTGTGATGACATTGATGCACAAATGATGGCATTGATTATGGTCGTTGATTCACACCTTTGATGTTTGCTTCAAAGGTCAAAAGTTGACAACCCAGGTGAAGGCCATGCAAAAGTTTGATTCACCGATCGAATGATTTTAGCCGATCGGACAAGTTTGTCCGATCGGTAAAAAATTATCCGGTCAAGGTTCGAGTGATCGGCAAAAAACCTCGGTTTTTTGCTAGATCCAGTAGAAAATCGACCGATCGAATGATTTTAGCCGATCGGACAAGTTTGTCCGATCGGTAAAAAATTATCCGGTCAAGGTTCGAGTGATCGGCAAAAAACCTCGGTTTTTTGCCAGATCCAGTAGAAAATCGACCGATCGAATGATTTTAGCCGATCGGACAAGTTTGTCCGATCGGTAAAAAATTATCCGGTTAAGGTTCGAGTGATCGGCAAAAAACCTCAGTTTTTTGCCAGATCCAGTAGAAAATCGACCGATCGAATGATTTTAGCCGATCGGACAAGTTTGTCCGATCGGTAAAAAATTATCCGGTCAAGGTTCGAGTGAGGCCACGAGCGAAGACTTCGATTTGAATGCTGAGACTCAGGTCTCGGACTTTGCTGCCTCGTGCCAAGGTTGCGAGCTTGGACTTTCGACCAAATGCCAAGATGTCGGTCTCAGACTTTGACTAAATTTGGACTTTGTTCGAATGCTGCGGTTCATGCCTCAGACTTTGCCCTTGAATGGTTGATGAGTCCGTCTGTAAGTTGTTGGAGGATTGTTTCTCCGATCTCCTTAGTTTGACAGAAATTAGGCCGAAACGTTCTCTCAACTAATTTGGAGCGTGGAGCACGTCTTTGTATGTTGATGCTGGCTATAGAAGATTGTAGATTCACCCCCTCATCGATGGTGGATTTCCAGAACGAGTCTTCCTCGAGCATGAGAGCACGTGATGCTCTCTTATGAGTGTCGAATGGTAGAAGTCTTCTGTAGTGACTTGGTAAGTTTGAGAGATGTCCTGCCTCTGGAGTGACATTGGCTGAATGCTGCTCGACGCGTGGGACCTTGATCTTCATGTCGAGATGTGTTGAGGCAAAGAGCTTTAGGCTTTGCTAGGGTGCCGAGAGCAGGTCTCGGATTTTGGACTTGCTGCACGTCGAGGCAGCGAAGGTGTCTTGGATTATGTATCTGAGTGTTGATATTCTGGTAGCTTGAAATTGAGAGTTGTGCTGTTTCACAACCCGAAACCGTTTAACATTTGCACGTAAAGAGTCGTGTCGCAACATGAGGCCCTAAACTTGTTAAACGACCTGGTAGCTTGAAATTGAGAGTTGTGCTGTTTCACAACCCGAAACCGTTTAACATTTGCACGTAAAGGGTCGTGTCGCAACACGAGGCCCTAAACTTGTTAAACGACCTGGTAGTTTGAAATTGAGAGTTGTGCTGTTTCACAACCCGAAATCGTTTAACATTTGCACGTAAAGGGTCGTGTCGCAACACGAGGCCCTAAACTTGTTAAACGACCTGGTAGCTTGAAGGTTGAGCTGGCTCAACTTGAATTTGCTTGACGGTTTGACACTGAATATTGCGCTGTCTCATAACTCAGAATTTGAACGGACAAGTAGACGTTTGAAAGCAATCTTTATTCAACATAGAATTTACATCATAGATAGAACAATTTAAGATTTCGAGCATTCCAAGCCCGTGGCAATCGATAGAATCCTTGGCCTCCTTCTGATTTGACTTTGTATAGACCTTCCCAGTTGGGATCTAGTTTCCAGCTGCTGCGTTCTCTGACGATACAAATGGTCGCTTGAAAGTTGATCATCTCCAACCCCCCAGATTTTTCCATCTCGAGGGAGATCTTCACTAGTGATGTTCGAAGGAATGATTTTGCCTGCCTTTGAGAAACTCTTGGAGATGTCCTACACGTAGCAGATCTTCCAAATGATGCCTTAGCCGGTGGCACTGATCAGTTGAATGACCATGACTGCGATGGAAATCACAGTAGACGGTTTTGTCTGCAGTGGCCTTAGTGTCGGGCTGCAGTGGATTAGGCCATCGGAGGAACTCTTCATGCTGAATTCGATCGAGGATCTGTTCGATTGGTAGATTCCATTTGGTAAAAGTAGTCTTCTTTGGAGGAGATCGGCGTCCATCGTTTCTTAATCGCTTGGGTGCGAGAGGAACTTCTGCTTCTGCATTGTAGGCTCTGGTAGCATATTTTGTGGTTTCCCTTTCGGCGGGTCGCCTCTTCGTCTCTCGCCCCTTTCGGGCAACTTGATCATCCTCAACCTCAATTTCCCGTTGGATTCGATCAAACATTGAACCTAGGGAAAGAGGAGGATTGCGAATGAAGTCGTTGTAAATGTGCATGTCGAAGCGGAGTGCATTCTGAAATGCCAACATGATAGCTTCATCATCCAGATGCCTCCCAGAGAGGGCAGCGTGCTCATTGCGAAATCTCCTTGTGAAGCTGCGAAGACTCTCATCCGAACCCATCCTTAGCCGATAGAGGGAATCGAGCTTCTTCTCTGGCTTCAAATTAAGTTGATAATGTTGCACAAAGAGATTGGCTAAGACGCTGAACTGAGTAATGGATCCAGCTCGAAGGTTGTGGTACCAATCGAGGGATGGCTCATCGAGGCTCCCGGCGAAGGTGCGGCAGAGCACGTTGTTCTCTTCTTCATGCGGTGTCAGGGATTGTTTGAAAGAGAGTATATGGAGAGTTGGATCTCCTTTGACGCAATTGAATTTGGGTAGAGTGGGTGTTCTCCATCCCCTTGGAAATGCTGACTCGAATAAGCTTCGATGGAGGGGTCCGACGGAGGAGTATCCATCCCTACGACCCTGCCCTCGACTTAGATGGAGATCGAGGGGTAAGATCGAGAGGTCCTGTTCGGCAGGTTGGAGTCGATGACGAAGGTCCGATCCGAGCCCACGTTGAAGCGGATCGGATGGTGAAACTCTATTCTTCGAGGGCGCACCTTTCATCTGACATCTTCTCGAGTCATCTTGCTTTGAAGGGACTCTTTTGTTGAAGTTGCTACCAGGAGTGGATTGAGAGGATTCGTCGTCGAGGCGGTCCCAAACACTCTGCTTCCACAGGGCAGCAGAGGGAGTTGGATCGCGTCGAACCCTTTCGAGGGTAGTAGTGCCCATTGACCTCTGTTGCTCAGAGTAGATTGAATGTTGCGGAAGATCGACCCTCTCATTTGTAGAGGGGATAGGAAGAGCGATCCCAGCCTCAGAAGCTGCCCTCCTGAGAGCATCCCTCTCAGCGGTGAGGGTGGCGTTTTGCTTTACAAATTGAAGCAGTTGAAAGTCGACCGCTGAAATTTGATATGTCGAAGGAGGGTCTTTAGCAGGAGTGGGGGTTGTTTGACCAATTGATTGTCGCGCAGGGTGGATGATCGGTCGATCGACAGATCTTCCACTCCCTGAATGAACCCCCATCTCTGGGACAGCAAGGGGCTGTCCGAAATTGAGCCTTTGACTCATTGATCGAGTCTCAGGACGAGCTTGTTGTTGAGTATAACTTCCTTCTGGTTGACCCTGGTGTTTGGTTCTCGCCATTCAGAGTGCGAAGGGTACAACGAGATTGCCGATGTCCGATCAGTTGTCTGATCAACCGAGGGGGCGAGGAAGTTTGGCTATTTGATCTGGTAGTCGAAGTAGAGAGGACACGGCTTCTCGCTCGGATCCCACAGACGGCGCCAAACTGTGGGGGAAAATCTTCGTGCCGACCCGAAGACCTTCGCAGCACCAGTCAATTGGAGTCGAAGTTAATGTCGAAGATCGTTGGTCGATCGGTTGGTTGAAGTTGTTGCTTTTTTGATATGTAAACAGAAAAGCAATCAGAGAGAGAGAGATTTTGACACAAGAGAAGTGATCTCGGAGTTCAGCCGAAGCCTACGTCTCCGTGCTATAGGGAGCAACCCGAATTCACTAACACTTATGCTGAAGTGACCTCGACAGGCCGAGTATCACTGAAAGCTCCCTGATCTCTTCGAAAGAGAGAAGAAGATCGAAGAGAGATGATAGATCAGAAGTTGAAAATCTTAGAGCTCTAGTTTTTAGAACTGAGAATTCGATCCATTTACATCCAAAGTCTCTGCTATTTATAGGCATTCCGGGTGGCGAATGGCGGTTTCCGCTGCAGTATCTGGGGATCCTCCAGGTAAAGTTGCGGGCCCTGCGGTTGTCTTCGGGGGTCCACCAGGCAGGGCTGGTGGGTCCCGCTGTAGTCCTCGTGGGTCCACCAGGCAGGGCCGGTGGGTCCCGCTATAGCCCTCGTGGGCCCACCAGGCAGGGCCGGTGGGTCCCGCTGTAGTCTTCGTGGGCCCACCAGGCAGGGCCGGTGGGTCCCTCTGTAGTTTTCGTGGGCCCACCAGGCAGGGCCGGTGGGTCCCACTGTAGTTTTCGTGGGCCCACCAGGCAGGGCCGGTGGGTCCCGCTGTAGTCTTCGTGGGCCCACCAGGCAGGGCCGGTGGGTCCCGTTGTAGTCTTCGTGGGCCCACCAGGCAGGGCCGGTGGGTCCCACTGTAGTTTTCGTGGGCCCACCAGGCAGGGCCGGTGGGTCCCGCTGTAGTCTTCGTGGGCCCACCAGGCAGGGCCGGTGGGTCCCGTGGTAGTTGGTAAACTCTCGCCAAAATTTGCACCCACAGTGCGATATCCCCAAAGAACTTCAGGTAGGACTTGTTCCCACAATCCTTTCTTGTTGTTGAGTTTCTTCTTGAGTATACCAAGAATAGCTCTATTGGAGGCTTCAGATTGACCATTGCATTGAGGATATCTTAGAGTTGAATAAAAGAGTTTGATTCCGTTGTTCAGACAGAATTCTCAAAATTTGTCGGAGTCAAATTGAGCTCCATTGTCAGCAACTAGAACTTGAGGTGTACCAAACCTTGAGAAGATGTTGTGCCGAATAAATTTGATCACTTCATCATCGGTCTCTCGAAAGAGTGGCACAGCTTCAACCCATTTGGTGAAGTAATCTGTGGCCAGCAATAGATACTTCTTCTTGCTCGGGGTTGGAGGAAAGGGACCCAAGAAGTCCAACCCCCATTGATGGAAAGGCCACGGACTCGACAATTGGTGAAGCTCATCTGCAGGGAGATGGATAGCTCGAGCATGTCGTTGGCATGGCTCGCATCTTTGAACGAGTTGGTGAGCATCCCTTGCCATTGTTGGCCAGTAGTAACCTTGTAATTTTGTCTTGGCTTCAAGTGATCTTCCTCCTGAATGGTTCCCGCAGGCTCCAGAGTGGATATCAATCAGGATTGCCTTTACTTGTTCAGGGCCAATACATTTGAGGAACACCCCATTGTGAGATTTGAAGTATAGATCTTCTCCTTGAATGGTATAACATGGAAGCTTTCTTTGAAGTTTTCGGGCTTGAGTTGGATCTTCTGGCATTTTGTCGTTTTTGAAGAAGTCGAAAATTGACCGTCTCCAATCCCCAAGCTCGCTTGTAGTAGTGAGGTTCAATGTCAGTTGATCTCCACCCCCAGATCTTTTTGTAGTAGCAAGGATCTGTTGTTCAGGGGTAGTCTTGGGCACTTCTTGATAATTGATTTGTATTTGTCTTCCTCTGAGTGAGTCTCCAAGAACTGAGGCAGCATTGGCTAAGGCATCTGCTTCTCGATTCTCTGCTCTTGGGATTTGAATGAATTCAGTATTAGTAAAACGTTGTTGAAGACGTCGTACTAAGGCCAAGTAGAGTTGCATTCTCTCTTCACGAGCTGTGTACTCTCCATTGATTTGCCTTATGATCAGCTGGGAATCGCTGTAGACGATGATTCGATCTACCCCCAGGGATTTAGCCATTTCGAGTCCGGAAATGAGTGCTTCGTATTCGGCTTCATTGTTGGTGGCATTGAACCCGAGGAGAGTGGCTTTCTGGAGATGATCAAGTTCGGGGGATACCAAGACTATCCCAGTTCCCGAACCGATCGCACTTGAAGCTCCATCAGTATAAAGCTTCCATGGAGGAGTTGTGGCAATAGCCTCGAGGCTCGGATCGGTTTTTGTTGCAAGATTGATCGGAGGATCAGCTTCATCTTCTAAGCGCATATCGACATCTTCTTCCCAAGTGATGGGGTCTTCAACCGGAAAGTCAGCTAGAAAATCAGCAATGGCCTGACCTTTGATGGAAGTGCGAGATTCGAATTGAATCCCCAGAGCGCTCATTTCGATCACCCATTTGGTCATTCGACCAGCTCGACCAGCTTTGTCAACGATATCTTTGAGTGGGTGTTCTGAAATGACAGTGATCTGATGAGAGACAAAGTAGGGTTGGAGGCGACGTGATGCAGTGAGCAAGGCCAGAATGACCTTCTCAGTTTTTGAATAACGAGACTCAGCCGGAAGAAGAGTATGGCTGATGTAGTAGACTGGATGCTCGATGCCTTCTCTTCTGCTGACTAGGACCGCACTGATTGCTTGATCGGTGACAGCGAGGTAGAGCCCTAGATCTTCTTTTGGAAGTGGAGCCGTCAGGATAGGGGCTTGTACCAGATATTTCTTGATGTCTTGGAAAGCTTCTTCGCAAATTGGACCCCATCCAGATGTATCCGCCTTTCGTAGCTTATCGAAGAGTGGTTTGCATTTGTCAGAAGACTTCGAGATGAACAGATTGAGGGCTGCCAACCTTCCAGTGAGGCGTTGAACTTCCTTTCGATTCGTAGGTGATGGTATGTCAAGGATAGCTCGAATTTGGTCGGGGTTGGCTTCAATGTCCTTCCTGGTCACAAGATGACCCAGGAATTTGCCCGATTGAACTCCGAAAGCACACTTGGCTGGATTGAGCTTCATACGGTACTTCCGAATGACTTGAAAAGTTTCCGCCAGATCGGATAGATATTTTCCTCGAGTGGAGCTCTTTGTGAGGAGATCGTCGACATAGACTTCGATGTTGCGACCGATCTGATCTTCGAACATCTTTGTGACTAGCCTTTGATAAGTGGAGCCGGCATTTTTGAGACCGAATGGCATTACATTATAACAGTAAAGGCCCCGGCTGGTCACAAAGCATGTCTTCTCTTGATCTTCAAGGTGAAGCGGAATTTGGTTGTACCCAGAGTATCCATCCATGAAAGATAGTAGCTCGTGGCCAGCAGTGGCATCGATGAGTCTATCTATCCTTGGCATGGGAAATGGATCTTTGGGACAGGCCTTGTTGAGGTTGGTGAAGTCGATACACACCCTGACCTTTCCGTTCTTCTTTGGAACAACAACTATGTTGGAGATCCAAGTAGGATACTCTACTTTACGGATGAAACCTGCCGCGAGTAGTTTACTGATCTCTTCTTGAACTGCAATTTGTAGTTCTGGTCGTATTGTGCGTGGCTTTTGCTTGACGGGTTTCACTTCTTCTTTGATAGCGAGCTGGTGGCAGGCATCATCTGGATTGATCCCTGGCATGTCTTCAAAACACCAGGCGAAGACGTCGATGTTGGTTTGAAGGAAGGATACCATGTCTTGCGCTTCTGCGTCGCTAAGACCGGTACCAATCAATGTTTGTCGATGGAGATCTCCACTGCCAATATTGATTGGGATAATTTCTTCAATTGAAGGTGAGGCTTCCCATTCGATTGGTGGGGGTTCGATCAGTGGAATCTCCTTTGATTGCTATTTGGAGGAGGGGCCAGCTTCGTCTCGTGTCCGCTTTGGAGGGGCAATATTGATCTTACGATCTGTTTTTGTAGCTGCGGCTTCACACGATCTCCCGGCTTGCTGATCTCCTCGTATGCAGACAATGCCTTCTCCTGTTGCAAATTTGAGGAGTTGATGATAAGGAGAGGAGATGGCATTTATCTGGTGGGGAAATGGTCGCCCGAGAATGGCATTGTAGCTGGATGTTCCTTCGACGATAGCAAATCTCACCGAGACTCGAGTCTCTCGGCTGAGATCGAGAGTGAACCTTGACTCGCCCATAGTGATGCTTTGCTCACCGTTGAATCCAGTAATCACCGTTGGGACAACATCAAGGGTTGAATATTTATGTTCCAGCCGTTTGAAGCAGTCTGAGAACATAATATCGATGGAGCTCCCAGTGTCGATGAGGATTCAATTGACAGTGCTTCCATCAACGAGGAGCTTTATAACCAAGGGGTCTCGATGCGGAGTATGAACTCCTTGAAGGTCTGAGTCGTTGAAGACGATGGAGGGCCAAGCTAAACCCTCGATAGGCTTCTCGATCCATGTGTCTTCTTTGTTCGCCGCAGCACGAACATGGAAGATACGACAAACCTGCCGATCAACTTCTTTCCCCGTCACCGCTTGATTGTGCAATGATCCATGAATGCCGAAGACGTTGGCATTCACAGTAAGAGGAGATCAGTTAGAAGAGATTTGATGGACCCAGCAAGCTTCTTTCCCCTTTGCAGAGGATCGGCGTTGATCTTGCCCTTCTTTGATGAACTCTTGAAGATGACCCTCTCGCAGCAAATCTTCGAGATGAAATTTTAGCCGGTAGTACCGATCGGTGGAATGACCGTGACTTCGGTGGAAGTCGCAATAAACTATTTTGTCCGCCGTGAATTTAGTGTTTGGCTGAAGCGGATTGGGCCTTCGAAGGAATTCTTCGTGTTGAATGCGGTCGAGGATCTATTCGACCGGTAAATTCCACTCGGTGAAAGTGGTCTTCGTCGGAGATCGTCTTCCATCGTTCTTCGATCGTTTATTGGCAGGGGGGGCTGCTGCCTCAGCGTTGTGAGCTTTGGCAGCATACTTCGGAGCCTCTCTCTCCGCAGGCCTTCGCTTTTACTCTCGCCCCTTTCGAGCCACTTGATCATCTTCAACCTCAATCTCCCTCTGAATTCGATCAAACATTGAACCCAGGGAAGGAGGGGGATTGCGAATGAAGTTGTTGTAGATGTGTAGATCGAAGCGGAGGGCGTTCTGGAAAGCCAACATGATGGCTTCATCATCCAGATGTCTTCCAGAGAGGGCAGCATACTCGTTGCGAAATCTTCTTGTGAAACTGCGGAGAGTCTCGTCAGCACCCATCCTTAGCCGATAGAGGGAGTCGAGCTTCTTTTCTGGCTTCAGATTGAGTTAATAATGCTGCACAAAGAGGTTAGCCAAAACACCGAACTGGGTGATGGACCCAGCTCGAAGATTATGATACCAATCGAGTGATGGCTCATCGAGACTTCCGGCGAAAGTGCGACAAAGCACGTTGTTCTCTTCTTCGTGCGGTGTCAAGGCTTGCTTGAAGGCAAGTATATGGAGAGTTGGATCTCCTCTGATGCAATTGAATTTGGGGAGAGTGGGAGTTCTCCATCCCCTTGGAAATGTTGACTCGAACAAACTCCGATAGAGAGGTCTGGCAGAGGAGTACCCATCTCTACGACCATGCCCCCGACTTGGATGTAGATCGAGAGGCAGAATCGAGAGGTCTTGTTCAGGCCTCTGAATATCAGCAGGTTGGAGTCGGTGGCGAAGGTCCGATCCAAGTCCACGTTGGAGTGGAATGGAAGGGGAGACTCTACTCTTTGAGGGAGCACCCTTCATCTGGTGCCTTCTTGGTATATCAGACTTTGAAGGAGCCTTCCTATCGCAGTTGCGACCAGAAGAGGATTGGGAGGACTCGTCGTCGAGGCGATCCCAAACACTCTGCTTACATGGGGCAGCAGAGGGAGTTGGGTCGCGTCGAATCCTCTCGAGGATAGCAGTGCCCACTGACCTCTGTTGCTCGGAGTGGATTGATGGTCGTGGAAGTTTGACCCTCTCGTTAGTAGAGGGGATAGGAAGAGCAATTCCATCCTCGGAGGCTGCCTTCTTAAGGGCGTCTCTCTCTGCGGTGAGGGCGACGTTTTGTTTTGCAAATTGAAGCAATTGGAAGTCAACCGCAGAGATTTGATAGGTCGATGGAGGGTCTTCAGCAGGAGCAGGGGCAGTTTGCCCAATCAACTGTCGTGCGGGCTGGGCGATCGGTCGATCGACAGATCTCCCACTCCCTGAGCGAACCCCCATCTCGGGGACAACAAGGGGCTGTCCGAAGTTGAGCCTTTGACTCATTGAACGAGTCTCAGGACGAGCTTGTTGTTGAGTGTTACTTCCTTCTGGTTGACCCTGATGTTTCGTTCTCGCCATTTAGTAGAGAGCGAAGGGTACAACGAGAGTGCTGATGTCCGAACAGTTGTCTGATCAACCGAGAGGGCGAGGAAGTTTGACTATCAAGATCGGTTGTCTGCTCAACCGATCTAATAGTCGTAGAGAGAGCTTGGCTTTTCGTTCGGAATCCCACAGACGGCGCCAAGCTGTGGGAGAAAATCTTCGTGCCGACCCGAAGACTTCTCCGCACCAGTCAATTGAAGTTTTGAGTCGAAGATAGTTGTTCGATCTGTCGATTGGAGTTGGAGCTTTCAATATGCAAACAGAGAAAGTTGGACACGAGAGATGTGATCTCGGAGTTCAGCCGAAGCCTACGTCTCCGTGCTATAGGGAGCAACCCGAATTTACTAATACTTGTATCGAAGTGATCTCGACAGGCCAAGTATCACTGAAACCACTCTGATCTCTTCAAAGGAGAGAAGAAGATCAAAGAGAGGTGGAAGAGGGAAAGCTGAGAAATTCCAGAGCTATGGGTTCTGAAAATTAGATCTCAGAACTGGAAATCAGATTTTCGATCCTTTTACATTCAAAGGTTCTGCTATTTATAGAATTTATGGGGAGGAACTCCGGGGTAAATGGCGGTTTCTGCTGCCGTATCTGGGGATCCTCCAGGTAAAGCAGGTGGACCCCGCTACCGTCTCCTGGGGGGATTCCACAGGCTCTTGGGCGCACCAGGCAGGGCCGGTGGGTCCCGCTGTAGTTTTCGGGGGCCCACCAGGCAGGGCCGGTGGATCCCGCTGTAGTCTTCGGGGGCCCACCAGGCAGGGCCGGTGGATCCCGCTGTAGTCTTCGGGGGCCCACCGGGCAGGGCCGGTGGGTCCCGCTGTAGTCTTCGGGGGCCCACCATGCAGGGCCGGTGGGTCCCGCTGATTTGTAGATTTCTTGCCAAAATTTGCACCCACACCAAGCAGGGCTACGGGTCCCACCGTCGTACTTGTGGATCCCAGGCAGGGTTGCGGGTCCCACCGTTGGGCGTTAGCCAGATTTTGCACTTACAGTTATCCCCTCCCAGCTAGATAGATGTTAACTTAGATGGCTGGTACGTCCTGATGCAAAGTCGGTCGCTCGTCTGTCAACCTTCTATTCAGGACCATTCGTCGTGCGTCTGCCGACCAGTTACGCGGGACCGACCGTTGTCTACTTACCGATCTGTTACGCAGGGCCGACCGCTGTCTGTCTGCTGACCCATTGCGCGGGATCGGTCGTCGTTTGTCTATCGATCCGTTGTGCGGGGTCGACCGTTGTCTTCTGTCGACCTGCTGCACGGGGCTGACCGCTGTCTGTCTATCGACCCGTTATGCAGGGCTGACCGTTGTCTACCTGCTGCCCCGTCACGCGGGGCCGATCGTTATCTGCCAGCCGACCCGTTGCACGAGGCCGACCGTTGTGCTTGCCGACCCCCTACCGGGGGTCAGCCATCGTCTGTCTACCGACCTCCTATCAGGGCCTGACCGTCGTTTGGCTGCCGACCTGCTGCGCGTGGCCGGTCGTTGCACCTGCCGACCCCCTACCAGGGGCCGGTCGGGTACGCGTCTGCCTACCGATTGCACTGTTGGAATTGGATCCGCTAATCAGAGTCACAACAGAAGCAAAAGATAGATCCGAAGATCATACGGTGTATGTTTTATTACAATTAATTCTACAAAACAATCTACATGCAAATCTATGATCTTAGCATATGTGCGGACACCCTAGAGGCATACTACGATCTACGGAAGACATACATGCATCTAGTTAGATGTTTAGAATCATCATACCTTATGGATCTATGATCCGGAGATAACGGAACGATGAAGAACCGCACTTGAATCGCAAGGGAAACTATCGGATAGCACCTTGTCCTTTGCGAATTGAAGAATCCTCGAAATCCCGTCTCTGAGTACAAGGATTACGAGCCGACGGAGAAATCCGTTGCGAAGACAATGGCGAGCCGCTAGGTTTCCTCCTTCTCTTTCTCTCTTCTTTCTTCTCCTTCCTTCAACTTTCTTCTCCCTTCTTCTTCCTCTCTTTTCCTTGGCCGAAACCACAAAGGAGGAGGACTAAGGGGGTTCGGATTTTCTGGAGGAGAGGATGCCTTAGGCCGGGCCCTCCCTCTCCCTATTCCCTTATAGGGTCGGTCTCCCATGGCTTCAAGGAAGCTAGGACCGGCCCTAGTAGGATTAGGATAGAGGGGGGGGCGGTTTTTAGGGATTTCCAGTGTCTATCGTGAAGCCTGGACAAAAACGCCCTTTACAAAAAGTGAAAAACTGATCGAAAGAGAGACTGAGTGAGGTGCGCTATTCGAAATCGAGTTCTGTCAGTGCCTGTGAGCTCCTGGAATTATTCCGCTCATTCTAAGATCCATATTCAATATGTTCTGAGCCATATTTCAGTATTTACCAAAATACCCCAACGGCCTGTAACACATGTGAATTAGGTTCTTTGGTTCCGGGCTTGCGCTCCATCGCGCTACTTCGCATCCAACATATCCAACTAGGTCGGGGAACAATTCCTATACCCAACGACAGGGTGGAACCTTCAGGGTTTGAGATCTCTAACTCCAACCGGATCCCTGATTAACTGTTCCAGTGGCACACCGAAAGTTCCGTTAATCAGCCCTAATCCGATTAACCCGCGTAGCCACCCAGAGTGCGACACGAGTTGAACTCTAGTGATCCTAAACTTATGTTACTCTCTCGTAACCCTATTCTCTACTATACTCCGATAATCCTTAGTCCCTCTTATTACTGGTGCCATGATACGACTCGGGCGGTGGGGAGCACCGTCAGATCCCGATCGATCATCTGACTAGGAATTGATGACTTGTCATCTATAACACCACACACCTTCCGGTGCTATGCCTAGCATCCGGGACGTCGTCAGTCATACTGACAACCACCAGGCCTGGGTTAACTGTGTGGACAAATTGACTCATCAAAACGCACCCATCCAACACTGGACGTCGGATAACCTGTAGGGATTACATGTCACTCAAGCGCCAGCCAGGTAACCCAACGTACCGTGGTATTGGACTATGGAAGGTCCGCACACGTTGGCACATCAAAGCACTACACAACTGGTTGGCCCAATGTACATGGTCCCTCAGGGTTAAGGACGGATTATCTATAGTAGTAAGAAGGTTTCTGCACCAGTGTCTGAATCACTGAACTGTGCACCATCTTGGTTCCTGTTCAACACGATCATCGTGCTTGGTCAGGTGAATGGGAATCCCACGTTCCCGTAGTGGAGACTTCACCACATCCTGTACCTGCCAACAACTTATTCTCGGTGAAGCGACCAGCATCACCAAAGCTGTGAACTAGTTCTAGGTCTACACAGAACTGGTCCACTGGGTCTCCCAAGCATGTATCCTCCATGCGCCTCAGTGGCCTACTGTGTTCCCTAGGGTCCTTTTATTATATTAGTATTATCATATACCAGAGTAGTATTCTAATTAAAGCAATAACCAAAGTCATCTTTATTAATGTTAATATAGAAAATCCACGCTAAGGACACACGAGCTACAACATGCACAGGGTCGATCGTTGGGTCCGTCGACCCCCTGCTAGGGGCCGACTGGGTGTACGTTACCCCTTTCCAGTTAGGCAGTGGGAACCTAGTTGACTGGGATTCCATAGGGCAAGGCCGACGGCCGACGCCGGTGGGCGATTGCATAAGTAGGGTTCGGGCAGGGGGACCCTGGGGGTGGGGGTTTCGAGCAAAAAACTAGGGGGGCAGGAGGTTTTAAGCAAAAGAACCGGGGGTGGGGGGTTCTTGGAAAAGAAATTAGGGGTGGGGGGGGGTTGGGCAAAAAACCAGGGTACGGGGGGGTTTTGGGCAAAAAACCATGGGGCAGTTTTTTCGGGCTGTATGGGTGAGGGGGGTTTGGGCAAAAAGGGAAAATCGGGGCCCTCGGGGGTTTGTTCGGGCCGGTTTGATGAACAGGGGAGGGAGGAGGTAGCCGGGCAGCGGCGCTGAGGAGGTTGGGTCGGGCGAGGAAGGCGGCGGTGGAGGGGTGCTTGTGGAGGGCGTGAAGGAACGACAACGGGGGGGGGGGGGGGGGGGGTGGCGTGACAGGGGTGCAGAAGGAGCGGGGTGGCGCGGGCTTGAGTTCGGCAGCAGCGGTGGCGGCCAGACGCGGGGAAGGAACGGCAACGGGGGGGGAGGGGGGGTAGGCAGCGGCCGAGCGGCGGGAGTGGCTGGAGGGAGGGAGGGGGGAGGGGGTGGTAGGCAGCGGCCGAGCGGCGGGAGTAGCTGGAGGGAGGGAGGGGGGGGGTCTTGCAAGAGGGTGGTGTCTTACAAGGGGGGTGTTGGGGGGGGGGGGGGGGGGGGGGGGTCTTGCAAGAGGGTGGGGTCTTGCAAGAGGGGGAGGTCCTTGCAAGATTTTCTCTTTTTTTTTACTCACTTTTTTTTCATCCTCTCACACTCTAACTCTCTCTCACACCCACTCAAAAAGCCGAGAGAAGGGGCTGCACAGTTGAGATCGGAGGGGGTCGACATGTGCCGAGCCGAGCTTTGGCCTGTTTGAGCTTGCCTTGTAACCCAAAAAACTCAAACGAGCTTGTCGACGTACGTTGTTTGGTGTCGATCGTCGGGCTCGCCGATGTGTTGTCCGACGACAGGAAATGCGGTTACTGCCGTGTTGTCCGACGTTGGCCGTCATGCCCATCGCTGCATTGACCGGCATCAGTGGTCGCGCACGCTGACCCCCTGCCAAGGGCCGACCAGGGGTGCGTCTGCCGATGTGTTGTCCGACGATGGGCGTCGTGTCTATCGACGCATTATCCAGCGTCGGCTGTCGCGCTCGCCAACCCTTTGCCAAGGGCCGGCCGAGGGTGTGTCGATCGATGCGCTGACCGGCGATGACCGTCATGCTGATCGGGGACAATGGGCATCGCGTCAATCGAGGCAGCAATGACGGCCTTGGACTTTGTCTTTGAATGCAGAGACGGAGGTCGCCTAGGGCCGAGACGGTGCCAACGTCTCGGGTTTCGTTAGGTGCCAAGGTGGCGAAGCCTGCCTCGGACCTTGTTTTTGAATGGCGAGGCGAAGGTCGCCTCAGACCGAGACGGTGCTGATGCCTTGGCTTCATCAGGTGCCGAGGCAGCAAAGCCTGCCTCGGACTTTGTCTTTGAATGCTGAGGCGAGGGTCGCCTCTGACCCAGACTGTGCAGACATCGGGTTTTGTCAGGTGCCAAGGTGGTGAAGCCTACCTCGGACCTTGTTTTCGAATACCGAGGTGAAGGTCGCCTTGGGACGAGATGGTGCCGACGTCTATGGGTGCAAATTTTTGCCAACGCCCCACGATGGGACCCACCAGCCCTGCCCGGAGGTCCACAAGGCGACAACGGGACCCACCAACCCTGCCTGGGGGTCCATGAGGCGACAACGGGACCCACCAGCCCTGCATGGGGTTCCACGAGGCGATAACGGGACCCACAAGCCCTGCCTAGTGGTCCACGAGGCAACAGCGGGACCCACCAGTCCCCCGTCAAAACCCAGACAAAGGCGGCAAAAACCGCCTTCTACCCCAGTTTCCTTTCCAAAAAACTCTATAAATAGCAGGCCCAGCAAATGTAATAAAATCGAATCTCTGATTTCTGAATCAGACTTTCAAAAACCCACAGCTCTGACATCCATACCCCTCGATCTTCTTTTCGAAGAGATCAGTGACACTCGACCTGTCGAGGTCACTTTGAGTAAAGTGTTAGTGAATTCAGGTTGCTCCTTATAGCACGGAGACGTAGGCTTCAGCTAAACTTCGAGATCACATCTCGTGTTAGCAGTCTTTCGATATTCAGAAGTTCAATTCGAAGATATCGACCTCCGAACCTATAGACTGGATATACGATCGATCAGACATTCGATTCGACTCGATTGATTGGTTGGGCGGAGTCTTCGGGTCAGCACGGAGATCATCCCCCATAGTTTGGCGCCGTCTGTGGGATCGGTCAAGAAGCTTATTTCGCTCTACGACAATATCAGATCGGTTGAGCAGACAACCGATCTTGATAACCATACTTCCCTGCCCCCTCGGTTGAGCAGACAACCGATCGGACTCCGGCAATCTGGTTGCTTCCTCTGCTTTTACTAAATGACGAAGACAAGGCATCAGGATCATCCAGAGGGAAGTAATACTCGACAGAATCAGCCTCACCTGGAAACCAGATCAATGAGTCAGCGACTCAACTTCGGACATCCTCTGACTCATCCCGAGATAACAGCTCATTCGGGAAATGGGAGATCGGTGATTGACCGATTCTCCCGCCACTTCAACAGTTCATCGGTCAAACTATTCCCACACCAACGAAAGATCCTCCGCTGACTTATCAGATCTCGGCGCTCAACTTCCAACTGCTGTAGCTAGCGAAACAGAACACCACTCTCACTGCTGAGAGAAACACTATTAAGAAGGCAGTATCCGACGCTGGGATTGTTCTTCCTATCCCTTCTCTCAACGAAGGAGCCGATCTACCTCGATAATTTGTCCATTCCGAGCAATAGAAGTCTATGAGCCAAGCGATCGGTTATGCGAATCGAGAGAGAAGCCGACGCAAACCCACCCCCTCAGCAGCTCTGTGGAAGCAGAGTGTTTGAGATCGAATCAATGATCAATCCTTGCAATCATGTTCGGGCCGTAACTATGTTAGGAAGGCACAGTCCAAACCCAATCTACGAGTGAGGCATCGGACGAAAGAGACCACGTCGCGAGGTCATTTCTCTCCGTCCCCTCCCCTTCATCGAGATATCCAAATCGATTTTCATCACCGAGCCGGTCCGGCGGCAATCCAAGATGCAGATCAAGACCACTCGATCTTACCCTTAGTCCAACAGCAAGGGTGGGGACTAGGTCGTAGAGAAGGATACTCTTCGGCAGGACCTCTCCACCGAAATCTATTTTAAGTGCCTTTCCCAAGGGCTGGAGAACCCCAGCACTACCGAAATTCAATAGCTAGAAGGGAGATCCAACTCTCCACATTCTAGCATTCAAACAGGCCTTAACGCCACACGAGGAAGAAAATAACATGCTCTGTCGAACCTTCGCCGGAAGCCTCGACGAGCCCTCTCTCTACTGGTATCACAATCTTATTATTGGAATTGGATCCGTGTATCAGAGTCACAGCGGAAGCAAAAGAAAGATCCGAAGATCATACGGTGTATGTTTCATTACAATTAATTCTATAAAACAATCTACATGCAAATCTATGATCTTAGCATATATGCGGACACCCTAGAGGCATACTACGATCTACGGAAGACATGAATGCATCTACTTAGGTGTTTAGATTCATCATACCGTATGGATCTATGATCCGGAGATGACAGAACGATGAAGAACCACACTTTCATTGCAAGGGAAACTATCGGATAGCACTTTGTCCTTTGCTAATTGAAGAATCCTCGAAATCCCTTCTCTGAGTGCAAGGATTTCGAGCCGACGAAAGAATCCGTTGCGAAGACGATAGCAAGCCTCGAGATTTTCTCCTCCTTTTTCTCCTTTCTTCCTTCTCCTTCCTTCCTCTTCCTTCTCCCTTCTTCTTCCTCTCTTTTCCTTGGCCGAAACCACAAAGATGAGGAGAGGGGAGAGGGTTTGGATTTTCTGGAGGAGATGAGCACTAGGGCCGGCCCTTCCCCTCCCTATTTCCTTTAAAGGGCCGATCTCCCATGGCTCCAAGGAGGCTAAGGCCGGCCCCTAGGTGGATAGGGATAAGGGGGGGCGATTTTTAGGGATTCCGGGTGTCTATCGTGAAGCCCGGATGAAAATGCCCTTCACGAAAAGTGGAAAACTGAAAGAGAGACCGAGTGAGGTGCGCTACTCGGAATCGAATTCCGTCAGCACCTATGAGCTCCTGGAATTATTTCGTTCATTTTAAGATCTATATTCAATGTGTTCTGAGCCATATTTCAGTATTTACCAAAATACCCCTACGACCCGTAACACATGTGAATTAGGTTCTTAGGCTCCGGGCTTGCGCTCCATCGTGCTACTTCGCATCCAACGTATCCAACTAGGTCGGGGAATAATTCCTATACGCAACGACAGGGTGGAACCTTCAGGGTTCGGGATCTCTAGCTGCAACCGGATCCCTGATTAACTGTTCCGGTGACACACCGAAAGTTCCGTTAATCAGCCCTAATCCGATTAACCCGCGTAGCCATCCAGAGTGCGATGCGAGTTGAACTCTAGTGATCCTAAACTTATGTTACTCCCTTGTAACCCTGTTCTTTACTATACTCCGATAATCCTCAGTCCCTCTTATTACTGGTGCCATGATACGACTCGGGCGGTGGGGAGCACCGTCAGATCCCGATCGATCATCTGACTAGGGTTTGATGACTTATCATCTATAACACCACACACCTTCCGGTGCTATGCCTAGCATCCTAAACATCATCAGTCATACTGACAACAACCAGGCCTGGGTTAACTATGTGGACAGATTGACTCATCAAAACACACCCATCTAACACTGGACGTCGGATAACCTGTAGGGATTACATGTCACTCAAGCGCCAGCCGGGTAACCCAACGTACCGTGGTATTGGACTATGGAAGGTCCACACACGTTGGCACATCAAAGCACCACACAACTGGTTGGCCCAGTGTACATGGTCCCTCAGGGTTAAGGACGGATTATCTATAGTAGTAAGACGGTTTCTGCACCAGTGTCTGAATCACTGAACTATGCACCATCTTGGTTCTTGTTCAACACGATCATCGTGCTTGGTCAGGTGAATGGGAATCCCAAGTTCCCGTGGTGGAGACTTCACCACATCCTCTACCTGCCAACACTTATTCTCAGTGAAGCGACCAGCATCACCAAAGCTGTGAACTAGTTCTAGGTCTACACAGAACTGGTCCACTGGGTCTCCCAAGCATGGATCCTCCATGCGCCTCAGTGGCCTACTATGTTCCCTAGGGTCCTTTTATTATATAAGTATTATCATATACCAGAGTAGTATTCTAATTAAAGCAATAACCAAAGTCATCTTTATTAATGTTAATACAGAAAATCCACGCTAAGGACACACGAGCTACAACAATCTCACACTTGGCCTAGCGGGGAACAACAGTCTTAACTCCCATGGCATCCACGTGCTTCTCAAAAGCCTTGGTCGGTAACGCCTTTGTGAAAGGGTCCGCCATGTTATCTGCAGACGTCACCTGAGTCACTGCAACCTCCCCTCGCTTCTGCAAGTCCCGGATAATGTAGTATTTCCACTCGATATGCTTGCTCTTCTGGTGATATCTCGGCTCCTTGGATTGTGCTACCGCTCCACTATTGTCACAGTAAAGGACAATAGGATCTTGAGCTCCTGGTACGCATCCTAAGTCCGTGGGGAACTTCTTGAGCCACACCGTCTCCTTAGCTGCTTCGCACGCCGCAACGTACTCAGCCTCTGTCGTCGAATCCGTGATGCATCCCTGCTTCACGCTCCTCCAACTGACAGCTCCTCCTCCTAATGAAAACACAAACCCTGACGTCGATCTCCTGGATTCCGGATCTGACGCAAAGTCAGAATCCGTATATCCAATCGGCATCAGTTCCTTTGAAGAGTAAACTAACTCATAATCTCTCGTCCTACAGAGATACTTGAGTATACTTTTCACAGCAGTCCAGTGCCCTAGACCCGAATTTGACTGATACCTGCCCATCATGCCTACTACATAGCATATATCTGGTCTCGTGCACTGTATATCATACATCAGACTCCCTACAGCCGAAGCATAAGGTATCTTCTGCATCTCTGCCCTCTCCTCAGGAGTCTTAGGACCCTGATCCTTGGACAACTTCATTCCATGTCTGAATGGAACCTGTCCCTTATTGGAGTTGTGCATACTAAATCTGACCAAGATAGTATCTATGTAGGCTGACTGTACAGCGAGAGAATCTTGTTCTGGCGATCTTGAGTTACCTTGATCCCCAGAATATAATTTGCTTCACCCAAGTCTTTCATGTCAAATTGAGAGGATAACCACACCTTCACTGTAGACAACGTTCCAACATCGTTTCCGATGAGCAGGATATCGTCCACGTAAAGTACTAGAAAAACTACTGCAGTCTTATCGCTCCTTTTATAAACACATGGTTCATCCACGTTTTGTTCAAATCCATAAGACTGGATAGCCTGATCAAAACGCATGTTCCAACTTCTGGATGCTTGCTTCAGTCCATAAATGGACCTTTGCAACTTGCACACCAGACCTTCCTGACCTTTTGCGATAAAGCCTGGAGGCTGAGACATATAGATGCCTTCTTCCAAATCCCCATTGAGGAATGCGGTATTGACGTCCATTTGCTAGATCTCCCAATCATAATGGGCTGCAATGGATAAGAGGATCTGGATAGACTTAAGCATAGCCACTGGCGAAAAGGTTTCGTCATAGTCGATCCCTTCTCGTTGGGTATAACCCTTAGCGACTAGTCTAGCTTTGTAAGTATCAACGGTACCATCCGGACCTCTTTTCCTTTTGTACACCTACTTACACCCAACAGGTTTAATGTTGTGAGGTGGTGTTATAAGTGTCCAGACCGAATTTTAGGACATCGATGTCAGTTCTGCCTCCATGGCTTCCTGCCATGCTGCATGGTCAGTGGATACCATCGCTTCATCATAGTTCAGAGGATTATCCTCTTGAAACTCTAGATCTACCATAAAGGCTTCTCCAATGTATCTATCAGGAGCACTTGTGGTCCTCCCACTGCGACGAACCTGCGATGGTTCCATAGGAGTCGATTCTACAGTATCGTTTATCTTAGTGGTATCGGCTCCCACTACGTTTTCTATCTACATACTCCCATCAGTACCAAGCAATTCTTCAAGAACTACTTTACTGGTGGGCTTATGGTCTATTAAATAATCCTGCTCTAGGAATACAGTGTTTGTCGAGACGACAACCTTTCTATCCTCAGGATCATAAAATAAACCACCCTTTATCTCTTTTGGATACCCAACGAACAGCCATACCTTAGTTTTTGACTCCATCTTATCTCGCTTGTCCTCCTGCATATGTACTGGACAACCCCAAATCCTAAAGTGCTGTAGGCTTGGCTTTCGCTTCAACCACAGCTCCCAAGGAGTTAGGGGTACTGACTTTGATGGAACAAAGTTCAAAGTATATGCTGTCGTCTTTAGGGCATATCCCTAAAAACTAGGTGACAATGTGGCATAACTCATCATAGTCCGAACCACATCTAACAAAGTTCGGTTTCTCCTCTTAGATACACCGTTCTGTTGTGGTGTCCTTGGTGCAGTCAACTGGGATACGATCCCATGCTCACGCAGGTACCCAATAAATTCATCCGATAGGTATTTGCCTCCTCGATCCGATCAAAGAGACTTGATACTTTTACCCGTCTGCTTTTCTGCTTCAGCTCTGAACTCCTTGAACTTATCAAAGGATTCAGACTTCCGCCGTATTAGGTATATGTATCCAAACCTCGAGTGATCATCCGTAAAGGTGATGAAATACTCGAAGCTTCCTATGGCACGGAAACTTATGGGCCCACATACATCAGTGTGTACCAACTCCAATACCTCCTTAGATCTGCTACCTTCGGTTTGGAAAGACCTTTTAGTCATCTTGCCTTCCAGGCAAGACTCACACGTCGGTAGGCTTTCTGAAACATCTGGACTTAAGAGTCCTACCTTAACCAACTTGTGAATCCTGTCTAAGGCTATGTGTCCAAGCCTTAGATGCCAAAGGCGTGTTGGATAATCTGAGGGATTTTTCCTTTTAGATGAATTAATCAAACAAGCTTCAGTTATGTTATCCTGCTTATGATTGGAGTTAATTATATAGAGACCATTCTGTATCTTTTCCTTACAAACAAAGGAACCATTCAATTTAATTGACACACCAGAAGCATCAAATAAAACTAAAAAACCTTCATTATTCAATAAGGAACTAGAATCCACAATCCATGAGACTGGAGAACAACTGGATGCTACTAGGGATTCCACTATGTGGATTTGAGATATACCTGTCTCAGCCTTCTTGGGAGCCGCACGGTAGTCGCCCTTCCAGTGTCCCTTCTTGCCGCATCGGAAATATTTTCCTTTGGGCTTCGTCGGACCATTCTGCTTGGGAACCTGCAACTGCACCTAGCCCATCTTCACGGGCTTCTTAGATTTTCTTTTCTGAAACTTACCCTTGGCTTTCAGAGAAGAATTCCGCTCCATGTTTAGGGATTGGGCTCCTACCTTTATCCCGTCCTCTGCAGCCTGGAGCGCCGCTAGGAGCTCTGCGTTAGACATCTCTAACCGGTTAAGGTTGAAGTTGGTAACGAAGCCCTCAAACGCTCCTGACAGAGACGCGAGGAAAATATCGGTCTGGATCTCTGCATCCAAGATGACATCGAAGGAACCAAGCTCGTTCACATAGCCAAATAATTTTAGCATATGATCCTGAACTAAAGTCCCCTCTGCCATCTTCGTGGACACCAATTTCTTGATGGTTAGGTAACGAGTTACCCGACTACGACCCTCGAACATTTCCTTCAGGTAGTTGTCTGAAGCAAAGGCCATGTCTTCGACTTGCTTCTGAAGAAGGTCTGCAAGGATGCCACAATATAGCACTTGCATATCTCATCAGCATCTAGTCAGTCTTTTCATTCCTTTAACTGGGCCTCAATTGCACTTGGTCCTGGCATGGCCGGTTGAGGGGTACTTAGGACAATTATGTGTTTGCCAACCCTTAGGATGAGCATTAGGTTACGCTTCCAGTCCTCGTAGTTTGGTCCCGTAAGTTTGTTATCATTAAGTATGGAGGCAAGGGGGTCGAGCTTGGTCATGATTTCTGTAAACAATGGTTTAAAGCAATAGTTAGGGTGTACTACAATCTATTTCATAGAATTTAGAAATAGATAATGTATACTCCAGCCGCTATGTCTTTATCACCTCAAGTGGAGACATCCAGGAATCTAAATTCCCTGAGCTCGAGCACTGAGACTATCGGCCCTGAATTGGAGACAGCATCTCAGTGAGAGCATGCAACCGCTTCTGCCAATGGGGTTTTTTCGACCCAGTCATCATTAGAATTACCCACGGTAAACTGAAAGACCTCCTAGTCTCCTTTTGGCCAGCTTTATATGACCCGCATGCGCAGCAACAGCGACTTCACACAAGCTTTCGGATGATTCCCACAAATCTAGGTGGTGTCGGCAGGGGGGTTCATAGGCTCCCGAGGTGCAGGATAAAACCGTCACCCACTGCCACCGGCATCCTCCATGTCCCGAAGGAAACCACTAGACGAACCAGCATGGAAGGAAACACAGCTCTCACTCGGTGGGAATATCGAACTGCGTACCTCCCACCCAGACCCTTAACCGGTTGATTGTAGAGGCCAGGGGCTCCCCTTTGGAGGGAACCTTTTACACATCCCTTCTTTATGAGGTTTTATGCATATCTAGAAAGGTCATGACCTCCTATACTTATACCCTGGTCTACCGCGCTCCCACTAGGATTACAAACCTTCCCGTAAAGCATTAGTATTCTCGGAAAATATCATAGCCCCTACCTTGAATACTCAGCTTTCGCCTTTCTTGCAAGGATCATATTACATAGATTCCAAGGATCCCGATACTTCACTAGTTTGTCCATAATCCTAAGATCTGGAGCCTAGCCTAAGGTCAACGTGGAAAGGACTCCCACTACGATGACGCCTCGTTCACAATTTGATGCCTGATGTCATAGTAGACCTCATCTCATTACAGGTTTCGATGCTGGCCAAATAGGGACATCCGACAACCTCCGCCGGACCTCAACCTAATAGTGGCATAACCAAATCATGATGAGTTCATACTACCATCAAACATCATCTAGAAACGGGTATCACACAGTAAAATCCTAACCTA
Organism: Chamaelirium japonicum; assembly: GCA_947650365.1. NCBI lineage: Eukaryota > Viridiplantae > Streptophyta > Magnoliopsida > Liliales > Melanthiaceae > Chamaelirium > Chamaelirium japonicum. The sequence continues at coordinate 15,462,592 of OX393554.1, forward strand.
ACTTGGTCGCTAGGACCACGTGGGGAAAGGGCATCCCACTAGGGTTATCAAACTTCTTATGGAGACATTAGTTAATTATCTCTAAACAAATCTAATGCTGCGTCTATCTCGGTGCACAGTACTTGGCTACCTAAACTACCACGAGGGCGGTTACCACCTTTCCTTTTAGCTAGCCACCGGATTCGCACGTGTTAGAAGCATATAGAGACACCGATGAATCCATAATTTTAGTACTAACCCTAAGCCTGATCTAGAGACAAACTCACAAGCAAAATAGATAATCATATTATCATCGGGGTTCTCTAAATACGAAATATAGAGAAACAACAGAAAAACATCCAAACTGAATCAAGTCCAGGGTCCGACCCCTGAACCTGAATAGCACAGCCAAGATATCCCGCTCTTCCGTTCTGCACGATCTCTGACGATGATCCCCTTCATCGCCAACGTGCACGCTTTCGCCGGGTCTTTGCACGCCATGGTACCGCTTGCCCGAACCATGGATGTAGCATCATCTTCTTCTTCTTGTGATCGAAAAACTAACACGCTCCGAGCAAGTGCTCGTTCGTGTACAATTTTGTTAGAAAGAAAAGAAGACAATCCTAGAAACATGGCCAAGAAACCGAGGATGGTCAACCCCCACCCTCGCCCATCTAGAGCCTTAAAATCCATAATAATAATCAATGCAAAATTAAATCCAGGGTCTAACCCCCGGATGCATGCAATCACAGATTACTATTCAGCACAACACCTGCAAAAAGACGATACATAGCACAATCCATATGCATGATCTACGCCGAACCCCGACGAAAACATATGCCATCATATATTCACATGATGTTTTCACGAATTCATGCATGAAACATACACCAAAGCGTGCTCTGATACCAATTGTTGGAATTGGATCCGTGTATCAGAGTCACAGCAGAAGCAAAAGAAAGATCCGAAGATCATACGGTGTATGTTTCATTACAATTAATTCTACAAAACAATCTACATGCAAATCTATGATCTTAGCATATGTGCGGACACCCTAGAGGCATACTACGATCTACGGAAGACATGAATGCATCTACTTAGGTGTTTAGATTCATCATACCTTATGGATCTATGATCCGGAGATGACGGAACGATGAAGAACCGCACTTTGATTGCAAGGGAAACTGTCGGATAGCACCTTGTCCTTTTCGAATTGAAGAATCCTCGAAAGCCCTTCTCTGAGTGCAAGGATTTCGAGCCGACGGAAGAATCCGTTGCGAAGACGATGGCAAGCCTCGAGATTTTCTCCTCCTCTTTCTCCTTTCTTCCTTCTCCTTCCTTCCACTTCCTTCTCCCTTCTTCTTCTTCTCTTTTCCTTGGCCGAAACCACAAAGATGAGGAGATGGGAGAGGGTTCAGATTTTCTGGAGGAGAGGAGCACTAGGGCCGGCCCTTTCCCTCCCTATTTCCTTTATAGGGCCGGTCTCCTATGGCTCCAAGGAGGCTAGGGCCGGCCCCTAGGTAGATAGGGATAAGGGGGGCGATTTTTAGGGATTCCGGGTGTCTATCGTGAAGCCCGGACGAAAACACCCTTCACAAAAAGCGGAAAACTGAAAGAGAGACTGAGTGAGGTGCGCTACTCAGAATCGAGTTCCGTCAGCACCTATGAGCTCCTGGAATTATTCCGCTCATTTTAAGATCCATATTTAATGTGTTCTGAGCCATATTTTAGTATTTACCAAAATACCCCTTCGGCCCGTAACACACGTGAATTAGGTTCTTAGGCTCCGGGCTTGCGCTCCATCGCGCTACTTCGCATCCAACGTATCCAACTAGGTCGAGGAACAATTCCTATACGCAACGACAGGGTGGAACCTTCAGGGTTCGGGATCTCTAGCTGCAACTGGATCCCTGATTAACTGTTCCGGTGACACACCGAAAGTTCCATTAATCAGCCCTAATCCGATTAACCCGCTTAGCCACCCAGAGTGTGACGCGAGTTGAACTCTAGTGATCCTAAACTTATGTTACTCCCTCGTAACCCTGTTCTCTACTATACTCCAATAATCCTCAGTCCCTCCTATTACTGGTGCCATGATACGACTCGGGCGGTGGGGAGCACCGTTAGATCCCAATTGATCATCTGACTAGGGTTTGATGACTTGTCATATATAACACCACACACCTTCTGGTGCTATGCCTAGCATCCGGAACATCGTCAGTCATACTGACAACCACCAGTCCCGGGTTAACTGTGTGGACAGATTGACTCATCAAAACGTACCCATCCAATACTGGACGTCGGATAACCTGTAGGGATTACATATCACTCAAGCGCCAGCCGGGTAACCCAACGTACCGTGGTATTGGACTATGGAAGGTCCGCACACGTTGCCACATCAAAGCACCATACAACTGGTTGGCCCAGTGTACATGGTCCCTCAGGGTTAAGGACGGATTATCTATAGTAGTAAGACGGTTTCAGCACCAGTGTCAGAATCACTGAACTATGCACCATCTTGGTTCCTGTTCAACACGATCATCGTGCTTGGTCAGGTGAATGGGAATCCCACGTTCTCGTGGTGGAGACTTCACCACATCCTCTACCTACCAACAGCTTATTCTCGGTGAAGCGACCAGCATCATCAAAGCTGTGAACTAGTTCTAGGTCTACACAGAACTAGTCCACTGGGTCTCCCAAGCATGGATCCTCCATGCGCCTCAGTGGCCTACTGTGTTCCCTAGGGTCCTTTTATTATATGAGTATTATCATATACCAGAGTAGTATTCTAATTAAAGTAATAACCAAAGTCATCTTTATTAATGTTAATACAGAAAATCCACGCTAAGGACACACGAGCTACAACAATCTTCACGCTGGATCGATCACCCAGTTCGGAGTCCTTGCGAACCACTTCATGCAATACTATCAACTCAACCTCAAACTAGAGAAAAAGTTGGATTCTCTGTACCATCTGAGAATGGGAGCTGATGAGAGTCTTCGCAACTTCATGCGAAGATTCCGCAACGAGCATGCAGGCCTTTCCGGACGATATCTCGATGATGAGGCCATTATGCTGGCCTTACAAAATGCCCTCCGATTTGATCTGCACGTCTACAATGACTTCATCCGCAACCCTCCGCCCTCTCTAGGCTCAATGTTCGATCGAATCCAGAGGGAGATTGAGGTCAAAGACAATCTGATCGCCCAGAAGTGACACGAGACCAAACAATGACTTGTCGAAAGGAAAGCACCCAAGCATACCACCAAAGCCCACAATATAGAAGCACCAGTACCTCCACTAGCCAAGCAACAAAGAGAAGACGGTCGTAGATCACCGCCGAAGAAAACAACATTCACTGATTGGACCCTTCCGATCGAGCAGATTCTCGACCAGATCCAATATAAAGAATTTCTTCGAGGCCGAATCCTCTGCAGCTTGATACCAAGCTCACTGCCGACAAATATGTTTACTGCGACTTTCATCGCAGCCACGGTCATCCAACCAGTCGATGCTTCCGACTAAAGTATCACTTGGAAGACTTACTACGTGAAGGCCACCTCCGGGAGTTCATCAGGAACGAACAGGACCAACACCCACCTTCCTTATCAAAAGAGAAGAAAGCTTGTTAGGTCCACCATATCTTGATCAGCTCATCGCTAGTCGTTGTACGACCTAACGTCTTCGACATTCACGGAGCGTTGCACCATTAAATTCTGACCGGGAAAGAAGTCGATCGGCAAGTTCGACGCATCTTCAACGTTCGCTCTATAGCTAACAAGGAAGATACCTGGACCAAGAAACCGGTCGAGGGCTTATTGTGGCCATCAATCATTTTCAATGACTCCGATCTCCAGGGAGTGCATACTCCATATCGGGATCTCCTAGTCCTGCGGCTCATCATCAATGGGAGTACCATTAACTGTATCCTTATCAATACAGGCAGCTTGATCGATATTATGTTCTTAGATTACTTCAAGTGTCTGGGACTTAAGTACTCCAGCCTGGACGTCGTCCCCACGATCATTACCGGCTTCAACGGCGAGCAGAGCATGACCATAGGTGAATCCAGGTTCACCTTGGATCTCAGTATAGAAACTCGAGTCTTCCTGCGATTCACTGTTGTTGAAGGTACTTCCAATTACAACATCATCCTCGGACGACCTTTCCTTCACCAGATCAAAGCTATATCCTCCTTGTACCATCAACTTCTCAAATTCGCAACAGGAAAGGGCATTACTTGTATCCGATGTGATCAGCAAGCTGGGCGATCTTATGAAGCCACAGCAGTAAAGACAGATCGTCGGGTAGATCTTGCTCCGCCAAAGCGCACAAAAGAAGAAGCTGGCCCTTCCTCAAGCTAGCAACCAAAGAAGCCCCCACTGGCAGAACTTTCGGCTATCGAGTGAAAGTCTTCTCCTTCAATCGAAGAGATCACCCGAGTAAACATTGGCAGCGGTGATCTCCTTCGAGAGACATTCATTGGTACCAGTCTCAGCGACGTAGAAGCGCAAGACATGATATCCTTTCTTCAGTCCAACATCAATGTCTTCATTTGGTGTTTTAAAGATATACCCGGGATCAATTCGGATGACGCGTACCATCGACTCACCATCAAAGAATGAGCAAAACCTATCAAACAAAAGCTCCGGACGATTCGCCCATAGCGCTCGACGACTGTTCAAGAGGAGATCATCAAGTTACTCGCAGCAGGCTTCATCCGTGAAGTAGAGTATATTGTAGCTCGTGTGTCCTGAGTGTGGATTTTCTGTATTAACATTAATAAAGATGACTTTGCATGGTTATTGCTTTAATTAGAATACTACTTTGGTATATATTAATACACATATAATAAAGGACCCTAGGGAACACAGTAGGCCACTGAGGCGTATGATGGATCCATGCTTGGGAGACCCAGTGGACCAGTTCTGTGTAGACCTAGAACCAGTTCACAGCTTTGGTGATGCCGGTCGCTTCACCGAGAATAAGTTGTTGACAGGTAAAGGATGTGGTGAAGTCTTCATCACAGGAACATGGGATTCCTATTCACCTGACCGAGCACGATGATCGTGTTGAATAGGAACCAAGACGGTGCACAGTTCAGTGATTCAGACACTGGTGCATAAGCCGTCTTACTACTATAGATAATTTGTCCTTAACCCTGAGGGACCATGTACACTGGGCCAACCAGTTGTATGGTGCTTTGATGTGCCAACGTATGTGGACCTTCCATAGTCCAATACCACGGTACGTTGGATTACCCGGCTGGTGCTTGAGTGACATACAATCCCTACAGGTTATCCGACGTCCAGTGTTGGATGGGTGCGTTTTGATGAGTCAATCTGTCCATATAATTAACTTGGGCCTGGCGGTTGTCAGTATGACTGACGACGTTCCGGATGCTAGGCATAGCACTGGAAGGTATGTGGTATTATAGATGACAAGTCATCAAATCCTAGTCAGATAATCGATCGAGATCTGACGGTGCTTTCCATCGCCCGAGTCGTATCATGGCACCAGTAATAGAAGAGACTAAGGATTATAAGAGTATAGTAGAGAACAGGGTTAATAGAGTAACATAAGTTTAGGATCACTAGAGTTTAACTCGTATCGCACTCTGGATGGCTACGCGGGTTAATCGGATTAGAACTGATTAACGGAACTTTCGGTGTGTCATCGGAACAATTAATCAGGGATCTGGTTGGAGCTAGAGATCCTGAACCCTAAAGGTTTCACCCTGTTATTGCATATAGGAATTGTTCCTCGACCTGTTTGGATACATTGGATACGAAGTAGCGCGATGGAGCGCAATCCCGAAGCCTAAGAACCTAATTCATATGTGTTAGGAGCCGTAGGGGTATTTTGGTAAATATTAAAATATAGTTATAACATATTGAATATGGATCTTAAAATGAGTGGAATAATTCCAGGAGCTCATAGGCGCTAACGGAACTCGATTCCGAGTAGCGCACCTCACTCAATCTCTCTTACAGTGTTTTACTTTTTGTGAAAGGCGTTTTCGTCCAGGCTTCACTATAGGCATTCTGAAACCCTAAAACCGACCCCCCCTCATACTAATCCCCTTGGAGCCGGCCTTAGCTTGTGTAGATCAGTTGGGGACCGACCCTCAATGAGGAATAGAGAGAGGAGCCGGCCCTAGCTCTCTCCTCTCCAGAAAACCCGGACCCCTCTCCCTCTCTCCCTCTTTGTGGTTTCGGCCAATGAAGAAAGAGGAAGAAGAAGAAGGAAGGAAGGAGAAGGAAGAAGAAAGAAATAAAAGGAGGAGATCTCACAACTCGTCGTCGTCTTCGCAATGAATTCCTCTGTCAGCTCGTAGTCCTTGCACTCAGAGATAGGACTTCGAGGATTCCTCCCTTCGCAAAGGACAAGGTAATATCCGACAGCTTCCCTTGCGATTCATGTGCGGTTCATCATCGTTTCATTCTCTTTGGATCATAGATCCAGAAGGTATGACGATTATAAACACCTAACTAGATGCATGCATATTTTCCATAGATCGTAGTATGCCTCTAGGGTGTCTGCACATATGCTAAGATCATAGATTTACATATAGATTGTTTTGTAGAATTAATTGTAAAGAAACATACACCATGAGATCTTCGGATCTATCTTTTGCTTTCGTTGTGACTCTGATAATAGGATTTAATTCCAATAATTGGTATCAGAGCACGCTTTGGTGTATGTTTCATACAGGAATTTGTGAAAATATCATGTGAATATATGATAACATATGTTTTCGTTGGGGTTTGGCATAGATCATGCATATGGATTGTGCTATGTATCATCTCTTTGCAGGTGCCGCGCTAAATAATAATCTGTGATTACATGCGTCCAGGGGTCGGACCCCGGATTTAATTTTTGCATTGATTATTATTGGACTTGTGGATTTTAAGGCTCTAGATGGGTGGGGGTGGAGGTTGCCCACCCTCGGTTCCCTGGCTATGTTTTCTATGATTGTTTCTTTTCTTTCTAGTGAAATTGTACACGAATGAGCACTTGCTCGAAGCGTGTTAGTTTTTCGATCACAGAAAGAAGAAGATGATGCTACATCCACGGTTCGGGCAAGCATGTAAAGACCCGACGAAAGCGTGCACGTTGGCGATGATCGGGATCGTCGTCGGGAGATCGTGTAGAACAGAAGAACAAGATATCTTGGCTGTGCTATTCAGGTTCAGGGTTCGGACCCTGGACTGGATTCAGTTTGGATGTTTTTTCTGTTGGTCTCTTTATTTAGTGTTTAGAGAACCTCGATGATAATTTAATTATTTATCTTGCTTGTTGTTGGAAATAAATCCATGGTAGAGGCCCGCAGCGGAACCAAAGTGAAGGTCCGAGGACCGTAGGCGGTGTGCGTTACATATCAAAATTTTCATCGAAACATTCTATATATGCGTGTATGAAACTAGCATGGCAACTACGCGAACCCCTAACGACGATCTAACGCAAAAGAACAATCTAGCATGTATGCATGTTCTAATTATGTTAGATCTACTTGTTAGAGATCATACCTGCGTGCGGAATCTTTACCGCGACAAATTTCTTCTTTGTCGATGGAGACGGGCTACGGATCTGCTCGACATAGCTTCGGTGCGACGACCATAACTTTCTGATCCGAACTCCGATTGGGCTGAAATTTGGACTGCAGGTAGCCAACTTCGAGACGCAACTTTTGCAACAAGTTTCACATCTTTTGGACTTCTATAGCTCCCGGAATAACAGAAACAACGCTGATTTTCTGTGCAGATTCTGGACAACAAAAGGTTGCGGGAGACGCCTTCTAGTTCACCCGATCTCACACGATGCATGGCACCTCGTCGATGGATCTCTGAGTGCCTCCATATGACGAGCCTTCTCCTTCTACGAAACACTACGTGAGGAAGACGAGTCGCCATCCAATGGCGCAAGCGAGGGAGAGAGAGACGAGAGAGGAGATGCGAAGAGAGGAGAGGGGGTGGCTAGGGTTTCCCCCATGGCTTGGGCCGGCCCTAGGGCTTGCATGGCTCATTAATTTCGTCCCCCCCTCTCTCCCTATGCCTTATATAGGGCCGGCCTTATCCTTACGGATAAGCCTAGCGGATAGGATTGACTGATTCAAACCTCTCCCTATATATCTCTTCTTTTATCTCTATCTTTTCCTTGTTTTCGAAAACGGTCAAAACCAGCCCGTTTTCTGCGCCTCTTGACCGACCCTTTCATCGAAGGCAACAACCTCCTGAAACTAATAGGGCCGGCCTTTACCAGTCTCTCAACACTTAGGGTCGGCCCCCTTAGTGCATAGTGGTGCATGGTATGACCAAAACGCCCTTATGTCACTAGTTGGCCGTTCCTCGTGTACGAGACTTTGCTAGGCACACATAAGTGAAGTGCACCAGTGATTTCACTATTCTCTGAGGTTCCCGTAGGGTACCCCTAGTGAAGTCAACTAGTCAACTCGCAACATGTCCCGGTGCATCGCACCCATGTGGCAAAGTCCACTTATGACAAGGAATTGCTACATGCGTCTCTGCACTAACCTAGGGTTTCCCCTTAGTGCACACACGTAGCTACGCATCTACCGTGCACTAGTGCGAAGCACTCATAGAGCGTAGGCTTGGACTTCTCGCTTCCTCTAACTACGTTCTGTGTTTCGAGGAGATGGTATAAGAACCGTACATAATGTCGATAAGGCGGAACCTTCAGGGACCAGGGTTCATGGCTTCCAACTCAGACTCGATCGACACACTACCCGAGTGTACCATCGATCCTCTGAGTCCGAGTTAACCTGCGTAGCTATCCAGAGTGCGACACAGGCTGCACTCCAATTCCCCCGGACTTACTATGTTCTCCCTTATACCCCTGCTCTCCGCTTAATATGGTAAACTCGTTGTCCCTCCACTGATGCCATGACGCAACTCGAGCGGTGGAGAATACCGTCAGACTCGAGTACTCATATGACTCGGTTCCTTCCAGGTTGACCACGTACATCGTACCTCCGATAACTCTGCCGAGTAACCGGATCCGTCACCAGTCGAACTGATGACCACCTAGCCAGGGTTTAATACGACGTAGGTCAGACCAAGGAACGCACCTCCCGTTAGGGGTGTGGATAGCCTGCAGGAGTGACATGCTGATGCAACACCAGCCGGGTAACCCAGTACACCGTAGTTTTGGATCACTGCATCCGGATCCTCACACATTGGTGCGCCAAAGCACCACACAACTGGTTAGTCCACCAGACATGGCTCCTCAGGGTTTAGGACCGTTTTACCCTAAGCAGAAACACGGTTTAGTGCACCGGTGTCTGCTCACCGATCTGCGCACCGTGTTGGTTCCGTTCAGCCACAGACACTGTGCCTGGTAATGACCGTGGTGGAGACACCCACGCTCTGTCATCCCAACAGCTTGTCCTGATAGGGCGACCAACCCTAATCAAAGCTGCGAACGTATTTAGGTTACATGGGACCAATCCCTTGAGTCTCCCACTCAAGTGGATTACCATGTAGCCATGGCTCTCTGTTCTGTAATCAGAACACGTACTAAGGTACGTACCAATATGCATTCCTATACTATCAATCATACATAGCTAAACTATAGGTTTTTACGAGTTGTAGACCTCACCAATTCTAACACTTGTAAGTTAGTCTCTAAATCATGCTGAGGGTTAGTATTTATCTTATGGATTCATCGGTGTCTCTATATGGTTCTAACACTTGCGAATCTGGTGGCTAACTAAAAGGAAAGGTGGTAACCGCCCTCGTGATAGTTCAGGTAGCCAAGTACTGTGCACCGAGATAGACGCAGTGTTAGATTTGTTTAGAGATAACTAATGTCCCTATAAGAAGTATGATAACCTTAGTGGGATGCACTTTCCCCACATGGCCCTAGCGACCAAGTTAGGTTAGGATTCCACTAAGTGATACCCGTTTCTAATTGACGTTTGATGGTAGTATGAACTCATCACGATTTGGTTATGCCACCATTAGGTTGAGGTCCGATGAAAGTTGTCGGATGTCCCTATTTGGCCAACATCGAAACCATAATGAGATGATGTCTACTATAACATCATGCATCAAATTGTGAACGAGGCATCATTCTAGTGGGAGTCCTTTCCACGTTGACCTTAGGCTAGGCTCCAGATCTTAGGATTATGGGCAAACTAGTAAAGTATCGGGATCCTTGGAATCTATATAATATGATCCTTGCAAGAAAGGCGAAAACTGAGTATTCAAGATAGGGACTATGATATTTTTCAAGGATACTAATGCTTTGCGGAAAGATTTGTAATCCTAGTGGGAGCGCGATAAACCAGGGTCTAGGTTTAGGAGGTCGTGACCTTTCTAGATATGCATAAAACCTCATAAAAAAGGAATATATAAGAGGTTCCCTTTAAAAGGGACCCCCTGGCCTCCATAATCAACCGGCTAAGGGTCTGGGTGGAAGGTACGCAGTTCGATATTCCCACCGGATGAAAGCGGTGTTTCCTTTTATGTTGGTTCGTCTAGTAGTTTCCTCAGGATGCCGGTGGCAGTGGGTGATGGTTTTTCCTACACCGCAGGAGCCTGTGAACCCTCCTGCCGAAACCACCTAGATTGTGGGAAGCATCCGAAAGCTTATGTGAAGCTGCCGTTGCTGCGCATGGCGGGTCACATAAAGCTGGCCAAAAGGAGACTGAGAGGTCTTTCAGTTTGCCATGGGTAACTCTGATGAAGATTGGATCGTAAACACCCCGTTGGCAGAAGTGGTTGCATACTCTCACCGAGATGCTATCTCCAATTCAAGGCCGATAGTCTCAGTACTCGAGCCTAGGACATTTAGATTCCTGGATGTCTCCACTTGAGGTAATGAAGGCATAGCGGCTGGAGTAAATATTATCTATTTTTAAATTTTATAAAATAGATTGTAGTAGACCCTAATTTTTGTTTTAAACCATTGTTTACAGAAATTATGACAAAGCTCGACCCCCTTGCCTATATCCTTAATGATAACAAACTTACGGGACCAAACTACGAGGACTGTAAGCGTAACCTAATGCTCATCCTAAGGGTTGACAAACACTCAATTGCCCTAAGTACCCCTCAACCGGTCATACTGAGACCAAGTGCTACTGAGGCCCAGTTGAAGGAATGGAAAGACTGGTTAGATGCTGATGAGATGTGCAAGTGCTACATAGTGGCATCCTTACAGACCGTCCTTCAGAAGCAAGTCGAAGACATGACCTTCACTTCAGACATGATCCTATATTTAAAGGAAATGTTCGAGGGTCGTAGTCGGGTAACTCGTTACCTGACCATCAAGAAATTGGTGTCCACAAAGATGGTAGAGAGGACTTTAGTTTGGGATCATATGCTGAAATTGTTTGGCTATGTAAATGAACTTGGTTCCTTCGATGTTGTCTTGGATGCAGAGATACAAACCGATATTTTCTTGCGTCTCTGTTAGGAACGTTTGAGGGCTTCGTTACCAACTTTAACCTTAATCGGTTGGAGATGACTAACGCAAAGCTTCTAGCGGCGCTCCAGGCGGCAGAGGACGGGATGAAGGCAGGAGCCCAATCCCTGAACATAGAGCGAAAGTCTTTTCTGAAAGCCAAAGGAAAGTTTCAGAAAAGAAAGTCTAAGAAGTCCGTAAAGATGGGCTAGGTGCAGTTGCAGGTTCCTAAGCAGGATGGTCCGACGAAGCCCAAATAAAAATATTTCCAATACGGCAAGAAGGGGCATTAGAAGGGTAACTACCACGCGGCTCCCAAGAAGGCTGAGACAGGTATATCTCAAATCCACATAGTGGAATCCCTTGTAGCATCCAGTTGTTCTTCAATCTCATAGATTGTGTATTCTGGTTCAGTAACCATGCTTGCAATAATTTGCAGGGGTTCAAAAAGATAAGAAAACTGGGTGATGGGGAGATCATCCTGAGCATGGGAACTGAGACCATGGTAGAGGTTGAAGCAGTTGGAGATGTCGTCTTGCAGTTTCTGGATGTAAAAAGTTTATTACTTAGAGACATACTTTATGTACCGTCCTTGAGACGAAACTTAATTTCTGTTTCCTTATTGAATAATGAAGGTTTTTTAGTTTTATTGGATGCTTCTGGTATGTCAATTAAATTGAATGGTTCCTTTGTTTGTAAGAGAATGACACAGAATGGTCTATATGTAATTAATTCTAATCATAAGCAGGATAACATAACTGAAGCCAGTATGGTTAATTCATCTAAAAGGAAAAATCTCTCAGATAATCCAATACTCCTTTAATATCTAAGGCTTAGACACACAGCCTCAGACAGGATTCACAGGTTGGTTAAGGTATGACTTTTATGTCAAGATGTTTTAGAAAGCCTACCAACGTGTGAGTCTTGCCTGGAAGACAAGATGACTAAAAGAACTTTCCGAGCCAAATGTAGCAGATCTCAAGAGGTATTGGAATTAGCACACACTGATGTATGTGGGCCCATAAATATCCATGTCATAGGAAGCTTAGAGCATTTTATCACCTTCACGAATGATCACTCGAGGTTTGGATACATATACCTAATGCGGCGAAAGTTTGAATCCTTTGATAAGTTCAAGAAGTTCAGAGCTGAAGCAGAAAAGCAGACGGGTAATAGTATAGAGTCACTTCGATCGGATCGAGGAGGCAAATACCTATTGGATGAATTTATTAGGTACCTGTGTGAGCATGTGATCGTATCCCAGTTGACTGCACCAGGGACACCACAACAAAATGGTGTATCTGAGAGGAGAAACCGAACTTTGTTAGACATGGTTTGGACTATAATGAGTTATGCAATATTGCCACCCAGTTTTAGGGATATGCCTTAGAGACGGCAGCATATACCTTGAACTTTGTTCCATCAAAGTCAATACCTCTAACTTCTTGGGAGCTGTGGTTGAAACAAAAGCCAAGCCTGCAGCACTTTAGGATTTGGGGTTGTCTAGCACATGTGCAGAAGGACAAGCGAGACAAGATGGAGTCAAAGACTAAGGTATGTTTATTCATTGGGTATCCAAAAGGGACAAAGGATGGTTTATTTTATGATCTTGGGGATAGAAAGGTTGTCGTCTCGACGAACGTCGTATTCTTGGAGCGGGATTATTTAATAGACCATAAGCCCACCAGTAAATTAGTTCTTGAAGAATTGCTTGGTATTGATGGGAGTACGCAAACAGAAAACGTAGTGGGAGCCGATACCACTAAGATAAACGATACTGTAGAATCCGCTCCTATGGAACAACCGCAGGCTCGTCGCAGTGGGAGAACCACAAGAGCTCCTGATAGATACATTGGAGAAGCTTTTTTGGTAGATCTAGAGTTTCTGAAGGATGATCCTCTGAACTATGATAAAGCGATGGTATCCTCTGACCATGCAGTATGACAGAAAGCCATGGAGGTAGAACTGACATCGATATCCCAAAACTCAGTCTGGACACTTGTAACACTACCTCACAACATTAAACATGTTAGGTGTAAATGGGTGTACAAAAGAAAAAGAGGTTCGGATTGTAACATCCACCCCAAACACACAAGATATTTTCCGCTTTACCCGTGCCCGCACGAGAACTTCCTAGGGTGGTCACCCATCCTAGTACAACTCTCGCCCGAGCACGCTTAACTACAGAGTTATTACGAAATCCGTAGCGGCACACGGTTTTAAAACACGCCTTCTATGTTTGGAAGGGAAAATTATATAAGTAGCTCAGGATCTCATTCTCTCCAGGCGATGTGGGGCTAACTCATAGCCTTGTACAGCTCACCTCACCTCATCCATCTTGGCATCCTCGCCTCAGGAGTCTTGGCTATTGGCCTATTGGATCTTGGTCGTCACAATCCACCCCCCTTAGGGCTACACGTCCTCGTGTAGGGTTAGACCCCCCATCCCGAGGAGAACCGGCTCTGATACTATTTTGTAACATCCGCCCTAAACACACGAGATATTATCCGCTTTGCCCGTGCTCGCACGAGAACTTTCCAATAGGTCACCCATCCTAGTACTACTCTCATCTGAGCACGCTTAACTACGGAGTTCTTACGAAATCCGTAGCGGCGTACGGTTTTAAAACGCGTCTTCTATGTTTGGGAGGGGAAATTATATAATTAGTTGAGGATCTCCTTCTTTCCAGGCGATGTGGGGCTAACTGATGGCCTTGTACACCTTACCTCACCTCACCATACCTCGTCCATAATGGCATGCCAGCCTCAGGAGTTTTGGCTCATGGCTCTTGGCTCTTGACCTATTGGATCTTGGTCATCACAATCCACCCCCCTCAGGGCTACACGTCCTCGTGTAGGGTTAGACCCCCCCATCTCGAGGAGAACCGGCTCTGATATTATTTTGTAACATCCACCCCAAACACACAAGATATTGTCCGCTTTACCCGTGCCCGCACGAGAACTTCCCAGGGTGGTCACCTATCCTAGTACTACTCTCGCCCGAGCAAGCTTAACTACGGAGTTCTTACAAAATCTGTAGCGACGCACGGTTTTAAAACGCGTCTTCTATGTTTGGGAGGGAAAATTATATAAGTAGCTCAGGATCTCCTTCTCTCCAGGCGATATGGGGCTAACTCATTGCCTTGTACACCTCACCTCACCTTGTTGGAATTATATCATGTTATCAAAGTTGCAGCGGAAGCAAAAGATAGATCCGAAGATCATACGGTGTATGTTTCATTACAATTAATTCTACAAAACAATCTACATATAAATCTATGATCTTAGCATATGTGCGAACATCCTAGAGACATACTACGATTTACAGAAGACATGCATGTATCTAGTTAGGTGTTTAGAATCATCATACCTTATGGATCTATGATCTGGAGAGAATGGAATGATGATGAACCGCACTTGAATCGCAAGGGAAGCTGTCGGATAACACCTTGTCCTTTGCGAATTGAGATATCCTCGAAGTCCTATCTCTGAGTGCAATTACTACGAGCTGACGGAGGAATTCATTGCGAAGACGATGGCATACCACGAGATCTCCTCCTTCTCTTTCTCTTTTTCCTTCTCCTTCCTTCCTCCTTCTTCTTTCTTCTTCTTCCTCTTTCTTCCTTGGCCGAACCTCAGAGAGGGAGAGAGAGGGAGAGGGGGTCGGGTTTCTGGAGAGGGGGGAAACCTTAGGGCCGGCCCCTCCCTCTCTAATCTATATATAGGGTCGGCCCCCTACTGCTTTATGCAAGCTAGGGCCGGCCCCTAGTGGATTAGGATGAGGGGGGGTCGGTTTTAGGGTTTCTAAGTGTCTATCGTGAAGCCTGGACGAAAATGCCCCTCACGAAAAGTGAAACACTATACGAGAGATTGAGGAAGGTACGCTACTTGGAATTGAGTTCCGTCAGCGTCTATAAGCTCCTGGAATTATTCCGCTCATTCTAAGATCTATATTCAATATGTTTTGAGCCATATTTCAGTATTTACCAAAATATCCCTATGTCCACTAACACATGTGAATTAGGTTCTTAGGCTCCGGGTTTGTACTCCATCGCGTTACTTCGCATCCAACGTATCCAACCAGGTCGGGGAACAATTCCTATACGCAACGGCAGGGTAGAACCTTCAGGGTTCAGGATCTCTAGCTCCAACCGGATCCCTGATTAACTATTCCGGTGACACACCGAAAGTTCCGTTAATCAGCCCTAATCCGATTAACCCGCGTAGCCACCCAGAGTGCGACGCGAGTTGAACTCTAGTGATTATAAACTTATATTACTCCCTTGTAACCATGTTCTCTACTGTACTCTGATAATCCTTAGTTCCTCCTATTACTGGTGCCATGATACGACTCAGGCGATAGGGAGCACCGTCAGATCCCGATCGATCATTTGACTAGGATTTGATGACTTGTCATCTATAACACCACACACCTTCCGGTGCTATGCCTAGCATCCAGAACATCGTCAGTCATAATGACAACCACCAGGCCTGGGTTAACTGTGTGAACAGATTGACTCATCAAAACGCACCCATCCAACACTGAACGTTGGATAACCTGTAGGGATTGCATGCCACTCAAACGCCAGCCAGGTAACCCAACGTATCGTGGTATTGGACTATGAAAGGTCCGCACACATTGGCATATCAAAACACCACACAACTAGTTAGCCCAGTATACATGGTCCCTCAGGGTTAAGGACAGATTATCTATAGTAGTAAGACGGTTTATGCACCAGTGTCTGAATCACTGAACTGTGCACCGTCTTGGTTCCTATTCAACACAATCATCGTGCTTGATCAGGTGAATAGGAATCCCAAGTTCCCGTGGTAGAGACTTCACCACATCCTCTACCTGCCAACAGCTTATTCTCAGTGAAGCGACTGGTATTACCAAAGTTGTGAACTAGTTCTAGGTCTACACAGAACTGGTCCACTGGGACTCCCAAGCATGGAGCCACCATATACCTCAATGGCCTACTGTGTTCCCTAGGGTCATTTATTATATGTGTATTAATATATATCAAAGTAGTATTCTAATTAAAGCAATAACCAAAGTCATCTTTATTAATGTTAATACAGAAAATCCATGCTCAGGACACACGAGCTACAATAATCTCTCACTTGGCCTAGCGGGGAATAACAGTCTTAACTCCCATGGCATCCATGTGCTTCTCGAAAGCCTTGGTCGGTAACGCCTTTGTGAAAGGGTCCGCCATGTTATCTACAGATGCCACCTGAGTCACTGCAACCTCCCCCCACTTCTGCAAGTCCCGAATATATAGTATTTCCGCTCGATGTGCTTACTCTTCTGGTGATATCTTGGCTTCTTGGATTGTGCTACCGCTCCATTAATGTTGCAGTAATGGACAATAGGATCTTGAGCTCCTGGTACACATCCTAAGTTTGTGAGGAACTTCTTGAGCCACACCACCTCCTTGGCTGCTTCGCACGCCGCAATGTACTCAGCCTCTGTTGTCGAATCCGTGATACATTCCTGCTTCACTATCTTCTAACTAACAGCTTCTCCTCCCAATGAAAACACAAACCCTGACTTCGATCTCTTGGATTCCGGATCTGATGCAAAGTCAGAATCTGTGTACCCAATCGGCATCAGTTCCTATGAAAAGTAAACTAACTCATAATCTCTCGTCCTACGAAGATACTTGAGTATATTTTTCACAACAGTCCAGTGCCCTGGACCCGGATTTGACTGATACCTGCCCATCATGCCTACTGCATAGCATATATCTGGTCTCGTGCACTGCATAGCATACATCAGACTCCCTACAGTCGAAGCATAAGGTATCTTCTGCATCTCTGCCCTCTACTAAGGGGTCTTAGGACCCTGATCATTGGACAATTTCATTCCATGTCTGAATGGAACCAGTCCCTTCTTAGAGTTGTGCATATTGAATCTGGCCAAGATAGTATCTACGTTGGCTGACTGTGACAGCGAGAGAGTCTTGTTCTGGCGATCTTGAGTTACCATGATCCCCAGAACATAACTCGCTTCACCTAGGTCTTTCCTGTCAAATTGAGAGGATAACCACACATTCACTATAGATAACGTTCCAACATCGTTTCCAATGAGCAGGATATCATCCACGTAAAGTACTAGAAAAACTATTATAGTCTTATCGCTCATTTTATAAATACATGGTTCATCCACGTTCTGTTCAAATCCATAAGACTGGATAGCCTGATCAAAACACATGTTTCAACTTCTGGATGCTTGCTTCAGTCCATAAATGGACCTTTGCAACTTGCACACCAGACTTTCCTAACCTTTTGCGACAAAGCCTGGAGGCTGAGACATATAGATGTCTTCTTCCAAATCCCCATTGAGGAATACGGTCTTGACGTCCATTTGTCAGATCTCTCAATCATAATAGGCTGCAATGGACAAGAGGATTTAGATTGACTTAAGCATAGCCACTGGCGAAAGGTTTTGTCATAGTCGATCCCTTCTCGCTAGATATAACCCTTAGTGACTAGTCTAGCTTTGTAAGTTTCAACGGTACCATCTGGACCTCTTTTTCTTTTGTACACTCTCTTACACCCAATAGGTTTAATATTGTGAGGCGGTGTTACAAGTGTCCAGACTGAGTTTTGGGACATCGATGTCAGTTCTGCCTCAATGGCTTTCTGTCATGCTGCATAGTCAGAGGATACCATCGCTTCGTCATAGTTCAGAGGATTATCCTCCTGAAACTCTGGATCTACCAAGAAGGCTTCTCCAATGTATCTATCAGGAGCTCTTGTGGTCCTCCCACTGCGACGAGCCTGCGGTGGTTCCATAGGAGTCGATTCTACAGTATCGTTTATCTTAGTGGTATCGACTCCCACTATGTTTTTTGTCTGCGTACTCCCATCAGTACCAAGCAATTCTTCAAGAACTAATTTACTGGTGGGCTTATGGTCTATTAAATAATCCTGCTCCAGGAATACGACATTCATCGAGATGATAATCTTTCTATCCTCAGGATCATAAAATAAATCACTATTTATCCCTTTTGGATACCCAACGAACAGACATACCTTAGTCTTTGACTCTATCTTATCTCGCTTGTCCTTTCGCATATATGCTGGACAATCCCAAATCCTAAAGTGATGCAGACCTGGCTTTTGCTTCAACCACAACTCTCAAGGAGTTAGAGGTACTGACTTTGATGGAACAAAGTTCAAAGTATATGCTGCCGTCTCTAGGGCATATCCCCAAAAACTAGGTGGCAATGTTGCATAACTCATCATAGTCCGAACCATGTCTAACAAAGTTCAGTTTCTCCTCTCAGATATACCGTTTTGTTTCGGTGTCCCTGGTGTAGTCAACTGGGATACGATCCCATGCTCACGCAGGTACCCAATAAATTCATCCGATAGACATTCGCCTCCTCGATCCGATCGAAGAGACTTGATACTCTTACATGTCTGCTTTTCTGTTTCAGCTCTGAATTGTTTGAAATACTCGAAGCCTCCTATGGGCCCACATACATCAGTGTGTCCCAACTCTAATACCTCCTGTGATCTGCTACCTTTGGCTCGAAAAGATCTTTTAGTCATCTTGCTTTCCAGGCAAGACTCACACGTTGGTAGGCTTTCTGAAATATCTGGACTTAAAAGTCCTACCTTAACTAACCTATGAATCCTATCTGAGGCTATGTGTCTAAGCCTTAGATGCCAAAAGAGTATTGGATTATCTTAGAGATATTTCCTTTTAGATGAATTAACCACACAGGCTTCAGTTATGTTATCATGCTTATGATTGGAGTTAATTACATAGAGACCATTCTGTCTCTTTTCCTTACAAACAAAGAAATCATTCAATTTAATTAACACATCAGAAATATCAAATAAAACTGAAAAACCTTCATTATTCAATAAGGAAACAGAAATTAAGTTTCGTCTCAAGGACGATACATAAAGTATGTCTCTAAGTGATAAACTTCTTCCATCAAGAAACTACAAGACGACATCTCCAACTGCTTCAGCCTCTGCCACGGTCTTAGTTCCTATGCTTAGGATTATCTCTCCATCACCCAGTTTTCTTGTCTCCTTGAACCCCTGCAAATTATTGCAAGTATGGTTAGTAGAACCAGAATCCACATCCATGAAACTGGAGAACAACTGGATGCTACAAGGGATTCCACTATGTGGATTTGAGATATACATGTCTCGGCCTTCTTGGGAGTCGTGCGGTAGTCACCCTTCCAGTGCCCCTTCTTGCCACATCGAAAATATTTTCCTTTGGGCTTCACCAGACCATCCTGCTTAGGAACCTGCGACTGCACCTGGCCCATCTTCACGGGCTTCTTAGACTTTCTTTTCTGAAACTTGCATTTAGCTTTCAGAGAAGACTTCCGCTCTACATTCAGGGATTGGGCTCTTTCCTTCATCCCGTCCTCTGCCGCCTGGAGCGTCGCTAGGAGCTCTGCGTTAGACATCTCCAACCGGTTAAGGTTAAAGTTGGTAACAAATCCCTCAAACGCTCCTGATAGAGACGCGAGAAAACTATTGGTCTGGATCTCTACATCCAAGATGACATCGAAGGAACCAAGCTTATTCACATAGCCAAACAATTTCAGCATATGATCCCGATCTAAAGTCCCATCTGCCATCTTCGTGGACACCAATTTCTTGATGGTCAGGTAACGAGTTACCCGACTATGACCCTCGAACATTTCCTTTAAATAGAGCATCATGTCTAAAGCGAAGGCCATATCTTCGACTTGCTTCTGAAAGACGATCTGTAAGGATGCCACTATGTAGCACTTGCACATCTCATCAGCATCTAGCCAGTTTTTACATTCCTTCAATTGGGCCTCAGTAGCACTTGATCCTGGTATGGCCGGTTAAGGGGTACTTAGAGCAATTGTGTGTTTGCCAACCCTTAGGACGAGCATCAGGTTACGCTTCCTGTCCTCGTAGTTTTGTCCCGTAAGTTTGTTATCATTAAGGATGGAGGTAAGAGGGTCGAGCTTGGTCATGATTTCTGCAAACAATGGTTTAAAGCAAAATTAGAGTCTACTACAATCTATTTTATGGAATTTAAAAATAGATAATGTTTACTCCAGCCGCTATGCCTTCACTACCTCAAGTGGAGACATCCAGGAATCTAAATTCCCTGGGCTCGACCATTGAGACTATCGGCCTTGAATTGGAGACAGCATCTAGGTGAGAGCATGCAACTGCTTCTGCCAACGGGGTTTTTACGACCCAGTCTTTATCAGAATTACCCATGGTAAACTGAAAGACCTCCTAGTCACCTTTTGGCCAGCTTTATGTGACCTGCTTGCGTAGTAACGGCAACTTCACACAAGCTTTCGGATGCTTCCCACAAATATAGGAGGTGTCGACAGGGGGGTTGTAACATCGGCCCCAAACACACAAGATATTGTCCGCTTTGCCCGTGCCTGCATGAGAACTTCCCAGGGAGGTCACCCATCCTAGGACTGCTCTCGCCCGAGCATGCTTAACTACGGAGTTCTTACGAAATCCGTAGTGGTGCACGATTTTAAAATGCATCTTCTATATTTGGGAGAGGAGGGGGGGATTATATAAGCAGCTCAGGATCTCCTTCTCTCCAGGCGATGTGGAGCTAACTCATGGCCTTGTACACCTCACCTCATCTCATCCATCTTGGCATCCCAGCCTCAGGAGTCTTGGCTCTTGGCTCTTGGCCTATTGGATCTTGATCGTCACAATCCACCCCCCTTAGGGCTACACGTCCTTTTGTAGGGTTAGACCCCCCCATCCCGAGGAGAACCGGCTCTGATACCATTTTGTAACATCCGCCCCAAACACACAAGATATTGTCCGCTTTGCCCGTGCTCACACAAGGACCTCCCAGGGTGGTCACCCATCCTAGTACTACTCTCGCCCGAGCACGCTTAACTATGGAGTTCTTACGAATTCCGTAGCGGTGCATGGTTTTAAAACACGTATTCTATGTTTGGGGGGGGAATTATATAAGCAGCTCAGGATCTCCTTCTCTCTAGGCGATGTGGGGCTAACTCATGGCCTTCTACACCTCACTTCACCTCATCTATCTTAGCATCTCAACCTCAAGAGTCGTAGCTCTTGGCTCTTGGCCTATTGGATCTTGGTCGTCACAGGGGTTCATAGGCTCCCACGGTGTAGGAAAAATGATGCAGCATGATCAGCATCATCAGATCATCGCCAGATACCTTATTTACTGTCATTTTATTTTTATGCTTGGATGACATTAGCCGTATGGGAATTGTTAGCAGTCTATTTCAGTTTTTTGGCCATTTTCTATGTTTCTGGTCTAATTTTAGCACTTAGTATTATTTATGTTCTTGCCCAATTCATGGGGGATGTCCATGATTTCATCCGAGGGCTTTTCGGATTGAATCCGGGTCTTCTCGGGTGAGTTTCTACATGTTATTAATAAAATTCTGGGTGCGTGTGTTTGCGGGGTACCGACGGACGAGATTATATCTCGAAACCGATGGTTAGATAGCAAAATAACTCCATTTAGATGACGTGGTAAGTTATGGGCTTCAATTAGGATTTAAATGGGCTTATCTTAAGCCCAATAGGGCTTCTATTGTGATGTCACCTCCCTTCTTTCTTTTTCCCGTGAAACACCGACCGGCCCCCCCTTGCCGCACGGATCCCGAGACACCCGACCCTAGTCCGTCCCTCTCTTCTCTCTCTCTCTCTCTCCCTTGTTTCTCTCTCTTTTCCTTTCCTTTCTTGGCGCATAAAATCCACACCATTCACCCTTTATTTCCCTTGATCTTAGCCATCCAAAGAAAACCCTAATCCTACAAAAAGATGGAGAAAGAAAAAGAATTCAGTTTTGATCTTTGCTGAAATTTGTGCCTCTTTATGAGAGCTTCCGGGAGAGACTCGTGTCCCCGACCTTCGCCGCATTCACGACTTCGCCTCGTGAAGGCCTCGGTGTTGTTTTTCCGAAGGTTCTGGCTTCTCCTGACGTCCGGCCTTGCTCCGTGTGCAGGATCATCGGCGCATCCTTGCAATCGACCCACGGCAGAAAACCCCATGCAGTATCTACCCTTTTCCTTCTTTTCTCATCGCATCCTCATCGTTTTTCCTTTATTTCCATTGCCTCTGCTCCGCATCGCAGCCATAACCGCCCTATTTCGTCACTAGTTGAAGCCCTAACGTATGCCTACTTATTAGTTTTGCTATCTTTAGTCTGTCGGTTACCCTTGCAAGCATGCTTAACCTATTTTAGTGAAAATCTGATGCAAACCTGTTTTTCAATTTTAATATCTACTGCTGCGATTGAATCTTCTATATGCTGAAATTAGTTTTGTGATAATATTGCGTCTTCTATTGTTTAAATCTTAAATCTGCTTTATGTTGACTGCATAGACTGTTAGAACTACGTGGGATAATTTATGTTTGTTGTCCTTTTGAGTCGTATGACGCTATATTGACAACTAAATATTAGTTATTGACCAAAGGAAAACCCTAAGGGGTTTAAGATTGTAGTGCACCTTATCGGCGTCTGCATCAAGTTGGTATCGTCGATCTTCAACATCTCAGAGTTATTTCCTTTCCACGGAGACCGGCCAGATACGCCTTCAGCGCCACAGATTCCTTTTTCAGATGCACAGCGAGAGACAGAGCAGATACAGGAGATTATTAACGTCAGAGAGCTTACTACCCGTCGCAGTGTCTTCCGACGGTTCCTTGTTCGGTGGGTAGGCAGGCCACTTTCAGATTGTACCTGGGTGGATGAGCGACAGTTGCGAGCACAACGGCCCGACCTCGTACAGCAGCTGGACATCCACTCGACGGAGTCGAGTTCTTTCTATTCCGGGGGAGTTGATGCAGCATGATCAGCATCATCAGATCATCGCCGCATCTTCAGATCATCGCCAGAGACCTTATTTACTGTCGTTTTATTTTTATGCTTGGATGACATTAGCCGTATGGGAATTGTTAGCAGTCTATTTCAGTTTTTTGGCCATTTTCTATATTATTGGCCTAATTTCAGCACTTAGTATTATTTATGTTCTTGCCCAATTCATAGGGGATGTCCATGATCTCATTCGAGGGCTTTTAGGATTGAATCTGGGTCTTCTCGGGTAAGTTTCTGCATGTTATTAATAAAATTCTGGGTGCGTGTGTTTGCGGGATACCGACGGACGAGATTATATCTCGAAACCGACGGTTAGATAGCAAAATAACTCCATTTAGATGACGTGGCAAGTTATGGGCTTCAATTAGGATTTAAATGGGCTTATCTTAAGCCCAATAGGGCTTCTATTGTGATGCCGCCCCCCCTTCTTTCTTTTTCCCGTGAAACACCAACCGACCCCCCCTTGCCGCACGGATCCCGAGACACCCGACCCTAGTCCGTCCCTCTCTTCTCTCTCTCTCCCTTATTTCTCTCTCTTTTCTTTTCCTTTCTTGGCGCATCAAATCCACACCATTCACCCTTTATTTTCCTTGATCTTAGCCATCCAAAGAAAACCCTAATCCTACAAAAAGATCGAGAAAGAAAAAGAATTCAGTTTTGATCTTTGCTGAAATTCGTGCCTCTTCGTGAGAGCTTCCGGGAGAGACTCGTGTCCCCGACCTTCGCCGCATCCACGACTTTGCCTCGTGAAGACCTCGGTGTTGTTTTTCCGAAGGTTTCGGCTTCTCCCGACGTCCGGCCTTGCTCCGTGTGCAGGATCATCGGCGCATCCTTGCAATCGGCCCACGGCGGGAAACCCCAGGCAGTATCAACCCTTTCCCTTCTTTTCCCATCGCATTCGCATCGTTTTCCCTTTAATTCCATTGCCTCCGCTCCGCATCGCAGCCATAACCGCCCTATTTCGTCACTAGTTGAAGCCCTAACGTATGCCTACTTATTAGTTTTGCTATCTTTAGTCTGTCGGTTACCCTTGCAAGCATACTTAACCTATTTTAGTGAAAATCTGATGCAAACCTGTCTTTCAATTTCAATATCTACTGCTGCGTTTGAATCTTCTATATGCTGAAATTAGTTTTGTGATAATATTGCGTCTTCTATTGTTTAAATCTTAAATCTGCTTTATGTTGATTGCATAGACTGTTAGAACTGCATGGGATAATTTATGTTTGCTGTCCTTTTAAGTCGTATGACGCTATATTGACAACTAAATCTTAGTTATTGACCAAAGGGAAACCCTAAGGGGCTTAAGATTGTAGTGCACCTTATCGGCGCCTGAGTCACTGCAACCTCCCCCCACTTCGGGGCTCCCCTTTGGAGGGAACCTCTTATACATTCCTTCTTTATGAGGTTTTATGTATATCTAGAAAGATCACGACCTCCTAGACTTAGACCCTGGTCTACCACGCTCCTAATAGGATTACAAACCTTCCCGTAAGGCATTAGTATCCTTGTAAAATATCATAGTTCCTACCTCGAATACGCAGCTTTCACCTTTCTTGCAAGGATCACATTACATAGATTCCAAGGATACCGATACTTCACTAGTTTGCCCATAATCCTAAGATCTGGAGCCTAGCCTAAGGTCAACGTGGAAAGGACTCCCACTAGAATGACCTCCTACTAGAATGACGCATCGTTCACAATTTGATGCTTGATGTCATAGTAGACCTCATCTCATTATAGGTTTCGATGCTGGCCAAATAGGGATATCGGACAACCTCCGCCGGACCTCAACCTAATGGTGGCATAACCAAATCGTGATGAGTTCACACTACTATCAAACGTCAACTAGAAACGGGTATCACTTAGTAGAATCCTAACCTAATTTGGTCGCTAGGACCATGTGGGGAAAAGACATCCCACTAGGGTTATCATACTTCTTATGGGGACATTTGTTATCTCTAAACAAATCTAGCACTGCGTCTATCTCGGTGCACAGTACTTGGCTACCTCAACTACCACGAGGGCGGTTATCACCTTTTCTTTTAGCTAACCACTGAATTCGCACGTATTAGACCATATAGAGACACCGATGAATCCATAAGCTTAGTACTAACCCTAAGCCTAATCTAGAAATTAACTCACAAGCAAGATAGATAATTAAATTATCATCGGAGTTCTTTAAACACTAATAAAGAGAACAACAGAAAAACATCCAAACTGAATCAAGTCCAAGGTCCAACCCCTGAACCTGAATAGCACAGTCAAGATATCATGTTCTTTCGCTCTGTACGATCTCCGACGATGATCCCGATCATCGCCAACGTGCACGCTTTCACCTAGTCTTTGCACTCCATGGTACCGCTTGTTCGAACCGTGGATGTAGCATCATCTTCTTTTTTCTGTGACTGAAAAACTAACACGCTCCGAGCAAGTGCTCGTTCGTGTATAATTTCGCTAAAAAGAAAAGGAAACAATCCTAGAAAACATGGCTAGGGAACCGAGGGTGGTCAACCTCCACCCCTGCCCATCTAGAGCCTTAAAATCCACAAGCACAATAATAATCAATGCAAAAAAAAAAATCCGGGGTCTGACCCCCGGAAGCATATAATCACAGATTATCATTCAGTATGACACCTGCAAAAAGATGATACATAGCACAATCCATATGCATGATCTACGCCGAACCCCGACGAAAACATATGTCATCATATATTCACATAATGTTTTCACGAATTCATACATGAAACACACACCAAAGCATGCTCTGATACCAATTGTTGGAATTGTATCCTGTTATCAGAGTCGCAGCGGAAGCAAAAGATAGATCCTAAGATCATACAGTGTATGTTTCATTACAATTAATTCTACAAAACAATCTACATACAAATCTATGATCTTAGCATATGTGCGGACACCCTAGAGGCATACTACGATCTACAGAAGACATGCATGTATTTAGTTAGGTGTTTAGAATCATCATACCTTGTGGATCTATAATCCAGAGAGAATGGAACGATAATGAACCGTACTTGAATCGCAAGGGAAGCTGTCGGATAGCACCTTGTCCTTTGCGAATTGAGGAATCCTCGAAGTCCTATCTCTGAGTGCAAGGACTACGAGTCGATAGAGGAATTCACTGCAAAAACGATGGCGTGCCGCGATATCTTCTCCTTCTCTTTCTCTCTTCTTTCTTCTCCTTCCTTCCTCCTTCTTCTTCCTTCTTCTTCCTCTTTCTTCCTTGGCCGAAACCTCTGAGAGGGAGAGGGGGTCGGGTTTCTGGAGAGGGGAAAGACCTTAGGGCCGGCCCCTCCCTCTCTAATCTACATATAGGGCCGCCCCCCTACTGCTTTACGCAAGATAGGGCCGGCCCCTAGTGGATTAGGATGAGGGGGGTCGGTTTTAGGGTTTCTAAGTGTCTATCGTGAAGCCTGGATGAAAACGCCCTTCACAAAAAGTGAAACACTGCGAGAGAGATTGAGGGAGGTGCGCTACTCGGAATCGAGTTCCGTCAGCGCCTATGAGCTCCTGGAATTATTCCGCTCATTCTAAGATCCATATTCAATATGTTTTGAGCCATACTTCAGTATTTACCAAAATACCCGTACGGCCCCTAACACATGTGAATTAGGTTCTTAGGCTCCTGGAATTATTCCGCTCATTCTAAGATACATATTCAATAAGTTCTGAGCCATACTTTAGTATTTACCAAAATACCCCTACAGCTCCTAACACATGTTCTGAGCCATACTTCAGTATCGCACTACTTCGCTTCCAACGTATCCAACCAGGTCGGGGAACAATTCCTATATGCAACGACAGGGTGAAACCTTCAGGGTTCAGGATCTCTAGCTCCAACCGGATCCCTAATTTGACCAATTCAAATCCACCCTTTCATTCCTATGGCCGGCCCTAATATTAGGGGATCCAAATCCCTAAAATATAGGGTCAGCCTTGACTAGGTCTCCCACATCTAGGGCCGACCACTAGTAGTGCATGGGGGCATATAGTTTTACTAAAACGCCCTTATGCCACTAAATGACCATTTCTAGTGTGCGAGACTTAGCAATCCATTCACAAGTGAACATGACTAGTGATTTCACTATTCACTGAGGTTCCCGGAGGGTGCCCCTAATAAAGTTAACTAGTCTACTCGCAAAACATCCCGGTGCTTCGTACCCATGTAGAGAAGTTCACTTATGGTAAGGGATAACTACATGCACCTCTGTACTAGTCTAGGGTTTCCCCTTAGTACTCGCATATAGATACGCATCTACGATGCACTAGTGCAAAGCACACACGGAGCGTGAATATAGACTTCTTGCTTCCTCTAACTGTTTACTATGTTCCGAGGAGATGGTTCAAGAACCGTACATAATGTGGATAAGGTGGAACCTTTAGGGACCAGGGTTCATGGCTTCCAACTAGAACTCGATCCTCTGAGCTCGAGTTAACCTGCGTAGGCACCCAGAGTGCAACGCAAGTTGAACTCCAATTCATCCGGACTTACTATGTTCTCTCGCATACCCTTGCTCTCCGCTTAGTAGTGGTAAACTTGTTGTCCCTCCACTTGGTGCCATGATGTAATTCGAGTGGTAGAGAATACCGTCAGACTCGAGTGCTCATATGGCTTGGTTTCTTCCAGGTTGACTTATACATCGTACCACTGATTATCTTATCGAGTAATCGAATCCAATCAACAGTTCAACTGATGACCACCAGGCCTGGATTTGATACAGTGTAAGTCAGACCAAGGAAAGCACATCCTGTTAGGGGTGTGGATGACCTGCAGGAGTAACACGCTGATACAATGTCAACCGGGTAACCCAATACAGCGTGATTTTGGATCACGTAATTAGATCCTCACATATTGGTGCGCCAAAGCACCACATAACTGGTTAGTCTATCAGACATGATTCCTCAGGATTTAGGATCGTTTTACTCTAAGCAGAAACCCAACTTAGTGTACCAGTGTCTGCTTACTGATCTGTATACCATGTTGGTTTCGTTCGGCCACAGACATTGTGCTTGGTGATGACCATGGTGAAGACTCCCCTTTCACTGTCATCCTTATAGCTTATCATGATGAGGCGACTAACCTGATCATAGCTGCAAATCTATTTAGGTTATATAGGATCAATCTACTTAGTCTTCAACTCAGTGGATTATCATGTAGTCATGGCTCTCTGTTCTCAAAAGAACACGCAACTATGTTATGTACCACCATGCATCTCATATAATAACTACCAACCTTTATTATTAGATCAAAACCTAGAGTTTTACAAGCTTAGAACACACCAATTCTAACAATAAAGGGTCTCTCTTGAACATAAAAGTTAGTGAATTAATGGAGGCACGCATTTGTCTCAAATTCAATTGGAAAGGTATGCAACCCGTGGCCTTGGTCATGTATTCGAATAAGTGCTATGGCATATTTAATCCCGCTCTATAGTTGTCGGCCTCTCTCTCATTTTAGTGGTGAGCTTTCACACTTGTTGGTTATTAAAAGAAAAAACTATCGAATAGTACCACAAAAGCAAAGTACATATCAAAATGGACAATTTTCAAATAAAACATCAAACCAGACAAAACAGCCAGGTGGTAGTTGTAATGCCCATTTTAGCCCTCCCAAGTTAGAGTTATACTATCAACCTATAAAAGAAAATTAACATTGTACAAAATCATATTTCAAAACTTAGAATCTATTGAGACTATAAAGTGTCTAAATATGATGTTGTAAGTTAAAAATACGATACTCTAGTCCTGAAATATGTTTGGTCATTTAAAAAGTGGTATAAGGTCATTTCCTATGTTTGGCCATTTTGAAAATTTTATAGAAATGCTATAAAAAATAATATTGACATAGTTTGGTCATATTTGGTAGTTTAAAAAGATATTCGGCGTTGTATTTATTTAGGTATTTTTGCCCGATATGATATAACACGGTTATTAAAAATCAGGCATTTTTTTACTCATATGATGAGTTTCGATCCTTGGTCTATATTGTACCGATGCACTAATAGGTGATGTAGTGACCATTATGGTGATTCCTTCAAAAAAAAAAAAAGATGAAGGTACGAATTTCATTCCAAAATGAGAAATGCTATTCAGCCCGAAGGTTTTCCTGATTCTGCCCGGCACGATTGACGTGGCAGCATAAATCTGGTGGCTGAAAATATTTAAATGTCGCTAGTGGGTTTCAGCCACCAGTTGTATGCTGCCAAGTCAATCGGGCTGGCGGAATTAGGAAAACCTTCGGGCCAGCATTTCTCTTCCAAAATTGGATTATTTTTTTGGAGCACCCCATGGTTAAGGAGAGTGGTTTTGCTCAACTATCATAAGAGGTTGAATGTTACCTTCCCTTCTGAGCCTATGGTTGGTACTTCTGAGCCTATGGTTGGTATCCCAAACTCATTGATTGCTCTTAGCTCTATTTCACGAAGACACCTTATCGTTCAATGGGAGTGGTCACGTTCACCATCTTTAAGGGACACTCCATGGATAAGGCAGCTCATGTAACCTCCTCTCCTCCCCTTTTCCTTCTCCATCGCCTTTCTCTCGTCTACATCTCTGACAAAGCCGACCTCTAAAGGTGGAGGAAGAGACAAAGGAGGCAGACTGCATTGGCACCAAAGGCGGAGGTGGGACAAGAGGAGGGGAGGAGGTGGTGGGTTGCATGGGCACTAGAGACGGCAACGAACTGCATAGGCACCATCGACGATGATGGGGATGAAGAGGGGACGAGCTAAATGAGCACTAAAGGCTGCGGCTGGATGCACGAGCAAACAATGTAGATGCCCTAAATATCCATGCCACGTGACATCTACCTTACTATACGGTTGAGGATGAGAATTTACTAGAGGCAAAACTAGCTCTATAGAGAAGATGTTCGGTCGATAGTCAAAATTAGATGTAACCTATCAGTTGAGGCTAAGGAATCAACGGAATCTACATAATGGCATACAGGGCCGGCCCTGAGATTTTGGGGGCCCTAGGCAAACTTCAAAAGTTGGGCCCCCTATACATATTACAAGAAAAAAATTTAAGTACCAATAATTTTTTTTTGCAAGTATCAATACAAAATTTGTTTTTATTGGAAAATGCCTTTTTTGGCTGTTGGTGTTTGTCGTTTGGACTTGACTATTGGACCCCCCTCCTTTAGTGTTTGGGCTTTACTGTGGGCCCCCCATTAGTATAAATTAATTGGGGGCCCTAGGCACCCGCCTTGCTCGCCTACCCTCAGGGCCGGCCCTGATGGCATAATATGTTTGCACAGTGATGTTAGTTATCTTCCAGCCAAAGGGTGACGATGACATAATAGTGTATAATATTGGCTGAACTTATCAGCTGAAGTTGAGCTGAGGCTTCTGTGCTTAACCTCATCGTTAGAGCCTTGGTGTCTGAAGATGGGTATATCGGTTCTACTACTGAGGTTTTTGTGCCCGGTACTCTTTTCAGAGCCTTAGCATCTGAAGACGTGATTAAACCGAGACTTCAACGCCTAGCAGCTTAACCTGAGATCTGCATGGCACAAATTGTCAAGATCATCTATAGGAGATATTTTTTAGAGGTTGCTTAAAAATTAAGCAATTCTAATATAGGTACTTCGAGCCATGTCAGTAGTGACAGCTCATTGGTGGCTCAGAGACAGTTGTAAGCAGGAAAGTTAGTCATAACTAATTTTCCAGGATCAACTATAAATAGATGTCCACTCTATCCCAAGTATCGAATTTTAGACTTAAAACTCTAGTTTTCCCTCGGTGAAGAGATTAGCGGGTTGACTTGAGTATCGAAAGACAAATCTAGAAGAACAATCTCTCGATATTCTCAAGTGTTTTTGTGCATATTGATCTTCATCCAACGATGGAGTCGATCTTCGCGTGCACAAAGAGTTGGGCAAGGAAGGAGGGGGAGAAGGAGAAAGGAGGGGATGAGGGAGGCGATAGGCCACGCGAGAACTGATGGCGAAGGCGGTGTTGATGGGCTGCACGATAACCGATGGTGAAGGAGGTGGCAACAGGATGTACGGGCATAGGCGAACACAACAACTGTATAGGGGAGGCCTTATCACTAGGTTTGAGGACCTGGATGATATATTGGGTATTTTTCTATTGGATGCTGTTATTTGCACCCCACCAATCCATAAGGGCACCTACTTGACAAAAAATGAAATACATGATGTGTCACCAAAGCCTTTCAGGCCAATTGACAAGGGATGAAACTTGGGCGGGTTGGACCCAAGCCCAATCCGAATTTTGGGCAGGTTTGGACGGTTGTATTCGAAGAACAGGTTGGATTAGGGTTGGAAAAAATACAACTTGAGTTGAATTTAGATTAGGCTCGGGTTGAGGGTTCAGGCAACCCGGCCCACTCCGACCCAACCCACCCGAGTTGCAATCCTAATAATGACACTGAGTCCCTATTGCATCTGATGCTACTAAATCCGTAATTTTCATTTTGGTACCAACATTAAAAAGTTTTTTCCCCTATCGCCCATTGGGGTGCAAATAACACCATCCTTTCTAATTTAAGTTTGGTGCCCTCATCAATTTCATGGGTGACCTTCGTAACACCAAAATGAAAATGTTTTAAGCCACCTCAACAAAGCCAATTGGGTGATTTACCAAGGCATATCATACTTAGAACCTATCCGCATCATAGGTGTCGGGGGAAAATTTTGTTGGCGAGGATGCTCGACCTACAAAACAAGGGAATCACATGAACGGCTAGCTCCGTGAGGAGCGCAGACTCTCTGACGCTCAAGTTAGTGATGGTTCGAAAGTGAGGGGTTTCGTAGTCGGAAAATGTCTAGGATTTAGAGTTTTGAACCTTTACTTTGGAGCATGGGGTCGTATCTTTATAGCCTTTTTCAGACCGCAGGTGACTGACACGTTGCCGCTCATTCTCGCACCTCCTACGTCTTCGGTGTCAGCCCACATGAGCCCTTAATGAGTCTTTTCGTCTATCCTGTCAGGCAGTGGCTAGGGGCCACGAGGGGGGGTGCACCGGTTTTGTCTGTGCCAGGTGGATGCTCTGGAAGGCTCTAGTCGGGGATGTTCTGCGCCAACTCCTTGTCGCGAACTTGGCCTACAAACATTCACGTAGTCACACGGGGGTGTGGACATCTGTCGATCTATTACCGTCTTACTACAAGTGACATCCTCGAGCAGTTAGGTGAACTCCTTCACTGGTGAGCTGACCGCGAGCGATCATGGTGAGCTCTTGGGCGTGCGGCGGGGGATGAATCTTTTGAAGTGTTCCTCGAGCAAGGAGCGACCTCTTCCACGGGCGAGCTAACTGCGTGCAACGTGGACATCCTTCAAAGTTTCCTATAGGCAGAAGGGCGAAGTCTTTCGCGGACGAGCTGATCGAGTGCGATCAGTGCAAGCTTTCAAGCGAGTTGTGGGTGCTGAATCTTCTAAAGTGTTATTTGACCAGAGTGTGACCTCTTTCGTGGGCGAGCTGATCGCGTGCGATCAGGGCGAGCTCTCAGGCGAGCTGTGGGTACTAAATCTTCTAGTATTCTTTGAGCAGAGCTACCTCTTCCGCGGGCGAGCTGATCGCGTGCGATCAAGACGAGCTCTCAGGTGAGCCAATTGTGAGTGACATAGATATCCTTCTATGTTTTCTGTCAGCAAGAGGCGATCTCCCCGCAAGCGAGCTGATCATGTGCGAATCAGGCGAGCTCCTAGGCGAGCTAAGGACGACGGTTGACCGCAGGCGAGCTTATTGCGTGCGGATGACGCGAGCTCCCGGGATGAGCTAAGGGCACTGAATCTTCTAAAGTGTTCTTTGAACTCTATGCCAGGGGCGACCTATTCCACGGGTGAGCTGATCGCGTGCGATCAGGGGCGGGCTCTCAGGTGAGCTGACTGCAAGTGACGTATGAATCTTCTAAAGTGCTCTTTGAACGCTATACCAGGGGCGACCTCTTCCACGGGTGAGCTGATCGCGTGCGATCAGGGCGAGCTCTCAGGCGGATTGCGGGTGAGCTGATGGTGAGTGATGTAGATATCCTTCTAAATTTTCTATCAGGAAGAGGCGTTCTCCCTGCGGTCGAGTTGATCGTGGGCGAACTGATCAGCGCGGTAACTCGGCAACCCAACTGTTACTATTGCTCCGCACCCTTCTTCTTACTGTAAACAGGCGAGCTCTTCCGCGGGGGAGCTGATCGTGTGCAGATAGGGCGAACTCCTGGGCAAGCTAGGGGTGATGGTTGGACCAAGGACGAGGTCAATCATCGGCCTGTTACCCACCATCGAACGGTATATCGTAAGCGCGTCCTACGGTGTCCGAGTCTCGCATTCTCGTCGAGCTGAATGGAATCCCCTTAAAGATGGCCTCAAGTACTTAGATAATCGACCGGTGTCAATTTTTCGAGCACCGTCAATAGATATCCAAACCTAACCAAGACAACTTAGGCTCTAGTCTAATCCATCAAAAAACATCATAACTAAGAATCCCCTGTCATGTGTGGAGCCTGATAGCACTGAGGAGTACTGATTATCCCCTGACTCGTGCGCTTCACACATGTGGAATGAGCTTGACTAGGAGTGTATTGAAAGGTGGTATATTCAGTGAGTTGATAGGTCGGTTATATTAAGGAAAAAATTTACTCATACTCCAAAATAATTAACATACACCGTTTTATTCCAAAAGCCAATTCCCTCCTATTATCCCTTAGGTGTGGTTGGAGAGGAGGCGTCGGAATCCGCACTCATGCTTGTCGAGGGCAGCATCAAGGAGGCCGCCGTCGAGGGGGGAGGGGAAGGACTTGAGGACAGAGGGGAAGCGGGGATCGGCGACGGAGTGGTCCTCGAGGTAGTCAACGATGTCGTCAAGCTAAAGGACAACGAGGTTGCAGCTGTGGGAGAGGAAGCAGAGGGCCACCTCGAGAAGGTGGAGGACGGAGAGGTAGTCGGGGAAGTCTGCACAGGGATCATCAAGGAGGGAGCGCTCGAGACTATGGACGGCGCCGAAGATGCAAAGAACGGCGGCGGTTAGGCCAACGCTGCGGTTGATGGCAGCGAGGGCGTCACGGTGGGCGAGCATCCCCAGGCCTCCGTTGGTGTGGATTGGGAGGATGGAAGCAGGTGGGGGTATAAACGGGGTTTGAGCTAAGAATCGATTTTTGAAAGAAAACAGTAGATATGAAGTACTTTTGGAGTATGAATAAAATTTATCTATATTAAGACATTTTGAGAGATTTCTATAAATACAGGTAAAGCCCTAAATTGTGAATTACGAGAGATCGAAGGCGAGCCTGGGAAAATAAAAGGGTTATTTTGAATTTGCACCTCAAAATTGCCTTGAATTAGACTTTACCCCCCATATTTCATTAATTAGACTTTACCCCCCAAAACTAACGGTTCCGTCAACTCACCCCCCAAAACTTTATTTCTTTTCCGTCAGCTCACCCTTTCTCTTAGATGGTGAGCTGACGGAACAGTTAGTTTTGGGGGGTAAAGTCTAATTAATGAAAAGATGGGGGGTAAAGTCTAATTCAAGGTAAAATTTGGGGGGGACCAAAGTCAAAAATAACCCAAAATAAAGGAAAATTTTATTCATACCCCAAAAATCTGTAATTAGTCCCCATTTCCAACAAACTTGAACACACCCCATTTTTTTTTTTTCATACCCCATTCCTGTCCCAAAAATACCCTTATCCCTTACACCGCACCATCAATACACCCCAGTTAAATGGCCCGCCCCAACTTGATTATACCCCAATCAAACACATACCCCCTTAATTATACCCAATTATATACACTCTTGAATACACCCCACTTTTAAATAAACCCCATGTTGTTGGCTGGTACTTGAAGGCACAGGTAGGGCTGCAACTAGGGCTGGCAATTTCGAACCCGACACGAAGTTAACGGGTCTGGGTCAGGGCTAAACGGGTTCGGGTCATAAACGGGTCGACACGATAGACCTGTTTAATAAACAGGTCGGGTCCGGGTTTAGGGTCTGGACATGGCAGACCTAGGAAGACCCGTTTAGTATTCAACGGGTCGTGTCGGGTCGGGTCGGGTTGGGTCTACCAGCAATCCGATACTATAATATATAATACCAGCGGGTCTTTCGGGTCAGGTCGGGTCGAGTCAGATTGGGTCGGATCGGTCAACTGAATAGATCCGGGTGGTAAACGGGTCTTGCCGGGTCTTATCGTGTCTATCCGTTTATTAGCGGGTCGGGTACGAGTTTAGGATCTAGACACGATTCGTTAAACGGGTCAGGTCCGGGTCTAGGGGTTTGGGACACGACACGAACCCGACACGACCCATTGCCACCCCTAGCTGCAACTTGGGCGGGCCAACCTGAACCCAACCCGACTTTGGGCTGTGGTCGCTAAAAAAGATTCGGGTCGTCTTTATTGCGGATCACACGAGATTACAAAATTTTTTGATCAGGAGATTGTGGGAGAGATCCTCTGGAGGGTCCCTTTGATCCGCATCTCCACGTGGTATTCGTGCGAGAGCTCTGAAGGGGTTGCCCAGGACAGAGGTCTTTACAGGGTGAGGGTTTCTTGAGAGGCTAAGGAATATCGGCCGTTGATTTTGCCCCTTCCGTGCTTCGCGCTTTCTCGGCTAGGGAGGCTTTGGGCTTCGTTCCTCGGTCTTCGTGTCTTCCTCGATCCTTGCTCGACCTCGGCGTCCTTGATCGTCGGTTCGCGACGTCGATCGTGTTTTTGGCGTCAGCTTTGGCTTTAGCTTTCGGCTTTGGCGTAGCTTTGGCGTGGCTCTGGCGTTTGCTTTGATTTGGCACTTGCGCTTGAACGTAGGCGGGTAGAGACTTGCGATGCTTTAGTTCTTCCGGACTTCGCGTCGTATCGGCTAGAACGTGCGGTGCTTTACTCGTGACCGTCGTAGTTGCTTGGCTTTGGCACGTGCGTTGCTTTAGCGCGGGCTTTACCGGTGCGTTTGCTTTGGCTTCTTGCGTCGGCTTTGACTTTAGCTTCGACTCGATCTTCTTCTTGAACGACTGGCGTTACTTCTTCAAGGCTTCTTTATTCTTCCAGCTTCCTCGACGGTTGTGGCGTCGGTCTTGGCTTTTCGGTGGGGGTAGCACCGATGCTCGTGCGACGATTGTAGCATCGGCTTTCGTTGATGAAGATAGCGGGTGCAGCACCGATCTTCGTGCGACGGTTGTAGCGTCGGCTTTTGTTGATGAAGACGGCAGGTGTGGCACCGATCTTCGTGCGACGGTTGTAGCATCGGCTTTTGTTGATGAAGACGGCGGGTGTGGCACCGGCTTTAGCACGACGGTTGTAGCGTCGGCTTTTGTTGACGAAGACGGCAGGGGTAGCACCGGCTTCAGGCCTTCTTCTCCAAGCTTTCTTCTTCGTGCGAGGAGTCGATGCCTTTGTTGAAGACGACGGGTGTTGTCGGCTTCGATCTTCTTCTCCGGCCTTTGCTTATGGCGTCTTCGGAGCTGATGAAGATCGTTGGAGCAGTCGGGGTGATGACGACTCCGGGTCTTCTTCTCCCGGCTTTCTTCTTCGTGCGAGGAGTCGAAGCTTTGACCTTCGAGTGTAAGGTCTTCACGTTGATGAGGACTTGAAGGGCCAAGGATTCCCGTAGGACGTGCTTGCCGTGCCTCGTGAAGCCTTCGGTCGTCGAGCGTTGGAGCTTCTCTTGCGGAGCTCTTTCGTCTTCGGCTTTCGGACCCTTTGTGCCTTCCCCCACCCCTTCTATTTATAGGCAAAGGGGGGTGGTTGGGGAAGATATGGCTGAAATCTTTTTGTTTCATCCGATATCTCCCCCCATAACCATCAAGATATTGTTCCTTTATCCAAGGAAACAAACCCGATCCCCTCCTTTTTAGTTGGGGTGGTTATGGGCTAGATGTGACTCGATCTTTAAAGATCGGGTTGTTATTTTTTTGTTGCACTTTTGGATCGGATGGCGACACAACGTCATCTTGTCCGTTGGATCGAGGGATCGTCACGGATCTACGGCTGCGTAGACGTCCACGCCACCTCCCCCCGCATCGAGGCGGTTTTTTTTTTTTTTTTTATTTCTTTTTCTTTTTCTTTTCTTTTTCTTTTCTTTTTCTTTTTCTTTTATTTTTCTTTTATGGCCGGCCCCACCTCTCCATGAGGAGGGGGCACGGTTTTCAAGAGGGGGGGCCGGTGGGCCCCCCTCTTTGTGTTCGAGTTGCGGGTCCGATGGGACCCGTTTGCTTCGAGTTGGGCCATGGTGCGTGGATTGAGTTTGCACACGGGCCGAGTGTGCATGCGGGCCGTTTGTGTGCGGGCCCAATTCCGCATGCGGGCCGTTGTATATGGGCCAAGGTTCGGATGTGGGCCGTTGTGTGTGGGCCAAGTTGCATGCGGGCCGTTGTGCGTGGGCCAAGTTGCATGCGGGCCGTTGTGCGTGGGCCAGATTTTCGCATGTGGGCCGTTGTGTGCGGGCCCAAGTTGCATGTGCGAGTCGGGTTCGACCCGAAGGTCATCGAGTGCGAGCCCATTTTATGTGTACAAATCGGGTTCGACCCGTCGGCTAATTTCGATGCCCACAAATGCCCCCTCAAGTTCGAGTGCGCCCGTGGGAAATACGTAGCGCTTGGACTTGAGTCGCGTATTCGTGTGGGATTAGGTCTTTATAAGGCCCCCCCGTTTTCGTTTCTCTTCATTATCAGCGATTCCCGGCGGCTTGGAGGCGAAAGCTCTGCTAGGGTTTCTCGCTTTGCGACGATGCCGCGGAAGATGAAGGCGGTCACGCCATGGGGTTCGCGGAGGAGAGGAGACCGCCGGCCCGCGGAGGGCGGAGGGCTACCGGCGAGGTGAACCTCCTTCTTCTTCTTCTTCTTCTTCTTCTTCTTCTTCTTCTTCTTCGCATGGTGGGTCGTGGGAAGGCGCAAGCCGGAGGAGGGCTTGCGGGCCGGAGGCGGGCTTGGCCGGGGGCTGCGGGGTGCGGCCGGCGTGCGAGCCGGAGACGGGGCGCGGCCGGGGGCTGCATAGTGCGGCCGGCGCGCGGGATGGAGACGGGCGTGGTCGGAGCGTGGGTCGGAGGCGGGCTCGGCCGGAGGTGCGGGGGCCGGAGGCGGGCTCGGCCGGAGGCGCGGGGATCGGAGGCGAGCTCGGCCGGGGGCGCGGGCGCAGCGCGCAAGGCGCGGGGGCCGGTGCAGCGGCGGCTGGTGGCGCGGGAGGGCGCAGCGAGCAGGGCGCGGGGGCCGGTGGCGTGGGCGCGGGGCTGCGCGCGGCCGGAGGTGGAGGTGGAGGCGGCCGGAGCTCGAGGCGCGAGGGCCGGAGGCGGGCCCGGCCGGCGGGCGTGCGCGCGGGACTGCGTGCGACCGGAGGGCGTGGGCGCGGGGCCGCGCGCGGTCGGAGGTGGAGGTGGAGGCGGCCGGAGGTGGAGGTGGAGGCCGGCGGGCGTGGGCGCGGGACTGCGCGCGGCCGGAGGTGGAGGTGGAGGCCGGCGGGCGTGGGCGCGGGACTGCGCGCGGCCGGAGGTGGAGGCGGAGGCGGGGGTAGTCGAGTCCGGTCGCACCTCCCCCCCCCCTGCGTGTTTAAACAGGAGAGAGGGGGTCGCGGCTTTTTAGCCGTGGCCCCCTCCTTTCTTTTCCTTTTGGCATATGGGGGCTGCGGCTTTTTAGCCGTGGCCCCCCCCCCCCCTTTTTCTTCCTTTTGGCATATGGGGGCTGCGGCTTTTTAGCCGTGGCCCCCCTCCTTTTCTTCTTTTTGGCATATGGGGGCTGCGGCTTTTTACCGTGACCCCCCTCCTTTTTATCTTTATTTGCTCGAAGGACGGCAGCACCCCCCCCCCCCCCCGCATGTTTTGATAGGGGAGAGAAAGAGAGAGGGGGTTGCGGCTTTTTGCCGTGACCCCCCTCCTTTTTATCTTTATTTGTTCGAATGACGGGGCACCCCTTTTGCTTAGGCCTCCCCCCCGATTTCTTCGTT
This sequence comes from Chamaelirium japonicum, assembly GCA_947650365.1. Classification (NCBI taxonomy): domain Eukaryota; kingdom Viridiplantae; phylum Streptophyta; class Magnoliopsida; order Liliales; family Melanthiaceae; genus Chamaelirium; species Chamaelirium japonicum. The sequence continues at coordinate 15,501,762 of OX393554.1, forward strand.
TCTGTATTCGGAAACTATCTGACTTAGGCTTTGTCTTCTTTCTTTTTCAGGTCTCGTCGTTACGAGAGCTTTCCAAGTTCCGGCTGGATTGTCGATGCGGTCTCTCACGGGAGTACGCATCTTCGCTTCCCTTTCGTGCAAGTCTTCCACCACCGTGCTTCGAGACAGGAGACCGGACTGTCAGTACTTCAGCTTTTGACGCACGAGCGAGTTTGCGAGGACGGCGTGACCGACGGCTCTTGTCGAGTGTTGAAACTTGGCGAGCGTATCCTTACTGACGAAGGATCTTCTCGGCAAATCGTCCGGCCTAGTTTGGGGCTGCCGTTCCACCATACTGGCGAGGAGTCGGTTCCGGTCCCTGTTGTTGCTTTGAAGATATGCTCCCGCCGTACGCGATGGGGTGTGGGGATTCAATCACGTGGAGATGTCACGTATCTGGGAGGTTTCCGGGACTGGATGAGAGAGCTATCCGGTGCGTTGGAGGCAGAGCCAGGGATGGAGCGTTTGGCAAGGTTTGTGGAGCCAGCTTGTTGGGAGTACAGTTGACCGGACGGTATGTACCGGGCTCTGTGTGAGCAGTGGTGCCCTGAAACCAATACCTTTTTGACCGGAGCTGGTGAAATCGGGATCACCCTTCGTGATGTGCACTTCATCTCTGGGTGTCCAGAAGTTCGGAGCTACTATCAGGAGGAGGTTCCTTCTCTGGAGGTTTTGACGGACCCAGACGAGTCTCCTAGCTTCTGCCTTTTGCTTTTTAAGGCGTATGATATTATAGCGGCGCGCGAGCGGTCAGACCGGGTACTTCACTCGGATTGGGTGGACTTCTGGTTTCGAGGAGAGTATCATCACGCTCCCCCTTCGAGTCACCCGATGTGGAGATATGCATCGTCAAAGAGACCGGCGCCTGGCACCTTCTGGCGACCGATTAAATCTCTGAAGAAAGAGTGGTGCTCCATGGCCGGGGCGCAACGTCCCTGGGAAGTTTTGGGACTTGAAGAATGCAGCGATGCCTGGCGTGCTGTTTACTGGTCAGCGGGGTTGGTACTTTTTCTCTGCCGCTTTGCTTTACCCTGGGAAGGGGATGTGATACGCCCTGGGACCTTCCTTGCAGCTGCTCGAATGGTGACTGGAGAGTTTCTTAACCTGGCGCCGGTGATCCTCTGCTCGTTGTACGGCGGGCTTAGCGGCACCTACTGGAGTTTATCGAGTGCGGGTAATGCAAGAGGGGAAGTAGGCAAAGCCAGTTCCTTTTGCCCCCTGCATTACCTCTATGGTTGGATTGGGCTTCACTTTCCGAAGGAGATCTTTGCAGCGCGTGGACCTTCGACCTCGGTGTCCTTTCTTCCTGGTGTGGGAGGTGTGATGAATGCTTATTATGCATGGGAGCGTCCGAAGCCTAGTGCTCGAGAGTGTTTGCGACGCATGGGCCCTTCTGACTTTGAATTTGTATCGGAAAATGCACTTGCGCTTTCTATGAAATCCCTGGTGTGTGATGGGGCGGAGATGTCCGAGCCTTTGTACTGGAGCATGGTGAGTTGCAGGCCTGGGTATCTTGTTTGGCGTCGTGGGGATATAGTGGAGGTGGCACGGTACTCTCCCCACCGGTTTGCTCGCCAGCAGGGTTTTCGGCAGGAGTTGCCTGGGACTCCTTTGCGCCTGTGGTTACGTTACACTCCGCAGGAGGCGTACCGCCTCTGGGGAGCACTTTACGATCGATTTACTGGGTGTACTTTCTCACCGGGGATTAAGTCGGGCGGCAAGGATGCTGCAACTCCTGAGTATCGCCGCTGGGTCAACGGGTCAGTGCTTCCCCTCTTGGCTAGCCTTCCGCTAGACGTCCTTGCTAGCAGCGAGCGGGCTGACTTTCCTTTTGACTCTTTGGCGGGGTCAGAGGATCGCCGTCTTTGGTCCGAGGAGCGATGGTCAGAGAAATCTTGTGGCCGTCGAGAGAGTACTTCCCAGGCTTCACTTTCTGTGCAAGAAGTTGAGATGGCTCCGTCCTCCAAGGTTCAGAGTCTTCCTGAGACTCAGGCTTCTTGGAGTGGGTGTGCTTCTCCCAAGAGGAGAAAGTTGGACCTCTTGTGTGAGGCAGCTTTGACTGGTGCTGGCGAGGCAGGGCCAGCTCGAGAGGGAGAGCCAGGGCTTTTTGCCGATGAGGTAATCCCTCCTTCTGGGGTAACTTCATCGGACGCTGCAGGTATATCTTGTTTCTAGTTTCTCATGAATTTCTGTGCTTGTACTCTTACTTCGTTGGCTGAGTTGTCCAGCTCTCATTTTGGCAGGGTCTACTAGACCGGACTGCGAGTCTGCCCCGAAGGGGGTTGGGCAGGAGTGCTCTCCCATCAGAGCAACGTTGATTGAAGGTGGCGGGCTGGATGTTCCCTGGGATAACTTGGAGCTTTTGGGAGCGTGTGGAGCAGATTTTGCCGGCAGTGCTGTCAACCTGGATGATATTGACGTGGAGCAGTTGGGCTTTGGGGAGGAGGATGAGGTCTCCAGTGTAGGGAGAGAACAGACTCCTCTAGCTAGGTCCGGTACTCCGGCAGAGGCTACTCCCGCAGTCGTTTTGTCGGAAGGTTTGCCTGTGTCTCCTCCTTCGGCTCCGGTGGTTCCGCTGACTGTTATCACGGCGATGGTCCAGGAGGCGGTTCCTACACTTGAGCCTTCGGGACCGGAGCCCACCTTGCCTGTGCACTCAGAGGCTGACAGGAGAAAGTGCAGTTCGCGAGACCTTCTCTCTGTGCTTCTTTTGGAGAGCTGTCGGAAGTATATCCAGACGACGCTCGCACCCTTCCAGGAAGAGGGCTTTGACGCTTTGAGCAGCTGGTGGGTTCTCGAGGGGCCTGAGTTTTGCAAGAACCTGGCGGCCTTCCAGGTAGATGGCTCTTTGTTTGAGGCACAGATGCGTGTTCTCTTGGCGGATAGTGAAGCTCATTGCTTGAAACGGGCTTCGATGGAAGATGACCTTCCCCTGATACTAGCAAAGGCCGAGGACGAGGAGCGTCGCCTGGAGGCGCAGCATGCACTTGCCACTGCGAGCCTTGTTCGGGCGCGGAAGAAGCTAGAGGCTGCTCGCGCATCTTTCGAGAAAGCTGAGATGATCGAGAAGTCTTCGGGAGCAGACCTGGCGAAGCAGCGTATCGAGCTGGCGACGCATCGGGAGCGGGTAGCTTCTCGGTCTTCAGAGTTGGAGCGCATGGAGGTTACTGACGGCGAGCTGCTCCAACGTCTCAAAGAACTTAATTCGCTTTACTAGCAATGTCGCATTTCCTTTTCTTTCTTGTCATTTTTGCTGAACAGACTTGTAGTTCTGCTTTTCTTTATCTTGTGATAACTTAATATCATGCATCTATTTTTTTTTTTGACTTGTCTTCTGGAATGGCAGAGTTTGGTTGTGTTTTTTTTTTTTTTTGTTTGGACTGAACCTTTACAGGCTGCCTACGTACCCTACTGAGAGGGATCAAGTCACACGTAGTTCCTTTTTTTTTTTTTGCAAGGAATGTAGCCCTGCTTTTAGGCATAGTACCTTTTGAGGTACTTGCCATTGATGGGGCCGAGTGTAAGCCCTCCTGGCGTGGTGAGAAGATATGCGCCGTTGGAGTAGACCTCTTTGACAACGTGCGGTCCATCCCACTTGGCGTCGAACTTCTTTCCTCCTCGATGCGAAAGGATGATGGGGCGTTTGACTGCGAGCACCAATTCTCCTTTTTGGAAGGATCGAGGGCGAATCCTTTTGTTGAAGGCTCGGGTCAATCTGGCTTGGTAGCATTCCAGGTATTGCTGGGCTTCGAGGCGCTTCTCATCTAGGGCTTCTAATTCTGCTAGGCGAAGTTGAGCGTTGTCGCTGTTGACGAGTCCTTCCTGGACGGCTATCCTGAGTGACAGGATCTGGAGTTCAAGTGGGAGGACAGCTTCTACTCCGTATACCAGCGAGTACGGAGTCGCCTGTGTTGGCGTGCGAAAAGAGGTGCGATATGCCCATAGCGCTTCACCCATGCGTTCATGCCAGTCTTTCTTCGATTTTGAGACGACTTTCTCCAAATGTTTACAGAGTGTTTTGTTGAAAGCTTCAGTTAGGCCGTTGGCAGAGGCGTTGTACATGGTTGAACACCTTTGCTTGATATCGAACTTGGCGCAAAATTGGCTGACAGCGGCGTTCTTGAATTGCTTCCCGTTGTCCGTAACGATATAGCGAGGGATGCCGTACCGGAAGATGATGTCGTTCTGGATGAAGTTGATGACAGAGTGCCTGGTAACTTCTCACAATGGTACTGCCTCAGCCCACTTGGAGAAGTAATATGTTGCCGCTAGGATATAAAGATGCTGCTTGGATGACTTGGGTAGTGGACCGACAATATCGAGTCCCCATCCATCGAAGGGCCATGATGCGATGGTTGGATGCAAAGGTTCCGGAGGCTGACGGATGTAGTCGCCATGCAGCTGGCAAGTGTGGCATCTTTTTGCAAACTCGAGGGAGTCCTTGATCATAGTGGGCCAGTAGTACCCCATCCGCCTGATGCGGAAGTGCAGCTTTAGACCGGACTGATGTGAGCCACAGATCCCGGCATGAACTTCTTCTAGTGCTGTTTCCGCTTCTTCTTTTGCAAGACACCTCAGGAGCGCACCATCGTAGCTTCGACGGTACAACTCGTTGTTGAAGTGGAAGAATTTCAGAGACCGCCGGCGAATGTCGACCTTACGCTTCGGATCTTCAGGGAGCTTCCCGTGGACAAGAAAGTCTATGAATGGTTGTCTCCAGTCTAGCTCGTCGATCACGAAAACGTGTACTGTATTGACTTGGTCCGGGATTCCCATAGGGAGGTCCTCCTCGGTGATCACCATCCTCTTACAGATAGGGATGATGAGTTGGCTTTTTTCTGGGAACGGAAGTGTAGCCGCTAAATTTGCAAGCGCATCAGCCTGCTGATTAAGGTTTCTGGGAACATGCTGGATTGAAGCATCTTTGAGTGTACCAAGGAGTTTCAGAGCTCGTAGGTGCAATGGCACGAGATCTTCTTTGTTGACCTCGTATGCTCCCAATATCTGCTGAATGATGAGTTGAGAGTCGCCGAAAATTGTGAGCCCTTGAAGTTTCATATCATTGGCGAGTTCGAGGCCAATGATCAGAGCTTGATATTCCGCCGTGTTGTTGGAGCATGGTTCTGATAGTAGAAATGAGAAGGGAAGTACTTCGTCGTTTGGTGTGACGAAGATAACTCCTGCTCCTGCTACGTCTTGCCTGGCCGCACCGTCGAAGAACATTTTCTAAGAAGGGGCGATGTCGATGCAGAATACTTCTTCGTCTGGGAGATCTTCCGATAGTTCCCATTCTGCTGGAAGGGGGTATTCTGCTAGGAAGTCTGCAAGAGCTTGACCTTTGACCGCTTTACGAGGAACAAAGGTGATGTCAAACTCAAGAAGGAGCAAAGCCCACTTGGCCAGACGTCCGGAGAGCACTGGTCTCGACATGATGTATTTAAGCGGGTCGGCTTTTGAGATGAGCCTGATGGCGTGAGCTAACATATAGTGTCGCAGCTTTTTTATAGCGAAAATGAGCGCCAGACAGACCTTCTCAATCGGGGAGTAGTTTAGCTCCGCGCCGATGAGAGTGCGGCTCAAATAGTAGCATGTTGTTTCCTTGCCTAGCTCGTTGTCTTGAGCCAGGAGTGCCCCCAAGGACTGCTCCTGAGCGCTGATGTAAAGGACCAATGGCTTCCCTTGAACTGGTGCTGTCAGAACCGGGGGCTTAAGTAAGTAATCCCTGATGTTTTGGAGGGCTTCCTGACAAGCTTCATCCCACTTGAATGCTGCTCCTTTCTTCATGAGGCGATTGAAGGGCCTGTATTTTCCAGCTAAGTTGGCGATAAACCTTCTGATATATGCTAGATGGCCCTGGAGACCTCGGAGGTCTCGCACGGTTTTCGGGATTGGCATATTGAGGATAGCATCTATCTTGGTTTGATCTATCTTGATGCCTCGATGGCGTACGACAAAGCCGAGAAACTTTCCCGAGGAGACCCCAAATGCGCATTTAAGCGGGTTCATGCGGAGCTGGTACCTTCGAAGTCGCTTGAAGATTAGCTCGAGGTCTTGAAGATGTGTTGACTTTTGTCTTGATTTTACCACGAGGTCGTCGACGTAGCATTCTACATTCTGATGAAGGATATCGTCGAAAATTTTTTGCATGGCTCGTTGGTAAGTGGCTCCTGCATTTTTCAAGCCGAAAGGCATGACTTTGTAGCAGTAGATCCCTTTTGGCGTGCGGAATACCATAAGCTCTTCATCTTTGGGCGCCATCCGGATCTGGTTGTAGCCTGAGGATCCATCCATGAAGGTTAGTGCTTCATGGCCTGTTGTCGCATCCACCATTAGTTCTGTGATTGGCAGTGGGAAGTCATCTTTGGGGCATGCATTGTTTAAGTCCCTGAAGTCCACGCATACTCTGATCTGGCCGTTCTTCTTCTTGACTGGGACCACACTGGAGATCCATGTTGGATATTTAACTTCTCGGATAAAGCCGGCTTCAATGAGCTTGTTGACTTCACCTTCTATTTGAGGCACTAGTTCTGGCCGGTAGCGTCTTTGTCCTTGCTTGATGGCGCTAGCTCCATGTCTGACAGCAAGCTGGTGTACTGCAATCTTGGGGTCAAGTCCAGGCATTTCCTTGTAGGACCATGCGAAGACATCTCTGTATTCTTGGAGTAGCCTGATGTATGCGGCTTCCTCTTTGGGAGTCAGGAGTGCACTTACGAATGTAGGCCGAGGATCCTCTTGCGTACCCAAGTTGATTTCCTTCAAGTCATCGACGGTAGATTGCCCCCCTTCTTCGAGGATCGGCGGGGCGTCGGGCAAATCGTCGTCCGAAGTAGAAGATGCGTCGATTGGAGAGTCGGAAATGGTGATATGATTAACAGAGACCAGAATAATGTCGGTGATGTCGCCAGTTTCGTAGAACGATAAGGGTGGGTGGGTGGGAATGATTTTTCTCACCTCAGTGGGTGGCTTTCCCAAACGGTCGAATACTGACCTTCGTTTTGCTTGTCCGATTGGCCCAAGTCTTTTGAATACTGATATGGGGTTTTGACTTGCCTGGTTTCTGACGCTCTTCTTTTGCTTTTGAGGTACGGTCTGACGCCGAGCACGATATCGTCTTCTTTTGGCGCCCTTTGTAGCGGGATGAAAGACATTGGTGGAGCGTGCATCGGAGGCTGACGATCCCTCTTCCGCTTCATCTACCAACTTCACCTCAATGTAGTTAGAGGTGAAGGTCTTCTCTCCTGTTATCTTGATGACCATCGGGGTTTGACGGGAGCCGATGCCTCGCCGATTTGGTGGGATCTGCTCACCGCCCTGGAGTAAATGGGCTTGAGTCTTAGTCATCCCGTGTGGTATTGGAGCTGGCAGGAGCGTACTCATATGTGCAGCATTGTCTTTGTCGTAGCCAGCTTTGAACAGGAGCTTGGCGGTATTTTGCCCCCAACTTCCTTTTGGCTTGAATGCGAGTTGGCTGGATTCGAAGGGATTGATGGGTTTTGGCGAATTTGAAGCTTGCCCCAGGCTGGGTAGTGACAGTGTCATCTCTTGCAGAGTGATGACATTAGCTTCCGATAGCGGCTGGACTATCCCTTTTGGCGAGGCAAAAGGTGGTGGTTCATCTTTGCGAAGCCACTGAGGCGTGAGGCGTAAGACTGTCGTAGCTTTGACAGGTAATGGAGTATGCTTCATGGATCTTGGCTTGGAGCTGATGCGCATTCTTCGTCTTGGCGCTAGCACTTCTTTGACTTCGTGTATCGCCTTAGATGGTGGTACTGAATTTGGAGTTGGCAGAGCTTTGTCCTGCTCCATCCTTTTAGCTTCCTGAGTTCGAGGAGTTTTAGCTGGAAGGACTTCTGCAACAAGGTCCTTTGCTTGGTAAAATTTGGCATCGGCGAGGTGCGCTTCAGCCTCATTGAACGGCTTGTCATCTGCAACAATGCACTTTTCCAGACCTTCCTCGTAGTATTTGAGGCATTGGTGCCAGGTAGACACTACGACACCGTTTTCGTGCAGCCACGGTCTTCCCAGCAAAAGGTGATATGATGTTTGACAGTCAATGACGTGGAAAAGAACCGTCGTGTCAAGCTGACTGATAGAGAGTTTTAGACGAATGATCCCTATGGTGGACTGTCCTCCTTGGTTGAACCCTTGAATAACCAGCTGGCTTTGCGAGAGCTGGTCGGTGGTGATGCCGAGCTGGCGCATTGTTTGGATAGGCATGATGTTGACGGCGGAGCCGTAGTCCAACAAGATTCGATTTACCGGCTTCTCGTTGATGTATCCCGAGACATAGACAGGTCGATTGTGCAGTCGTGCTCCGAGCTGCAGATCTTCGTCCGAGAAAGTTATTGCTGCGTTACATGAGACAATAGTTTTGTCCTTCTCGGCGTTTTTCTTCTTTCTTTTGTAACTGTCTGGGTCTGTCAAAGCCTCGGCCATTGCTAGGCGAGATTTCTCTGGGAGGTGTAGCGCTTCTATGAGTGGCAAGTGCAGGATTGCCTCATCGTAAGCAGCAGTACTGTCTTTGTCGGAATCATCCTCCTCGTTATCGGTGTTGCTTTCTTCAGAAGGCTTGATCCTATCTTCTTCTTCCGGCGCCGTGTGAATCTCAACCATGCAACAGGAGGCTTCACATTGCTGATCAGATGGGAGGAAGTAATCGGGGAAGAACTCTTGCAACGTTGTCGGTTCTGGAGGGCTTTGCAGGAGGAGCTCATCAGGATCTGCTGGCGGTACTTTGAATTCCCTCCTTCCTGGAGCTTTGCTTTTCTTTTTGTAAGTTCTTCGTTCCGGAAGCTTTCTTGTTACCCGATCGAGCTTGCGACTTCTTGGCATCCATGGCCTTCGTCTGCGAGGCAACATGACCCAGGCATCTTCATCAGTGGATTCTTCGTTACCACGGTGAAGGTCTGGAATGGCAGCTGTAGGTTCTTCATAGGTCGGGGAGACCTGCTTCTCTGGGGACCTTGGTGGTCCGCCTTCTG